>OW203747.1:8483065-9683065 GCA_934045075.1 Yponomeuta sedellus
CCAGAGGATTTGGGTTTGTATACGCGCTGAAAACTGGGTAGTTTTAGAAAGCCACTGTTGGTTGCGTTAAGGTGGTGCGGGGTGCATTGGAATAAAAATCATAAATAATTATATATATACCTAGTTATCAGTTACGGCGGGTGTCGTAAAAGGCGACTAAGGGACACAAATCGGGGGGTGGGCAGCAGCGCCCCCTGCATACAATCCAACTAAACTGCGATCCCTAACCCGCATGCCCAGCGTGGGGATTATGGGCAGTATCCCCCAATGATGGCACAACCTTGCGCTATGGCACTCATTAGGGCAGGGCTATGTCCAGCAGTGGACTTATATAGCCTGAAGAAGAAGAGAAAAAGAGTTATCACAAATATGAAGATTATTGATGACTTTGATATCAACCCTTGTATGTCCCCACTATTAGGGCACGGGTCTCTTCCTGCATCGGAGGAAGGTTAGACCATACTCCACCACGGGGGCCAAGTCCGGGTTGGTGGACTTTGATGATTATACTATTTAAAAAAAAACCTATTATACAACAAGGTATGATTTTTATTATTATTCAACTGGTGGCGCTAGTTAACGCCCCTAAGCGCCTTAATTAGTGATTTCTTTAGAGAAACTAACATGTTAACAGTTGTAAGACAATATTTACAAAACCCAAATTACAATTATAGCTGTGCCCCGCGGTATTACTCGCGTTTTAATAGGAATAACATATTTACCCGCAATGAAACTCAACCTTTTTGTTAATACAGGGTGTCAGCTCCATACCTAATTTTATTGAAATCGCTCCACCCATTTAGGCTTGAAGAATTAACAAACATTTTTTTTTTAATGTAGCCTCGATTGTGTCCCACTGCTGGGCAAAGGCCTCCCCTTTTGTCTTCCATTCCTCCCTGTTCATGGCCACTTCCTGCCAGTCCGACAGAAAGGTTGTAAGGTCGTCCCGCCATCTCCGCTTGGGTCGGCCACGTTTGCGATATCCGTCGCGCGGAACCCAGTCAGTGACGATATTTGCCCACCTCTTTGGGCCCATACGGCTTAGATGCAGTGTTGCCAACGACTCACAGCATGATATCGCCGTTTTTCAAAGCTTAAGTAGCCTAAAGTAGCCCAATTTTTGCAGAGGTAGCCTAAATAAGTAGCCTAAACTCAAAACGTTAAAAATAAAATAAAAAGGTAGTTTTGAAAAATTATTTATGCCACACCTAGCAATAAAGTGGCTTTTTCCGCATGCTGCGCGTACGGAAAAAGCCGCTTTCTGGCCAAATGTAGACATAAAAAGATGTACAAAACACGGGAGGTAATAAAGAAAGCTCTCAATCGTATATTTACGTCCCTCGCTTGCAGCTCGGGCCGCAAACTAGTTGTGTAATGTACTATTACTATTTACTTTTAAAAAAAAGTTAAACGTAGTAATTTGCTTTAGAAAAATACTATTCTTAGAGACTGTAGACATAAGACATATTACAGAAGTATGTACAACAACAAAGTTATTAAAAAAAAAATGGCGCAAAAGGCGCAAAATTACGGACTCAGATTGATATAAATCAAAAAACTTGAAAATCAATAATAATTGACTAAACGATGGGCCACTGTGTAAACAGGGATGGGCCATGCTACGCCACGATTCCTTTGAAGTGTGCCCAAAAAACCGACAACTGTCCGATTGCGCGCCATAATAGACAATTGTCCGCCACTACACACCATTCCCCCATGTACACAATGGGCCAGCATGGGCCATTGTGTACTGGCCGCATTAATAATTTCGACGTTTCGACACTACTTTTTCTTTTTTTAGGCTATCTCAAAAAGTTGCCCTCGAGATAGCCTAAAAGGCGACCGGTCGCCGTTCATATTTTTTCGTCGCCGATTTTCTATCCGAGTAGCCTAAACGGCGAAAAATCGCCTACGTTGGCAACACTGCTTAGATGACCCGCCCAGTTCCACTTCAGCTTAGCGGCTGCAGCTCCAACATCGACAATTTTGGTTCTGGAGCGCAGCATTGTATTACGAATCCTAATCATTGTATTACAACAAACATTTTCGTTATCAACCCTTGTATGTCCCCACTGCTGGGGCACGGGTCTCTTCCTGCATCGCAGGAAGGTTAGGCCATACTCCACCACGGAGGCCAAGTCCGGGTTGGTGGAGGATTGTAAGACAGTGGCGGGCCTTACTGTCAGAAGTTATCAAGCCGCCCATAAGGCCTCTGACATGGCTTAACGACTGCCATTATATGACAGCCGGCACCAACGGCTTAACGTGCCAAACAACAAACATACACGGTCACAAACTTTCGTCGTCGTCGGGCTATATACTAGTCCGCTGCTGGACATACGCATAGCCCTCCCCTAAAGAGCGCCACGTTGTAATGCATAGGGGGTAATGCCAAACAAACTTTCGCTGTTTTTACACGGATTTCACTCGTTTATTATATTTTTACAATTTTCCAACGTTTCGGCAGTTTTACAGGTGCCGTGGTCTCGGATGACTGAGGTGGTAGGCGTCTTTTTGAAAGCATTAACTGTTCGTTTACTACCCTCGGCAAAAATTACAAAAGTTAATTATGAAGTTACGTTCCAAAATAGGTAAATCAATTATTTTATATAAAGTCAACAATATTGATCATTAGTGATTGAAGTTAAAAATTAAATTTATAAAACCAATTATTTTACATGAACTAAAATATTGATTATTAATTGAAATTAAAATTTACTCTACAGTCACACTTTTAGCAAGGGGGTCTCATGCAATTAAGCACTGGTTCCCATGCTGCCGGTATATTCCAGCCACGATCTCTATTGAAATTTGGATGCCGGCGGATCTCTATTGATCTATGGATATCTAACAGTTTTAATTATTTAAAAACCTATTTAGAGGCTAAAAATTTCACCCATGCCGGGATTCGAACCCGCAACCTCTGGCTATCCGTGCCAGCGCTCTACCAATTGAGCCAATAGGCGACTCACCGGCATCAGTGAAATTTCGAACCTCTTTACACTATTCTCTGTATTAGGTACATTAGGTCAGTTGGAAAGAGCGCTGGCACGGATAGCCAGAGGTCGCGGGTTCGATTCCCGGCATGGGTGGAATGTTTAGTCTTTAAATAGGTTTTTTAAAATTATCCTTAGCACGGGTGCATTAAAAAGTGCATTAAAAATAAAAATAGTATAGTGAAACTAATAGCTTTGACGTTCATTAATTGAACTTTTGGTTTTTTACGACCTCTGTGGCGGAGCGGTTTCGCATCTGCCCACCATGCGAGAGGTTCCTTCTAAATCCCCGCTGGGGTAGAAAATTTTTTTTTTGTTAAAAGTCTGTGATGTCGTTGTTTCTGGTTCCTGCGACACAGGCTATCCTAGTGTGGGGCCAGTAGCAATGTATGTGCCTGTATGTAAATGTTAATGTTATTGTAAATAACATTTTCTTCAGTTTCGTGTTCGTGTTTGTATCGAAATATTTTCGAAAAGTGCCAATAACGATCGTAGTCAATAAAATGAACGTATTGGGAGATGCATCTTCAGTTTGCGCTGGCTATACCACTGGAATAATGTCGATATCTACCCTAGCATGTCTCACTGCTGGTTGGTTGGGTCTTTTTCCACCGCGTGGGCCAAGTCCGGGTTGGTGGAGGATTGTAAGACAGTGGCGGGCCTTACTGTCCTTACTAAAAGTAATCAAGCCGCCATGAGGACTCTGACATTGCTTAACGACAGCCATTACATGACAGCCGGCACCAACGGTTTAACGTGTCTTGCGAAGCACAGAAGCGCTCGGAAAAAATGCCACTAGCGGTAGTTACGGTCGCCCAGCCAGCACCTGAGTAACTTAACTCAAGTGATTGATTCCAATCACTCAGTTCGCTTCAGTGGAATTATATTGTACTGCTTTTGCATAGTGGACTACGAAATAGAGGTACTTGACAGCTATTGCCGTGCTCATATAGTTTTATTGAACAACTGTGTTTACTAGACTGTAGGCTCAGCTGTCGCAGCACGCTTTTCGTTCATGCCCGGGCACAGTGGGAATATTTCCGGGCAAGGTACAGCAATAATTAGGGCAGGCCTCTACTCCCTCTTGAATTCTACCCCCAACTATCCAGTTAGAGAGGACATAAACAACGCATTTACGGAGTCGTAAATTACATAGTACGCACTCCAGTGAGATGATTAAACGCTGCATAATAGATGGAGCCAGTTTGCGACCGAAATGCCAGAAATCGCTTGAACCTCAGCTTGGTGGCTCAGCGTTAGGTAACAGACATTTTCTTCTAGTTTATTTTTGTAAGCGTATAGTGAAGGACAGTGCTGCTGTCCGTCGTATTAAAACTAGTACAGACAACATCGTATTAATATTCGATATATTGTATGTCCCCACTGCTGGGGCACGGGTCTCATCCTGCGTCGCAGGAAGGTTAGGCCATAATCCACCACGGGGGCCAAGTCCGGGTTGGTGGAGGATTTTAGGACAGTGGCGAACCTTATTGTCAGAAGTTGTCAAGGCCTATGACATGGCTTAACGAATGCCATTACATGACAGCCGGCACCAACGGCTTAACGTGCCTTGCGAAGCATGGAAGTGCTTGGATAATAGGCCACTGGTGAAAGCGTTAGTCACGGGACTGTCACCCATCCTGCCCCTAACCGCACCTTCGATTGAACCCTTGTATGTCCCCACTGCCGGGGCACGGGTCTCTTCATGCATCGCAGGAAGGTTAGGCCATACTCCACCACGGGGGCCAAGTCCGGGTTGGTAGAGGATTGTAAGACAGTGGCGGGCCTGACTGTCAGAAGATTTCAAGCCGCCCATAAGGCCTCTGACATGGCTTAACGACTGCCATTATATGACAGCCGGCACCAACCGCACCTGTTGTTGCTTAACTAAAGTGATTGATTCCAATCACTCGGTTCGACTAAGCCACATGTGTTTAATTTTATCACCAGTTAAACATAATAAAAAATCGACTGTACTAAAATAGGATAAGTTTTTTCTCATGTAGCCTACCTATAAACGCCCACTGCAGGGCAAAGGCCTTCCCTTAGAAAGGGTGTATGGGCTTCGTTACCACGTGAGCCCACCGGGGATTGGGTAAATAAATTATAAAATAAGATAAGTAGTGTAAAAAAAAATCGTAGAATAAAAAAATATACCACTATAAATCAACCAGAGAACCAAAGTTGTCGACATATTTCATAGAATCAGCAAGCTGAAGTGGCAGTGGGCTGGCCATATCTCGCGAAGAACCGAAAACCGTTGGTGTAAACGTGTTCTGGATTGGAGACCGCGACTCGGCAAACGTAGTGTAGGACGCCCTCCGACCAGGTGGGAATGACAATCTGCGAAAAACTGCAGGCAGATGCTGGATGCGGCAAGCTGAAGACGGCATTACGGCGTTCATTAGGGGAGGCTATGTCCAGCAGTGGACTACATAATATAGCCTCAAGAAAAAGAAGAAGAAGAAACCAACCATATTCAAATGTGTTAGTATTAAAACCGCCGATAGCCGGCCTCTCTCAAATATTTACTTAATGAACTTCAAAGCTTTGTTTAACAATTAATACGATACTAAAAAAAGAATCCAAACTACAGAATATTCTACTATTTTTATTTTTAATGCACTAACCCGTGCTAAGGACAAATTTAAAAAACCTATTTAGAGGCTAAAAATTTCACCCATGCTAAGATTTGAACCCGCAACCTCTGGCTATCCGTGCCACGGCATACCTGGCTCGGATAGCCAGAGGTTGCGGGTTCGAATCCCGGCGTGGGTGAAATTTTTAGCCTCTAAATAGGTTTTTTACAGAATATTCTATCGATCTATAATCGAATATTTCTGAAACTTCCAGCAGATGAGGCTAGGCTATTGCTAACATTCGAATATTCTGGATGAAATGCAGTCTCAACGGCAATGCTATTATGCAAGTTCAGAAATTTATGGTCGGTTGTCTTTAGAAATTATGGTCAGCTGAAATTCCCAATACAATTGCGATGCTGTTCGAAACGATTGTTCTCCTGGGTGAGCGAATGAAGCGAAAATAAACAGAAGATCGGCTCATGTTTAGTTTTTAAAATTATTTCTTCTATTTTGGCACTCTTTTTTATTACTTCTACGTGCTATGCAGTAGGGAACCAAGCCAAGATGGGTCGTTGAGTCCATGCTTAAATAATTGAGATTTTGAAACCGAGGAAACGCAACAGATATCATGGGCCCGAAAGTTCGATATCAACCCTTGTATGTCACCAGTGCTGGGGCTCGGGTCTCTTCCTGCATCGGGATGGTTGGGCCATACTCCATACTACTCCTAGACTTTACTTAAATGGCAATACTTCTACTTTTTCTTCTTTATTAATTAGTTATAGTCGCAATAGCACTCGCTTATTGTGATGGAAAACGTTGTGAGGAAACTTGAGTGTCTGAGATGTTCAAAATACCTCAGCGCTTGAAATGGCCAATTTGTGGCGGGCATGCGTCTTAGTTAAGTTCACACTATCTCTCAGAAGGCTTGTGCTTTGCAGTTGGATGTTTTAAAGCTACATAAAAAAACTACACAGTGCAAAGACTTGCCCTGGTACTAGGACGTCTTATACTTCAGTAATCAGACACGGATATAAGCAAGGACAAATAAATATTATACTGATATTATTTGTCCAAATTAAATACGGCGGCGTCCAGTGGGAGTCGAATCCCACTGAGTCCCACCACACAGTCGAATATCACCTCTGTTTTGATAACCTAGCGTGTAAGCCGCTTGTATAATAAGGCAGAAAATATGGGTTTTATCAATTGAAAAAGACGAGGCAAAGACAATGGTAAAATTTGTTCTATGTTTCTGGAGTTCATTCCAATATGATTTTAATATATGTGTCGCCGTAAAAGAGTATAATTATACTTGTATTTTATAAGAGTACAACGCTAACAAACTGCATCACAGATTGATGATATTTGTAAAAATATATGGGAAAGGAAAACGTAAAAATAAAAAAAAAAATTTCACAGTTTTATGTAGTTCAAGTCGTCTTTCTGCTGTTACGTAAAACAGTATTTTACCTAACCACCTACGTACAGATGTAGAAAACAAAAAAAATATGGAAAAAATAGCCAATTGTAACCCGCAATCTTAGCATTCTGTAGTTGGATGTCAAAATATGCCGTTTACTTTATCAAAGTAAGTTTCAATGGAATCTGTACGGATTCTTTTGCTGCTTGGTATCAATATATTTTCGATTTAATTATTTATATACATGCACCTACCCACTATAGTCTTCATGCAATCCACTCCAATCAAAGATTGACTAGAAGAGATCGCTCTGAGCTATCGGTATTATCATGTCGCCAATTATATAACATTACTTAGATTTAGGAATTCATAGTATTTTAAAAACCTATTTAGAGGCTAAAAATTCCACCTATGCCGGGATTCGAACCCGCGACCTCTGGCTATCCGTGCCAGCGCTCTTTCCAACTGATCTAATGGGTGACTCACCGGCATCAGTGAAATTTCGAACCTCTTTACAATATTCTCTGTATTACGTACAGGCAGCGACATCTGGCTGAAGTAATTTGCATCACTTATATCCGTCCGTATGCATCAGTAACTGTCCTTAGCACGGGTTAGTGCATTAAAAAGAATATAATCATAGTTTTATTGTTTGTTCACTAGAGATATCTATACGGAGTAGGTAGGTATTAATTTTTATGAGTTGCTTGAATATTACTCTTTTACTCGTGAAGCCTATTTAGCTAAGATAGTTTTCGTGTTTACTTAAAATCGTCGATTCTGCGTGTGTTTTTAAAGCGCGTTGCCCCTGTCCTGATTTTTTCGAAAATTGTATTTTTAATACAGTTGCTCAAAAAGTGGCGTATTACAGGGACGTATAGCGTGCGGGAAGTGGGCTATTACACACTCGTGCTTTTTACCTTTCCCGCACTCGTGCGTTTTCTTTCCCAGCTGTCAAAATAAAGTCTATTAAAGAGAAAAACCAACCATGAAGTTTTTACTAAAAAAAATCACAAAAGTTGTTATGAGCTACTAATTTCAATATCAGATTTAATGATGAATGAATGAGTTAAGTTAGGTTTCAATTCATTTCATCTCATTAAATTGTATTTTAATTTCATATCAATAAAAAAATCTACTGAAGACTTGGCTTTATGTATGGGCATAGTTCCCTTTGCCTACTAGAATGGGTGAAGACAAAAAATCTCTGCTTATATTTTTTTACGGTTGCCGCCATTTACCAAATAATTTTTCTTTATTAAATTGTTTATTTTTTTCGCAACTGTATTAAAAATAGTCGTTCAGTACACGTGCGGAACCGGCATTGCAACTTGTACCGACTGTCAACCCTTGCCTTCGGCTGCGCCTCGGCTCGGGTCAACATTTGTCGGAACTCTTTGCAATGACAGCCTTTCCGCACTTGTAATGAAATATACTATTTTCGTCGACATGATTTTTTGCGTGATCCTTCTGTTTCTTCTTGTTTTTAGATACTATTTCTTGTTACGTCATAAATTCCGATGCGTTTAAGTTGCAAATGTGCTGAATGCTGAATTTTGTAAACAGCTGGATGCCTCGACTCCACAACAATTTATTGATCTATGCCTATAAAGCATTTCACTTTTTAACAATACTCTAGTTAGCTCGAAATTAGATTAGGGTAATATGGTTTAATGAAGTTCACGTAGAAGCATAGCGTACATTTGTTATGGGATTGCTTCGATTGACAGAAAGTTGCTAGTCAAATACTTATGAGGATATCATGTAATATGCCACTAAAAAATAAAGTACTATAAGATAAGAATATTCTTTATTGTACACCAGGAAAAAACAAAAAAAATATCATTACAAAGATACAGTACAATAGACTATTTATTAATTACTCACGATGTTAATAAATACTCGTAGTTATAGTTATATACAACGTTTAATATATAACTAAAATATTAGTATCATTGAAACTATAGATAGTATGGCAAGTAAATACCTATTTAGAGGCTAAAAATTCCACCCATGCCGGGATTCGAACCCGCGACCTCTGGCTATCCGTGCCAGCGCTCTTTCCAACTGAGCTAATGGACGACTCACTGGCATCAGTGAAATTTCGAACCTCTTTACACTATTCTCTGTATTACGTACAGGCAGCGATATTTGGCTTAAGTAAATTGCATCACTTACAGCCCCGACTACCTTCTTTGCAGTTAGATTTTTACATCGGATTGATATCACTGTACCCACATGATTATACTAAATAGGTTTTTAAAATTGTCGTTAGCACGTGTTAGTGCATTAAAAATAAAAATAGTATAAGTAAATACCATTCAATAACATTTCCAACGTTTAAAAATTTATCAAATACACTTTGTCCAAATAAGACCACTATAATCCGAGAATTTATATAAATGACTTGGTTTTCTAAGGTACGATATTTGTGAAGTTGTAATTACAATAGCACTTGCTGACGGCGAAGGAAAACATCGTTTGGAAACCTGAGGGTGTGAGGTGGTCATATATCCCTTGGAAATGCCAATCGACGGTAGGCCCCTGTGGTAATTATGCCCATACTATCTCTGTCTCCGAGAGAAACCGCGTATCTTAAAAGACCCGTATCCTAGAAGACCAGTAGGCTACGTAAAAGAGGCAATTAGTGAATCAGTTCAATTCAAGAGAATGGTGCAGTTCTAAAATATTAATATGGAGTTTTTTTGTAAAGATTTAGGTGTTACTTGAATTGGACAGTTATGTAAAATTTATGACAGTTTTCTAAGGATAACACGAGTACTAGACATATTTAAAACTGTTTTTACACGAATTTTACTCGTTTATTTTACATTTTTACAATTTTCCGACGTTTCAGCACTTTTGCAAGTGCCGAAATAGTCTTCCGAGACTTTGAAAGGTGCCGTAACTCCGAAAAAAATGCCGAAGCGACTAAAGGACATAAACCGGGAGGTGGGCAGCAGCGACCCCTGCAGTACAATTCCACCGAACTGCGATCCCCAACCCGCATGCCCACCGTGGGGATTATGGGCATTATTCCCTATGATGGCACAACCTTGCGCTATGGCGCTCATTAGAGGAGGGCTATGTCCAGCAGTGGACTAATATAGCCTGAAGAAGGTTCGTACGAACGAAGCAAACTTTTTGAACAAAACGACAAATGATTTAGTTCAAATTAGTTCGTTCAATACCTAAATTATGTATGTTTCCACGTAGATCTGCATGTGAAACCGAAATATCTACTGGACTGTATCGTACATTTATGTGGCTCTCTGAATATGAGCATTATGAATATGAAATAGAGCGAAATGCAAATGTAAATACTAGCTTGTGACCTCGAGATGAAGCCTAATTCACACGCGGTCCGCTATCACGAACCATTTAGCTCGAACGCGTTAATATTCATACCATTATAACTGTCGATAGCATTGCTTCTGTACGCTATTAGCGTGCGAGTTGTTCTAACAAAGTTACTGTGTCTCTAGGGCGAGATAACGGATTTGGTACGTGCTTAGGAGGCTAATTTTCATTGAAAATTGTGAAAAAAGTCAATGTGTCTACTTAGTGCCTACATAAGTTATCTAAATAGGTTGATTTTTTAATACTCGAATAAAACATATTCGACGGATATCATTTTAAACAACCATTTCAAAGATGTGTTGTGATTCCGTTTCTTTGGTCATTTCATTTTTGTACTTATTTTAATTTATTTTTTATTTTATGTAGGGTGAAGAAACATAAAAGTGCAGGCAAAGTTTAAAAACAGATTTAATAGACGTAAAGTAGGTACTGCATCCTTAGTCCTCCAACTGGGAATATATTATTTTTATATAATGCTTTGCGTGTAGACTCCATCGATGGTACAAAAAAATTACGATTTTCTACGAAAAAGATGATTTTCAGTACAAATTTTTGGTAGAAATTCTCCATAGTAAATTTGACACTTGAAAGCTAATATCTCGGCCGCCATCTTGAAATGTCAGAATGTCGGATTTTTATCATATACCTGGGTCCTTTGAGGACACGATGCCGTTTACGGCTGGTCCCTGGCATGCGCCCAGTTGGCTGCCGACTTTTTTGCGTAGAGGTCGAAAAAAGGCCGATTTTTGGGGGGCTACATATCCGCCGGTATTTTGAATTTGGAACGACCGTCGGACGGACAAGTTTTATGCAAGGCTTGAAAAATCAGCTCAATGTGTAGTAAGTATATATCATCGAGTGGAGTCAACGAACTAGCAAACGCAGCGCAGGACGGCCACTAGCCCGCTGGACTGCCGATCTGAGGAAGATTGCTGGCAGTGGCTGGATGAGGATGTCCGAGGACAGAAGAAATCAGCGTGCCTTGGGAGAGGCCTAAGTCTAGTTGTGGACGAAAATGGGCTGATTGATTGATATTATACGTACGAGACGGACGAGCTTCGTGGCGTAGCGGTAGCGCATTTGCGTACCTTACGAGAGGTCCCGGGTTCGATCCCCGGCTGAGGACGAAAAAAAAACCCCAGGTCTCGGAGGTTTACATGTTTCTGATGTCGCTGTTTCTGGTTCCCACGACACAGGGTATCCTAGTGTCGGGCCAGAAACAATCTATGTGTCAGTATGTAAATGTTATGTTAAATCATAAATAATTTATTTCTTTTGCCGCATTTTTGTCCATTTTTTCTCGTAATGATATTTTTTCAAAATGATCTAGACTTTGAAATGGACACCTAGTTTGACTTGTAACCATCACTAAGCCGCAGTATATGCGCTACTTTGAATAAAAAAATTTTTGTTTCATTTCATTACATTAACAAAGACATCATTGGAACCTTCTGGTAAATATAGTAATACCTGTATTAGCTTATCCGCTCCGCTTATTTTTAAATAAATACCCTTTTCGGCTTCAAATAAAGCACGCCCATTTCTGAAACACCTCTTTAAACTAGAAATAAATCAGCCATGATTGTTCTTAGAATGAAGCATGTCACTTAAGCAAGTTCTACTCCTGTTATTGGCGATCTAAGCCATTAAATTATGCGTGAGTTATCCAGGTACTGTAGTATCGATTGTTGTCTTGGCAGGATGTCATGAAGAGTAGCTATTTTGGAAGACGGCAGATACTTCGCGAAAAATCAGCTTTACTCTCGCCACAGCGGAGCAATGTTACTTTCTTGGTTAGCATTGTTAAAATATTTTCGGGGCCTAATCGCGTAGTAATTATTCATGTCTCCGTCTATGGTTGCCTGGAAGAAATTACTTTTAGTAATAAGGCCGCCATTTGTACTATGTTTTTTATATAATTTCTCTTACTGTAATTTCTGTGTACAATAAAGAATATTCATTCTATCTATCTATCTACCTAATTTATTGCTATTTTACCTAGACGACGGACGGTTTCGACGACTTTACAGTCGTCGTGGTCACGAGAAGACTGATGGCTGGTACCCGTTCGCATCTTCGGCTGATAAGGTTTCAGACTACCCTCAATCAGCCATCACAAAGCACTATTAGGGTTGCGACACACTACGCTGACAACGTCGGACGGTAAGCCATACGACTTTTTTCCACTCGAACACTTCTTGATTTGCGACAGTTTGAAACCAAATTCCCGATTTCTTTGTTAGACCTGAGATTTTCGCACTTAGCCTCATAGTTGCGACATTGTAGGCGCTGAGGTATGTCAAAACTTCAGACAGTAGAGTTTCCTCACGATGTTTTCCTTCACAGTTAGCGAGTGGTGTTACTACTATAACTTTCACGAATGTCCATTACTTGGAAAACAAAGTCATTGGTACATGCCGCAATTCGAACCCACGACCTCTGAAATTGAGAAGCCGGCGCTGTTGCATTAGGGCAACGAAAAAGAGAAGTACTTTGATATCAAACAGAGCTTACACTCGGTTAGATAAAAACGTCTATTGCAATGAGCGTTAAACGGATAAACGGACGGCAAGTTTGTCAACTGCAGCCGTCGCCAATCGTCGACTGCAGCCGCCGACATTCGTCGACAGCAGTCGCCGAAATATCAGCCCCATCACTAACCAGAAAACGGAGTTACTATGATTAGGTATATAAATATCGATAACACAGAAAAGCAGCGCTGTGAAACAGCAATGTTACAATTCGCTACTTGACTCTCTTTTTAAGTAAGTCTTAAAATCTGTGAGTGATATGTGAGCATAGGTAGTGAAATAACAACAACACAACCGTGAATATATTCGTAGTATACGCAAAATGTAGCAATTATCATTAGGTATTACATTGTTCAAGAACACGTCAAAAATACATCAATAAAGACCCCCGAGAAGTTGTGGATTCGTGTACCCAGTGAAATAAACATACGAAATACTTGGCTCTCTAACCTGAGAAAAGAGACCCCGATTCTTTATCGACTAAAACTCGAGTGTATATGAAGATCACATTGATGTAAGTCCTTTAATAATATATGTCCACAGAAACTGTCTGACAGATGTTTGTTTACAAACCAAAGATGCTTACAAGATGGCGGATAGCGTTTTCACCGTTCCGAATTAAAAGCAGCAAATATATTTTTTATTTGCTAATTTTGCAACCACAATGCATATTTACTTAAAAATTTCAATATATTTCGGTTTTTTATGTTAAATACTACAGGAAATATTCATTTATCGCGTCAAAGGACATTTTGGGCTATACGTGGACAGAATGTAAGAGAAAAATCGAAATAACCCCTGATTATAATTAATTTCAAAACGAATATTTTTGCTTATCTCGTTGTATCAATCGACATTTGAAACAGTTACAAACTAATAAGATTTTTATCTGAAATCTAGTCTTTATTCTGTCAACTAGCCTTGATTTTTATTTCGGTGTTGCAATTTAAAGAATTTAACTAGTCAAAAATTGCACAGAAAACAATTTGGAGTCTATAATGCAACGTGTTTTAGTATTATTTTGGATATAAAATAATGCACACTAATGCGGCGGCATTACAATACTTGCTAGATGTGTCGTATTCAATAATTGGTGTGATAAAATGATTAAGAGAAATAATCTGGATTTGAGGGTAAAGTATTTATTTTGGCAATACTAGAAAAAAAAATTGTTAGAATTGTCATTATCACCGGCTAAAACAAACAAAACAACTCGTTCATTCATTGTTTTTGCTGTTTCTTTGCTTCTCGTGAATATTCTTTGTTTTATTACTACTTTGGCTTGTTAAAATGGATCCCGATTCTTCGTTTATTGATGACCCCGGCTCAACTACGGATTTTGTAGCGGACTTACTTTGTGGTACTTACCAAATAAAGCAAGCAAATCATAGGACACTTTGCAGCAAAAAACCCACAATGCAGGTATATTGATGCAAATTAATTACTGTAATAGGGTTCTTACTAACTCATACTACAAAACCTACTACTTAGTTTTAATTCAATTGACTGTTCACGTTTGGCCAAATCGCCCATACAAAGTAGACAAAGTCCTTTGATACGAGTGAAGTAGCGGGTTCACTGAAATAATGAGAAAAAAAAAATTAAAACTACATTAAAATTATACGGCAAGCATTACAGTAAGAGTAAACTTAGTAATTATTTGAGACATGAAGTTGTAGTTTCCTTTAAAAAGCATTCACATTTTCTACGTACATAATTCAGTCGGTAAGTTATTGTCAATTTAGACTCCTTCGTATAACACATTTCGACCATGTATTTGTAGTGTTCTTAACTTAAGCTTGGAAAACAAAACTAAAATAACAATCACTGCAACAGATCGAAGAATAAAAGACAATTTATTTCACGGTAAAGTACGTATATCTATTATAGTACATTCACACTCCGGAACCACATCCAAAACCTTCGAGAATACTCCCCCGCATTGTTCGAAGCTATTCGTTTAATTATTGAACGAAACACATGCCCGTGCCGGTGCAAACACAACCTTGCGCCAACAACAATAGATGCGACAGTCCTTTGTGTAGCGGCGTGCATTGAAGGGGCGAGATTTCCGTATAGAAAGCGGAAATGTTTCAAGGCCTTCCTGTACCAGTTGAATTTGACCCAGAAGTCAAAATAGTTCAAAACTTTTAATCGCTCCCCTGTTAATCGATGTCGACGCATCGTTGACTGAGCGGTCTAGAATAATTTAACTATTAACTATTATGCATTAGTACCCCCAAAAGTCCCCCCCGACTAGGTGGGATGACGATCTGCGAAAAACTGCAGGCAGATGCTGGATGCGGCAGGCTGAAGACAGGGCGCTATGGCGCTCATTAGGAGAGGGCTATGTCCAGCAGTGGACTATATAGCCTGACGACGACGACCCCCAAAAAGCACAGTACAGAAAATAATACACACGATACATAAAATAATATCGAGATATTTTAAGCTTGCCTGAAACGCGGTTCAAAAAATGTGATAAGTACCTAGTATAACATAAAGGATTATTTAGATGACAATGATGTCTGGAATTAAAGCTAGCACAATGTATGAGTTCTACGAGTATGTCTTATGGTAATTATGTAAACTCTGTTTATTAGGGACGTTGTAAAGACTAAGTTTGGAGTTTTTTCGTCTATTAATGAACGTTACAAGTTAAGTCTCGATAGAAGTGGCCTCCAGACAAGAAACCGTATTAATATATTCATATTTGCACCGACTACCCGTCTCATATTTCCTTCAGCAACTTTCCGGCATAAGATTGTGTGGAAGAAATTGCTTTTCGCAATAAGGCCGCCAATTGTACTTTGTATCTTTACATGTTAACCATGTGCTCTGGTCAACAATAAAGAATATTTTTATCTTATCTTATGAAAGGCGAAACTAAGAAACTTGGCCCAATCAATCAGTCCCACAGGTCTTAACCCTTCACGCGGTAGGAAGCTAGAGCGGCAGCGGTAGCTTGTTAAAGCGATGAAGGGTTCAGATTAGAACAAAGCACAGTTTCAAGATAACATTCAAAGAGGACTATCTCAAGTCTATCACAGATTGTTGGTAAGTGAACAGTGAAGTCTAAGAAACTTTGCAATAGTTTTATTAAACGTCAACAAAATAAAAAATATGTAATTATGTAGTCAAGTTCGTATTCGTAAATATTCCATATAAGTCCTTGTATGTCTCCACTGCTGGGCACGGGTCTCAACCTGCATCGCGGGACGGTCAGGCCACACTCCACCACGGGAGCCGAGCCCAGATTGGTGGAGGATTTTAAGACAGTGGCGGACCTTACTGTCAAATGTTATCAACAACTGCCATTACATGACATCCGGCACCAACGGCTTAACGTGCCTTGCGAAGCACGGAAGCGCTCGAAAAATGTTACACCTGGTTGAGTGGAACCGAGTGATTGACTCCAATGACTCGGTTCCACTAGGTCACGAATCCCTCATTCCGCGTTTTATAAAACTTTAATTTTTAATTTATTATGACCATTCGACGTCCATCGCGTAGCAGTATCCTACTTGTTTATTTGTGGGTTAATCAGCTACGCAGTGGGCATCAAATTGTTGTAGTACACCATGATTTGTAGTTCTATTTGGTATTCAAGTAAAATTGCAATTACCCTACTTAGCATTGAAAAGTTAAAATGACTTTGCTAAATTCCGCCAAAAATCCCACAAGCACCATGCGGTTAGTTTGTTTGGTTTGGTGCTTGTGGGATTTTCGGCGGAATTTAGCAAAGTAATTTTAACTTTTTAATGCTATTATGGATTTCCGCAAAGTAACGCCTGATTCTATACAATTACCCTACTTTTTAAGCAACATATAAGAACGGCTTACTGCAGAAAGGAAACATGTGCGCTTAGCGGCAAAATTGAGTTTCTGTCAAAAATATGTATTAAGAGGGTAATTACACCGGGTACTGTAAAAAAGAAACTTGTCGCCAAAAATTAACAGTGTGACGTCATGTTAAGAGTTCTGTTTACTGCAAAAAGGCCATATGTCCTTTTTTATACATACATAACCTCACGCCTGTATTCCCGAGGGGTAGGCAGAGACCAGGGACTGCCACTTGCCACGATCCTGACAGATCACCTTCGCTTCATCAACGTTCATAAGTCGTTGCATGCACGCACGCCGGTTCCGGGTACCTTTTATCTTTCCCTTTGCTAATACATCCCCTATTTGGTCGATGTAAGTCCGTCTGGGACGTCCCTTACCAGCCCTTCCACTCACATTCGCAATACACATTTGTTTCGTCAATCTTTCTTCCTTCATCCTCTCCACATGTCCAAACCAACGCAACATTCCTTTCTCAATTCTAGTCACTAGTCCTCTTTCAGTCCACATCGTTCTCTAATAAGACTATTGCGTATCCTGCCATTCAAAGTAACACTACTTCTAGTCCTTTTTCAGTGCACAGTTTTTCGTCTCTCCTGAAAGTTTTGTTCTGCTTACATGTTACCTTTCTGCAGTAAGCGGTTCATATAGGTCCCACTGCAAGGCGCCGGCATTCTCTCTGAGAGATAGTTTGGCCTTAATTACCACGGATGCCCGCCGCGCATAGGCAATTGCTTGAGCTGAGATGTGTGGACCACGTGTGGACACTTAAGACACGATATTTTCATCCACAGTTAGCAACTGGTATTGCCACAACATCTTCAAAAATGTACGAAAGGCCCGATAATAGAGTTATTAGTCTACTTTATGTCACGAGTTCTCGGTACCCCTATACTCGTACACCGCAGAAAGCAGTCGTTGTCATTACTGAAATGAGCACTCGTTGCAAAGAGGCCATCGCATTGTTCGCAACTCAATGAGCGGACCAGACAATGGACCAGGCGATATTGACAACTGTGATTGTCTGCCAGCGAAATGTGATGCACTTTTATCATCTTTTATGAACCAACTAGCTCTGCCCCGGGGTGCTAGCCGCGGTTTATTGATTTTCCCACAGGAACATGATATTTTCCCGCAGTAAAACGTAGCCTATTTATTAATCCAGGATTTCAGCTAACTCCATACCAAATTTTATTAAAATCGCTCCAGCCCCTTAGACGCGATGAAGTAAGAAACATACACACAAACTTTCGCCTTTATTAGTGTGATGTAATGCCCTCGTGGGAAGGCCGTTATGTTATGACCTTTAATGTATGTTAGATAACATTTATATACAGGCACATACATTGCTTTTGGTCCCATAGTTTTCTTTAAACGTTATGAGTACGCCCACACGGATCACAGTGGACTTGCGACGGATTTCAAACCGAGGAAACCACGATTCGAGTGAAATATTTTCCTTGGCTACAATTTAAGTATATTTTTTCGATTTGTATCACATCATTAATCTCAATTGGAAGTTAATCGATGTTTTTAATAAATATAATATATTTATTAATTTAAAACCAGTCTCTATGACAAAAGAAATCAAGAAGAAATCAATCAATCTTCGGATATATTGCTTGGTTTGTGTGATCCGTTGCGAATCTGATCCCATATCTGTGAACCGAGTGGACGAACTCATAACTAGATTAAAAAACTATGAAAATTTTGTAAATAGTAAGTTTTTGACGTTGTCCTTAATTTTATAACTTAACCCACACTTAGTCTAAGCCCACACACACTATTAGAAATTATTACTAATAGTGTGTGTGGGCTATAGAGATTATTAGATCACACTACAATAAAAAAAATTGCAATGTCCGAGCAAGAGAAACATCAGACATAACATCTAAAACTCAGCTTAACAACTAAAACACAGTGAGTTTTTTACTACCTTTCAAAATACACTTTAAAAGCCGGGCCCAACCCCGGACCCAATTCTAATAACTTCATCATGTATTTGAAAAGCGCTCGCGAGGTAACGTTTATGACGTATAAGCCTCGCCATTACCGCATTTTATAGGGTCATGCATGGCGCGCGCGCGTAATGCAAATTAATGCGCCGGGAGGAGATGTAAGGGCTTATTATCCGGGGCTGGCACACGCTGGATTTCGATGAAAAATATTTTTAATTCTTTAACTTTACGCCGGCACATAGTTATATACCATACCTGTCCACACCTGTACAATAAAATAAATAGAATGCTCTCAATTCATCCAATGACTCAATTTAAATGTAAACAGGTAATTAGCCAATGGATCCAACAACTGTCATACGTAGAAACGGAGGAGCTTCTTAAAACTGTAGGTTAATGTATATGGGTCAAATGCATATGTCTAATTCACACACACGCACACACCCTCACACACACACACACAACCAAATATACTTAGTAATTAATATTCTACTAAAACTCAAGACAACCTCTTTTTTTTTTACATTTTATTATATATTGTATCATATAACTGAGGATGAGCACTGCTTACCCTAAGCTACAGGGTCTTATCCCTCTTTTAGGAAGCAGAGGCTCCACATCTTAGCATATTCACACATATTACTTTTATATTAAATTAAAGTGTAGCTTGATGCTAAGTGTAATGTATCATCTTTATGAATAAAAATACTTATTATTATTATTATATATTAAACGGGTCAAATCGCGATTATTTATTAGGTAAAACTGTAACGCTGCCGAAACGTCGGGAAATAAGGTAATTACGTTTTACCTAATATATAATCGCGATTTGACCCGTTTAATATATAACTACGTATGAGTATCGCAAATCATTAAGAAATACTATTAACGCCGGTACTTACCCGGAACCGGCACGCGTGTATACATAAAATAATGAATGTTAATGCAACGAAGGTGATCTTTCATGATCGTGACAGCTATGCTATGTTAAGTTATTTTACGTTACGTTACGTCACGTCACTTTACATTCAGTTACGTTCCGTTTCATTACGTTACGTTACGATGCGCTTCGTTACATTTCGTTACGTTACTTTACCTTACGATATGTTATGCTATGTTAACTTTAACAACTTTTAACCGCCTTACAGTTGAATTATAATAGAGTCTTATCATATAGTTTATTCCAGTTGATTACAACTGAATGAAATTGGTGAAAAGATTTAATGTTTATATTTTACTGTTCGGCACAGGGAAAAAAGCTAGGAACATTCAAAATTAACGCTTTAAATTACGTATGCTTATTCTTGCTATTACGTATTATCTCTCCAGGAACTTGTTATGTTCATAACCTTAATTTTACAAACTGTTTATCATTACTTCTACACGATTAATAATGATTGATTGTTTGATTTCGACCCCTGCACGACTAATAATGATTAAAATCTTTTATTGAAATACAATATTTCAACACTGAAATTTAAAGCAGTAAAATATCTGTAAAGTAATTTTAGTTGTAGTAAAAACATATTTATATTTTAATCGATTTTTCACCTAAAATTTATCTACTCCAAAATGTTCGACCACGAGGGAAATATTTGATTTGAATTTTTTTTTCTTGAAGTGTCAACCCTATAAACACGCCAGCTACGCAGAATCAAGCTCTATGGCTCTAAGCTGGGCAGCAAGCTCACATACACCTCAGTGTATTACTACCTTTAGACGCGATCTAATTAAGCCTAGACTAGACTATGCAAATTCCCTCTACATGGCTCACTTTTCCTCCTTAGGGGAGTGTGTGCATGCCCTTATCCCGTCGGTGTGATTACGCCTTTATAAAGGATGCAGCAACTTATGACTGCGAACAAAACGAAAGAGGTGTGTTCATGTTAAAATGCAAGTCAGAATTTCAGGCAAAATTTAATTTTACTTGTCGAATTTTCGAGTTGGCCCGAAAGGAGCCGTTTTCTATAATAATAACTTCCACAAGACCCGATCACGAGTCCTGATCTCAAAGTAAGATACCCTTTGCTATGATAACCAGCAAGGATATCACAAACATGGAAATACATGGAAGACTGAGGCCATGTGTACAAATGTACGGTGACCCAGTGGGAAACGAACCCACGACCTTTGGCATGGTAACCAGACTCGCTAGACTATCGAGGTAGTAAAAA
This sequence comes from Yponomeuta sedellus, assembly GCA_934045075.1. Classification (NCBI taxonomy): domain Eukaryota; kingdom Metazoa; phylum Arthropoda; class Insecta; order Lepidoptera; family Yponomeutidae; genus Yponomeuta; species Yponomeuta sedellus. Next base: position 8,503,933 of record OW203747.1, read on the forward strand.
TCTAAAACAATATCGAATAGTCCAATAGCTAAATCTTATGCCAAAAAAAAAATAATCACATCAACCATACACGTGTGCACTCTACTAGGTTAAGTTAAGGGTTATTTTGCAACTAAAATATGAAGGTGATGTCGTCATTAATAGTCAGGCCTCCATGACAAATGAGAGTTGACAGTCAAAAATAAGACTTGAAGAAAGACTAAATAATAATACTACTAATACTCGCCATTCATAAAGGAAAATCTCGTGAGGAGACCCAATTTCCTAAATCCGCTAAACTGCAACGGGTTCTAGTGTTTCTCTGAGAGTAGTCTTGTGTCTTACAAAGAGATAAGGTTACTTAACTTCATAATACCTTACCATGAAAATAACCATAGAAGAACATTGTTAATTTCAAGGTGATAGCGTTCCCGTCAGTTTTCAATGTGCCTTAATTGTCCCGTCTATCTGCAGCTACGATGATCGTCGATCGTATGTAGGAGCTTGAGGTACCATTGTACTGATCGTAAAGGGTGGAGTTGATTAGTGTTCCGGAATTGGGTGTTTTTCTTACAAATGGGACTTAAAATATTTTTTTTTTGTGTGTGTATAATATTATTTTATTTAAGTAAGACAGATTGCACTTGACCACAGTCGCGCCTGATGGTAAAGCAAGATGTGCTTACCCGTTACACTCCGGTTGACTCTAGTATTATATATTTTTCATTCTATTCAGTTTTCGAAACAATTTTGACTTTAAAATCCAAATCATAGTCTGAATGCCTCTTAAAAACGAAAATGGATAGGTAGATAGAACATTCTTTATTGTACACAGAAATTACGGTGACAGAAGTTATATCAAAATATAGCAGAATTGGCGGCCCTATTACTAAAATCAATGTCTTTTGGGCAACCATAGACAAAGACAAGAAAGAAATTAGAGACGGGTTGTTGGTGCAATTTAGAAATATGGAAACTAGGTAAGGAAAGTTAGCTAAGCTAAAAATGTATGTAAACTTACTTAAGCCATACATAAATAATATATGGGAAGAAGAAGTAATATACCTACGTAATATTAAAATTAAGCCAATGAATTGGAAGTGTCTAATAGAGCAATTTCCTGTACGTATATATTATCCCTCAAAAACTAATTTTAAGGCTTAATATAATATTTAACCCTAATTGCTTCAAAATAACAACGCTCGAGTGAAAATTCACATGTTTCGCCGAAGGCAATTATAATTTGACACAGTGTGTAATTAGACTCGTTTAATTTTCCTAAAACATCACTATCCACTCCCGTAAAACCTCTAATAACAACCTCATAGAGTTTCATAATACTCTACCCCTAGAACTTGGGGTTGTCCCAACTGAACGCGATGCGAGCGAACTGCAATACCTACCTTTGAACAGTGTAGACCAAATAGTGCACGGTTACGCCAATAGTGCACCTTTCAATTTCAAGCCCTACGAGTATGTTGTATATCACAATTAGACCCGTTTAATAAATAACTATGTGTGAGTATCGCGAATCATAGTGAAATATTATATGTCGTATTTGTTTCAGGCAGCAGTCTCATTCTATTCTCAGTCGTGCAAATATCTATCTGTAATTAATTTTAAGTTTTAATTCTCATTCCTTATTTAAAACTAATAAAAAATAGAAAAGTCATGTCCATACTGCATCAGCTGAGTATTTGAGCAACGGGCCATCCCCTATTGACAGTGGACCAATTGCTACTTAACAGCCAAGCACATGTTTGAATTGATTTCAGTCGCACCGACCGACGTCATATTCGATAGCTTTACGTCTTCATTAATGTACAACGAACACATATTTTTTTAAAATGATGCGATTCATTGAAAATTATAATTGAACTGCAACTAATCTTGAATTACAAAAGATTAAAGTTATTGATTTAGTTCGCAAAACGATAAAAACTGGGCTAGTCCTTTATATAAAGGACAAAACATTGATGATATCAACCTTTTATATGTCCTCACTGCTGGGGCACGGGTCTCATCCTGTTTGGAAGATTAGGCCGTACTCCACCACGGGGCCCAAGTCCGGGTTGGTGGAAGATTGTAAGTCAGTGGCGGCCCTTACTGTCAGAAGTTATCAATCCCCCACATAAGGCCTTTACAACTGACGTTACATGACAGCCGGTATGGAATGATCACCCATCCAGCACCTGACCACGCCTGTTGTTGCTTAACCCAAGTTATCTATGGTTGGTTGTTGGTTTCAATCACTCAGTTTCACTAGGCTACGAGCGTTTCTAAACAAGCTTGTGTTTGAAATCAACGGAGAAAGATACATTTTAATTACAGTTATATTATACCCTCATATGCAACAGGTCACCTGTGTCAGGTCTGTATTCCCTAGGGGTCTCATAGCTATCACGCTAGGTTAACAGTACGGACCTTTCCTCTGCAGAAGTGTAAGCCTTAAAGACAAAGAGTTATGTCATAAAACTAAAACTGCATAAGACAGAGAAACAATGTGTAGTTGATTACGAGGGCTGTTACTTATGTATGCGGAATAGAAAAAATAAACAAATGTATATGGCTAAATATGCTTTTATTGTTTTTCAAAGTATTCTCCACTATGATCGATGCACTTTTGCATTCGATGAAACCAATTAAAATTTGTAAAACACTTTTTCCACTCTGATTGACGTATCTCCAAAACGTGCTGTTTGAACGCATCTACGGCATCTTCACGGGTCGAAAATCGTTGACCACGTAATTTATTCTTTACATTTGGGAATAAATAGAAATCATTAGGAACCAAATCAGGGCTGTACGGTGAATGACCCATCAATTCTATTTTTGACCATCCAAAAATGTAGTTGTTTCCTGGGATGTATGACAGCTGGCATTGTCATGGTGAAGTATGATTGTCATGGTGAAGTTGTTTTGGCGTACTTCTTCAAATACTTCCGGCAAACAAATGGTCGTGTACCACTCCGAATTAAGCGTTCTGCGATTCTCCAGTGGTGTTGTAGCCAAATGGCCATTAATACCAAAAAAACAGGCCACCATTTGCTTTACAGCGCTTTTTGCACGAGCCACTTTCGTAGGGTTCGGCTCATTTTGAAACACCCAAACTGTTGATTGTTGTTTAGTTTTGGGATCGTACGCGTAGATCCAGGATTCGTCACCTGTGTAGATATTATAAACAGATTTTGAGTCGCCTCCGTTGAATTTTTTTAAGGTTTTCTTGCACCATTCGACGCGAGCATCTTTTTGATTCTGAGTTAAGTTGTGCGGGATCCAACGCCAACAATTTTTTTTTACAGATAAATGTTCATGTAATATCCTATGAATGCTCGTCATACATATGCCCAGAATAGCCTCTATCTCGCGATACCTAACATGGCGGTCTTGCATTATTAGTTTTCGCACAGCTTCAATATTTTGTGGCACAACCACCGATTTCGGGCGACCTTCTTTAACTTCGTCCGTGAGCTTACTGCGCCCGCGATTAAACTCACTAAACCAGTGATACACAGTCGTTTTTGATGGAACTTCACACCAAAAGTAGAAGTTAATTGATCTACGCACTGTTGTTGCGTTAAACCACGTCGAAAATCGTAATAAATCATAGCACGAATATTTTCACGAGTGAGTTCCATTTTTTCAGCGATATGACATTTAAAACCCAACAAAAACAAAACACTAACGTATATAAGAGAAAAATATTAGCGGCCAGTATTTAAAAAAAGAACGAATTTGACCATGGAGGTCATTGCGTTTAAAATTATTGGAATCCCAGATTCCGCACACATAAGTAGCAGCCTATGTACGACAGTTTGATGTACATTTAGTCATCCTACTTGTAATTCAGTGTTTTCATTGACTTTGTGTTGAAAATTTAATTATCATAATAATTGTATTGAATCATACGTTACTTTGCGGAAATCCATAATAGCATAAAAACGTGAAAAATAATTTGCTAAATTTTATCATATTAAACCAAGAATGTACTGTAGTTTTATGAAGTGCCTTGGTGCTAGATATCCCCAGAGAAGCCATTGGGACAAGAGATATGGCCTCGTAGCCATGTGCAGCTGCTTGCTCCGCTGTACAAACTTACACGACTACAGGATTTTTTATGCTATTAAAAGTCTCACTGCAAGGCGCAGGCCTTCTCCCAGAGATAGAGAGTATCTGCTAAATTACCACGCGTGCCCACCGCGGATTGGCAATTTCAAGCGCTTAGGGTATTTCAACTCCTTCGACACTCAGGTTTCATCACTAGACCAAACGCACTGAGCATTCGTTTGCAACGCTCGCGATGCTCGTTCGCTCGTCTGACGTTCAATTGGGACTGCCCCTAAAGGGGACGGTACAGTCGACAGCACAACGGCTTTAACTCAACTGCACTCTGCTTAGTGACGTTAAAGCTGACTTAGGAACCGAGAAACAAACTCGATCACCTCTTCAGTCGACTGTACCCGCGCAGCATTAAGTACGTAAATAAGTAGAATTTAGAGTTGTTACTTACGAAACACGGTTAATCCATTCCCTGGTGCTGTAATGTTTTCCTAGTGTATTTTATTGCTGTGGGGGTGTGTGTATGTACGTGATTTTACTTTGTTGTTTCTGAAAAATTGGTTCGAACGGGATGGTGGCAATTTATTTCATGTTGTTGGTGGTTTGTCTGTTTAATAAAATTGTCGGTTTTGGTTAAAATTGTAAGCCCACGCAGGTATTTCTGCCTAATGTGGTCGTATGTTAAGATCCATCCCAAGTTTCCATCTACCGGTGGACAGAGCTCATTATAGTCAGAGTTCTTTTCTTTGGCGAAATTGCAATATAAGTATTCAACTTGTAGACTTTTAGTCCGGATTTACTTACGGGTGTTGTTATATCGGAAAAGTCCGACCAGGTTTCGCTCCGATTCGCAGAGCTTAATCATGGTGAGCAGAGTTTACAATGTGTTGTGCTTACGAAAGTTTTAGTTCAAAAAAGTATTCAACTGTTTGGTGAGGGAAGTCGATATTGACTTATTCTATGATGGAATAACTGCAGTGAGATGTCTCCTTTCAAAATTGTTTTTCAATCCTGAAACTTAACTGTGACATTGTGGTTGTAAATTGATCGGTTTAGTAATTGTGTAAGATTGTCGCTGCCTGTACGTAATACAGAGAATATTGTAAAGAGGTTCGAAATTTCACTGATGCCGGTGAGTCGCCCATTGGCTCAGTTGGAAAGAGCGCTGGCACGGTAAGCAGAGGTCGCGGGTTCGAATCCCGGCATGGGTGGAATTTTTAACCTCCTCTTTTCTCCCAATTTTTAACAACCCCAATATAAATTATTTAAAAATAAACCACTGATGCTTACATACATACATACACACATACATACACCCTTACATACATACATACATACATACATACATACATACATACATACATACATACATACATACATACATACATACATACATACATACATACATACATACATACATACATACATACATACATACATACATACATACATACATACATACTTACATACATACATACATACATACATACATACATACATACATACATACATACATACATACATACATACATACATACATACATACATACATACATACATACAAACATACATACATAACCTCACGCCTGTATCCCAAAGGGGTAGGCAGAGATCAAGGATAGCCACTTGTCACGATCCTGACAGATCACCTTCGCTTTGTCAACGTTTATAATAAGTCGTTGCATGCACGCACGCCGTATCCGGGTACTTTTTATCTTCCCCTTTGCTAATACGTCCCCTATTTGGCTGAAACTGTTGATGCAATGTGACTAAAATTTGTATTACATAATGTACAATAAAGTATTCTTCATGTCTATTTATATATGTATCAGAAATATTGTCATTTCTTTGTACATCTACTTCCTGCTCCAATATATTGCTCCAATGCATCCAAAGATTGTCTGGAAGAGATCATTTTTATTGACAAGGCCGCCGTCTGTACTCTTAGTTTAAAAAATATATATTTGTAATTGTAATATCCTTTTTCTGTGCAATACAGTGTTCTCTGTCTATCCATCGGTCTATCTCGATAGGGACGATTATGTTATGTGGAAATTATTATTACTATCATGCTTTCTATTTTAACATTAAAGTATATTTAATGCTAAAAATTACAATGGATTCGGATCGATCTTGAACCCACCATTTCAGTCCGATATTTATAAGCTTTCACTCGATTGTGCTTAACAAGGATCACACAGATTAGATTGGGCATAGAAGGTTTTATTCGCAGAACTTTCCCTTGACCCACAAAAATTAATGTCATCTTTGATAATGATGGAATTTATATTAATAACTAGCTGACCTAGCGAACTTCATACCGCCTAACAGTCGATTCTTAGTTTTTTTTTTATATTTCTCTCCGTAAGAACCATTCTCGTTCTTCAAGTAATATTCTAAAAAAAGAATTGCCGAAATCGGTTCAGCTGATCTCGAGATTTGCGCTTACCAATCCACATTCGGGGATTCATTTTTATATTATAGACTGTGTGATAAATTTCACACAGTAACAATTTTTCACTTCGCTACATGGAGATTTTGAGAAACGTTCACTATGATAAAGGGAAACGTTCGGAAGCGCATAGGACATTCTGCGTCTAAGCCTTCGGATCGCGTCTCCGTTTCAGCTAAACATTTGGAGGCCCTTATAATTAATGAACCGACAATCCTTTCCAGCTTCAACCTTAATGAAGTTGCTTCATTTTGAGACGCACGGGTCGGGATTTTGGCGTGCCTATTGTCTTCGGTGTTAGAAGGAATTAGTAGCAAACTTGGTCATGCAATGAAACGCTCCATCTCAGAACGTTCCAGAAACACGAGAAGTTGCGTCCGGGGGGAGGGAGTAATAGTTAGGAAGGTATCTAAGCGCTCGAGACGCTATGACGTCGGTGTCACTAAAAAACGTTGTGTTCATTTTTGTGTGAGCAAAATGATCATAGCGCGCCTCCTCGTGGGAGAACTAAATTAAAGCTGCGGTGTGGCGTAAACTCAAACTCATTTCAGGCGGAATATAATGCTCAAATTAATACAAATGAGAGAGTCCCAAAGAATTAAATTTGGCACAGAGATTGACGACCTCGGTGGCGCAGCGGTTTGGCACGCTGACTTAAATCCGAAGGTCTCGGGTTCGATCCCCGGCCGGGTCAAACTAGGAAACGAACTTTTCTAGTTTATCTCGGGTCTTGGATGTTATCTATGTAAGATAAGATAAGAATATTCTGTATTTTACACTGGAAAAACAACAAATACAAAACAATTGCAATAGTACAATATGTATTTATTGTATTAAATCTATCGTCGAGTTAGCACCTATAACAAAAGTCATTTAGTTGTACTTAGTATAGGGCTAACGAGATCTGTGTAATATGTCCATGAATATTTATTTATTATTATTTATAAGACAAACCAGCAATTTTAAGTATTCTCATCAAACTCAAAATAATTCGCAGGCAAAACAAGTAGCAGTGTGCAAATAAGTTAATGACTGTATACTTCCTTCTCTAATGTATTCCTCCAGTCCATACAAAGGTTGTCTGGAAGAGGTCACTTTTAGTGATAAGGCTGTCTGGATTCTTGGGTTAAGGTATATTTGTGTAATTTCCTTTTTTTATGAACAACAAAGTGTTCTCTACCTCTACTATACTGTAGCGGTAGTGTAGGTAGTTGTCTACTGTACTGCGGTTTAAGTTTACTAATCTTGATTGCGTTCAGAGATTAGGTGCTAAGAACAGGAAAACAGTCAATTTATGTATAATGATTATTTACACTTGTTGAGTGTGAGTGGATCTAAACTAACCCCCGATTTCTCGTACACTATAACATGCTGTTAATCCACTGTTAACAGTTGTCAGTTGTTTTTTTTGTACGCACTTTGACCAACAGCTTAACAGCTTGTTGATGTACGAGAAACCGGGTGTAAGTCTATTTAACTAGCCAACAATATTAATGTAACTGACAAAAATAACAATAAATAATAATATATGTTTTCAAAGTGTTTATTTTAAAAACTGTAGAAAACTAACTGATAAAGTACCTAAAAATAAAAAAAGAAATAATTTTCAGGGTAAAAACTTTTGTCAGTAACTACCTAAAGCGCTCGTGGCCTAGTTGAACCGAGTGATTTGAATCTATCACTTCAATTAAACAACAACAGGCGCGGCGCGGTCAGATGCAGGATGGGAGACCGTCCCAAAACTACCACTAGTGGCATTTATCCGAGAGTTTTCGTGCTTCGCAAGGCACGTTAAGTCGTTGGCGCCGGCTGTCATGTAATGGCAGTCGTTAGGCCATGTCAGAGGCCTTATGGGCGACTTGATAACTTCTGACAGTAAGGTCCGCCACTGTCTTACAATCCTCCACTAATCCGGACTGCCCCCGTGGTGGAGTATAGCCTAGCCTATCAATAAACTGCCTCTAATTAGTGTTACAGAGGAATCATGTCTTCTATAATATAAAAATGAATGGCTGAATGTGTTGGTAAGCGCAAATCTCGAGAGCAGCTACCGATGTCGCCAATTCTTTTTCTAGAATATTCCTTGAAGTACGGGGATGTTTCTTACGGAGAGAAAAACGAAAAAAAATAAAGATTCGACTTTTAGGCAGTACGAAGTTCGCTGGGGACAGCTAGTCTATAATATAAAAATGAATGGCTGAATGTGTTGGTAAGCGTAAATCTCGAGAGCAGCTGAACCGATGTCGCTAATTCTTTTTCTAGAATAGTCCTTGAAGTACGAGGATGGTTCTTACGGAGAGAAAAACAAAAAAAAATAAAGAATCGACTGTTAGGGCGGTACGGAGTTCGCTGGGTCAGCTAGTTATAAATAAATTCGTCGTTTAGATCAATCAATCATTGATGATGATATCAACACTTGGTATGTCCCCACTGCGGGGGCACGGGGACATTCGAATTTATCAAACTGCCCGTCAACAATTAAGTTTGGTTATTTATTCGTTTTGCTTTACTTGGTCGGTCCTGTAACAGGTGTCAAAAATGCAAGAGTTTTAATTTTTCTCGTCTTTAAATACGGCTTAATACGGCGCGGCTTGGTTGGCTCAGCACGTATTGACTAGACTTTCCTGTGGGCTAGGCCAACTAAGCTGTCAGGATGGTATAGGTGCTGGGCAAGCCTACACCATCTATAAAACCATGTTCCAGGCACTAGAGCGTTGGAGTGGTCCCTTCACCCATCTAGTGTGAGTGAAGATACCACTGGACACTGTATAAATCATCTCATTAAGTAGATGCAAAAGGCCAATATTGTTATTTTATTTAATAAATAGACTTTACTATTTCTGCTAAGCAGTACTGCAACAATACTTCATTATAAGCTTAATATCTGGCCGGCACAGCCGTCTAGTCGAGTTTGTGTTGTTTTAAAGGCAATCTTACGTTTTGTTTAGGTATCGAGACCTAGCTAGGGATTCGATAAAAAAAGCAATAGTAAAAAGTTGTTAATAAAAATAAGATTTTTGATAATAAAAAGATAAACTATTTTGAATAACGTGTGTTAATACTAATTTAATAAGTAGAGCTTTGATGGCGTTTAATCCTACAGCGCTACGGTATCTATATCTATTTCCGCTCGCTAAATTCCCTGAGTCCAAAACGTTCGTCCGTACGTATCCGTCGATAAAATCCGCCATTCAGTTCGGGATTGATTTACGGATCACTGTAATTATCGGCGAGATTGAAAGTAATTTACGGGAACACTCAGTCGCCGATACACTTTGGTAATCGACGCCTTGCTTCTTCTGAGCTGAAGCTTGAAGACTTACTTAAATGCTACTGCAATTATTAATTTTATCGAAGACACCTCATCAACATCAGCCATTTAATGCCCACTGCAGGACATAGGCTACCCTCGTGGTTTTCCAAGCTTCACGGTCTTGAGCCGAAGAATCTTTTAAAAACCTATTTAGAGGCTAAAAATTTCACCCATGCCGGGATTCGAACCCGCAACCTCTGGCTATCCGTGCCAGCGCTCTACCAATTGAGCCAATGGGCGACTCACCAGCATCAGTGAAATTTCGAACCTCTTTACACTATTCTCTGTATTACGTACAGGCAGCGACATTTGAATCCGAAGAATCTTGTTTTGAAGACACCTTGAAATATATTATTTACTAGATGTTTCTCGTGACTTCGTTCGCGTGGCGTTATTTGTATTTTTCCGGGATAAATAGTAGATTGTTAAACGAGGGTAGAAAGAATCAGGTCCCGAGGTATTTAGACTATAATTACCTATTTTTTGAATTCCGTCACAGATACATATAACAGATTAGTATACCGCCAATTTATGTCGACTTTTTAAATTTTAAAAATAGAACTCAAACGCTATTTATAATGTAACCCTTATACATTTCCTGATTATAATGTTTTCTCTGAACTCACTTTGGTAAATATAGTAGATTGTTAACCGGGGGTCGAAAGAATCAATTCCTAAGTTATTTAGGCTATAGTCCGAGTAGGAATTGATTCTTTTACTCGTATCAAACACTCTACTTTTCATTTCAAATATGAGGAAAATAAAAACTCATTTTTAATATTCAAATCTTAGCATAAAAGATTAAAAAGATTAGGTGGGAAGTAATTTGTATAAGTTTTTCCCTCCCTATGGAGGGAAGTATCATTTTCCACCCAATAATCAGATCAAAACAACACTACTTTCCTAGTATAAGAAATGAAATAGTAGTTTTTGTACTATTCCAGACTATAGTCTATCTCTGTGCAGAATTTCACCCCGATACCTTCAGCCGCTCTGCCGTGTTTGAGTAACAAACATCCATACATACAATCTTTCACATTTATATAATATTATATAAATAAGAAGTATTCTTTATGTAATTCACTCCACCTAAACATTGTTTTTTTAAGAGATCGCTCTATGTAATAAGACCGCCAACTGTATAACATTACTTAGATTAACAACAATACATTTAGATTAATAAAATAAAAAAATTAAGAAAAGTTTTGATATTTTTTTCCTGGCTATGCAATATTTTTTTCTATCTAACTTTATCAATTAATTAGTGAAAATTTATTTTATACGGTATATCCGAGTCTTTTCCGTTAGTTCCCATTCCGTTAGTGACTCTTTTCCGTTAGCTTATAATTAGTAACCAAATCTTACCCTTTAGCACGCAATGGTATAATAAGTAGTTCCCACCATAAATTTAATCTTATCGCGTCGAAATAAAGTTCAAAACCCGTGAAAAATTTACACTACCTCTGCCTGCTAAAAGGTTAAGATTTAGTTACTAATTATAAGCTAATTACAGGTCAACATATATTATAATATTATAATTATACAATTTATTAGTATACAAAGATAAATAGTACATGCATATAAACAAATACGTAAATATAACATGTACAAAGGCGAGTTTAACTCTAAGGATTTTTTTCCAGCAAACCTTAGAAAATATGAAGAGCAGTAAAAAACTAAGACATCAATAATACATCTCCTATGTCTCTGCGTCCACTGATATGACTACGGCATCCGTCTGTAAGTCGGTCGGTTCATCCGTCAGTCCGTAACCAGCTAGTTAATTTTTACATAAAATGTTCTCTATCTATCTATATAGAATTTGTGTTCTAAAGGCGGATTGTCTAACAAGTAATATAGAAGAATTAAACAGTAAAATAAGGTCTCTTATTAACTCGCACTTGCAAAGGTTTGCACCCGATTTCACTTAAAAAGAAAGACATCATAGTGTTTCATTATAGTACGACAAGGTTGGGCCACGCGTCCAGAACACAACAGAGTTACAATAAAATCTGATAGTCATGCATAAATAAACAACCACGCCACAGCTACAATAAAGTGAATTAAAAAAAATGGCACCTCACCTTAGCGGAATTTGGCGCCATCCATCAAGGATCCACTGAAGAAGTGTATGGCCCATTCCTTATTAGTGCAGTGCAGAACATGCCACAAGATTTTATAGGAGATATATCATTATTAAATAATATGCGTGTTTAATAATGATATATCTCCTAAAAAAGACCTATCATGTAAAGTTCTTATAACAAATAAAGTTTCCGCATATTTGGTCGAAGAGGCGTACAAATGTACCATTTTTATATAATTAACCTTCAAGATATACATAATAATATAAGTATAATATTTCTATATTTAGGTATACCATATAAGATGCAGACAACTTTAAAAATAGTTTTTTTTTAAAGATATTAAAGATATAATTAAAACATCAACGTTGTTTCTAAAAAAAATTTTTGTTATTATGTGTAGGTTTTCATAAATTTATTAAGTAGATTTTCTCATAAAATTTTAAACTTTTTCTAATAAAAACTTACTTCACAAGACAAATCTAATATTGATAAATATTTCAGACCTGGCATACCTACGCAGTAACTGTAATTACTTCGTAGGTTTGCCAGATCTAGATGGAACTTTTAGTACGACGCAACTTGAATTCTATTTCTAAGGGTTATTAATTATTAGTTGAGTGAAATCTTTACCAAAAAAATAGTATAATTAAAAAATAGTAGCATTAGCTCAGTTGGATAGAGCGCTGGCACGGATAGCCAGAGGTCGCGGGTTCGAATCCCGGCATGGGTGGAATTTTTAGCCTCTATATAGGTTTTTTAATCTTTACCACGATTATTTTTCTTTTTGTTCAATATATCTCTAGTGCTTGTCAGCCCTTATACACGTAAATCTCATTAGAGCGAAAAATTACTGACTCAAACTTAATAATTTAAGAAAAAGAATTATTAGGCAAACTAACTAAACGAGCTTTTCAACAAGAAGACAGAACAAAATAAGTTACCTACGTTAGAAAGTGGAGTTTCAAATATTATTAACCAATGGGGAATGAAACTTACTGTCTTTCAATTCATTACACGGGAAATCTGAATGGCTCGTAGAAGCGTGGAGCAATTTTTCAAGCGATATCATAATAAAGGCCGTATTGTACGGGCAACGCTTTTACCAACGTTTTCTTTGCTGACAACGCTCGCTGAACGTTTTAAGCTGTTTTTGATGAAATGGCAGCGTTGGCGGACAGGGAAGAATGGAGTAATGAGTGTTGGCTCTGTAGGTAGGTACATCAGTGTACTATAGTGCAGGAAATATTCCATAATAGTGCTTATTGCGTGCTGCAACTAAGGTACTTGATATTTTAACCTATTTGGTTATCACGCAGGAAGTAAGGAGTAGGTAAGTACTTGGATGCAGAAAACACAAAAAATCAGATAAAATGTACCCAGAACTGTTTTCGAGTTCAAATTTTGCAGGCAAATTACGCCGAAAATCACGTTCTTAAAGTGTTTAGTTTTCCTATTGATTTTTAAACGAACGTTAAAACCGTTCAAGTATAAATACAGATTTGTAAAAAACCGCGGTCATTGCATTCTAAGCAGAAAAGATTTAGTTTTCCAATTTAATTCTAAGCAATTATTAAAGAATAAACCCAGAATTTTTAAAACATTTTACATAAACAGTTTTACAGGCAAAACATGCGAAAGATCTACTTACTTTAAGAATTTTTAACTGAGAAAATTAAGTTTTTTCATTGAATTGTAAACAAGCCTTACAAACATTATTTTACGAGACATATGTCTGAAATATGTGACATCCACCACAGTCTACGCCCGATTTGTATGGATAATTTTTGTAACGTAGGTATAATCATTTATTGTATGTAATGAAAACTTAAGTCATCCCATAAATTCCAGCCAGTATGTCACATTAATGTATCGCGAAAGGAACGCCATCTATTATCAGTTAAGGGAACACTGCAGTGGACGCAATGGCTTTAACACCAGTTGATATTTAGCGCTGAACACTAAGTCCTTAATTGCTAAATATAATAATACAGCGATACGTTACCGCTGATCAATCGAGTTTAAAACTGTAGGTAAATAAAAATTTAAAATTTCTCACAAAAAGTATAATTGTCATAAAGTTGCATTGAAGCATAAAATTGTATTTTCTGAATTCAGAAAATACAAAATAATTATTTTAAGTGTAAAAGTACTAAGTAAAGTACATGTGATTAAAATGGAGCACTCTCCTTATTAATTTAAGAAAAAAAAATCATCCAGCGTTCTAGAAGACATGGTACGGTGTCCCTCCAGCAACAAAGCTACGTGACGGTTGGTTTGAGGCACAGCGGGCGAAAACTTATGCTTATTGAATTGGGTTTAAATAACTTTTGAAATAAATGGAATTAAATCAAACACTCTTTCTTACTTTTGAAGAGAGAGACTTCATCCAGGGGTCTAACGAGCATACGATATCTCTTCAGCAATAAAACTACATAACCGTATAGCGGAACTTTCCCAAAAATTGCAAAAGACAGTTTTATTTTCTTTTCTGAAAATGTATATTCTGAACCATTTGCATGTGTGAAATAAACTACATAGCTTACACAGTAAGGTATGTAACAAATATGACCACTCACTATTATTTTTGAAGAAAAAATATTCATCCAGCGGTCTAAAAGGTACGGCACGGTGCTTTTGCAGTAATAAAGCCACATAACCGTATAACGGAACTTTCCAAAAAATCGCAAAACATGGATGTTAGATTTTTTCATTTTGAATATTTTGTGTTTTTTGAATGATTTTTATGTGTGCAATGAAGTAGAAAGTAAAACTTGTAAAAAATATGACCATTCTCTCTCATTTTTGAAAAGAAAAGCTTCATCTAGCGGTGTAGAAGGCACGGCACGGTGTCCCTCCAGCAATAAAAATACATACCGTACCTACATCGGAAATTTCTCAAAAAAATGCAAAACACAGATGACTGTCTCTTATTTTTGAAGAGAAAAGCTTCATCCAGCGGTCTAGAAGGCGCGGCACGGTGTCCCTTCAGTAATAAACCTACATTACCGTACATCGGAAGCCCAAAAATTTAAAAACACAGATCACTGTCTCTTATTTTTGAAGAGAAAAGCTTCATCCAGCGGTCCAGAAGGCACGGCACGGTGTCCCTCCAGCAATAAAGCTACGTGACCGAAATACGGACGGTCGGTTTGAGGCACGGCGAGCGATAACTTACGCTCAGTGAATTAGGGATCTAGCCCGCGCAGTTTTAACTCGGCTTTAGATAACTGGATTCCGAAAGGTAAGTGGGTAGTTTTTTGGCTGGGAGCTAAGGAAAAGTAAGTTTCGTGATCCTGTTGTATTAAGTAGATTCAGTGGGAGGACGTCTCTATTTTCTTGTCTTCTTTACTACCTTTAATAGATATCATTTCTCACTTTAAAATGGAGCAGTACATCTAGTAGCAATATTTATGAGCAGAGTACTAACATTGTGAAGAAATCTCAGTGGCAATAAATAACTCTTTAGGTCGGCATAATATTTCGGCATAGGTTGTCTGGAAGAGATCGCTCTTAGCGATATGACCGCCAATGGTATAACATTACTTAGATTTAAGAAATCATCGTTGCATATTTTTTCTTGTTGTGCTATAAAGTGTTCCCTATCTCTATCTATTTATTGTTGTTTTGTTAAAACTTTGATTTTTGTTTAAGTGACTTTTTTAGATAAAGGTTAATTTTAGTGCACATTTGTCATTTTTAACCAAACGCGTAATTACGCAGCGGTACATTTTTTTATTTCTTCTTCTTTGGTCCTTTAACTCCTAGCGGAGCATAGGACCTCAACCAAAGATTTCCACTTCTGACGGTGGTCCGCGGCAGCCACCAATTCAGGCCAGCTAGTGCCGCTCGACTTGGCCTCTTGGTCTATCCAATTGAGCAAATAGTGTAATCATGTGGGTACAGTGATATCGTTCCGATGTTAAAACCTAACTGCAAAGTAGGTGGTCGGGGCTTTAAGTAATGCAATTTGCTTAAGTCAGATGTCGCTGCCTGTACGTAATACAGAGAATATTGTAAAGAGGTTCGAAATTTCACTGATGCCGTGAGTCGCCCATTGGCTCAATTGGTAGAGCGCTGGTTCGGATAGCCAGAGGTTGCGAATCCCGGCATGGGTGAAATTTTTAGCCTCTAAATAGGTTTTTAAACCACTAAGGTTTCTTAATTTTTTTTTTTTGTTAGTTTTGTACGCCATTTTTGGTAAAATTACCACAATTACACCAAAATTTAATTTGATGTCAACTGCAGTATGCCATCGCTTGTATCGCTCACTTGTTCGCATCGTATTGTAGAACGAGACTCGATCCAACCCTAAAACGCGAGGTCCCAAGGGCCGCCCTGCCGCTTTAACCCTTTAAAACCCTTAGTTTGTTAAGTGTTGTCTTACTTCTACGGATTCTAATCGTACTAAAAGTGGAGTAGTTATGTATGGATGGTGAGAAGTTTGTCACGCCGTCGTGCAAAACATTTATTTCCTTGATTAACAATTAGATGAGTTTTATTTCATATCCCTCGCGAACAAACGGGCACAACTAGCATCGTAAAACGTTTATAAATGTTGTAGATAGATAATAATATACATCGCAAGTATTGTGAAGGTTTTTAACCGACTTCAAAAAAGGAGGAGGTTATCAATTCGACGCGTATATTACTTTTTTTTTTTTGACTATGTTTTCGCATAACTTCGTCAAATCTAAACCGATTTCGATAAAAATTTTTTGTTCGATTAGGTATAGCGTCCCATTGGTCCCATTTTAATTTGGTGAAGATCTGATGAAGACCTTCAGAGCTGGAGAACTGAACTCTTCAATGGACAGCAGCAATAAGGCCTAATGAGACCTATCCATTAGTAATATGCATATACTTCATAACATATAGCGTAAAATTGGTCCCAGGGTAATATGGTGCGGTTCTGATGAAGACTTTCTAAGATGGAAATTGAGAAATTCAAATTTAAAGCAAAAAATTAAGTTAAGTTTTGATATTACAAACACCTTGTTCATCAAATATTTTCATTCAGTAACTCTTTCTCTGGTGTCTGGTGGACATTGTTTTGTAGATCATCAGCTCGAATGTCGGTCTTGAGAGGTTCTAAGCTTCTATTCTAGATAGAAATATGCCGTTTTCACTAAAGTATTTAATTTCACTGTCACTTTCTATAGCAGACGATTCCGAGGTCTGATGATGACCAGCTCAAGGACACTCAGATCTAGGGCACCGTTGCACCTAGAAACCCGGAATTAAAATTGAAATGTATAGTTTCATTATCACTTGCTACACTTGGAATATTAAGAGTCATATGCCCAAGATCATCAGCTCAAATGTCGGTCTTGAGAGGTTCTAGTCTTCTATTCTAGATAGAAATATGCCGTTTTTACTTAAATATTTAATTTCGTCTGTCACTTTCTACAGCCAAACGTTTGGAAGTCTGATGATGACCAGCTCAAGAACACCCAGATCTAGGGCACCGTTGCACCTAGAAACCCGAAGTTGAAATTGAAATCTATGGTTTCGTTATCACTTGCTACACACAACACTTATCTATCACTTGTTACACTAAGAATATTAAGAGTCAGATGCCCAAGATCAGCAGCTATAATGTCGTTCTCTAGAGCTTCTATTATAGATAGAAATTTGCCGTTTTCACTAAAGTATTTAATTATGTTCTTTTTAAGTGCTAAAGACAATTAAAAAAAATATTTAGAGGTTCAAATTCCACCCATGCCGGAACTCGAACCCGCGATCTCTGGCTAACTGTGCCAGCGCTCTTCCAACTGAGCTAATGGGCGACTACCGACATCAGTTAAATTGTTAACCTCTTTAAAATACTCTCAGTATTACGTACAGGCAGCGAAATCTGGCTGAAGTAATTTGCAACACTTGCAGCCGCGAGTATCGAACCCACGACCTCTGGCTAACCGTGCCAGCGCTCGCCCACCTGAGCTAACTGAGCTGTACGTAATACAGAGAGTATTGTAAAGAGGTTCGAAGTTCCACTAACATTGGCAGTCGTCCCGGCATGGGTGGAACTTTTAGCCTCTAAATAGATTTTTTAAAGTATTTAATTTCGCTGTCATACCTATCATCTGTCAAATTCCACACAAATGGCTATTAACACCGTAAAATATTTTATATTTTATAAAATAATTTACTTTTAATTTAAGTATATTTTCTAGCCTTTTACCTAAAAACTTTTAAAACATCTTTCATTTTGTATCGACCTCAGGGGCATCACTAATACGTCTAATGTTTATTGTCAAAATCAATAAATTAAGGTTTATGTAAAAAATAAACAATCTCCTAGGCACTGCAGCGTCCGACTAGTCCCTCCCTTCGCCAGTCTTGTGTAAATGAAGGTGCCACTGGACGCTGGATAAATCATCGCATTACGAAGATACACACATACATACATACATAACCTCACGCCTGTATCCCAGAGGGGTAGGCAGAGACCAGGGACTGCCACTTGCCATGATCCTGACAGATCACCTTCGCTTCATCAACGTTCATAAGTTGTTGCATGCACGCACGCCGGTTCCGGGTACATTTTATCTTTCCCTTTGCTAATACATCCCCTATTTGGTCGATGTATGTCCACCTGGGACGTCCCTTACCAGCCTTTCCACTCACATTCGCAATATATATTTGTTTCGTCGATCGTTCTTTCTTCATCCTCTCCACATATCCAAACCAACGCAACATTATTTTTTGAATTCTAGTCACTACATCCTCTTTCAGCCCACAACGTTCTCAAATCATTACGTAGATGCAAAGGCCATGTAGGTACGTAAAAAAAGTATCTTCACGGAATAACTTAGTAGAGTTTTGATAAACGTTCATTCTTTATCAACCCTTGTATGTCCTCACTGCTGGGGCACGGGTCTTTTCCTGCATCGCAGGAAGGTTAGGCCATACTCCACCACGGGGGCCAAGACCGGGTTGGTGGAGGATTGTAAGATAGTGGCGGGCCTTGCTCTTTGAAGTTATCAAGCCGCCCATAAGGCCTCTGACAAGCCTTAACGACTGCCATTATATGACAGTGGGCTCCAACGGCTTAACGTGCCTTGCGAAGCACGGTAGCTCTCGGAAAAATGCCATTAGCGGTAGTCACAGGACGCTCACCCATCCTGTACCTGACCGCGCCTGTTATTGCTAATCCAAGGGTTCGAGTACCGGCTTGGGTGAAATTTTTAGCCTCTAAATAGGTTTTTAAATTTGTCCTTAGCACGGGTTAGTGCATTAAAAATAAAAATAGTGTAATGCAATGTTCTGCTAAGTTTCGTTTTTACCTAGATTATCAATTATATAAAAGATTGACAAGTATTGTAAACATGGTAATATCTCTTTAGAAAATAAATATCTTTATCTTTATATATATATACCCCAGGAAAAAACCAACATAAAATAATTTCGAAAATTCAGTACAATTTTCGGCCTTATTGCTTAAAGCAATATCCTGCAGACAAACTACGATGGAGTGTTTCTGGTGCAAATATGAAAATATACATACTTATTCTTAAAAATAATATACTTACATAAACCATTACAATAGTATATATATATAGCAGTGATAAATATACACAAAGTTACGTTAGTTACAATAAATATGTACAAGGGGATAAAAAGAAAGACAAACCTACATAAGAAAACAGTAAGAAAATCAAATAGTAAATAATTAGAGTGATAGATACAAATCAAAACTTATTTTTAAAGGTAGCTGCGGAAGAAGAGCGCCTTATTGAAACCAGCAAATCAGTCCGCAGCCACATTTCACAGTTATAGTTCTCAGATTTTTTTCAAAATTTTTAGTATAATATAACGATATTGCTTGCGAAATTTTGTAGGTCTAAGGGCTGATTTTTCAACAGTCAGATAACTTTTATCTGAGGAATATAAATGGCGTTTTGGCATAATTTTCATACATAAGCTGTCAAACCGCCATTTTTATTCCTCAGATAAAAGTTATCAGACTATTGAAAAATCAGCCCTAAGTCAACTGTAAGTACCTAATAAATTTTGATTCCCTTGAGTGTCGAAATAGTCTGTTAAGGCGCGTCACTGCTCACGTTTACCATGACACATTACACAAAATAATCAGTTTTCAATGCTTAGTACCGGTTTCTCAATTTAAGTAAATACCTACGCTCTGTCACGCTCTTTGCTGAGACATTCGAAGAGACAGCACTACAGCTAACTATTTACTCAGCGAAATTCTTAACCCGTGAGGAGGCGCGCTATGAGCATTTTGCTCACACAAAAATTAAATTGAATTTTTTTTAGTGATACCGACGTCATAGTGTCTAAAGCGCTTAGATACCTTCCTAACTATTCTTCCCCTCCCCCCTGACGCAACTCTCGTGTGTTGCGACCGCGCAACGAAGCGCTTTTGACAGCCGTGTACCATTCTGCGGCAATTTGCTCATCACGCGCCCATCCGTGTATTTATTTTCTCAATAAAAAAAATATTGTATTTTACTAAGTATTGTTTCGTTATTTCTGTATTATATTGTTTAATTCTTACGTAGACACTCTGTTGTTATATTTTAATAATAATAATATATATATTTGTCGTTTTAGTTTAACATCAATAATGGACGATCGACAGCAAGCTCAAATTTGTGCGTGGTTGGAAGAGGATTCTTGTGAAGAGTTGGATACGGATCCTGAGAATGGAGAACAGAATCGTATTGATTATGTCGTCGACAGCGATAGTTCCCTCATTCACAGTCTTCATGCAACAGATACCGAACAATATATGTCCAAGACGTAAGAATAGACGCTCAAAAAAAGCGTGCACTTCGTGCAAGCAATTACTCTACACCGAACATACCACATATATGTGTTCACTACGTTTCAAAAGGCACATTTCTCAAGTTCTCATAGAATACTATTTTTTTTATTTTTTGTGATATAACATTTTTAATGAGACTTTTATGAAGACTGTAACAAAATTAAGAATTCAATTAAGTTGTTTTGTTATTTGGTCTAGAAGTTGAATTTATGTTTCATAGTTTTAATTAAAATACTTATTTTCTTAATTATTAAACCTAGTTTTATTGATATAAATCCATTATAATATTAGCCAATTAGTAATACAACGGTAGATATTTTTATGAGCGTTTAAAGTGGTGTGAGCAAATTGCTCCCGCGCGGCTTTCCGTGTTATAAAAATAGATGCGCCTCCTCACGGGTTAATTCTGATGCCCTTATATTAACTAACTAGCAACTTTGACTTGTTCAATGAGGTAAAGTAGTTAAATGGAACTAAATATTTTTGCAATTGTTTAATTTATTGTATGTTATCTTTTATAATTTTATTATGGATTTTGATTTATGTGAAATAAAATACCATTATCATTATTTATTCCCCTAGCAATGACAACGAGAATGTTTTCTCTAATGTATTTTATATCAGCAGACGAGAATTTGAGCCATGTCTCTTGCCAAATCAAAAAAAAAATTGAAAACCGTTTTTTAATACAGTTGCTCAAAAAGTGGCGTATTGTAGGGACGTATAGGGTGCGGGATGTGGGCACTCTCGTGCTTTTTTTTACCTTTCCCGCACTAGTGCGTTCTCTTTCCCAACTGTCAAAATAATGTCTATTAAAAAGAAAAACCAACCATGAAGTTTTTACTAAAAAAAATCATAGAAGTTTTTATGATTCATGCAAATACGTATATTTCTAAAAAGAAGCTACTAATTTGTTTCAATATCAGATTTAATGATTTGGTTGAATGAGTTAGGTTAGGTTTCCTTTCATTTAATCTCATTAAATTTCATTTTCATTTTCAATAAAAAAAATCTACTGAAGACTTGGCTGTATGGGCATAGTTCCCTTTGGATACCAGAATGGGTGAAAAAAAATATCTCTGCTTATATTCTTTTACCGTTGGCAGCATTTTCCAAATATTTTTTCTTAATTAAATTGCTTCATTTTTTCGCAACTGTATTAAAAATAGTCGTTCAGTACACATGCGGAACCGTCGGCTGCGCCTCGGCTCGGGTAGACATTTGTAGGAACTCTTTGCAATGACAGCCTTTCCACACTTGTAATAAAATATACAATTTTTTGTGTAATTTTGCCGTTCTTTAAGTAGGTAAACATTTTGTTTTTACAATGTATAAAAATACTTGAATTGAACAGAATAATTTTTATATTCATTCCTATAGCAACGACAATGTTTTGCGCAAAGAAAACAGAATGTTTCGTCTAATGTTTTTTTAACAGGAGACGTGACTTTAAGCCGCGTCTCTTACCAAAACAAGCTAAATAAAAAATAAACATTAAAAAACAATTATTTTGTGGAATTTTGACGTTTTTCAAGTAAACATTTTGTTTTTATAATAAATAAAAGAAATTGAATTGAATTTTTTTTTATATACATTCCCCTAGCAACCAAAATGTTTTGCGTAAAGAAAACAAAATGTTTTCTCTAATGTTTTTTATCAGGAGACGAGGTTTTAGAAGCCATGTGTCTTGGGCCAAAACAACCAAAGTAAAAAAACATATTTCTTTACTTCTTTTGTTTATATTCAGAATTAGTTTATAATTAGTAATACATATTTAGGTTTAACTTATTCACTAATTTTAATATCAAGAAAACTACTTTTCGTTTGTAATACCAGTTATGTAAACTATTTGAATTAACTAAAAAAACATTGAAAACAGATTGTTTTGTGTAATGTTTCATGAAAAACGGGCAGAGACGTGCCTTAACAAAAACATAGTTGGTGAACGGAATGATCTGCAAGTTCTACTATTACTTAGCCAGTTTTCACGATAATATCATCCCAGTAAGGCAGCTCATTCTTCACGATAACCTTGAGACATGCGCCTTTTAAGGACTTTCCTTTAAGTTTGATGTCGCACCGACGACGGGTCAGTCTCCTGGGTAAAGAAGAAATATTAACTTTGGTAGAATGCGGAAGGTGCAGATGGTCTAAAAACTAGGCACACCATTAAGACAAGCGCTCGTGGCTAAGTCGAACCGAGTGATCGGAATCAATCACTTGAGTTAAGCAACAACTTGTGCTGGATGGGTGACCATCCCGTGACTACCGCTAGTGGCATTTTTCCGAGCGCTTCCGTGCTTCGCAAGGCACGCTAAGCAGTTGATGCCGGCTGTCATGTAATGGAAGTCGTCAAGCCAGGTCAAAGGCCTTTTGGGCTTCTTGATAACTTCTGACAGTAAAGCCCGCCATTGTCTTACATTCCTCCGCCAACCCGGACTTGGGCTCCGTGGTGGAGTATGGCCTAACCTTCCTGCGATGCAGGAAGAGACACGTGCCCCAGGAGTGTGGACATACTAAGGGTTGATATCATGTAGACAATTTTTTTCATGCTATACTTCTCTCATAGGGTTTAATCTCCTACTTGAAGAAGAAGAAGAAAAGAAAGTATTTTATTGCTCTCAAGACCATTAAAATTTCTTGAATTTGATAGTATTTTTTGTTGTTTAGGTACACCTAGACTAAGATATATGGAACGAAATATACATCGTCTTGAACATTCTGTGACTTGTGCTGTTTGCATGTTTTCCTTCTCATATAAAATTCCCGACGAGGAAAGTCAATTTGATGAATAAATACACAGCGGTCGAAAAACACGACCCGCCTTTTACGATGAGAGAAATATTGTCGACTTTTCATATCTACATCTATTGCGTTCCATAAGACTACAGTGAAAAATGTCCTAAGTATTGACATAGTTGCAAATGAAAACTTCAATGGTTTATTTATTGATGAAAACTGTATTTACACGGATTCGGAAGACTTCCGAGACCATGATACTTGTATAAGTGCCGAAAAGTCGGAAAATTGTAAAAATGCTAAATTAAACGACTATTACAATTTTCCGACTTTTCGGCACTTATACAAGTATCATGGTCTCGGAAGTCTTCCGAATCCGTGTAAATACAGTTTTCTATTATGACTAGTGCTCGTGTTAACCATAGAAAATACTATGGTTTATTTATTCTTTTGAATCTTCCGAACGGATAGAAAATCCGTGCACTTAAAAATTAGAAATAAGGGTCATCACTTTTGAGGACCTTTGAGTGAAAAATAGTATGGTTTGAATCAAAGACTGACGATTACAAGTGCTGAGCACAAAATATATATTATATATATTATATATATTATAATATATTTGATATAGCGATACAAAAACAATAATACACTATCTTTATTCAATAACTGCCTTATTTTAGTTGCCTTACAAGCGCTCGTGGCCTAGTCAAACCGAGTAGTTGAGAGAGAGAAAGTGAGTGAGACATTTATTTGAAGCCACAAAGATACAATACACATAACACAATGTAACACTATATTAAAATAATACAGGGAAAATAAAATAAGAAAAGAAAGAACAAAGAAAAATATTACAAAACAAAGAATAGGATATAAAACAAACATTTACAATTTAAAAGGGCATTGTATCTCCGCAGCCACAAACAGGTAGCTGACTCAGCATTTGCTGCAAGCTGGGCCTGCAATCAGTTGGAATCAATCACTTGAGTTAAGCAACAACAGGCGCAGTCAGGTGTCATGTAATGACAGTCGTTAAACCATGTCAGAGGCATTTGGGCCGCTTGATAACTGCGATCTCACGATGTCGTCTGACTATCGTGTCGGTGGTCTGCCTACCAACCTCCTTCCCTCCCTTCGCCACCACTCTGATACTGCCCTGGTCCACCGGCCGTCTTCCCTTCTAGCCAAGTGTCCCGCCCGTCTCCACTTTAACTCTGTGATCCGCTTACTAACGTCTTCGACCTTGGTTCTTCGAGGAATTTCTACGTTGGGTACGCGGTATGATAGCACAACATGGCGCTCGTTAGGTGAGGGCTATATCCAGCAGTGGACTAGTATAGCCTGACGACGACGACGTACGCGGTCCACAAACGATATGCCCAGCATAACACGCTCCATCGCTCTTAATATGATGCCTTACATTACATAAAAACCGGAGACAGCTTTAAGTATAATTATTGGTTGATATGCTACTCCTTAGCATTTTATTTATCTTATCAGTCCATGAACAGAGCCCATTGTTGGGCATAGGCCTCTTATCTTTCACGCCAGCTCATCCGGTTCTTTACTGGTCTTTTCCAATATTTTCCAGCCACTTTCACAATGTCGTGAGCCACTGAGCCGATAGATAAAGATAAGATAAAGTTTTATTATTTCCACAAAAAAGTTTTACATAGTACTACTGTTACTTAAGAATATTACAATTTTTTCCTTAAAAGCTATACGTTAGACCTCACACTAAGCAGAGCCTGTAGCGTGAGGGCCAAAATTACGATTTCTATATCTTTTTCAAAATTACGCTTTTTCATAGAGCAGTGAAGTCGGAAATCGAAACGGGAGTGAAAGGCTCACCTTTAGGACAGCCCTTTAGGCTCTTTCGAGTGGCAATAAGTGCGTTTTTGACGCGCCGCCCCAGACGTTCATGCAGTATGATATTAAAGATTGACAGAGACCATAATAAATCATTTTCATGACACTCGAGTCTGTAGCATGGCAAACATTTCTGAAAATGGTCATAAGTTTACGGACTCTGTTTGTGAGAAGTTTGATGTGTGGCTCAAATGTCAACTGATTATCCAAGACAATACCCAGATATCTTATGGTATCTGTTCTATCGAGCTTGAGACACGTGCAAGAGTCTAACGTTGCCAAAATCTCCGAAGAATTATGACAAACTATTTCATGTCCTATTAAGTTAAATTCCTCCGTAGGTGGTTGTGATTTCTTACGAATTGAAAATGTTAGATACTTTGTTTTGTCTCTGTTAAGAGTAAGAAGGTTACGACTGACCCAAGCGGAGGCCATATTAAAGCCTGTCCGGCCGAGAAGGAAAGTGCTTTCCCAGGATTTTCCTCTGAAAATGAGTGCCGTATCGTCCGCGAATGCAACTATCTTCCCATTATGGACGTTGAGATTGCAGAGTTCGTTGACATACACCAAAAAAAGGCTTGGCCCCAAAATACTTCCCTGCGGGACGCCAAACGTAATAGACAAGGAGTCGCTGATATTTTGGCCAATTTCGACACACTGCGATCGGTCTGACAAATAATCTTTTAAAAGTTGTAGTTGAAGACCTCTGATACCAAGAGCTTCCAGCTTCTGCAAAAGTAGTGGGCTCGACACAGTATCAAAAGCCTTTGCTAGATCCAGAAAGATCGCTAGACACTTATCACCTACATCAAGGCCCTCCACTATATATTCTGTTAGATTAGATACGGCATCAGCAGTGGATCTATTTTTACGGAAGCCGTACTGATTATCTGACAACAAATTAGCAGATTCTAGGAAACCAACGAGTCTATTATTTATTACTTTCTCCATGATTTTCAATAACGTGGGTAGGATGGATATTGGCCGATAATTGCTTACGGACTTTTTACTGCCACTTTTGTAAATAGGAGAGATTATAGATTTTTTAAAAACGCTAGGGAAGCGGCCAGTGGAAATGGAAAGGTTACAGATATGAACCAAAACCCCGGCTAGCATTTCCTTCTTGTCTTTTAAGATTTTTGTTGATATATTGTCCCAGCCAGTTGAGGAGTTTGATCTTAGTCCATTTATGAGGGTCAGAATTTCAGTAAGGTCTGTTTCAAGCATTGCAAATGATTTAGACAATGAAGTAGAAGTAGTAGGGAGACTTCTAGATATGGGCGTTTGATTCAGGGATTGTAAATTTTGTGCCAGGGATTTACCTACATTTGCGAAGTAGTGATTTAAATTGTTAACCGCTTCTTTTGAAGAGCGTGATGTAGCTAACAAATCTTGAGATATAACTTTTTTAGTCTTAAAATGTGTGATATTATTGATGATCTTCCATATTTCTTTCACACTGGTAGATTTTGCCCTTTCCAGCTCTACGCGTTCATATTGTAATTTCAGTTTTCTTAAAAGAGAATCACAGAAATTACGGTACCTGTTGTATGTTATTTTAGTTATAGCGTTATTAGGGTTTCTCTTGACATTTTTATGCATTTTGTCTCTGTTATTGATACATCTCAGTATACCGGGAGTGGTCCAGGGTTTGATTGGAGTTTCATGCCTAGGCAGCTTAATTTGAGATGTATTATCCTCAATAATAGTAGATAACGTCTCCACAAGGCGTTCCGCAGCCTCATCACAGTTAGAGCTATCGAGAACCGGTTGAAAATTTACGCACTCTATTGCATTTTTTATGTTGGCATGTTCTATCTTAATTCTAAACCGTTAAGAAGCAATTTTTTGTCGTTTTATATCTAGTGATAGAATGAGAGAGTAGTGATCAGTCACTGTATTTTCCACGCAGTGATATCAGGAGTTTGTCCAGAGAGCTCAGAAATGGACCAGTATTTTGAAAAGACGGTGATCTGTATATTGAGACCAATACCAGTTCGTTGTCAATTATTGTAACTATGCAGTTAGCTTCTTCAAAATCAGGCTCATAACATTCAAATTTGATATCATTTTTTATGTAAATGACTACTCCATGATTTTGATTTTTGCAGTTGCTTGTTTGGGTAGATGTAAAGTTTTCTATTTGTGGTATTTTAAAGTTTGTGGGAGAAGACAACCAACACTCCGTAAAGATTTTAATATCTGGGTCCATTGTAATTTGTATTAGGAAAGCAAAAAAGCCAGAGATGTTACAGGAAATACTTCTTATATTTTGTGTGATAATATTGATATTTTTCTCGTTACTAGTGAATGTGTTTACGGATTCTGGGTCGCATGTAAAAGCGCTATACATATCATCAAGATTATTTATAGTGCATATGTTGTCATTCATCTGACACGATGGCTTCGAGATGACAAGCTGATTTATACGATATACGCATGTGGGGAGATATTTTATTATATAGGCAGAATGTGTGTCGGTGATAGTGTGGGTGTGTGTGTGAGCGTGTCAAGGGGTGTTTAAATCGGGGTGAGAGCTCCATATGATAAACAAAGACTGATGGTACATAATGAATAGGCAGGTCAGTTTGCAGGAAAGGTAGCACTATTGCACAGAGCAAAACCCATGTGTTGGTCAAGGTCCTCCGATGTCCGGATTTGGATGGACGGCTTTTTGTCTGCTTTTCTGGCAAATATTTGGCCGTTTTGAATCCAACAATATTTGAAGCCGTATTGGTTTGCACGAAGTCTTGCCTCACGAAATAAATGCCGGTTGTATTTGGAGAGCCTTTCATTGATGTACATCCGACTTTCCGATCCTTGAAAGATGTCTTTAGCGTTAATATTGCACCTAGCTTTGGTAGCTTTAAGAATTTCATCCTTTTTCGCTCGTCTCATGAGTCTAACCACTACTGGCCTAGGAAACTTTCCACCAGCAGTACCGTTAGTAGATACCGATCGATGACGAGGGCCAGCTCGGGCAACCCAATCCACCTCAACATCAGACAGTTCGACACCAATCTTAGTCGCTGTCAACAGAACTAGGTGGCTTAGATTTTCGTTTGCGTCTTCCAGTATGCCCAAGATTTCAATCTCGTTCTTAAGCGATGCTTGCTCTTGCATACATAATTATTTCTTCATTTCGGAGACCGTTTCTAAAAGGCATCCAATTTGTTTGTCTTTTAGTGCGTTTTCTTTTTCATACTCAGTTAAGCGAACATTTTGCTGAGAGAGTGTGGTCAAAACCACAAAAACTGTTCTTTCAGATCAGACAAATCCCGTCTCAGAAATCGGATCTCAGCTGTCAGGTCAGCCAGGTCAGAAGATGACTCTTTTCTGATCGTATCAGTTACTTCATTTGATGAAGCAGCACGGGCCTTGAGTCTGTGAGTGATATTCTGGTCGCTAGATGAATCCTCAATCGACGAAATTGGAGGTGGTGACACTGGATCTTTTTGAGGTCGTCCTGCCTTGCGGATCGGGGTGTCGCAATCCTTTATTACTCTACGTTTGCAATGGCATCCAGGACACAGCCATGAGCTTTTAGCCTTATCGTTCATAGTGATGAACACTGAGCGACTGACATTAGCACACAGGAGACAATAAATCTGCCCGCACGTTGAGCAGGACAGGATAACTTTTTTGTCCTTATAAGTATCAATGCGGCAACCCGCACAAGCATTTTGACTGTGTGGTGTTGGTGGCTTCGCAGGTTTAGGAGCAGTACCATGTTTCGAAGCCATAGTAGCGGTGGAAACTGCAACAAAACAGCCAAGAACAACACTTACAGGAGTAGCAGGGACAGTGTGTAAAGCAACAAAAAGGTGCTAGCAGCAGTGTAAATGCGGAAGCAAATACTACTCACAACAACAATGCCAAGCGACGAAAGCGCAGTCCAGTTTCCGGCTCGAATGATCGTCGCAGCGGTAGATCGTTCCGCGACAACACCACGTTCGAGGGCAAGCCGGCTTCCGATGAATCACCTCACCGCGATGAGTAGCAACGCACGCGACTCGATCCCGAGTTGCGAGAATTTAACCGTTTTCGTATCTTGATTCGTATGTTATACGTAAGATATCCTATGTTTATTTACTTCTGCTCTCACCAGAGTCACCAGAATGTATACTCACACTGAATCTTAGTTTATGTATATTCTGGGGCTACTGGGGAGTGAGTTATACGTCGGATTTAATAAAATTGTGAGAAGGAAAAGTGAATACGTCTTCCGCGAGTAAGTTCTCAACGTCGAGTGTTGCGTCGAGCGTCGATAGGCTGTGTTTAGCATCAACACCGTTTAATCTGTGTCAATGTGTGTGTTTGTGTGTATGCGTGTATGCGTTATACAGGTAGCCAAGTGACTTTTCTCTTTTTTAGAAGTTTCCCTTCACGACCGACTCTTCACTACATAGCCGCCTGTAATATTGGCAGGTTGAAGTGTCAGTGTACTGGTTACATATGCTGAAGCAGTCATAACCAATGGGATACCAAAGTTCAGCGGGTCTACGAAATGGTAATAGCAGCGTAGGACGCCCACCGACGCTGGTCCGACGATCTAAGGCAGGTGGCTGGTGGTGGATTTAGATGGCGAAGCATAGAAGGAAATGGCGTGGTTTAGAGGAGGCCTATGTTATGTACTAGGCAAACAACGGGCTGTCTGATTGATTACCGACCGAGCTACCTAAGCGACTAACTTCAATTTCGCCAGAATTTATCAACAATGAGAGGAACGAAAATGAAAGAAAAATGACACTGTTTATCTTAGTCGTCGATAAAACGGTATTGGAACTATTTTTCTCTTTTCCCCTCGCAGTATACGAAAGGAATAAATATTAGATTGTTAACCGAGGGTCGAAAGAATCAATTCCCGAGGTATTTAGACTATAGTCCGAGTAGGAATTGATTCTTTTACCAGTGTACACTGTACTTTTTATTTCGAATAGGAGGAAAATAAAAACTCATTTTTATTATTCAAATCTTGGCATAAAAGATTATTACCTATTTTTTTGAATTCTGTCACAGATACATTAACAAATTAGTATCCCGCCATTTATGTCGACTTTTTTAATTTTAAATATGGAACTTACCGCGTAATTGTTGAGACTTATTCCGGTCAAAGAAGTTTGCGCTAAGTTCACACTGGCTGTTTAGAAAACTAACATGACCGCAGCATTCTTTTTAATTAGTTTTTTTACATAAAACTCTTCACAGCTGACAGTAGTTATATTTTAAAAGTTCATTTCGGCCCTTAGGTGGGAAGTAATTTGAATGACTTTTTCCCTCTAAATGGAGGGAAGCAGCATTTTTCACCCAATAATCAGATCAAAACAACACTACTTTCAGAGTATAAGAAATGAAAAATACATTTAAGTATTTTGTGATATAAAGCATACATATAGGGAAGAGTGGTTGATCGACTGATCGTGCTCTTCCAATGTAAAGGGAAATTTCCCGCCAGGCAGATCGTATAAATGGGAACGGCTGGTCCTGTCCCGTTAGTTTTTTTGTGTGTGTGGTAAACACACACATAAAAGCACGTTGTGGACTGAAAGAGGATGTAGTGACTAGATTTGAGAAAGGAATGTTGCGTTGGTTTGGACATGTGGGGAGGATGAAGGAAGAAAGATTGACAAAACAAATATATACTGCGAATGTGAGCGTAAGGAACGACCCAGGCGAACATACATTGACCAAATAGGGGGTGTATTAGCAAGAAGAAGATAAAAAGTACCCGGAACCGGCGTGCGTGCGTGCAACGACTTATGAACGTTGATGAAGCGAAGGTGATCTGTCAGGATCGTCACAGGTGGCAGTCCCTGGTCTCTGCCTACCTCTCTGGTATACAGGTGTGAGGTTATGTATGTATTTATGTTGGGTCCCGCCATCAATATCAACCCTCGTACCTATGTCCCCACTGCTGGAGTACGGGTCTCTTCCTGCATTGTAGGCAGGCTAGTCAAGTCACTATTATCTAAAGCGAAATAAATAAATATGTGTACAACAAAGCGGTCTTTACTGTCCGAGAAAAGCCTAAAATAACAGAAGCAATTTTTCAAAATGGCCGCCCTTTGTCCCGAATTAAGTGATCTTTCGGCGGAAAAATCGGGTTCTCATTTAACTAATAGCGTTTTGATCGACCCCTTGAAAATCTGGGGTGAAAAAATGCAACAAATTATACCTGTAGAATTCCAATTTGCATAATAGCCTCTCCGTTGAATGGGGTCGGCTCAATACAATCTCAGTGGGGGCCCTACTCGAGATCTAAAAGGAAGGAAGTTTTCTCGGTTTATCTTTCTTGTTTAAAGCTTCCAATAATAATTTAGTCATGAAGCTTGGCATGGAGAAAATTTAGTTCGGAGTGACACTTTGTAACCGACTTTGAAAGTTGAGGTAAAGAGGTTCTCAATTCAACGCACATATTTATTATAGCCCCCTTCGATAAATGAGAAGCTTCTCAATTCCATGTCTTATTTTTTCATAATTTTTTGATTATTAAGTGATTTTGAAAACCATGTCTAAATGAAGCACTGTCAGAAACTCATTTTAATTAAGGAAAGACCTAATAGAGCCCTTTGGAGATGATAAAGGGAACGCTCTAATGGAAATCTGCAAATGAATCCTGCTTGGAGCGATGGTTCAGAAAATTGTGTATGTAAAAAACCTATTTAGAGGCTAAAAATTCCACCTATGCCGAGATCCGAACCCGCGAACTCTGGCTATCCGTGCCAGCGCTCTTTCCAACTGAGCTAATGGGCGACTCACCGGCATCAGTGAAATTTCGAACCTCATTACACTATTCTCTGTATTACGTACAGGCAGCGACATCTCGCTGAAGTAAATTGCATCACTTACAGCCACGAGTACCTACTTTGCAGTTAGGTTTTCATATCGGAATGATATTGCTGTACCCACATGATTATACTATTTTTATTTTAATGCACTAATCCGTGCTAAGGACAATTTAAAAAACCTATTTAAATGCTATGGGTGCTCATGAGTGGAAATTTGAGCCTCTAAATAGGTTTTTTAAATTGTCCTTAGCACGGGTTACTGCATTAAAAATAAAAATAGTATAATTGTGTTTTTTTACATAATATACTGTCTAAATTATAATAATCTTTTTTAATATTAATTTTTTTTTATTGGCTGGCAACAGTTATTCATTTTAAACCTCATGATCTCAGGAAAACAGCGTGGTAATCTGATGAATATTGTTACGGGCTAGGGTTCTGGATTTGGATGTAAAAGGCTAATGACAGCTTCTTAGGATTTATTCACGCAGGGTCTGGTCTGCAGGTCTTCAGGACACGAAGTCCACACGTAGATTCCAATAGCAGGTCCAATCGAAGTCCAATAGTATCGCAGAGGTCGTAGGTTATCGCTCGTATCGCAGGTATGTTCGCTCGAAGTTCACTATTTATATCCGCCGGCCAGGGTTCTAGAACATTCCCGTAACTATGTACCTACACTCGGTACACGCGGCAAGGTCGCTCGAACAGTTACTCATTTAAAGAGTTTTAAACCGTACTCTAGTGGACATACGAGTCATTATTACTTGCAGCGTTTATTGTTTACTAAAACGCAGCATGCGGCGACTATTCGATAGGCTCCTAGAAGGCCCTATTCTAGATGGTTCGGGATAGGACCGCGACACTGCTCCCTTCTTAGAGATGCTCGTCCCGAGCATCTTCATTACTGCCGTGATAAGAAGCTAAGCGGTCGATGTGAACCACTTTTTGTGCACCTCTTGGCTGCCGTTGAATTCGGTACATCACGTCATTTAACCGAGTTACCACTTTGTATGGTCCCTCCCATCTTGTCTGCAATTTCGGAGATTTTCCTTTTCGTCGAGTTACATTGTGAAGCCAGACTAGTGCTCCTTCTTCGAAGCCGCTTGTATTTGCTCGGCGGTCATACCTAGTCTTCATCTTTTCACTCGACTCCAATCCGTTTTCCCGTACTATGGCATGAATCTCTCGCATTTTCTCACGTAACTCGGAAATGTAGTCATGTAGAGAACGTGAGTCGTCAGGAGGGCCTCCAGTCAGCAGATCTACTGGTATTCTCAGTTCTCGGCCAAAATTTACACGCGCCGGGGTTACCTTCGTGCTTTCATGTTCTGCCGTTCGGTAGGCCAGAAGAAATGGCGGTATGTATTTGTCCCAGTCTCTCTGGTGCCTGTCAACGACTTTTGTTAAATGTCTCTCAAGTGTTTGGTTAAATCTTTCTACCATGCCGTCAGATTGAGGATGATATGGGGTGGTCCTAGTCTTATGCATTCCCAATATTTTACAGAGTTCTTGAAAAACTTGAGACTCAAAGTTCCTGCCTTGGTCGGAGTGTATTTCCAAGGGCACACCAAACCGGCAAACTACTTCCTCAAACAACTTGGAGGCAACAGTCGTGGCTTCTTGATTGGGTATGGCGAATACCTCTGGCCATTTAGTGAAGTAATCCATAAAAACCATGAAATACTTATTTCCTGATTCCGTTACTGGGAACGGTCCAGCCACATCAACTGCAATGCGTTCCCATGGCGCACCAACGTTATAAAGTTGCAGATTTCCTCGGCTTCTAGTTGGTGGGCCTTTCACCGCGGCGCAAGTAGCACACTTGCGGCACCAATGTTGCACATCTTCTCGACAATGGAGCCAGTAAAACCTTTCTCGAATCTTTGTTAAAGTCCTCTTTACGCCCAAATGTCCACCTGATACACCGTCATGTACTTCACGAAGGACATCTTGTACCTTATCTCTTGGGACAACTATCTGAAGATGGAACTCCTTGCGTTTAGGTTTCTCCCATTTGCGGTAAAGTATTCCGTTTTGAAGAATAAAACTGTCCCATTGAGCCCAGTATGCCTTGGTGACAGCACTAGTAGGAGCGACTTCGCACCATCTTGGCTTGTCCTCGCCTCGTTTCTTCCATGCGACAATGAGCCGTACATCTTCATCATCTTCCTGTGCTTCTTTCATCGCCTCATCTTCCCAAGATCTCGATGGACTCATTCTTGTCAACCTCAATGGCAGTTCCTTTGTGTCTTGATTGGCACGGTGCTTGCACTCTTCAGTACTCGGCCTTCTTGACAATTTGTTCCCATTGCATACTTGTGAGATTCTGGTTACCTGGGCTTTCTCCGCCCCAGCCAGTACTCGCCTCGGAATCCTAGTTTCGTTTCCCTGATTCACAGTGGAGGCCGGAGCGTCATGCTTCTTTACGAACTCTTCAAAACGCTGCTCCATTTTGTTGAGGCGCGCACCCAGTCTGTCATCTGTTTTGGTCGGTTGCCTTTCCTTCTTAGGACACGTGAACTGCAGATGCCCTCTTTCTCCACACTTGTAACACATGGGCCCGGAGTTCCTCTTGGGCGGTGTCTTGGTCTCTTTGACCTCCTCCTTAACTTCTCGAAGTTTATACCCTTGCCGGATATCATGACGCACAGCTTCAACTTCCAGGGCGTGTGCCAGAGCTTCTTTTAATGAAGAATGGTGGCGAAGCTTTACTGCAGTCCTAATTTCAAGATCCCTGATCCCGTCGACGAAGGCTTGTAAAATGTTCGTGTCCACCATCTTACTATCAGCAGAAGGGTACGCCTTTCGAACCAGCTTCTCAATTTCCAACGCCCATTTTTGAAGTCCTTCACCCAGGCGCTGAGTCCGGTCGCGTAGCTGAGCACGAAAAACGTGTTCCAGGTGTCGTTCCCCATATCTAGCCTCAAGTGCCTCCAGCAAGTCTTTGAACTCGCTGCCTGAGGTGGGCAGTGCCTCCAGGACAGATAAAGCCGAACCTCTGAGCGCGACGGTGAGGGCTGTCAGGCTCTGTTCGTCCGTCCACCCGTTTGAAGCAGCGACAGTCTGGAACTGCTGTCGGTACGCGACCCAAGATGTAGTACCATCGTACGGAGGCACCTTCACTTTAGGCCCCTGGCTAACAACTCCGCTGGACGTAACTCCAGCAGATTTTATACGCCGAACTTCCTGCTCTAGACCAGTGAGGCCGTTTTTCAGACTTTGTAGGTCCTCCTCTAATTTGGTAACCCGTTCGTTCACTACCTCTACATCTTCATGTAGCTTAGCGACCGTATCACTGAACTTTGTAACGGCAGAAAGGATCACCTGTTGATCTATCTTCTGTTCTTCTCGCAGGCCTCTTTGTTCTTCTCGCAGGCCTCTCTGTTCTTCTTGCAGGCATTGCATCTGCTTGCTCTGTTCTTCTCGCATGCCCTTCAACATTGCCATCAGGCACGACATATCCAAAACCTCCATTGTACGTGACTGAGGTTTAATGTCTTCGGTGGGCGTGGCCGGGTGGGCGTGGCTACGAGGCGGAGCCTGTTGGTCGGTTGGCGAAATCTGGTGGTCAAGGCCGGTGGGCGGAGCCTGGTGCACGGGGGCGGTGGGCGTGGCCTGGTGGGCGTGGCCAGTAGGCGGAGCCGCTGGGCAGGTATGCTGTGTCTCCACTACGCGCGTGGCCTGGTGGGCGGGGCCAGGGGGCGTGGCTTGGTCGGTGGGCGTGGCCTGGTGGGCGGGGCCAGTGGGCGTGTCCCTATGGCCAGTGGGCGTGGCCTGAGGGGCAGTGGGCGTGGCCTCCGCAGCACTTCTGGACCTGGTCCTCACTCCAGAAGTATCCTCTCTCGGAGTCAGTGGCATCTCCAAATCCCCAATTCTGACACCAAATGTTACGGGCTAGGGTTCTGGATTTGGATGTAAAAGGCCAATGACAGCTTCTTAGGATTTATTCACGCAGGGTCTGGTCTGCAGGTCTTCACGACACGAAGTCCACACGTAGATTCCAATCGCAGGTCCAATCGAAGTCCAATAGTATCGCAGAGGTCGTAGGTTATCGCTCGTATCGCAGGTATGTTCGCTCGAAGTTCACTCTTCGCTATTCCAAACGGAACTAACAGCGCGCCGCGGCGGCCGCTATTTATATCCGCCGGCCAGGGTTCTAGAACATTCCCGTAACTATGTACCTACACTCGGTACACGCGGCAAGGTCGCTCGAACAGTTACTCATTTAAAGAGTTTTGAACCGTACTCTAGTGGACATACGAGTCATTATTGCTTGCAGCGTTTATTGTTTACTAAAACGCAGCATGCGGCGACTATTCGATAGGCTCCTAGAAGGCTCTATTCTAGATGGTTCGGGATAGGACCGCGACAATATCAACGTATGGCAAGAATCGAACTACTGAATAGGTAGCAAGTCACACGCTATACTTTATTTTGTAGACATTTTAATTTCATATCTTTATCAAGTCAATAAACCCCAACTGCATACTGAAAACACAATTGCAAACTAAAACCAACTGCAAATTAATTATAAGTAAATAACATAAATTCAGAATGAATTCTTTTTAAGTAGCCTTTAAACATCCCACGGCAGGGCTCATGGCTCCTCTCAGATTTAGAGTATGGCCTTATTACCACGAATACTTCATTTAATACACGTAGTTATATTATATTAGTATATTCTGGAGTTGGTGCTGTTGCATACATAATTAGTCAATTCAATTCAATTATTTTTGTTTATTGTAACAACGCAGTGTTTACTTTATGAACGTCATGGTTCATAGTTCACATAAATAGCCAATAAACTATCACGAGTTCAAATTATTTTTAGTATTCATGCTCTGCGAAAGAGTACAAAGATTGATTGTATGAAATCAATTTATTTCAACGTAAACGTTTACATTTCGTTTGCTGAATTTTAATGTACAATAAGAAATGTAAGCCGATGCCTTCGGGCCTTAGTGTAGGAGAAAAAGGCAGCGAAAAAAAACTTCCTTCTGACCATCTTTTTTCTTCTTCTTCTTCAGGTTATTTTAGTCCACTGCTGGACATAGTCTTCCCCTAAGAGCGCCATAGCGCCCTGTCTTCAGCTTGCCGCATCCAGCATCTGCCGGCAGTTTTTCGGGGATCGTCATCCCTCCTGGTCGGAGGGTGTCATACACTATCGCCATCTTTTCTCAAGTCATATTAAATCTACTACATCAGTTGTCACATAAACGAATGATAACATTTGTCTGAGTGTTCTTAATTGTGTTATTGTACTAAATCGTGATAACAGAGTAGGGCCAGGAGCGATAGAAAAAAAAATTGAAATACCAACCGCACGCGCTAATAACGTGAAAAATTGCCAAAATAATTCCCGCGCAAAAACGAATCCGTTTTGATGACACAAGACGTAAAAGGAGACGAATCGGCGGTGTATATTTTTCTTTTCAGAGATAATGTAAAACCTTTTTTTCGTAATTGATTTTTTTTATCATTCTGAAAGAATAGCCGTATATTTGTCTCATTGATGATGATCGTATTGGAAATGAATATTTGGCAAGTTACATAATTCCGGCTGTACCCGCGACTTTGCAAAGCAATAATGCAGGTCACAACAGGGGTATTAAGGGATATTAAGTTTAATTATCTTAATTCAGATCTTTGTCTAACTCTACTTTGTCTAACGTTCTAAGGTGTTCACATGTTAGCGCACGCGACTGTACGTCTAGTAGCCAGCCAAAGTGGCACGTTGCGGACCCCGTCCCGTCCCGTCCCGTCCCGTCCCGTCCCGTCCCGTCCCGTCCCGTCCCGTCCCGTCCCGTCCCGTCCCGTCCCGTCCCGTCCCGTCCCGTCCCGTCCCGTCCCGTCCCGTCCCGTCCCGTCCCATCCCGTCCCGTCCCGTCCCGTCCCGTCCCGTCCCGTCCCGTCTCGTACCGTCCCGTCCCGTCCCGTCCCGTCCCGTCCCGTCCCGTCCCGTCCCGTCCCGTCCCGTCCCGTCCCGTCCCGTCCCGTCTTGCCCGTCCCGTCCCGTCGTCCTTTACCTTAATCTAGCTGTCAGTTCTTTTCCTTGAACCTTGGACCTTGAACCTTGGAAAACCATTAGTCAAGCCTAGGTCCTGCAGTGGGCGTCAAATGGCTGCTGATGATGTATCACAGATATAGATAGACATAGATGACCTAAACACCTCAATCTGTATGAAAACCAACCGTGTCACTTTTATTCTGCCTACTGTGACGTCACACGAGAGAATTAGTGATGTGAATTCCTCGTTGTCCGCGTAAATTAGATTCATTAATTTCCTGGATGTCTCATCAAGATAAACATCAAGACTGCATGATAACGTTAACTGTATCAGAAGAAGAAGAAGAAGAAGAAATACATTTATTTATCGCCACACAGACATATACAAATCGTAGAATAGAACAAAATATTAAAAAAAAGTAATAAAAACAAACAAATACGACTAAACACAGCAAGCGGATACCGGTCATGTCCATGCGGCGGTAAAACGGCCTCAGGCTCAGTACTTGCTGCAGGTTTTTTGCCCACAGCACTGATTTTCAGCAAGGGCCTGGTGACAGTGACTCACGGAAAGTCGCATCGAGACCCACGACGTACGATACAATACAATACGATACGATACGATACGATACGATACGATACGATACGATACGATACGATACGATACGATACGATACGATACGATACGATACGATACGATACGATACGATACGATACGATACGATACGATACAATACAATATAATACTACACAGCACAGCACAATACGGCATAGTAATATTATACAACACAATATAATGAAGCGATCTCGAGTTATATAATGGAAGGATAGACATAGAAGGAGTAGCATCTTATGCTGGAAAAGAAAGAAAGGTTTAGGTTTCGTGGATACATAACAAATAGCCTTTAAGTTTTACCTAAAAGGCACTGTACGATAAGGCTGTTGACTCAGAAGTTTCATAATAAATAATTCTTACCTTTTTCAGGCGACGCCGCCGCCGCCTCTCGCGCCGTTCGACTCAA
Organism: Yponomeuta sedellus; assembly: GCA_934045075.1. Taxonomy (NCBI): domain Eukaryota; kingdom Metazoa; phylum Arthropoda; class Insecta; order Lepidoptera; family Yponomeutidae; genus Yponomeuta; species Yponomeuta sedellus. Next base: position 8,543,033 of record OW203747.1, read on the forward strand.
TTCGATTCATTCTGGCTGCAGATGCGGTTTCAATATGACAGACAGAGACAGAGACACTTTTTGATTCGGAAACCGAATCCGTGCGTGTGCGGCCAGGTCAGTCAGAGGTCAGTCTTTGTAGTAGATGGTCGCGCGCGAGTTGTGACTTGTGAAACCAAGCGTTCCGAATTTTTAACACCTACTATGACGCTTTTCGATACTTTACGCTTTTCGACGCTTTTCGATACTCAAGAAAGATTACTCGTTGATATTTTAAACATGATTGATTAGTATGCATGACAAGAAACACAATTGTTTAGATAGTAACCTAAAAATCATTAATACATCAAACTGAACAGAACTTAATCGCGTACACATAGATGTTTATTTAATTACCTCGACATTTCAAACGTAAAAAACACCTGTGTGTACGCGATTATGTCCAGTTTTGTTGTAATAACCTAAAAATCGCAAATCGATTCACATAAATGACATCGATTTTCTGACAGACTATGTAATAAAATGTAATTCAAACAGCCTTTATTTAATCATTCCTTTTAATATTATATTAAAAGGAACTATTAAATAAAGGCTATGCAAAGAGACAAAGAGAGAAGCGTGTCGTGTCTATAAAATATATGGGAATAGATGAACAGCAAAAACAAAGACAGAAATGGCGAGAAAATTCGAGAAAGTATTCCTGCAAAAAAGCAGACTAAGGAAATACTCGTTAATATCATTCGTCTGTCCGGTATCGATTAAAATCGATTATCGAAATATGTTGTGGAACGAACAACACTAGTTGCTAGATTTGACAGACGAATGATAAGTTGCTTTGTACCACGAATTCGAAGCAATGAGCGACAGTATCGCTTGTGTTATATTCATCGTCTCTTATCTATACACAGCGTCCGATTAAACGCTCAAAGCAAACGCAGAAATGTAATGTACACATTGTTTACTTACCGACAATATAGTTACTTAGGTACAGACATGGAGTCACACCTCGGAATACATAAAAAATAGATTTAAAATCAATTTACGCATAATATAATTTGAAAATAGCTTACCTGTAATAGGAAATATGTTCTTGCTTTTATATGCATACAATTTTTGAGCTATCGCAGTTAAATACGGCGCAACAACGCATTTTTGTAATATTTACGGACGACCGGCCACCAGAACATACGCGCGCGGAATATCAGTAACGACGATCGAGTGGGGTGATTCTCCACAGTTCGGACACGCGAAGTAGATGCATTTGCGTGATCTATGTCTATCTATATCTGTGTGATGTATTGTGTTTACCTGACAGCTTTTAACTAGTACGAGGGCTGCTACTTATGTATGCGGAATAGAAAAAATAAACAAATGTATATGGCTAAATATGCTTTTTTTGATTTTCAAAGTATTCTCCACTATGATCGATGCACTTTTGCATTCGATTCGTAAAACACTTTATCCACTCTGATTGAGGTATCTCCAAAACGTGTTGTTTTAACGCATGTACGGCATCTTCACGGGTCGAAAATCGTTGACCACGTAATTTATTCTTTACATTTGGGAATAAATAGAAATCATTGGGAGCCAAATCAGGGCTGTACGGTGGATGACCCATCGATTCTAATTTTTGACCATCCAAAAATGTAGTTGTTTCCTGAGATGTATGACAGCTGGCATTGTCATGGTGAAGTATGATTCTGCGTCGCTGGTTTTTTTGGCGTATTTCTTCAAATACTTCCGGCAAACAAATAGTCGTGTACCACTCCGAATTAACCGTTCTGCGATTCTCCAGTGGTATTGTAGCCACATGGCCATTAATACCAAAAGAGCAGGCCACCATTTGCTTTACAGTGCTTTTTGCACGAGCAACTTTCGTAAGGTTCGGCTCATTTTGAAACACCCAAACTGTTGATTGTTGTTTAGTTTCGGGATCGTACGCGTAGATCCAGGATTCGTCACCTGTATAGATATTATAAACAGATTTTGAGTCGCCTCCGTTGAATTTTTTTAAGGTTTTCTTGCACCATTCGACGCGAGCATCTTTTTGATCCTGAGTTAAGTTGTGCGGGATCCAACGCAAACAAATTTTTTTTACAGACAAATGGTCATGTAATATCCTATGAATGCTCGTCATATATATATGCCCAGAATAGCCTCTATCTCGCGATACGTAACATGGCGGTCTTGCATTATTAGTTTTCGCACAGCGTCAATATTTTGTGGCACAACCACCGATTTCGGGCGACCTTCTTTAACTTCGTCCGTGAGCTTACTGAGCCCGCAATTAAACTCACTAAACCAGTGATACACAGTCGTTTTTGATGGAGCTTCACCACCAAATGTCGAAGTTAATTGATCTACGCACTGTTGTTGCGTTAAACCACGTCGAAAATCGTAATAAATCATAGCACGAATATTTTCAAGAGTGAGTTCCATTTTTTCAGCGATATGACATTTTAAACCCAACAAAAACAAAACACTAATGTATATAAGAGAAAAATATTAGCGGCCAGTATTTAAAAAAAGACCGAATTTGACCATGGAGGTCAGACATTGCGTTTAAAATTATTGGAATCCCAGATTCCGCATACATAAGTAACAGCCTATGTACATTACTTGCAAAATTTAAAATTACACGTTTGTTCTACGACTGACAGAGAGTAACAGACTTTTAGATGCATTCAAGGAAAAACTATGTGCACTAAATTTAGTGCACAGTAAATTTAATGTAAACTGAACGCTTTTTAATTAGAAAGCTATCTGATGTGTTTACATCGTTATGGTTATCGTTATCAACCCTTGTATGTCCCCACTGCTGGGGCACGGGTCTCTTCCTGCGTCGCAGGAAGGTTAGGCTGATGAGGGATGTGAACACATCAGACTCTCAGGTTTCCTTACGATGTTTTCTTTTACTGTTAGCGAGTGGGTGTGGGTAAAATAAATTGATTAAGGAAGTCCAAGATATGGAACGTATAAGATGTGAATACTCCCTTCAAACATAAGCTTTTCGCAAGTCAATTCCCAAACATGAAATAATATACCTGTGCCGGTTTCAATCAAGAATCTTGGAGCCGAGTGTTTTTTTTAATTTCACTACACAAACATTAATTTTCTCCGTGCCCTCGCGGTGTTTTCACTCACTCTCGGATTATTTTGACAGAAAAAAATGCATGGTACGATTCTCTTGATGCAAAAAAGGTGGTCCGATTATCTGTAAAGAAAAACGTCGTGCGGAAACCTGCCGCTTTATTTAAAATAAGATATATAAGAAATGATGAGATGAGACAAGTCGAGACGCTCTTAGCCTAGTGAAGCCCTCGTGGCCTAGTCGAACCGAGTGATTGGAATCAATCACTTGAGTTAAACAACAACAGGCGGGATCAGATGAAGGATGGCTGACCGTCCCGTGACTACTGCTAGTACCATTTTTCCCGAGCGCTTTCGTGCTATGCGAGGCACGTTAAGCCGTTGGTGCCTGTTATCATGTAGTAGCAGTCGTTAAGCTATGACAGAGGCCTTATGGGCAGCTTGATAACTTCTTACAGTAAGCCTGGCCACTGTCTCACAGTCCTCCACCAATCCGGACTTGGCCTCCGTGGTGTGGCCTAACCTTCCTTCGGTGCAGGAACCCGTGCCTGAGCAGTGGGGATATGCAAAAGGGTTGAAATCGAGGTCAAGACAAGACGAGACGAGACATTTTAAGCCAAGAAAATTGCACACCAGCATGGGTAGTACGACTATGAAAGTAGTGCGTTTTAAATGTCTAAAGTCGCAAGTCTTGAATACCTACATTAATTGTCAAATTCTGACGGGTTCGAGTGCTGGAATGGGGTTAAATTATTAGCCTCTAAAAAGGTTTTTAAAATTGTCCTAAGCACGGGTTAGTGTCTTAAAAAGAAAAGAATCATGTGGGTACAGCGATATCATTCCAATCTAAAACCTAAGCTCATTACACTATTTTTATTTTTAATGCACTAACCCGTGCTAAGGAACAAATTTAAAAAACCTATTTAGAGGCTAAAAATTTCACCCATGCCGGGATTCGAACCCGCAATCTCTGGCTATCCGTACCAGCGCTCTACCAATTGAGCCAATGGGCGACTCACGGCATCAGTGAAATTTCGAACCTCTTTACAATATTCTTTGTATTACGTACAGGCAGCGACATCTGACTTAAGCAAATTGCATTACTTACAGCCCCGACTACCTACTTTGCAGTTAGGTTTAACATCGGAACGATATCACTGTACCCACATGATTACACTATTTTTATTTTTAATGCACTAACCCGTGCTAAGGAACAAATTTAAAAAACCTATTTAGAGGCTAAAAATTTCACCCATGCCGGGATTCGAACCCGCAATCTCTGGCTATCCGTACCAGCGCTCTACCAATTGAGCCAATGGGCGACTTACGGCATCAGTAAAATTTCGAACCTCTTTACAATATTCTCTGTATTACGTACAGGCAGCGACATCTGACTTAAGCAAATTGCATTACTTACAGCCCCGACTACCTACTTTGCAGTTAGGTTTAACATCGGAACGATATCACTGTACCCACATGATTACACTATTTTTATTTATTAGCCTCTAAATAGGTTTTTTAAATTTGTTCCTTAGCACGGGTTAGTGCATTATGAAACTAACAGTTATGTAACAAAAATTTACTTAACTTAGGGTGAGTTTTAAGGTTAATTGCATGTATAACCAGCAGCGTGTTCTACAGTTTAAAATATAAAATAAATAAATATAAATAAATAAATATTTGTGGACATATTAAACAGATCTCGTTAGCCCTATACTAAGTACAACTAAATGACTTGTGTTATACCTAGGTGCTAACTCGACGATCGAACATCCAAAAGTTCGTTTCCTAGTTTGACCCGGCTGGGGATCGAACCCGAGACCTTCGGTTTTGCAGTCAGCGTGCCAAGTCGCTGCGCCACCGAGGCCGTCATATGACAATGATGAGTCCATTAACCGCTTTGACTTCCAAGCAACGATAGTTTGTATCTAAATGCTACGGAAATGGTCGCAGTACGGCTTGTAATCAATACATTTATGAAAAAATAACAAAGCCTTGAAGAAAACAACTTGGAAGTCAAACAAACAATTTTCTATTGTGGTGTGACGACAGCAAGTTGTTGTTACAAGTTGCCAAAGAAGCAATGAGATGTACAGTCGCGTGCACTAACATGAAAACACCTTAGAACCTTTTCGCATTAACCTCTTCAATCCTGATGTATGAGATATTGACTATTTTATTATTACTAAGCGGTGGTAGCTCAGTGGGTAGAACCATGGACTCGCAAGCGAGAGCCCCAGGTTCGATCCCGAGTGCGGGCATGTACCAAGGACTTTGTTCAATTTCAAAGTTACGTACATTTGCGAAATTGTAGTCGCAATACCACACGCTAACTGTAAAGGAAAACATCGTGAGGAAACCTGCGGCTTGGTTGGCTCCGCACTTATTGACTAGTCTTCCCTGTGGGCAAGGTCGACTAAGCTGTCAGGATGGTATAGGTGCTGGGCAAGCCTACAACATATATAAAACCATGTCCCGGGCACTACAACGTCGGAGTGGTCCCTTCACCCATCTAGTATCAGTGTATATACCACTGGACGCTGTATAAATCATCTCATTAAGTAGATGCTAAAAGGCCAATATTATTATTATTATTTAATTCTTTATTGTGCCTGTAAAGATTGTACAATTGGCGGGCTTAATAACAAATAGTATTTTATTCAAGCCCACCAACAGGTGACGTAAAGAAGGTGGAGGGGGGGTAGTCTCAAACGGTGAGGTGATATTTTACTGTCAAATATCACTATTTTTACTTTGGCAAGGTACTGAAGTGCATACATATTAGTGCGTATGACTCTACGTTTTGAACTTACTGTACAATACGTACTCGTAGTTCGTTATCAACCCTTGAATGTCCCCACTGCTGGGGCACGGGTCTCTTCCTGCATCGCAGGAAGGTTAGGCCATACTCAACCACGGGGGCCAAGTCCGGGTTGGTGGAGGATTGTAAGACAGTGGCGGGCCTTACTGTCAGAAGTTATCAAGCCGCCCATAAGGCCTCTGACATGGCTTAACGACTGCCATTATATGACAGCCGGCACCCACGGCTTATCTTGCCTTGCGAAGCACGGAAGCGCTCGGAAAAATGCCACTAGCGGTAGTCACGGGATGCTCACCCATCCTGTACCTGACCGCGCCTGTTGTGATTGATTCCAATCACTCGGTTTGCCTAGGCCACGAGCGCTTCGTAGTTACTCGTAGTTACGATTAATCCATTGACGGCAGAGACAGAAATCCTCCACAAACCAGAAAAAAATCAAGAAAACCAAATTAATCAAAAGAGGCTGGCATGACATATCTACATTGGAAGTAAAAAATAACAGTGTAAAATAAATGAAACCACATTTGTTGGATTTATGATGATTTCATTTACTCTTTGACATTAGCGTATAAACGATGAATCGATTGACATATTATTCATCAAAATCTGACCAGTGGTTAAGGAGTTATAAGGGAACGTTGAATCAGACATACATAAGTACATACATACATCCATACGAGGCAAACACATTACCCTCCTTTTGTGCTCCGCGGCAGTCGGGTAATACATATTATTACAAGACATATTTATTACACTGTGTACGTAATGAGGAACACAATTATGTGGTAGACACTGTCATTTCTACAATATATTAAAAATGCAAAATTTTGTTGACTTAGCAATGGGTACAGAATACCTTATATTGTTTTTGTAAGAAGACACTTTCCAAAACCATCTTTACACATCTTCGAATTCTTGACAAGCTTTAATAGCTATTAGGTACAAGAGATTTACAAGAGGTGCCGTGTGGTGTCGGCCTAGAGAATAGCACCAACCCTATTCTTCACGCGGGTGTCGTAAAAGGCGACTAAGGGACTCAAACCGGGGGGTGGGCAGCAGCGCCCCCTGCAGTACGATTCCACTGAACTGCGATCCTCAACCCGCATGCCCAGCGTGGGGATTATGGGCATTACCCCCTATGGCAGCACAACGTGTGAAATGGCCCCCAGTTCCCGGCCGCCCCGCTATTCCTGGCCATGGCAGCGGCCATGGTAACGGCGGGGCAGGGGGTGCTAAGAATCACCGGGCTACCTCAGGCTGCCACAAAAAACTGACCCTGGCAACGTTTAACGGACGCACTCTGAGGCTTGACCATCATCTAGCGCAGTTGGAAGTGGAGTAAGAGAACATTAAATGGCATGTTCTAGGGCTATGTGAAGTCCGTAGAGAGGGGGAGGACACCGTTTTAGAGGATGGCGGCGTCAATAACGTCAGTCTCTTTACAAAATTAAGGCTTTTATTTCACACCAGCACACAACAGCAAATACAATGACAATCAGAAATAGTTTCCTATTCACCTGAGGTTATAGCGTCTCTTTATAACCAAAAATCCCACGAGCACGTCCTGCTGTCACAGACGTAGCGGAGAGAAGAACGATTGACCGAGTTACCGAGTGAATGATTGAATTGAATGAGTGAGCGGTCAATCGATGGAAATCCATCGTGCCCGTGAGTGAACGATAATTACAATGTTGCCACAACCACCCCCCTACGGAGAATGGTAAGTGGGATATACTATAAAGGTTACATTGCAAATGTTTACCTAGACTTATGTGGTAAGTATACTGGCTGTATATGGCAAACTTAATATTACAGAAAACATAGCAATACATATTATTTAGAATGGCATAAAAGGTATGTATGACTATAATGTAGCGAGCTTAATATTACCTTAAACACAGCAAAATCAGGCATACAGCCTTGCTTAGACACAGTAGGGAGTTAAACAACATGACATGTTTAACTTACTATAACATATCCTAACTTAATATATGCAAGCCTATTATTAAAGACCTCTTGTGGATACAAAAACAAAATTATTAAATATTGTTCCAAAATTATACAAACTTTGTTTTATTTACCTTTGAGTATTTACATAACTATACTCCTGCACAACATGTGTTACACCTTTGTGAAATGAAAAGAATACAAGATGCCTAATTACTGTATTTACCAATCTTTTATGTTTTTAAACCTAACCTGTCTCCCTGAACGGGTGCGTTTACTGAATGCAGGTAGGGTCGGTACAGGCGAATGGACCACAGGTAGAGGCGGCGCTACCTGGACCGGGGATGGGTCCATGGTAGGCTGCAAGAAAGGCGAGCCCACCTGGGTTGGTGGCACGAGTGACTGCTTGGCAGAAACCGGCTGCGGGGGAGGCTGGTCCCCATGACCTGACTGCGGGGTCCGTTCCAGGAACGCTGGCTTAACACGGTCTACGCTAACTACTGTTGTTTTACCTTTTAGACTGATAGTAATGGTTTTACCATCTCTGGAACGCCCTATAACCGAGTAGGGCCCTGTGTATGGAGGTTGCAGGGACCGGCGGATGGTGTCATCGCGTAAAAAGATGTGTGTCGCCGTGGCCAGTTCCTTAAAAACGAATGGCGTTTTTGTGGTATGATGTACAGCAGGTACCGGACGAATGGCAGCCATTTTCCGCCGTAGCTGTACGACGAAATCAGCTGGGTTGTCGACGGAGGTTGGGTTAGTTTGTTGAACTAGTAGCTCACCAGGGAGGCGGATGGGTTCGCCATACAGCATCTCAGCTGCAGTGGCTTTCAGGTCTTCCTTGACGGCTGCACGCATACCCAGCAGTACCAAAGGTAGGGCCTTGGTCCATGCGCCTTCGTGGCACATAAGGGACGCTTTAAGTTGTCGGTGCACGCGCTCTATCATGCCATTGGCACAAGGATGATATGAAGTGGTTCTTACCCGTTTGGTGTCAAACTGGACCATGAGGCGGCGGAATAGATCCGACTCAAACTGCGTACCTTGGTCTGTAGTTAGTGTCACGGGGACGCCGAACCGAGAGACCCATTCCCGGGTGAATGTTTCAGCAACCTCCTCTGCTGTGATGGAGCGCATGGGCCATGCTTCCGGCCATCTGGACGCTCTGTCTATGGCAGTGAGGAGGTAGCGGAACTCGTTGCTAACTGGTAGGGGACCTACAATGTCTATATGAACCTGCATGAAACGCCCAGATGGTTGGTTAAAGCTGCCCATCGGCGTTGAGATATGTCTCGACACTTTGCTGCGTTGACATGCTAGGCAAGACCGGGCCCATTCTCTACAGTCCTTCCTAACTGATGGCCATACGTACCGCTCGGTAACCAGCTTGGTTGTTGCCCTTGCGCCGGGGTGACTCAGGTTGTGCAACTTGTCGAACACCGCACGGCGAAACCAGGGAGTTAGGTACGGGCGAGCTTTTCCCGAGGATACGTCGCAAGTGACATAGACATTGGTTCCTGGAATATTTACCTTAGTCAAGCTCAGTCCAGAGGAACCAGTCAGTGTTGCGAGCTCGGTGTCAGTCTCCTGTGATTTTGCTAGGGCTTCGTAGTCCTGCTCGAGCGCGATGGCTTCTATACGTGACATCGTATCAGCTACCACATTGTCCTCACCTTTTATATACTTGATGTCCGTGGTAAATTGGCTGATAAAGGATAGCTGGTTAAGCTGTGGAGGGGGTAGCTTTTCTCGCCGCTGGACGAAAGCGTACAGCAGCGGTTTGTGGTCAGTGAAAATCGTGGCATGCTGGACCTGCAGTATATGCCGGAAATGTTGCACGCTCTCGTAAACGGCGAGCAGCTCCCGGTAGTAGGCCGGCCACTCAATTTGCTTCGGTGTAAGCTTCTTGCTGAAGAAAGCTAGAGGGACGTACTGACCGTTAACCAACTGTTGTAGACAAGCACCAATGTGGATGCTCGACGCGTCAGTGAAAAGACCGAGCGGAGCGTCAAGCACGGGGTGCTGCAGCAAGGTAGCTTGAGCTAGGCTCTCCTTGCAGGCCGCAAAACTCTGAAGGAGGTCAGGTGTCCATATGAATGGCTTCGCACCTTTCCCTTGGAGCTCCGTGAGTGCGTTAATCAATGGTGCTTGATTCTTAGCAGCGTGAGGGATAAAACGACGGTAAAAGTTCATCATTCCCAGAAATCGACGCATGCCTTGAACAGTTTTGGGAGGGGCATAATCTACAAGGGCTTTTATGCGGTCTGGGGGAGGACGAGTACCTTCTGCGGTGATATGAAAACCTAAGAATAATACCTCACTAGCTCCTAAGATGCACTTAGCTGGATTTACTACGACCCCATAATCCTGCAAACGTTGAAAAAGAATTCGGAGATGCTCTATGTGTTGACTTTTGTCCTTTGAATAGACTAAAATGTCATCGACATAAGGAAAACAGAATTGCAGTCCCCGAGTAACCTCATCAATAAATCTCTGGAACGTCTGGCCGGCATTGCGCAGACCAAATGTCATAAAAGGAAATTCAAAAAGCCCAAAGGGGGTTGTGATAGCTGTTTTGGGAATATCAGGGTCGCTCACAGGGATTTGATGATAGGCTTTAACTAAATCTATCGTGCTGAATATCGTGGCTCCGGCTAAATTGTGAGAAAAATCATTAATGTGCCGTACCGGATAGCAGTCAGGGATGGTCCTGGCATTCAGGGCGCGGTAATCGCCGCATGGACGCCAGGCGTCTTCCTTCTTAGGGGCCATATGCAATGGAGAGGACCATGAACTCTTGGAGAGCCTCGCTGTCCCGGAACTCACCATGTCCTCGAACTCCTTCTTGGCCTCAGTAAGTTTCTGAGGAGCCAGGCGGCGGGGACGGCAGGAGACGGGTGGGCCGCTAGTAGTATTAATGTGGTGTACAGTCTCATGTTTGATCACTCTTGGGAGGCCGTGCGGGCGAGTTATATCGGGGAACTCGGCTAGCAATTGTGTGAAACTCGAGTTTCCGGAGATTATGGACTTAATACTGGCCTGGTCAGTTGTAGCGCTGGTAGCAGGCGAGGAGAGTCCAGTAGAAGCGTCCACTAACCTCTTGGTACGGCAGTCCGGCAGAAGATGGTAATGAGCCAAGAAATCTGAGCCAATTATGGCAATGTCAACATCCGCTATGACAAACTGCCACACAAACTCGCGTCGAAGACCTAAATTGAGATGTAGGGAAACCAAACCATATGTTCTAATGCTGCTGCCATTCGCAGCTGTTAGGCCATAGTCCTGCGACTGCTTGCGACCTGGGAACCAGCTGCGAGGTGCGCAGCAGAGGTCCGATCCAGTATCAATGAGGTACCGACGTTTAGTGCGTTGTTCGGTAACGAAGATTCGGCGGCCAGCAGGAAGACAGTCAGTAGCCGCCACTACTGACTGCTCCGGGTGTTTTCCGTGAAACTGCAATTACCAGTGCACTTTGTGGCCTTTGTTCTAAAACGTTTGTGGTACCAACACCATCCATTTCGCGTTGGTGTAGCCCCTCTGGATCGGTTTGGAGTCGCTGATGGAGATCGGTTGCGCGACCTGCTTCTCTGCAGTGCTGCCACCTGGCGAGTCAGCTCACTTACCTGGCGGGCAAGGTCCTGAAGAGGGTCCGGAGCAGTGGTCGCGCAGATGACTCTGGTAGAGGGCGAAACCTCCGCGATTCGGTCTGCAAGCTCGGCCACCTTATCTAATGGTAGGTCTGCCTGAGCAGCCAGTATGGCCTGGATATGCTCCGGCAGGCGGCGGAGCCACAGCTGGCGTACAATGGAGTCGTCCCCTATGCTAGTCCCTGCCAAGGTCCGAAGGTGTCTGAGAAACTGGGTAGGCCTCCGGTCACCCAATTCCTCATCCCCTAACAATTGTGCTAATCTTTTTTCCTTAGATAATGAGAGCCTACTTATTAGCTCTGACTTTAAATGAGTGTACTTGTTCTCGGCCGGTGGGTTGTTCACTACCTCTTCTACCACGTCTATCACGGACTCGGTGAGGCTGGCCACAATGTGGTTATATTTAGTGTCCTCCGCTGTGATACCAGCTAAGGCGAAACATGCCTCTGCCTGACTAAACCACGAGGTTGGCTTTCCTGACCAAAATGGTGGTAGCTTACATGCCACCTTGGCAACCTGCGGTCCCTCATACCTATCCCGACCGTCCTGCACACTACTGTCAAGTGATTTCGTTACTGGCAACATTTTGATTGGTAAATACACTAACTAAATAACCTAAAAATAGGATAATCTAAGTATAAAGTTAGCGAAATACAGTGAGGGTTACCCCGCGTCCGTTGTAAACGAGGTTCACGATGTCCCGTGGCAGCCGGCCATCGATCCGGGCGCGCGTGGCCGGATGGCAGGCAGGACGCGTCGCACGTCGCAGCAACGGGTGCCGGGTGCGCGTAGGCGGAGGATCAGTCGTCGACGGCGCCACTCAGCGCGGCGCGGCGTGAGGTGTAGGTGCAGGTGATGCCAGTGCTGCCGGCGCGGCACAAACGGCGCCGGCGCGGCAAGTGCTGGCACGAGCGGCACGTGCGGCGGCGCCGGTGCGGCGGACGCGGTCTTAAGCAGCGTGGCACAAGGGCGCGCGCAACGTCGGCGCAGGCACGAGCAGCGCAAGCGGTGCGAGCGTCGCCGATGCGGCGGGCGCGGCGGGCACAAGCGGCGTGGCTCAGAGGGCGCGCGCCGCGTCGGCGCGGCAGGCACTCAGCGTGGGCTTAGCAGGGCGGGCAGCACGAAAGGTCGGGCGCGGCAGGCGCGTGGCAGCGCGGTGGCGCGAGGCGGCGGCCGCGTGGCAGCGCGGGCGCCGCGTGGCAGCGCGGTGGCGCGGGGTGGCGGCTGCGTGGCAGCGCGGTGGAGCGGGCGCCGCGTGGCAGCGCGGGTGCCGCGTGGCAGCGCGGCGGAGCGGGCGCCGTGTGGCAGCGCGGTGGCGCGGGCGCCGTGTGGCAGCGCGGTGGCGCGTGGCGGCGGCTGCCGTGGGCGGCGCGGTGCGGCGGCCGCGTGGCGGCGCGATGGAGCGAACGCTTGGCGGCGCAGGGCGGCGCCCGCGTGGCGGCGCAGTGCGGCGGCCGCGTGGCGGCGCGCTGAAGTAAGCGCCTAGCGGCGCAGGGCGGCGCGGCGTGGCAGCGGAGCAGCAGCGGGGCAGGGCCGATTAGCCCCATTTTCTGATGAGCGTCATCGTATGAACGCGGTGCGACGGAGCGGCGGCGTAACAAAAACCTCGCGTGACAGTGTTCTGTCAGGGGTCACCACTTTAGAGGATGGCGGCGTCAATAACGTCAGTCTCTTTACAAAATTAAGGCTTTTATTTCACACCAGCACACAACAGCAAATACAATGACAATCAGAAATAGTTTCCTATTCACCTGAGGTTATAGCGTCTCTTTATAACCAAAAATCCCACGAGCACGTCCTGCTGTCACAGACGTAGCGGAGAGAAGAACGATTGACCGAGTTACCGAGTGAATGATTGAATTGAATGAGTGAGCGGTCAATCGATGGAAATCCATCGTGCCCGTGAGTGAACGATAATTACAATGTTGCCACACCGTAACCCTAGACTCGGGCCATCTTCTCTAATTTCGCGAGGGTGATAAAATATCCCAGGGTGGCGTAGGTTTCCTTGTCAATAAGGCCCTCACTAACAACGTTGAAGAAATTTCCAGTGTGTCGACCAGGGTAGCATACCTGATCCTTCGGCTGTCTAAGCGTTACAGCATGAAGATCATTCAGGTTTATGCACCGACCTCGACACACTCGGATGATGAAGTGGAGGATATGTACGAAGACATATCCAAAGCCTTACATGACACTACGAAGGCTCACTTCAACGTTGTTATGGGGGACTTTAACGGCAAGGTGGGAACCCAGAGTGGCATCGAGTCCCGAATAGGGCTGCATGGCTATGGAGTGAGGAATCACAGGGGGCAAATGCTCGTCAACTTCCTTGAGAAAGAGGAGTTATTCTTGATGAACTCTTTCTTCAAGAAACAGCCTCAAAGGAAGTGGACATGGCAAAGCCCCGACACTGTGACTAAAAATGAGATCGACTTCATTATGACGGATAGCAAGCACATATTCAGAGATGTCTCTGTGATCAACAGGTTTAATACCGGATCCGATCACCGACTTCTCCGAGGCTCTCTGAATATCAACTTGAAGCTTGAAAGAACCTGTTTGATGAAGTCCACGCTCCGACCTAACCCAATCCAAATCATGGCGGGCACCGAGAAGTTCCAGCAGCTACTCGGGGACAGACTTGTTGCCTTAGAGCCCACCGACGACGCTGACGAGACCCTACAGAATCTGGTCGAAACTCTGAGGGACGAGGGCATCAAGTTCTGCAAAACGCAGTGGACTGTTAAGAAGTCCAAACTCTCGGCTGAGACTCTCGGGTTGCTGACAAAAAGACGGGAAACCACCCAAGCGACTTCGTCTGAGCGGTCAAACCTGAACAGGCAAATTGCGAAGATGGTACGGCGCGACCTTCGGAGCTCCAACACACGCCTCATCGAAGAGGCGATAGAGCAAAACCGAGGGTCCAAAGTATTCACTCAGCAGCTTGGCAGGAGCCACCTGACGAAGCTAAGAACGCACGACGGGAGGACCGTATTGTCGAAGCCGGAGATCTCCGCCGAGATAGAGGACTTCTATGGCCGATTATACGCTGCACATGCCCCTCGTTCCCAACGAGACGAACTCGATTCCAGAGCCACCCTGACACGCCACTACACCGACGAACTGCCTGACGTCAGTCAAGACGAGATCGTGTTAGCTCTGAGACAGCTTAAAAATGGAAAAGCCCCCGGTGAGGACGGAATAACATCAGAGCTTTTGAAAGCTGGAGGAGCCCCTGTTATTCAGGAACTACAAAAGCTCTTCAACGCCGTCCTTCACAGTGGGAGAACTCCAAAGGCGTGGAACAGGAGTTTGGTGGTGCTCTTTTTTAAGAAGGGTGACAAAACTCTTCTTAAGAATTATAGACCCATCTCGATCCTGAGCCATGTCTATAAGCTGTTTTCACGAGTGATCACGAATTGTCTCGCCAGGAGACTCGACGAGTTCCAGAGTTCCAGCCGCCGGAACAGGCCGGGTTTCGCGGAGGATATGGCACCATAGACCACATTCACACAGTGAGGCAAATTATACAGAAGTGCGAAGAGTATAATCAGCCCCTGTGTCTGGCCTTTGTGGACTATGAGAAGGCCTTTGATTCTGTCGAAACCTGGGCTGTTCTGGAATCCTTACAGCGATGCCAAGTAGACTATCGTTATATCGAGGTGTTGAGATGTCTGTACGAAGCCGCCACCATGAGTGTTCAAGTACAGGGCCAGGGTCCAGGGGGATGTTATATCCCCGAAACTGTTCACAAGCGCGTTGGAAGATATGTTTAAGACGCTGGACTGGAAAGGAAAGGGCATTAACATAAACGGCGACTACATCTCACACCTGCGATTCGCAGATGACATAGTCTTAATGGCGGAGTCGCTAGAGGAGCTGAACCGGATGCTGACCGACCTAGCTTCAGCCTCGCGACGTATCGGTCTTGGCATGAATTTGGATAAAACCAAGATCATGATCAACGGCCACATTGATCCGAGACCGGTCGTCGTACATGGTCACCTTCTCGAAATCGTTTCCGAATACATTTACCTCGGGCAGATTTTGCAGTTAGGTAAAAACAATTTCGAGAGGGAGGCCAAGAGGAGGATCCAGCTGGGTTGGGCAGCGTTCGGTAAACTACGCCGAGTCTTCTCGTCATCCATACCGCAATGCTTGAAAACGAAAGTTTTTAATCAGTGCGTCCTACCTGTCATGACCTACGGAGCCGAGACATGGACACTCACGAAAGGGCTGGTCCACCAGTTTAAAGTCGCTCAGCGAGCTATGGAGAGAGCTATGCTCGGAGTTTCTCTGAAGGATAGGATTCGTAACGAATGCATCCGACAGAGAACCAAAGTTATCGACATTGCTCAGAGAATCAGCAAGCTGAAGTGGCAGTGGGCTGGCCATATCTCGCGAAGAACAGACAACCGTTGGAGCAAACGTGTCCTTGAGTGGAGACCGCGACTCGGCAAACGTAGTGTGGGACGCCCTCCGACTAGGTGGGATGACGATCTGCGAAAAACTGCAGGCGGATGCTGGATGCGGCAAGCTGAAGACAGGGCGCTATGGCGCTCATTAGGGGAGGGCTATGTCCAGCAGTAGACTAGTATAGCCTGACGATGATGATGATGATGATTTACATAATTTGTCACAATCAACAGACTCGGCTACAACTGAGTCGTGGCCGACAGTGTAAAAAACCACGTGCAAAGACCTCTTGTTTTACAATAAAACGTGTACCCTTGTTTTTTCAACACAAGTAGCCGTATTATTTAGCGCACTTAACCCACAGGCAATTTGCCGGCTCAAAACTTTGCAGGCCGCCACTTCACCTCGACAGTACACCACTAGGGCCAAGAGGACAATAAACAGTCCCTAATTGGGCTCAAAGTTGACGGCGAGCGCATTCGGCGGAGTGACTTTTCTTGTAGGCAAGAGGCCAGCGTGACGGAGCGGCCGATCGCGTGCTTTATGGCCTAGCCGGTGGCCCAAGGCTGGAACGGAAAGCGGAGCGGTAAGCGGAGCGGTGTAAACCAACTGACTGTCGCCCGCCGAAAGTGAGCGAGCCCTACATAGTTTATTGTAATCCCATACTTATTCAATTTTTCTTAATGATTCGCGATACTCATACATAGTTCGCGATTATTTATAAGGTGAATAATAATCGCGATTAGACCCGTTTAATATATAACTTTACTATTTATTCACTTTTTCGTCAACATCTTATCAACAATATTTTATGGACGCTGTGTACGAGTACTTACCTATTTTTCATTACGTATTCTCGCTTTTCAATTGTATCGTTCTGCAGATTTGTTTAGTTAGTCTTGTTATGTTATCAAGATGTTTCGGCATAAGTAGTGTAAGGGATTCAGATGAGGACTGGGTCTCAGTGATTGGAAAATAGAATGAAAGAGGATATACAGAGAAAAACACGTGGCGGTAATGTTCGCAGGCGCGCGCGGGTCACTCGTTGGTGACTTGAGTGGGACTGATTTGCAGGGCGAGGTGACCGGCGTATATGGTTTGCAACATTACCCTCATTCGTACATTTATTAAAACGGTCAAGAATGAACAAACTTAATTCTAACACAATCATACAGCGTTTTACATAATTATTATTATTGTACATCACATTAACGTGCACGCGTCGTCTACAAGTAGTTACTAGGAACACATGTTATTTATTTGCTTTCGTAGGTATCAAGTTTATTCAGTAAAAGTAGGTCTTCATTCATATTTTTCCTTAGGCCCGAGCATGTTCTTTATTGTTTTGGCAAGACTTTCCGCCCTCTCTGTAATTGGTACTTTACTGTGTCTATAACATGTCAAAATAAAAGCTGTGAATTTAATTAATTCCAGCCGTTCACTTATGTTTACCCCAACTCTGTGTGGAACACGCTGACCTTCGGCTGCCGATTAATATAGCGCATCACTACACGCTGCGAACGCTGATTGGCTACGTATTAACACATTTACGTTCACGGGCTCTCAGTGAGCCTGCTCACATTCAGCCGCTGGCTTGAACACTGCCTTAGGCATCACGCTGAATCAAATTGTATATTTCGCAGTTAAAAGAGAACGTAGACGTGCCCGCACTATACACACCGCAGGTAGCCAGTCATCAGTTTTGCGCAGGAAGGTTAAGCCATACGGGTGACAAGACCTGGTTGGTAGAGGATTGTAACACAGTGGCAGGCCTTACTGTCAGCAGTTATAGGGCCGCCTATAAGGTCTCTGATATAAGTTAACGTCAACCATTACAAGACAGCCGGCATCAACGAGTTAACGTGCATTGCGAAGTACGGAAGTGCTCCGAAAAATGGTTCTAGCGGTAGTCACGGGACTGTTACCCATCCTGCATCTGACCGCGCCTGTTGTTACTTAACTCAAATGATTGATTTCAATCACTCCCTTCAACTAGGCCACGAACGCTTCTCTCCAAACTTAATATTGTATTATTGTACACTTCCAAACTAGTTATTTCGATAATGTATTGAAATCTAATGAGCTCGTCACCTTGGACCACGCGGCCTAATGCTATCAACCACGAAGTAACTTGACTGAAATTTCGTTCCAGGCGCCTGAAAGTTGCCACATTGGCGTGATAAAGCCTTAATTTCGATTGGATCTCATTCTGGATGGCTTTATAGGCTTTTTGTTGGGTTGTTTGCTTTACATTTTGTATATCTGGGGGATAAAGAGATTAAATTCCGGGAATACTTTATTTTTTAAGCGGACAACTTTATATCTTTTGAACATACACCTCTTTATTATTTTGTGCTAGAGAGATAGCATTTAGGAGAAAAGACCTATACCCAGCAGCGGCACTGGGCTGATTATAATATCATCATTATTATGCAACTTCAACATCAGATATTTCTGCATTCAAAATTGCTAACCTGCAGGTGAGGTAACAGTCGAACTCAAGAAATCATTGGTTTTTGAGTTCCATTTTTCTGGTGGTGGAATAGTGTTCTCTATCTATCTATATAACTTAATTGATCAGCCCTGCTGGGTGCAGGTCATCTTTATCGGTCTTTGGCAATCCTCCTCCAGTCCTGGGTGCAATCTGCGTAGCATCACTGATCCCGGGAGCTGATCCCCACCAGTTCCCTGGATCGATGGTGCTATTCTATGCTGCATCGCAGACTGAACTCAAAAACCTTTTTAACCCATCGACCAGCTCAATGCCGTATCTACTTCCTCGTTATCAACCCTTGTATGTCCCCACTGTTGGGGCACGGGTCTCTTCCTGCATGGCAGGAAGGTTAGGCCATACTCCACCACGGGGGCTAAGTCCGGGTTGGTGGAGGATTGTAAGACAGTGGCGGGTCTTACTGTCAGAAGTTATGAAGCCGCCCATGAGACCTCTAACATGGCTTAACGACTGCCATTATATGACAGCCGGCACCAACGGCTTATCTTGCCTTGCGAAGCACGGAAGAGTTCGGAAAAATGCCTCTAGTGGTAGACACGGGACGCTCACCCATCCCGTACCTTACCGCGCCTGTTGTTTGATTGTGTGATTGATCCCAATCACTCACTTCGCCTAGGCCACGAGCGCTTTTACTTCCGCATTTACTTCCTAATCTTATTAACATTCACCTCAGTTCTTTGGCGATGTGTCTTACTTACTGTGTAATCCATCAGCGACTCCAATGATATCCCATCCTATTTAGCCCACCTAAGCTTAAATTTTGGCAACAGATCTGTATCCCTAAGTTTAATGACAATCCTAATGCCTTTTTGGTGTAGGAAAAGTTTAATGTATTGTCTTGTCCTAGCTTTGATTTGCCTCTAACTTTGCTTTGTCTATTTGAGAGTGGTTAGAGACAAAGAAAATTAATTAGATTTAGTTTCTGAGTTTTGAAATATAGTACCTTTAAGTTGCAATGAAATTAAATTAAATGAAAATGTTTTATTCAAAGAAGCGCTGAAACTGCGGCTTTATGAACGTAACAAATCAAACCAGGTTTTAAAATCTAGATCATTTTGAAGAAAAACTGGACAATAAAACTCAAAAGTGAGTCTATTCAAAGTCCGTTATTATAAAAAATAGATCTCATGCATGGCTTTAATTCCAGACATCATTTTCATCTAAACAATCCTGAATATTATAGTAGCCCTTTTGGCACAAAGTGTAGGTACTTAACACATTTTCTTTGCTGTTAGGTATGTGCCTACTTCTTAAAATTTGAATATAGCTGTCCGCATTTAGATTGAGTGGTTAATAAACCGCTATATCCTGTCTTCGCTTGCCGTTAATTGCAATCTTGAGTTTTTCGAGAAGATATACATGTCTTGTATGGTAAAAACAATGCCACTTTAACCTAAGTTGGATGCCAGTTCCCCACTGTCAATATACACTGCCATTCTAATCAAAGTTTTGAGGCATGTTCCCTACGGTTGCAACATGCCGCAATGGCTGCAATATGTGAAAATTATTTCTATTAATTGACATGATCGAAGTGAATGCAATTTTAGAATTGTATTCTTATTTCTTGATATGATTTAATTGACTGTAATTTGTGTAATCCAAGAACTCCATGGTTATAATTTATTTTTATATTGTTATGGTGATCAATGTATGCAATGTGCAAGGAATCACTCGTAGCCCCGGCTGCCTGAGTGATCTTAAACGATCGCAAAGGTTAAGCAACATAGGGCGAGTTCAGTGCGTGGATGGGTGAAAGTCTATGACTAACGCTAGTGGCATTTTTCCGAGCGGTTCCGTGCTTCGCAAGGCACGTTAAGCAGTTGGTGCCGGCTGCCGTCGCTAAGCCAAGTCAGAGGCCCTAAGGCGGCTTGAAAACTTCTGACTGTAAGACCAGCCACTAGTCTTGCAAGCCTCCACCAATGCGGACTTGGCCCCCATGTTGCAGTATGGCCTAACCTTCCTGCAATGTAAGAAAGCCGTGCCCCTTGGTGGAGACATAATGGGGTGATGATGATGGTGATCAAAGCTTTATGTGTGTGTGTGTGTGTCTCAAAGCGCAAATACATTTCTTATCTATCTATCTATCTATCTGTCTGTCTGTCTGTCTGTCTGTCTGTCTGTCTGTCTGTCTGTCTGTCTGTCTGTCTGTCTGTCTGTCTGTCTGTCTGTCTGTCTGTCTGTCTGTCTGTCTGTCTGTCTGTCTGTCTGTCTGTCTGTCTGTCTGTCTGTCTGTCTGTCTGTCTGTCTGTCTGTCTGTCTGTCTGTCTGTCTGTCTGTCTGTCTGTCTGTCTGTCTGTCTGTCTGTCTGTCTGTCTGTCTGTCTGTCTGTCTGTCTGTCTGTCTGTCTGTCTGTCTGTCTGTCTGTCTGTCTGTCTGTCTGTCTGTCTGTCTGTCTGTCTGTCTGTCTGTCTGTCTGTCTGTCTGTCTGTCTGTCTGTCTGTCTGTCTGTCTGTCTGTCTGTCTGTCTGTCTGTCTGTCTGTCTGTCTGTCTGTCTGTCTGTCTGTCTGTCTGTCTGTCTGTCTGTCTGTCTGTCTGTCTGTCTGTCTGTCTGTCTGTCTGTCTGTCTGTCTGTCTGTCTGTCTGTCTGTCTGTCTGTCTGTCTGTCTGTCTGTCTGTCTGTCTGTCTGTCTGTCTGTCTGTCTGTCTGTCTGTCTGTCTGTCTGTCTGTCTGTCTGTCTGTCTGTCTGTCTGTCTGTCTGTCTGTCTGTCTGTCTGTCTGTCTGTCTGTCTGTCTGTCTGTCTGTCTGTCTGTCTGTCTGTCTGTCTGTCTGTCTGTCTGTCTGTCTGTCTGTCTGTCTGTCTGTCTGTCTGTCTGTCTGTCTGTCTGTCTGTCTGTCTGTCTGTCTGTCTGTCTGTCTGTCTGTCTGTCTGTCTGTCTGTCTGTCTGTCTGTCTGTCTGTCTGTCTGTCTGTCTGTCTGTCTGTCTGTCTGTCTGTCTGTCTGTCTGTCTGTCTGTCTGTCTGTCTGTCTGTCTGTCTGTCTGCCTGCCTGCCTGCCTGCCTGCCTGCCTGCCTGCCTGCCTGCCTGCCTGCCTGCCTGCCTGCCTGCCTGCCTGCCTGCCTGCCTGCCTGCCTGCCTGCCTGCCTGCCTGCCTGCCTGCCTGCCTGCCTGCCTGCCTGCCTGCCTGCCTGCCTGCCTGCCTGCCTGCCTGCCTGCCTGCCTGCCTGCCTGCCTGCCTGCCTGCCTGCCTGCCTGCCTGCCTGCCTGCCTGCCTGCCTGCCTGCCTGCCTGCCTGCCTGCCTGCCTGCCTGCCTGCCTGCCTGCCTGCCTGCCTGCCTGCCTGCCTGCCTGCCTGCCTGCCTGCCTGCCTGCCTGCCTGCCTGCCTGCCTGCCTGCCTGCCGGCCGGCCGGCCTGCCTGCCTGCCTGCCTGCCTGCCTGCCTGCCTGCCTGCCTGCCTGCCTGCCTGCCTGCCTGCCTGCCTGCCTGCCTGCCTGCCTGCCTGCCTGCCTGCCTGCCTGCCTGCCTGCCTGCCTGCCTGCCTGCCTGCCTGCCTGCCTGCCTGCCTGCCTGCCTGCCTGCCTGCCTGCCTGCCTGCCTGCCTGCCTGCCTGCCTGCCTGCCTGCCTGCCTGCCTGCCTGCCTGCCTGCCTGCCTGCCTGCCTGCCTGCCTGCCTGCCTGCCTGCCTGCCTGCCTGCCTGCCTGCCTGCCTGCCTGCCTGCCTGCCTGCCTGCCTGCCTGCCTGCCTGCCTGCCTGCCTGCCTGCCTGCCTGCCTGCCTGCCTGCCTGCCTGCCTGCCTGCCTGCCTGCCTGCCTGCCTGCCTGCCTGCCTGCCTGCCTGCCTGCCTGCCTGCCTGCCTGCCTGCCTGCCTGCCTGCCTGCCTGCCTGCCTGCCTGCCTGCCTGCCTGCCTGCCTGTCTGTCTGTCTGTGAATAGTGTAACCGAAAAAGAGATGCGAACCAGCGGTTTGTTTGTGTTACTTAGTAACCAGCAGCTTGTATCAGTTTACCTCTAGCCGACTACACTCGTGTACACCTTCGTTTGTTTGGCCATCTGGCGTGCCGTTTGGTTTTAATGCAATTAATATTTGTCGTTCCACATTCGCCGCTCACGAGCTGTGTTTGGATAGATCCCTCCTGGATGGCGTTATGCGAGAGTGCTGTCCAAGTGATCAGGTCTTAGTTAATTTCAGCCATAGTTGAGGTAGCATAGTTGAGGTAATATAATATAAATGTTATTTTGAGAATGTACAATGGAAATAAAGGGCTACATTATTGTATTATGGACGTATGTGTGTTGCTTTGTTACAATGCAGAAACCAAATACATACGTAGATACACGTACCCATACAGAAGAGCTGACATATGCCCCCGAAACTTAGAGCGTTCTGGAAACGAACTGGTTGATACAGCGTCTTAGTTCACAAAGGGTGCACCTTGACATGGGATTTTTTACACACAACTTTTAAAAAAGTAAAAATGCACTTTTGTTGCCAAGGAAACTCTGACTTCTTTCATGACACTGGTGTTGTATCAGAAAGAGATTCTGGCAATTCCAACGGCGGTAGCGATTAAATCAATATTTACAACGAGGCCTGCTTCCTACTTGTGGTGTCGGCCTAGAGAATAGCACCTACCCAATTCTTCCCGCGGGTGTCGTAAAAGGCGACTAAGGGACACAAATCGGGGAGTGGGCAGCAGCGCCCCCCCCCCCCCCCTGCAGTACAATTCCACTGAACTGCGATCCCCAACCTGCATGCCCAGCGTGGGGATTGTAGGCATTACCCCCTATGCTAGCACAACGTGGCGCTCTTTAGGGGAAGGCTATGTCCAGCAGTGGACTAGTATAGCCTGACGACGATTCTGCTTCCTACAGTCGGCAATGCAATGTATCAGTCTATATTAGGTTTTTCTTCCCTCAAAACACGCTACTTCTTTCTATCCTCGGGCATCCTCATCCAGCCCCTGCACAGTTCAATTGATCGGTCGGATCGATCTTGCATGCCAGTCGGTATCTTACACAGCCGTTTTCAGATAAAGAAATACATTTATTGGAACAAATTTCACTCATTCTTACAAATAAACAATAGAAAAACAATTTAAATAAATGGACGCAAAATAGGTCAGATGTAGATCGTGGTCTTCTCGTCCTCCATAGTTTATGCTTATATTATTTTAATGCACTAACCCGTGCTAGGGACAATTTTAAAAACCTATTTAGAGGCTAAACATTCTGCCCATGCCGGGTTTCGAACCCGCAACTTCTGGCTTTCCGTGCCAGCGCTCTTTCCAACTGAGCTAATGGGCGACTCACCGGCTTGAAGTAATCGGGGCTGCGAGTGATGCAAATTACTTCAGCCAGATGTCGCTGCCTGTACGTAATACAGAGAATATTGTAAAGAGGTTCGAAATTTCACTGATGCCGGTGAGTCGCCCATTAGCTCAGTTGGAAAGAGCGCTGGCACGGATAGCCAGACGTCGCGGGTTCGAATCCCGGCATGGGTGGAATTTTTAGCCTCTAAATAGGTTTTTATGTTTATACTGTATAGGAACTAGAACGAAAGACTTGCCCTCTACATTACGTGTACAAAATTTTGAGCGATTCCAATCACCTATCTGTCCAATCACATAATAATTAAATGAGATCGCAAACGTCGAATTTGCCACAATATTTTGTGCGCATAGTTAGGCCCCTATTTTTCTGGAGTTCCGATCCCAAGTTTATTAAAAACTTTCACCCTTCAGTCCCTTGCACGGGTTAGTGCATTAAAAATAATATTATCAATTCCTTCTCTTCTGCATTAAGCCATTCTTTGATACCGTCGGTGTCTGGTTTTGTAATCAGTGGTTGTTTGTATTTATTAGAGCGCTGCGCCGCGTGCCTACGGCGCACAGCTCCGGCTATTGATAGGGAGAGTTCTCACTAGACGACACGACACGGTTATGGCACGACAAACTGTATAAAATCGTACCGTCGTTGTCGTTCACTATCTGAGAAAGTGCACATTATGCTCCGCAGGTTCGCACATATTACAATCATTATTATAAAACTCTTTATACAATACAATGCAACGCAATACAATGCAATGCAACGCGATGCAACGCAATGCAATGCAATAAAATGAAATGAAATGCAATGCAGTGAAATATCATGCAAAAAAATACCACGCAATGCAATACAATGCAATAAAACAAAACAAAGGAATGCACTATAGGGATACCGGGATCCCGCATACTTTTTGAGGAACAAATCTCGTACGATAATATCGCGGGATCCCGCTGTACCGGCGGGATTTCAAAGAAGCGTCAATCACACGTGTTACTGTGAACGCGGCGGCATGTAATAATTTATATCAATTTGATAATTGTGTATTTGAAGCGCTCGTGGCCTAGTACAGCCAGTCAGTATATCTATGAAAACATTATGTACGTCAGGAAAAATATCAGTAACTTTAAAACTTTAGGTAGCCAACACAATGTGAATACTATAAATAAACATAAACTTTTGTTCCCACTATTTAGGCTGGCAAAGGTTAATACATCCTTCATGGGGCATTGTATACGCTTCTATAATATAATCCCTGAAGATATATTAAGCTTGCCTGAATCGCGGTTCAAAAAATATGTTAAGCACACTTTGTGCCAAAAGGGCTACTATAACATAAAGGATTATCTAGATGACAATGAGGTCTGGAATTATAGCCAGTACAATGTATGAGTTCTATGTTTATAATAATTATGTAAACTATGTTAATTAAGGACTTTGAAAAGACTAAGTTTGGATTTTTTTGTCCATTTTTTCTCC
The DNA here is from genome assembly GCA_934045075.1 of Yponomeuta sedellus. Taxonomy (NCBI): domain Eukaryota; kingdom Metazoa; phylum Arthropoda; class Insecta; order Lepidoptera; family Yponomeutidae; genus Yponomeuta; species Yponomeuta sedellus. The sequence continues at coordinate 8,568,194 of OW203747.1, forward strand.
AAAATGATCTAGATTTTGAAATGGACACCTAGTTTGAATTGTAACGTTCATTAAGACGCAGCTTCTGCGCTACTTTGAATAAAACCTTTTCATTTCATTTCGTTTCGTTTCGTTTCGTTTCATTTCATTACAATCAATTCGGACGAAAAGGGTTGCCAAAATATGTATGGGAGGTATAAAGAATGTTGTCTAATTTTCTTGAAACTTAAAATAAATACTCTTCAACACAATTGATTGAACACAAGTTACGCCGTTTTTAAAAATTTTACCCTTAAGGGAGTGAACGGGGTCGCAAAATTTTGTAGCTAGTTAAGTCCACGCGGACGGAGTCGCGGGCAAAAGCTAGTCATAAATAATTTACCTCATTACTTAGATGCAAAGGCCATAGGCCGATCTGCAAAAAACTGCCGGCAGATGCTGGATGCGGCAAGCTGAAGACAGGGCGCTATGGCGCTCATTAGGGCAGGGCTATGTCCAGCAGTGGACTACATAATATAGCCTGATGATGATGAAAGGCCATAGTTAAGTACAAGGACAATTTAAAAACCCATTTAGAGGCTAAAAATTCCACCAATGCCGGGATTCGAACCCGCGACCTCTGGCTATCCGTGCCAGCGCTCTTTCCAACTGAGCTAATGGGTATAATCATGTCAGTACAGCGATATCATACCGATGTAGAAACCTAACTGCAAAGTAGGTACACGGGGCTGTAAGTGATGCAATTTACTTCGGCCAGATGTCGCTGCCTGTACGTAATACGGAGAATTGTGTAAAGAGGTACGAAATTTCACTGATGCCGGTGAGTCGCCCATTAGCTCAGTTGGAAAGAGCGCTGTCACGGTTAGCCAGAGTTCGCAGGTTCGAACTGTGGAATTTTTAGCCTCTAAATAGTTTTTAAATTGTCCTTAGCACGGGTTAGTGCATTAAAAATTAAAAAAAGTATAAGTACAAGGAATTTTCATTTACCAACGCGAACTCACAGGCACAGAAAGATATTAAAGCAATTATTAAATACTTCAAGGAAAACGACGTATAAAGCACAAATTCTACTTATAGCAATTTAATGCAGGTGAGAGTATCATGAAACAGTATGAATAATCTTCCCAGTCCATTTAAAGCAGTTCTAACGATTATCGGCGTCGGAAATAGGGAGAGTATAAATACATACAGTTAGCGAGGAGATTGTTGATTGATTGTTGAATTCCGAAATTTAAAAACCTATTTAGAGGCTAAAAATTTCACCCATGCCGGGATTCGAACCCGCAACCTCTGGCTATTCGTGCCAGCGCTCTACCAATTGAGCCAATGGGCGACTCACGGCATCCGAATTCCGAAATGCTTTGAACCTACTTTATTTTACAGTCAGTGTTAGTAACGGGCGGGAAACGGTGGTAGCGGAGCGGTAGGTGCGGGCTGGTTTTTCATTCGAGAGGACTTGGGTTTGAATTGCAGCATATCGATTTCAACCCTATATGTCCCTGTGTACGGCTGGGGCATGGGTCTCTTCCTGCGTTGCAGGAAGGTTAGGCCATAATCCACCACGGGGGCTAGGTCCGGGTTGGTGGAGTTTTGTCAGACAGTGGCGGGTCTTCCGTAACGGAAAGGTCACTCATCTGTTGTTGCTTAACTCGAGTGAGTGATTTGAATCAATCTTCCCGTTACGGAAGACCCGCCACTGTCTTACAAACCTCCACCAACTATGCCCTAACCTTCCTGCAAACTGAGTGATTGATTCCAATCACTCGGTTTGACTAGGACACGGGCGCCTCATATACTAATGACTTATCATAGGTTTAGGTGGCAACTGATTTATTAGGCTTAAGATGACTTGAGAAAAGATGGTCAAAGTGGAGTCCTTTTTCTTGCTCCCTTTTTCTCCACTATACCACGGCCCAAAGGCGGCGGCTTTGAATTTATATTTCATTTTGCATTGTATAATGTTCATTGACCTTCAGCAAATAGAATGCAAATACTTTACGTTGAAATAAATAGAATTGAATTAAAAAAAAAACGTTGTTTTCCATGTTATGTACATTTGCAAATTTATAGTTGCAATACCACTCGCTAACGGTGAAGAAAAACATCGCGAAGAAACTCAAGTGTCTGAGGTTCTTAAAACTGAAGTTCTTAAAATATTGTTTATTTGCCTACTGCAGGTATTTATAGTCTACCTATTCCGATCGCTGAACATTACAGAGTAGGAACTTGAGTAGTGAATAGAAACAATAGCTTTTGATAACATTTGCACTACGCTCGGTCAATTGTGGTGCGTGCAAGCGTTGAAATGAACGCTATAACTTATATGCTCTTCATAGAACTACAAATCTTAATTGACTATAATAGTTCGATGTATAATTTTTCTAAGCAATGCATTTTTTTATGTTCCACTTACAAACGTTCCACTGCGGGGCATAGGGCTTCAGTCAGATCAAGAGTATGGGCTTAATTATCACATGTGCCCACCGCGGATTAGCAATTCCAAGTACTGATGCTTCATCACGATGTTAGCGAGTGGTATTGCTACTATAATAAATATACATAACTTAGAAAACAAAGTCATTGGATTGGTTTTCGGTTTTCGATTCATAGTGCGGGCATGTGCCCACACTAGGAATCAAACCTGGGGCTTCCGCTTGAGTACATTGTTCTACCCACTAGGCTACCGCCTCTCTTTAAATAACATTAATAAAATTTCTAATCAATCATATATATTTGAAGTTAGGTATATTATTTTCATGATTCGCGATGGACCTACAAAATTATATCTAAACGGTTCCAATTAAGGTTACTACATTTTACCTAGTAAATAATATAAGATAAGAATATTCTTTATTCTATATGTCTATTATCAGCCCACATTAACCCACTGCTGGGCATAGGCCTCCTTTTTATTGCGCCATTCCTCACGATCCTGTGCTATTCTGATCCATCTCTGACCCGCAACCCACACGATTTCATCTGACCATCGTGTCGGTGGTCTGCCTACCAACCTCTTTCCCTCCCTTGGCCACCACTCCGATAATGCCCTGGTCCACCGGCCCTCTTCCCTTCTAGCCAAGTGTCCCGCCCATCTCCACTTTAACTCTGTGATCCGCTTACCAACGTCTTCGACCTTGGTAAGCGGATCTTTGTTGAGTACCGGAAATTTGATACAGAAACCGCAGATACAGAGGATAAGATACAATTGGCGGGCTTATTTCTAATAGCATTTTCTTCCAGGCAACCTCAATTAAATAATTGCGATTAAACCCGTTTCATATTATTTATGTAACGTTTATCGTTCATTTCCTGAAAATGACCCGGGACAGATAGAAGCGTCGATTTCTAAAAACGCACTGCTATAATATCGAACGTCTAACACTCGTATCAATTCACTGAACTCAGGAGGAAGGGACTCTCTAGGAAGTAAATCGCAAAGCAACATTGTTATCGACATATTGTACTTACGCAGGATATTCACTAACAGAGAGTCTACTAAGAGAAAAATATAAAGTTTTACTAAAACATTACACTGATGCATTATGTTTCAAATTGCATCAACTTAAGTAATTTCGTGCTTTTTATTGAATGTTCAAAAAAAACAATGCAAGACAACAAACTATTGTCTACAACAGTTAATATTTAAAGACAGATAAAGATATTAACAAATAAACATTCCATCTATCTATATTTACTGAAAAGAAATTTTCATAGTTGTAGTACTTGTGTTTGTGTGTGTGTCTGAGGTAGTAATTTTCTTTAAAGAGAGGCATTAAGAATTGCTTCAGTTTTTGGTAATGCTTGTGAAAAGATTTTTGATATTATTATTATGTGGGCAAATTTTGTTATAAATATTGTTAAAAAAATGAAGAAAAACGTCTAAGTTGTACAAATAGGTGGGAGTTCTTTAACTTATCTTCCCGTCAATACCTACAGGTATTCAGTCAACTCGGACGCTGTTGACTCGAGATTAGGAAATCTGCGGCGTTAACTGTCTTGGTACATATGTATTGCGTACTTAAGATATTAATAGTTGGCGTACTCAAAGAACGTTGCTTTCTCTGTAGAGTACTTGTACGAAACTTGAAGGACTTTCATAACGTAACTTTTATTGTTAGAACTATTTATTGGATTGGTTAAGCCAAGTCAGAGGTCTTAGCTTGGCTTGAAAACTTCTAACAGTAAGACCAGCCTCTAGTCTTGCACGCCTTTATCAATCCGGACGTGACCTCGGTGGTGGAATATGGTCAATACCATCGTCAGGGAAGAGACCCGGGACCCTCGGTGGGGACATAATGGATCGATGACGATGATGATTGGATTGGTATATTTTTCATAATTTTTAGTTAATGTTGCTAGACAAATATTAGGTAAGTTAATATTCTAATATTGAGATATTTTAGCCTGTGACATTGTTATGAGCACAATGTTCTTACGAAGTTTCAATAATTGCAAGGCCTTCCTGGTTACCGTTAACTGGTTCCCATAGCTGTAGTGAAAGCTAAGGTTGATGATGATGATTGGCCTTTTTGCATCTACGTAATGAGATGATTTATACAGCGTCCAGTGGTATCCTCACTCGCACTAGATGGGTGAAGGGACCACTCCGACGCCGTAGTGCCTGGGACATGGTTTTATTGATGGTGTAGGCTTGCCCAGCACCTAAACCATCCTGACAGCTTAGTCGGCCTAGCCCACAGGAAAGAATAGTCAATACATGCGGAGCCAACCAAGCCGCGAGTTTCCTCAAGATGTTTTCCTTTGACTACAAATTCGCAAATGTACGTAACTTTGAAATTAAACAAAGTCATTGGCCCGCACTCGGGATCGAACCTGGGTCTGGGAACCTGGAGCGGTGGTAGCTCAGTGGGTAGAACCATGGAAAGCTAAGGTTACAACTGAACATAATAATTATGTTTTCTTTTCATCATCAACCGACTATGTCCCCACAGAGGGGCACGGGTCGTGAGGACACCAGAGTGCTTAGTGCGAATTTTTTAACTACTCGATCGCGTTAACGTAAACTCATATTTCTATGGCGTCGAGGAAGCGCCACCTAGCGACAAGTATGGAAATTAAAATTGCTGAGTGCGAGTTGTAATGGTTTATGTTGAGAAGTGAACACGTTTACCAGCCAAAACACGAATAAACGCGAGTGCGAGTTGTACTGTGACAGCGTTTTGCCAGTTCGAACGGTTAACTTACTCATACTCACTACTCAATGCTCGATTAACGCGGTAGTAAAGTTATTCGATTGGATCTTCAAACTCGGACTAAGCACTGTGAGTGTCTGAGGTGTTCACATACCGCGCTTGGATTGGACAATCCATGCGTGGTAATTAAGCCCATTCTCTTTATCTCTCTCTCTCTTTGAGACAAAGCTTGTGCCGCAGTGAGATAGACATAGGGTACAAAAAACTAAGTGGGCAGTAAAAAATAAGCCGAGAGTACCTAAGTCAACAGTCAAACTTTTTTACTCCATCAACGAAGTTGTAAACTCGCCTGTGTCTTTGCGATCAGTTTTTTTTAATTTAATAAATAAAATCTGAAGCGCTCGTGGCCTAGGCGAACCGAGTGATTGGAATCAATCACTTGGTTAAGCAACAACAGGCGCGGTCAGGTACAGGATGGGTGAGCGTCCCGTGACTACCGCTAGTGGCATTTTTCCGAGCGCTTCCGTGCTTCGCAAGGCACGTTAAGCCGTTGGTGCCGGCTGTCATATAATGGCAGTCGTTAAGCCATATCAGAGGCCTTATGGGCGGCTTGATAACTCCTGACAGTAAGGCCCGCCACTGTCTTACAATCCTCCACCAACCCGGACTTGGCCCCCGTGGTGGAGTATGGCCTAACCTTCCTGCGATGCAGGAAGAGACCCGTGCCCCAGCAGTGGGGACATACAAGGGTTGATAACGAAATGAAATCTGAGGTGTTTGAACACCTCAGACACTCGGGTTTCCTCACGATGTTTTCCTTCGCCGTAAGAAGGTGGTTGTACGGATTTTACTCGATAATAAAAACAGTTTTTATACGGATTTTTCTCGTATATTTCACATTTTTACAATTTTCCCACGTTTCGACACTTTAGCTTCCAAAAAGACGCCTGTCACCTCAATCTTCCGAGACCACGGCACCTGAAAAAGTGCCGAAACGTCGGAAAATAATTAATGATAAAAATGGAACTAAACCTAAAACATTCTAATTTAAATAAAATATTTGAGCCAGATCGCTGTCGGGCGGCAGAGTACCAAATTGCGTCGGAAAATTGAATTGTAAAAATGTAAAATAAACGAGTAAAATCCGTATAAAAACAGTTTTCATTACGTCTAGTGCTCGTGTTAACCTTAGAAAATACTATATTGCTATTGTAACTTCACAAACGTATTTAACTTAGAAAACAAAGTCATTAGTACATGCTCGCACTGAGAATAGAACTTGGGTCTGGTGCTTCCGGTGCCTAGTTACAACGCCGAAACTGGGCCGGGCTGTTATCGATTTCACATAAAAGGAAACAGTAAATCCGTGCCTAAAAAGGTACTGTATCAAATGAAAAAGCAATTAAAACATTGGCTTAGTACCGGCAAGTCCATTAATCGATTGTAAAATCTGTATTAACTACTGGAGTTTCAACGTAAATTAAGCCATGTCCGAATTCGTAAATTCGGCCATTAAACCAGACCGGCCGCGTTTGTATTACGCGCGCCAAATATATACATATACAGGGTGTCACATAAAATACGAAATAAAAAGTGTTAGTATTTTGAGCGGATTTGGGTGACGGCATAAATATATATTGCGAATGTGAGTAGAAAGGCTGGTAAGGGACGTCCCAGGTGGACATACATGGACCAATAGCCCCTATTGGTCCATGTATGTATTACCAAAGAGGAAGATAAAACGCCGTGCGTCCATGCAAGGACTTATGAACGTTGATGAAGCGAAGGTAAGGTGATCATGATCAGTCAGGATCGTGGCGAGTGGCAGTCCCTGGTCTCGCCTACCCCTCTGGGATACAGGCATGGAGTTTAGTTATGTATGTATGTATGTATGTATGTATGTATGTATGTATGTATGTATGTATGTATGTATGTATGTGTGTGTGTGTGTATGTATGTATGTATGTATGTATGTATGTATGTATGTATGTATGTATGTATGTGTATACTCTACTCTATTCTATTCTATAAAGTGTAGACATTATACTTTATGTAAAACGTAATATAAGAGAAATAAAAATCTGTGGTGGCGCTAGTTACAAATGGGTAATAAAATAATGCATAATAACTCCGATTTCTCATAGGTATGGTCTACGCCATCATAGAGTTTACATCGGCAAGAGGTTTCATTGTAAATTCATTCTTCTCTTGTTCTTTTGCATTTTCATTACACATTCTACACATTTTGTCGTTGGAAAACTCAATTATGAGCCTTTTATTCCATGAACGGCTTAGACCAGTAGACGTTATAAACTATAGTCCTCTTAATATCATCTCTCGACGGCCTAACCAGGTATTATACATTTGAACCGTGAAATATACGACTACAAGTTTAGCAGTTCTTCGTTTTTGTAAACGGAAGTTTTATATTACACTCGTGTTTGTGCCGGAGCTTTTATTATTGTGTCATTAAATAAAGGTGGTAACTATGGATCATTGTAACATTATATCAATATATCATTGTATCATTATATCATTATATCATTATATCATTATATCATTATATCATTATATCATTATATCATTATATCATTATATCATTATATCATTATATCATTATATCATTATATCATTATATCAATATCATTATATCATTATATCACTATATCATTATATCGTTATATCATTGTACCATTATATCATTTCGTAAAGGGTGCCATGCAAAAGTATAGTCACATTGATAATAAGAATTTATTTTGGCAGTATAACGGCATTAATTTACACCCTGAACAGACGATTTAAACAGGAGCGTATAATAACCCTCGTTCGGTTACAACTCGGTGATTATTTTAATTTGTTGTCAGATATCTGCTCTTTTACACCGCTCCAGCTAAACTGACAATGGTTTGGAAGTTATAGCTACTTAAACTGAATACTATTAGAATACCAGATTAGTGCAACGGTAGAATGCCGGGCTCACATTCGTGAAATTGGGATTCGAAGCCCGCCAGTCTGTTAGCTTTTAAAATATACCTCGGGCTCTAGAGTAGGCTTCGGTTTTCGCCGAAAGCACACGAGCGTAATACTACTTCCTGCTCTGTGTAAAACTTTTCTTCACTATTTTGAAAAGTTAGTCGAAATTAAGTGTCATAATATTAGTTCCGATATTTCTATTACACAAATATATCCGATTCTATTCGATAGCAGCCGAGGTATATTCTAAAAGCTAACAGACTGCACATGGCCGCCATTGACTTAGATTTTCAAGTTACGTATAGGTAAGAAATTACCTAGCCAATCCGCTCGCTAACGGTGATGGAGATTATGGACTTAATCACTAAGCGTGCCCACCGCTGAACGGCAATTTCAACCACTGAGGCCTGTGAACACATCAGGCATTCAGGTTTGCTCACGATATTTTCCTTTATAGTCACCGAATGGTATTGGTACCTACGTAACTTAGTGACTAAACTCATTGGTGCATGCGCATTGGGTATTCACTACCTCTTGATGTTTGGAGAAGCTTTCTACCGTCCCCGATAGCACCGTTTCGAAGAGGCACGACGAAATATTTTGAAATCCTCTTCCATAATGTGAGGACACATTTAATTATTTACAATAAAAACATTACAGTAACAACTAGAGTTTAACAAAGGTTAAAGCCATTTTTCCAATCTGTGGGAAAACAGCTCGCAGTGTCATGGCGTTGAATCTGATGTCACGCCCAGGTAAACAAACATCAAACGTCAAATGTGTACGCGTAGCCAAAGGAAGTAAACAAATGTTTACCTAAGCGTGACGTCACACGGTGTTATTGGTGTTTCAGTCAAAATATCTGAAACCAGTAATATAATCTTTCATTATATTAAAAAAAATTGGAACTCTCATTTTTTTTGAAGCGCTCATGGCCTAGCGGAACCGAGTGATTGGAATCAATCACTTGGGTTAAGCAACAACAGGCGCGGTCAGGATGACGGTCCTGACCGCGCCTGACCGCGCCTGGATGACACGGGACGGTCACTGAATGGGTGACCGTCCCATGACTACCGCTAGTGGCATTTTTTCCGAGCGCTTCCGTCCTTCGCAAGGCACGTTAAGCCGTTGGTGAAGCCTGTTATGTAATGGCAGTCGTTAAGCCATGACAGAGGCCTTATGGACGGCTTGATAACTTCTGACAGTAAGGCCCGCCACTGTATTACAATCCTCCACCAACCCGGACTTGGCCCCCGTGGTGGAGTATGGCCTAACCTTCCTGCGATACAGGAAGAGACCCGTGCCCCTAACAGTGGGGACACTAAAGGGTTGATATCGATATTTTTTTTATGACTCGAGATCAGTGTTTTCAATCTTTTTAATGAGTAATTTCCCCTAATATCGTTAAATCTTCAATTATTTGATACTGTTGTCACGCCTATTGAAGATCTCAGCTTTTGGCTTATTTCGTACCTCAATCACATTAGCAAACCCAGCGGGCGTCCAAAATGGTCGAACAGACCACTATAAAATATCATAGCAACGGCCTATGCCCATAAAAGTTAACCTTTACGCCAACTTATTATTGCAAGGGTCACTTTCAGGCCCTGCATTGCCCTGAAGTAACTCCCTTTGGTTCAGCTTAAGCGCTGACCGATATTCAGCGAACTATACAATATGGCAGGTTATTCGGATTCCTTTACTTTAACAGTGGCTCGTCTGTGAAATGCTTTACCTCGGAACAGTCGCCAGGCTCCATTTATCGACTGAAGTTCATGAACATTACTTTGGTCTTTAACGCAGATCACCCCCGATAGATAACGTATAATGCGGTATTTGTATTGGACTGAACGCACCGAATATGAAGGAAAAAAGTATAGGATTCGTAACGAATGCATCCGACAGAAAACCAAGGTTGTCGACACAGCTCAGAGAATTAGCGAGCTGAAGTGGCAGTGGGCAGGCCATATCTCGCGAAGAACCGACAACCGTTGGAGTAAACGTGTTCTTGAGTGGAGACCGCGACTCGGCAAACGTATTGTAGGACGCCTTCCGACCAGGTGGGATGACTATCTGCGAAACACGACCGGCAGATGCTGGATGTGTCAAGCTGAAGACAGGGCGCTATGGCGCTCGTTAAGGGAGGGCTATGTCCAGCAGTGGACTACATAATATAGCCTGAAGAAGAAAAGGAAGAAGGGTGTGCGGGGAAAAAACAAGTGCTTGGCTAACTCAAGGTCGCGCTAGAAATCACCAAGAACCTAGTGATGCGACATCGAAATCACAGAGATAGCAACTTATCGATGCATATGGTGTCGGTCAGTGATAGCGAATCAATTTCGATAAAAGTACTGCATATTGTGTGAGCCACAATTACAGTCACATAAGCGATATAGTACAAGTTGTGTAACATAAATAAGGTAATGTGTTATTTGGAAAACGACGTTTATCTCGGGCAATTTATTTGCATAAATGAATCAAAACCACACATAAAATAACTATCGTTGAGGGTGATCTGTGGTCTTCAATAAATATGTCCCGGCTCCAACTGTGGGGACATACAAGGGTTGATATTGATCTCGACTGAAATCAGGTAATCTTTTTATTTTTCTTTGTAAATGTTCATAAAGCACTCTAGAAACAGTGTTTTGGGAGGTGTTGGATGAAACCATTGTTATTCTCCCGCCGAAAAGGAGCACCTTACAAAACATAACCCTATTCAGAGCCCGCAACCTTTTATCTCATCCATAGCGACGCCTATTCTCGAAAATACTCGAATTTTAACTGACCCAGGAAAGTATTTCACGAAAAATCTGTATGCGTAAGAAGGAGAAAGTCGGTAGAACCTGCCTTACATGCGAAAGCTCCTTCGTTTCAATACGGGCATGCATCTGTGATAGAATGTTCTGTCACGTTCTTTTGTTAAATTCTAGTAACCAGCGACGTTGCATTTAAATAAAATCTAATAGGCGAAAGTTTTAGATTCTAAATAGATTTAAAATAGAATTTTTATGCGGGTTCTATGTGTTTCTCTGCAAGGCCTTCTCCCAAAGTGAAAAAATAATTGTTAATAGGCATTCTACAAAATAAAAGAGCAAGTTTATTAAAATAACGTAAACCCAAAATAATCCATAAGAGAAAAAAAACTCTTGTAAATATGAATAAAATGCAAAACTTAAACGTCATTAGACGTATTTCAGGAATTGTTTATTTGAATAATGACCTCTAATTTTTAATTATGTGTTGAAATTTACTGTGGAGAAAAGGGTTCACCCGTTTTTTGTGCCAATGTTCCATAATAATTAAAATGTGTCTTATATCCTTCCTATATTTGTTACTAAAATTCAATTTCTCAACAAATTAGTTAACACTGTAGTGTTGGGCAATTTAATAAATAAATAAATAAATAAATAAATAAATAAATAAATAAATAAATAAATAAATAAATAAATAAATAAATAAATAAATAAATAAATAAATAAATAAATAAATAAATAAATAAATAAATAAATAAATAAATAAATAAATAAATAAATAAATAAATAAATAAATAAATAAATAAATAAATAAATAAATAAATAAATAAATAAATAAATAAATAAATAAATAAATAAATAAATAAATAAATAAATAAATAAATAAATAAATAAATAAATAAATAAATAAATAAATAAATAAATAAATAAATAAATAAATAAATAAATAAATAAATAAATAAATAAATAAATAAATAAATAAATAAATAAATAAATAAATAAATAAATAAATAAATAAATAAATAAATAAATAAATAAATAAATAAATAAATAAATAAATAAATAAATAAATAAATAAATAAATAAATAAATAAATAAATAAATAAATAAATAAATAAATAAATAAATAAATAAATAAATAAATAAATAAATAAATAAATAAATAAATAAATAAATAAATAAATAAATAAATAAATAAATAAATAAATAAATAAATAAATAAATAAATAAATAAATAAATAAATAAATAAATAAATAAATAAATAAATAAATAAATAAATAAATAAATAAATAAATAAATAAATAAATAAATAAATAAATAAATAAATAAATAAATAAATAAATAAATAAATAAATAAATAAATAAATAAATAAATAAATAAATAAATAAATAAATAAATAAATAAATAAATAAATAAATAAATAAATAAATAAATAAATAAATAAATAAATAAATAAATAAATAAATAAATAAATAAATAAATAAATAAATAAATAAATAAATAAATAAATAAATAAATAAATAAATAAATAAATAAATAAATAAATAAATAAATAAATAAATAAATAAATAAATAAATAAATAAATAAATAAATAAATAAATAAATAAATAAATAAATAAATAAATAAATAAATAAATAAATAAATAAATAAATAAATAAATAAATAAATAAATAAATAAATAAATAAATAAATAAATAAATAAATAAATAAATAAATAAATAAATAAATAAATAAATAAATAAATAAATAAATAAATAAATAAATAAATAAATAAATAAATAAATAAATAAATAAATAAATAAATAAATAAATAAATAAATAAATAAATAAATAAATAAATAAATAAATAAATAAATAAATAAAAAATAAATAAATAAATAAATAAATAAATAAATAAATAAATAAATAAATAAATAAATAAATAAATAAATAAATAAATAAATAAATAAATAAATAAATAAATAAATAAATAAATAAATAAATAAATAAATAAATAAATAAATAAATAAATAAATAAATAAATAAATAAATAAATAAATAAATAAATAAATAAATAAATAAATAAATAAATAAATAAATAAATAAATAAATAAATAAATAAATAAATAAATAAATAAATAAATAAATAAATAAATAAATAAATAAATAAATAAATAAATAAATAAATAAATAAATAAATAAATAAATAAATAAATAAATAAATAAATAAATAAATAAATAAATAAATAAATAAATAAATAAATAAATAAATAAATAAATAAATAAATAAATAAATCAATCAATCAATCAATCAATCAGTGCGTCCTATCTGTGATGACCTACGGAGCCAAGACATGGACACTCACGAAAGGGCTGCGCCACCAGTTCAAAGTCGCTCAGCGAGCTATGGAGAGAGCTATGCTCGCAGTTTCTCTGAAGGATAGGATTCGTAACGAATGCATCCGACAGAGAACCAAAGTTATTGAAATAGCTCAGAGAATTAGCGAACTGAAGTGGCAGTGGCCTGGCCATATCTCGCGAAGAACCGACAACCGTTGGAGTAAACGTGTTCTTGAGTGGAGACCGCGACTCGGCAAACGTAGTGTAGGAGGCCCTCCGACCAGGTGCGATGACGATCTGCGAAAAACTGCCGGGACTACATAATATAGCCTGAAGAAGACGAAGAAGTATATATAATATATATATTTCCATTTATTGAAGAATAAAGTGTTCTCTATCTATATATCTACGTCCGACTCTGTAGAGTACAGGCTTTCTCTCTGGCCAGCTCTACATTTTTTTTTCAAAAAGCGTAAACTGTTTCCGACCAATCGAAATTTAAACAAGCAACAAGAAAATGCTTCAGATCATAATCTTATAGAAAAAAATGGAGAGCTAAGAGAATCGAACTCCAGATATGAGAATTTGAGCTCGTTTTTTTTCGCGCGGTGATTCAATTATTTTTTATGGTAAGGTGAGAGGCGAAATGACCTGCAGATAAACTACGCTTCGAAACAAGACGAGGCCAATGAATAAAGCTACTAAGCTAGATTCTTATACGAGCTAAAATACAACACACATTACAATCTGCAACGTTGCAAACGAAACTTAGCTACTTTGATATTAGAGACTACAAAACAAAGCTATAAAACTGGTCAAGTGCGTGTCGGGCTACGCGCATTGTAGGGTTCCATAGATGTTGTTGGGATTTTTATCTGCTTTACACAACTATCAATTTCATTAAAGTAATTTTATATGAAGAAAATTATTAGATGCGCCAATGCTCTGGTTTCTTTACAAGAGATAATGCAAACCTACTTCAAACAGTGTTTTAAAGCTTAAAATTATATATTTGAAAAGTTCAATATATGCAATATAATATAATATAATATAATATAATATAATATAATATAATATAATATAATATAATATAATATAATATAATATAATATAATATAATATAATATAATATAATATAATATAATATAATATAATATAATATAATATAATATAATATAATATAATATAATATAATATAATATAATATAATATAATATAATATAATATAATATAATATAATATAATATAATATAATATAATATAATATAATATAATATAATATAATATAATATAATATAATATAATATAATATAATATAATATAATATAATATAATATAATATAATATAGTATAATTTGGCGGCCTCGGTGGCGCAGCGGTTTAGCACGCTGACTGTAAAACTGAAGGTCTCGGGTTCGATCCCCGGCCGGGTCAAACTAGGAAACAAACTTTTCTAGTTTGTCTCGGGTCTTGGATGTTATCTATGTATTTATTGTATTAAATCTATCGTCGAGTTAGCACCTATAACACAAGTCATTTAGTTGTACTTAGTATAGGGCTAACGAGATCTGTGTAATATGTCCATGAATATTTATTATTTTATTTTATTTATATAATATAATATAATATAATATAATATAATATAATATAATATAATATAATATAATATAATATAATATAATATAATATAATATAATATAATATAATATAATATAATATAATATAATATAATATAATATAATATAATATAATATAATATAATATAATATAATATAATATAATATAATATAATATAATATAATATAATATAATATAATATAATATAATATAATATAATATAGTATAATATAATATAATATGGACACCGGGCCGATGGACACCGACCTGGGGCAAGTGTTTTATTTGTAAATAATAGGTATTTATTTTTATTACTTTATGAAATTCAGATTTTAGTTTAGTTATTAATTTAGTATTATTTTATATAATATAATATTCTCCAAAATTATGGAAGTACCAAGTGACTTGATCTATTATAAAACAGTATTCGATTTTCAATGAGACATAATTCTTAGATAAAACTTCTGAATATGACATTGTACGGCATGCTTGTAAAGTAGAAAAGCTGTAATACATGCTCAAGTCAGTGAGCTAAACAAAAGCCGTGCTACAAAGTGCCACGTTGAAGAAAAGGCCGAATAAAAGGGCGACTCTACTTTATTATATGGCGGTTGGAACAATGCGCTCCTTGACGTTGTATAAGCAAACTAGTAGGTCAACTTAATAATGGAACATAACATAACATTTACATACAGGCACATACATTGCTTCTGGCCCCACACTAGGATACCCTGTGTCATGGGAACCAGAAACAACGACATCACAAACATGTAAACATCCATGACCTGGGGTTTTTTTCTCAGCCGGCGATCGAACCCGGAACCTCTTGCATGGTAGGCAGATGCGCTACCGCTGCGCCACAGAGGCCGTCAAAAAAAAAGAGGAAGTTTTGGACATGGAGTGGATTAAAGAAGGAGTGACTACAGCCCGTAAACACTTCATGACACATGACATTACATAATAAATAACTTGAGCAAAGGCGAGCTTATCTTTATAAGAAATTTCTTTCAGCAAACACGTAGAAATATATGGAGGAAATAGAAATTTGCCCAAGGTCATACGATAAATAAACTAAATAACAATAATAATGTTTTAACGAGAATGATATCAATAGAATGTATTTATTACTCGCGATGCTCATAATAATAACAAAAACGCATAATAATTAACTAAGAATCTCTGACCATCTTTTGTCAAGTCATCCTTAAACTCATATCAGTTGCTACTTACATGACAGGCATTATAGCAAAGTCAAATAGATCTTTAGCCCATCACAGCCGGTATCAGCCCACTGCTTAACATAGGTCTCTCCGAAGACCCGCCACTGAGCCCGATCTTCGGCTCTCCTCTTCTGCCCACTGCTTTGCGAATGTCGTCGCTTCACCTAATCGCAGGTTATCCTACGCTGCGTCTGAGGTTTCAGCTTGTAACTACTGTATAATTGCACTAGTAGAGCAGATTGCAAAATCACTATTTTTCCTTAATTTAACTTTGTTATTTTTATTTGTGAAATCTTTTTAGGCCGCCAATTGTACCAAATCTTTGTAATTATTTTATGTTTGTTTCGTCCTGGTGTACAATAACGAATATTCTTATCTTATCTCTTTCTAGTACTATGTAGGTATATTTTTCGTTCATGCCTTCCTTCTATATGTTTTTTTTATGTGTGTATGTTTATTCCTATTTATGTGCCGTTTGTATATGTGTAATAATATCTTGTTTAGTATTGTTTAGTTGCGCTGACTGTCTGACTAACCATCTTTCAGTTTCCTGCGAATTGTACTGTACTATGTTATTTTTCAAGTCTGGTATGTAATTCCTGGTGTAGTTACATGCAATATAGAATATTCTATCTATCTATCTAGTCCGATTACCAGACAAGACAACTGAACTAATGACACGAGGACGTTAACACTGCGTAGACAAACTCTGTGAGAGTTGAGTACTTGTTTCGTTTTACTGCGCTCTTGAGCCGAGCTGAAGGGTCTGTACTGAGCACTCTTTGCTCAGTGAGGGCACCTACAGGGACGGTGAGCATAATCATTTTCTGCAATAAAGTAGGAGACTTTTCTAAAATGTGATTAGACACTTTATCCATATATAAGTGGTAAATAGGATGCACAGAGAGAGAAAATACCTTCATCATCATCATCAGCCCGGTAAACCCCACTGCTGGGTATAGGCCTCTTCATTTCCACTCCAACCAGCACGGTCTCGCGCTAGTCTCATCCACTGCTTGCCGTCTACTTTACATAGGTCATCTGACCATCCGGTCTGCCCACTGACCATTCCCCCTCCCTTACCTTATTATATATAATAAATACCTTATTGTATATAAAAAAGGAAATTACACATATAATTCTTAACCTAAGAGTACAGACAGTGGCCTTGTCACTAAAAGTGATATTTTCTAGGCAACCTTTGAATAGACTGGAGGGATACATTGGAAGAGGAAGTAGACATACAAACAAATAAAATGATATAAGATGAGAATATTCTTTATTCTACACCGGAAAAAAAAAAAAAAATAATTGGTGGCCTTATGAAATAATAATGCTTAAGATTACATGTCTAATTAAAAAATCCCCAAAGTTAACTTACCTGTGCATGCTGTAATTTATTAACACTTTAGAGTCATATGAAACGTAACAAAAATTTTACCTTTCTAATCGCATTTATGGTATGGTAGTAACGCGGTTGGTGGCACTTTTGCCTCACATGCGTAGACTGTCTTAGAACCCCGGTATGTATCAACGACTTTGTTTTCTAAATTATGTTCCTTGGTGAATTTGTAGCAGCAGTTTATATAATTTTTTACAAAGTAAAAAAAAAACAATTTTAAAGTTTATTGCTACAAATATACTCAAAGAGAAAAACGCAAAATATTTATTGGTCTCGCCAAATGCAAAAAAAGGTAAAAATAGAAAAAAACTGATTTATCTTTCGCATACAAAATTGAAACAATGCCCAAAGTGCAACGGGAGGGACAACGCGATGTAAAACACCCTCTGTGCAGTTTCGAATCGTGCCATGGACAAAGCGGTTAGAATTATACAATACAATACAGAATATATTTATAATATAATAATCGTGGTTATGTCCAGCAGTGGACTACATAATATAGCCTGAAGAAGAAGAATATAATAATCTATAGTATAAAAATGAATGTGTTGGTAAGCGCAAAATTCGAGAGCAGCTGAACCGATTTCGCTAATTCTTTTTTAGAATATTCCTTAAAGTACGAGGATGGTTTTTACATGGTGGATGGTTTGTATATAATAATAATACCAAGTATGTGTCAATATTAAAATTTACACCGGTTATCCGTCTTTCTAATTTTCTTCAGTAACTTTCCATCGCAAGTTTATCTGAAAGAAATTGCTTTCATAAGTAGGGCCGCCAATGTACTATGTACCTACATTTGTAATTAAGATAAGATTTATTACTTCAATTTTACAAGATAACGGTTTCAATAATAGGTAGGTATATATTTATAATAGTGGCATAGTTGATGTAGAATGGTATTTATAGTAGGCAAAAAAAACTGTGTTTTATATACCAGCCATTCTCCCAAGAGTGCAACTAATATAAAAATAAATGTAGGTATCTTGACGCGTGCCGCGTGAGCACATTAACAGACAGTGGCCTTGTCACTAAAATACGTTTAAACTTAAGAATAAGGTAACCACTAAACTTACGATTTTTTTATTAATTTTGATCAATTATTTTATATTTGTAGTTTTTGCAGTGTAGAATAAAGAATATTCTTATCTTATCTCATCGTATACGACTGAGAGAAACTCAGCGTTGTAACACAAAGTTACTTTGTCCACCTCAGAAAAAAAATACTCATGAGCGTTAGCGAGCAAAGAAAATCGCCGCCGCTCATGTTAACTCAGGTTCCGTGGCCTGCACATTATGTGCAACAGTTTATTGAAAATATTCATTCGAGGCGCGCCCGTAAACCTGTTTATGATTACAAACTGACTGTTACCTTTTTGGGTTCTGTACCCAAAGGACGAAACCGGTCAAGTGCGAGTCGGACTCGCGAAAGTAGGGTTACTTTTTTATCTATACAACATATAAATATTGCAGGCGTCTACCTAGAGCTGTTATTAAGATAGGATAAGATAAGAATATTCTTTGTTGTACACCGGAGCACATATTTAAATAAATGTAAAGATACAGAGTACAATTGGCGGCCTTATTGCGAAAAGCAATTTTTTTGAGACAACCTTATGACGGAAAGTTGCTGATGGCAATAAGAGACGGGTAGTAATATATTGACGGTAAGAAAAACAAATGAAAATCACGGATTTTCCTAATTTGAATTTGGAATTATCTTTTTTAAAATTTAAGCTTTTAAATGATACCAAAACCAATAGTATAACCGCAGAAATTTTATTACAAGTTCATAAATAGTATAGTAGTATGCGAAAAAACTTTTTCCTCAACCTATTATTTACTACTATAGATGCAACATAAATATTGAAAGAAATTCACTTAAAACTTTACTTTCACTTAATTTCTCGTTATCAACCCTTATATGTCCCCACTGCTGGGGCACGGGTCTCTTCCTGCATCGCAGGAAGGTTAGGCCATACTCCACCACGGCGGCCAAGTCCGGGTTGGTGGAGGATTGTGAGACAGTGGCGGGCCTCACTGTCAGAAGTTATCAAGCCGCCCATAAGGCCTCTGACATGGCTTAACGACTGCCATTATATTAATTTCTATAATCACTTAATTAAAAAAAATGGTACAGAACCATTTGTACGCCGGTCGGACTGGCACTCGACTGTTTTTTTTTTAACAGAAGCTAAGCGAACAGCATACACTGCGTGTGAAGGCTCTGTAACGTTTGAGAGCAAAACTTTATTGCTGGATATAACAAAGGGGTTTCATGGACTTACTTCCTGTTTCTTGTTCGCTAGGAATATATTGATTTTCTGTTAAGGCGCATTGGTGCTTACTGGCGGCACCAATGGAATAATAGTACATTACTGCAGAGGCCGCGAAGTAAGGGATTGCTGGACGAGTTTGGGATAGACGGCCGAGTCGTAGACGAGGCCGTCTAGAACGAGTCCTGCAATCCCTGTTCCGGCCGAGGATTGTATAATGCTCTTCTCAAACAATGCGAGGAAATATTAATATTAAAATAATTACTAGGTAATTAAGAAATAATAGTTTATCAGGAAAAAAATAACGTAAAAATGTATTTTTCTTTACTTATAACCGGTAACAGATTCTCCATAGCTAATTTTGCTTCATTTCTCAAATCAGGCGGAGTACAGTCCATAATTTCCGCATCACTCTCGTCACTAGAACTCATTTTCAATATTATCGATGAAATGATTATCAGAAAAAACAAGCAGAAAAAAGTTGTTTAGTTTGCCGCCTTTTTTATTTTTTAAATACACTAACATATTTGAGCGCCATGTTTAACTGCACAAAAACCAATACCATAGATTGTTTTTTTTTAATCTTGCAAGTATGCTTACAGAACTTAGTAGGTGGTTGGCTGTATGTAATTTTTCCTTGGTCAGTTTAATTTTAGTAAGTAAATTTAAAATGTTAGAGCAGCGGACGGTAATGGATTTTCATACTTACTTTACTGGCTTGGGTTAGTAAAGTAAGGCGGGAGCCATAAAAGAGAAACTTTTTGGCTTTATTTCATGGTAATAACTAATAACACAAACATTTCCGAGCATGTAATTCAGAAAAAATCATTAGTTGTTTTATAATACTTTTTTTTCAAAAATAAACAAATCTAAATATCTGTGGCAAATTTTTAAGAACATATAGTCTAGAACGTAGTATCAACATCCTAGGACTGAATTACTCGATTTTCGTCAAGACCAGTAGTTTTTGACAAAATTATTAATTATTGCCTGCCATGCAGAAGTCCCGGGTTCGAATCCCGGCTAGAAACAAAAAAAAAGTGCAGGTCTTGGATTAAAACTTTCGTAAGCGCAACATATTGTGAGACGAGCAACCGACGACGCGACCTCCGTCTCTGCTCACCATGATTAAGCTCTGCGAATCGGAGCGAAACCTGGTCGGACTCTTCCGATATAAACACACCCGTAAGTAGATCCGGACTAAAAGTCTACAGGTCTTGGATGTTTACATGTTTGTGATGTCGTTGTTTCGGGTTTCCATGACACAGGGTATCCTAGTGTGGGGCCAGAAGCAATGTATGTGCAAGTATGTAAAATGTTATGTTATTTACATAATACAATTGGCGGCCTATAGATACTATTTTTGACGTTCTGTAAAAAAATAAATGAAATGAAAAGGTTTTATTCAAAGAAGCGCAGAAACGACGGCTTAATGAACGTCACAATATAAACTAGGCGTCCATTCCAAAATCTAGATCCTTTTTTAAGTCTAGAATTTTCTATAAAAAATAATTGTTAAACACTACTTAAGGCTTCACACGATCATCACGATTGTTCCAACGAAGAAATCTATGAGGTACAGAAAATGTATGAAGGGACAGGCACTTGCAAAAAAAGTTGTTTTTTAATTAATTCCACAAACAAATCATTATTAAAACTGTTTTTACACGGATTTATGCTCGTTTATTAATTTTTTACAATTTTTCAACGTTTCGGCACTTTTTCAGGTGCCGTGGTCTCGGATGACTGAGGTGACAGGCGTCTTTTAGAAAGCATTAACGGTTAGTTTACTACCCTCGGCAAAAATTACAAATTACGTTCCGAAATAGGCAAACCAATTATTTTTATATAAAGTCAACAATATTGATTATTAGTACTTGAAGTTAATATTAAATTTGTAAACTAATTACTTTACATGAACTTAAATATACTGATTATTAGTAGAAATCAAATTTTTAACTCTACAGTCACACTTCTAGCCCTTGCTCAGACCCCCTTGGTCTCATGAACTTAAGCACTGGTTCCCTAACAAATCATTGCGAGATTTGAAATCCGTCAGAGAAAATATCGCAGCAATTTTATTCACAATGTGTGTCAAGCAAGCCTTGACCACATTTATGAAAGTGGTATAAGTCAGTCTAAGAATAAAATAAGATTTAATTTTCTGATGATAGACCCTATTTACACTGACGTGGAAAACTAAGTACTACGGTTTAAAGTTTGTTTTATCCTAAAGCACCCAAAATAATTGAGTTATTTTTTCAGACATGTCTTAAAATAAGGCTATTTGATATGGAAATTTGTCACACAAAATTAAATTGTTTTTTGAGTCCTTTTTATTTCGAAAGTATATATTGTGCATTTAAAAAGGATATTGTATTCAAAAACTGTGATACTTAGTTTTGCGGGTAGGTAGGTATCAACCCTTGTATATACCCACTGCTTGGGGACGGGTCTCTTCCTGAAGGTGCAAAACTAGCAGGAAGGTGAGTTTTGTAGACCAGTGTCTCAATACAAATAACTAGGGCTCGACCGTTTCAAAATCACCAGGCTAGTAATATAGATCTCGGACAGACACAAACACTTCGCCCCAATTAATTTCGCGCCAAATATTTAACGGACACAAATACGAGCGAAGTGTCAACACTGTTCTGCACAATGCACATTAAATACGAACTGAAATTAAATCACAATAAACGCGCTCAATCCGTCCCTGCGGTGTGCGACCGGAAATTAATTTATAGGTATTCGTTGCTATAGGTTGACAATGCAGCGGATGTACGTGTGAATAAATGCATCTACTGACTAATTAACATAACATAACATACAAGCACATACATTGCTTCTAGCCCCACACTAGGACACCCTGTGTCGTAGGAACCAGACACAAGGACATCACAAACATGTAAATGTCCAAGACCTGAGGTTTCTTTTTTGACGCGCGTTGCTCAACCCTTGAATGTTCCCACTGTTGGGGCACGGGTCAAGAAAATAATAACGTTTTAACGCATAAGAGCATAATTCAAGCCATTTGTTGTGCACAAAGGAGCATCAAAATACAAAATTGCACTGCCGGCACAGCACACAATACACGTGGTGCACGAGCAAATAAGTAATTCAACATTAGCCGGATCCGGAAATGCTAACAGCGCCATTTTAACACAGGAAACGCTCCTCACCACCACTTCCGGTAGCTGGCGCCCGAACCGAGAGCGGTTTTGGGAAATTGCGCCCGTAATAATTTTAGTTTAATTGAATTATCTCAGAGTTTGCGTTGCGTTTTGCGTGAAACAATTACTGTATGTCAGTGAGATCGTGTTTTCGTAGTTATTTCACTAAGAAAACGGGTGATTCGGCTGTGGTAATTTTACAAACAGAGAAATTTGTAGGGCAGCAAACAGAGAAATTTTGAGTGTATGCAATTTATTCACGTTCATTATTATTTAGGAGTTCATAGGAGTGAGGAAATAAAAAATAACCAACATTCTGACTTCTGATCACTAACTACTCGTAAGCCGGACCTGTGTTCAATAACAAACTCGTTGTGAGATAGCTTAGGTTATTCCCGCCTGGGGCTCGATTCTTTATAGTACCATGACAGATACATAATGTTTAAAAACCTATTTAGAGGCTAAAAATTTCACCCATGCCGGGATTCGAACCCGCAACCTCTGGCTATCCGTACCAGCGCTCTACCAATTGAGCCAATGGGCGACTCACAACATCAGTGAAATTTCGAACCTCTTTACAATATTCTCTGTATTACGTACATAATATTAGATACATAATGGTCCGGTCACTTGGGGTGTTATTTCCAAACCATACCATGGACGCCTAGAATGTTCGATGGCTGTTGCTTAACTCAAGTGATTGATTCCAATTACTCGACGGCCTCGGTGGCGCAGCGGTTTGGCACGCTGCTGTAAAACCGAAGGTCTCGGGTTCGATCCCCGGCTTGGTCAAACTAGGAAACGAACTTTTCTAGTTTGTGTCGGGTCTTGGATGTTATCTTTGTATTTATTGTATTTAATCTATCGTCGAGTTAGCACCTATAACACAAGTCATTTAGTTGTACTTAGTATAGGGCTAACGAGATCTGTGTAATAAGTCCATGAATATTTATTTATTATTACTTAGTTCGACTAGGACACGAGCGCTTCCTTATCCATTGTATACCGAAAAATTGTTAGAGAAATAGCAGATACAGAAGATAAGATACAATCGGCGGCCTTATTGCCAATAGCAATTACCTAGGCGACCTTAAATACATCAACTACAACTGATAACCTTTGACGGACTCGCTCCACTTTTTTTCACTTCAATTTCATTTATTTAAATTCATTGTTAACTGAACAGAGTGACTGCATATACAAAGGTTGATTTTCTGTGGTCTGTACCAGTAGGATTGGTCTATTAGTTATCTCAAGTCGATATGGTTAGTCGTAGTTTACGAGCCAGATTAATGCGAAATGCGCTTATATTATGTGTCATATTGATTAGAATAGATAGCCGGCGATAGTTATAAGTACAGCGTTGGCCAGCAAGACTTAAGTTGACATAAGCGATTATTTATTGCGGAATTGAAATGTTCTGAGATTAGGGACCCTTACATCTGTCGAGGCAGATTGTCTTCTCTCTCTAACATTCTTTTGTTTAGATGGTATCATGGAGAACGTTTTAAGAATTTCCTGGATAGCATAGAGATCCAATCAATTTAAAATGAAATTAAGAACCCTACAATCATCCTACAATCAATTTAAAATCAAATTAAGAAAGTGGCTATTAGAACATACCTTTTACACCTATAAAAAATTTCTTTGTATGCCAATAGTCATGTAATGTAAATGCTGGTACTGAAAAAAGTATATTCAATAACGTATTTTTTACACATATTTTTTAAATATTATATAATGTATTTTTTTGTACATAGACATTAAATAATATCATAATAATAATAAGATGTATTACATGTAACTCTTAATAAGTTACCAATAAATTATCTGTATCTGTATCCAAAGAGACTGTCACCTTAGAGGTCTCCATAAAAACTGAATAAAAAATATCCTACAACCCGACTGCTGAGCATTAACTACTAAGCAGCGCCTAGCTTCTGCTGATGCATTGTGGCACAATGACAATTGCATTAACGTGGCGATTCAATGGGTCTAATCGCGATTATTTATTAGGTAAAACGTAATTATCTTATTTCCCGACGTTTCAGCGTTACAGTTGCCGTAGTCACAGACTTTTAACAATAATCGCGATTAGATTCATTTAATATACTTATAACTATGTATAACCCATATAATATACTTATAACTGTGTATGAGTATGGCTTAGCGAATAATTAAGAAATACTATGGCGATTAATTTTTGTTGCTACTTTAAGTCTAGGGTGATATTTTTTCCGGGCGCTTACGTGCTTCGCAAGGCACCTTAAGGCGTTGGTGCCGGCTGTCATAATATAACGGCAGTCGTTAAGCCATGTCAGAGGCCTTATGAGCGGCTTGATACCATCTGACAGTAGGGCCCGCTACTGTCTTACAATCCTCTTGGCCTTGGCGGACTTAGCCCTCGTAGTGGGGAATAGCCTAACCTTCCTGCGATGGAGGCAGGGACCCACGCCGCAGGAGTAGGGACATACAAGTGTTGATATCGAAATATTATAGTCAAAGTTAGACATTATTCCGTAGTGTCATCCAAATCCAATCCATCCAATCCAAAAAACTCTCATGCAAAGACATTTGCATAAGAGTATGAACGCAGAACCGCCTAGGATACTCTCCCGAAGCAGGAGAAATACTGGAGAACCCAGACCATTTCCCATTTCCAACCATAAATTCCCATCAAGCGTCAACTCTGAACAAACAAGCCGTGCACTATCAAACTGGAGGCACTGTGCCAATCACACACTGGCAACTTTTTGCCTCCCAGTTGTGTGATATCATTGCTCAGTGTATACCTACGTTATTGTGTGGAATCAGGCGTTACATTGCGGAAATCTATAATAGCATTAAAAAGTGAAAATTACTTTGTTAAATTCC
The DNA here is from genome assembly GCA_934045075.1 of Yponomeuta sedellus. Taxonomy (NCBI): domain Eukaryota; kingdom Metazoa; phylum Arthropoda; class Insecta; order Lepidoptera; family Yponomeutidae; genus Yponomeuta; species Yponomeuta sedellus. The sequence continues at coordinate 8,593,937 of OW203747.1, forward strand.
GCCAAGTGACACTTGCACTTGTAAGGCTGAGGATGCCTCGTATTAGAGGCGAAACGCGACGCGTGTTTCCTCACACAAGTGTTGGTGTCGGTGGTGGTGTGTTCGTGTATTGCTTTTGCTTGAAAAAGTGGGAGAAGGGCGGTGCATTAACTAACCGCATGGTGCTTGTGGGATTTTTGGCGGAATTGAGCAAAGTAATTTTCACTTTTTAATGTATACGTTATTGACGATAATGACCTGCGAAAAACTGCAGACAGATGCTGGATGCGGCAAGCTTAAGACAGGGCGCTATGGCACTCATTAGGGAAGGACTAGGTCCAGCAGTGGACTAATAGAGCCTGAAGAAAAAGAGGAAGAAATATTCGTTATTGTAGTCGACGATTTGATTTATTGATCGAAACCAGCACATTCTCAAACAGTGCTGCCAGTCCTGTTTGAGAATGTGCTGTCACAGTAAGTAAAATAGGTACTTACACCGCTTCCTGGCATAGGCTATAGTCAGCTATATATTCTTACTGCACAAAAAAATTGGACAAACTCTAACGATTTAAGAATCATGGTTGTAATATTTTTTCTGGTTGTGCAATAAAGTGCTCTCTATCTCTATCTATCTATCTCTTTATCTTCTTTTTCAGTCCTTGCCTAGTGTGGGGTCCAATTTAGTCTCTACTAATATAAGTCTAACTACGATAAATTGATTGATTGATATTAACCGTTTCAATGTCCCCACTGCTGGGTCTCTTCCTGCATCGCAGGAAGGTTAGGTTAGGCCGTATTCCAACACGAGGCTAACTCCGCGTTGGTGGAGGATTGTAACATGTTACATGACAGCCGGCACCAACGGATGACGTGTATTGCGAAGCACGGAAAGGCTCGGAAAAATGCCATTAGTGGTAGTCACAGGTTGGTCACCCATCCAGTACCTGACCGCCCCTGTTGTTGTTTAACCTTACTGATTGATTCCAATCACTCGGTTCCACTAGGCCACGGGCGCTTCATACTATATGTGAATATTGTGCTTTACTATGTTTGAAGGCTTCATCATCATCATCATTTGAAGCCTACTGCAAGACATTAGGCCTCCCTCATGGTTTTCCAAGCTTCACGGTCTTGTGACGCCCGCATCCAGCGTCTCCCTTTCACCGTAACCAGGTCGTCAGAACTGTTTGAAGACCATGTCCCAGGCACTACAGCGTAGGAGTGGTCCCTTCACCCATCTAATATGAGTGAAGATACCAATGGACACTGTATAAATTATCTCATTACGTAGATGCAAAAGGCCAATATATAAAAACGTCTCACTGCAAGATACAGGCCTTCTCTCAGAAAGAGAAAGTATGGGCTTAATTACCAAGCGTGCCTGCCGCGTATTGGCAATTTCAAGCGCAGAGGTATTTGAACCCTCAGACTTGAGTGTCTTACATACTATCTCTCCCTTTCTGACAGAAGCCCTGTATCCTGCGGTGGGACGCATTTATGTAACATTGACAAAATATTGCGATATCATTCCGATGTAAAACCTAACTGCAAAGTAGGTACTCAGTGGCTCAACTATGAGGCTAAGTGCGGAAATTTCAGGTCTAACTAACTACCCACCGGACTGCCGCCGCTGCTATTTCTATTAAATCCGCTAGAGACTGTCTCCATGTTAGCCTCCAGCTGCAGTTACCTAGAGGGACGTCCAAGAGCCCTTGACGGAAGAGGAGGGCGCTGAAGAGGGCGGCCTTTTGTCTGAGCCGTCGCGGCGCTTTGAGCACGCCTCGATTGTGTTTTGTCTGGCTTTAATTCCCTTAGCATTTTTAATTCCCTACTAGACTAGTTACCAGTATATCAGCAGAATGCACCCGAATAGGTGGGCGAGACTTGCCACCGAGTGGGTGCCACAAGGCGGTCGTCGCGGGAGAGGTAGGCCAAGAAAACGTTGGCGAGACGATCTCGACCGACACATGCCGGAGTGGTCTGAGGTGGCACAAGACAGAAACATCTGGTCTGGGTTGGGGGAGGCCTTTGCCCAGCAGTGGGACACAAACGAGGCTACGTAAAAAAAAGGCTAGTTACCTAAAAGAAGTTATTCATTTGCGGAGCGCTGTGTATGGTTAACAACATAACATAACCTCACGTCTGCATCTCAGAGTAGTAGATAGAGACTAGGGACTACCACTTGCCTGGATCCTTACGGATCACCTTCGCTTCATCAACGTTCATAAGTCGTTGCATGCACGCATAATAAGATTCCTCAAGATATATTCGACTCAGCACCGACGCGGCTTGAGACATGTGTCAAGCATACTCTGTGCAAAAATGCCTATTATAACATTAAGGATTATTTGTTGAAAGATGTCTGGTATTAAAATAATGTTGACGGGCACCATTATTATATTCTTTTTAATATACTAACCCGTGCTAAAGACAATTTTAAAAACCTATTTAGAGGCAAAAAATTCCACCTATGCCGGGATTCGAACCCGCGACCTCTGACTATCCGTGCCAGCGCTCTTTCCAACTGAGCTAATTGTCGACTCACCGGAATCACTGAAATTTCGAACCTCTTTACAATATTTTCTGTATTACGTACAGGCAGTGACATCTGGCTAAAGTAATTTTAAGTTTTAGCCTCTAAATATGTTTTTAAAATTGTCCTTAGCACGGGTTAGTGCATTAAAAAGAAATACAGTCGAAAGGTTGACAAATTCTTGAAGGTACGGATAGGAAAGGAAAGAATGCTGCAGTTTTTATTGAAAAAACATTTTATTGAAAAGTTGTTTGAGTCATGGAAAAAAACATTCAAAGTCACAGTTATTTATAGTAGCACGCAGTTATGAATTCTAAGTAAGTAACTAAGTAAAATTAAACAATTATAGTTTAAATCTTAATAAAGTAGTGTTTGCGATATAACCACAATTAATGTAACTGACGTTTCTTACAACTGGGCATTAAAAATAAAGGGATTATAATATGAAATTTACAAAACTTTTTATGGATTTCCCGTTTATAAAGTGTTTAAACAGACATGCTTAAAAACAGGGTTAATATAGGTTTAAGTCCAATGAAAAAATAAGAAAATTAGGCGGTGACTAATAAAATACAGGAAGTTTGTGATAACCTAAAGTTTAAAATAATATAATAACATTAGTTAACCCTTTAACTTCTTATACAGGAAAACTAAAAGAATTTTTAACACAATTAAACGTCTTTTAGATAGAGCGCACTTGCGATTGCTGAGTGTATACGTATTCCCTGATTTATAGATTGAATGAAAACGTACTCATACGGCGTAGAAGCGGTTGCGACTTCTTCACCGCATTGGAGTACATGCTTAAAAAAACGTTTAAGAGGCCATTTTTTAAATAATAATGTGGTTTCCACAGACTCTGGTTCTGTGCCTTTTTTCGTTCCGGTTGTTTTTATGTTTTGGTTTGAGAACATATTAAAAGATATAAAATCGGGTTAATTGTAAGAAAACGTTTCGAACACAATGAGAAAAGTACAGTCTGTTAGCTTTTAGAATATACCTCGGCTACTATCGGATAGAATCGGATATATTCGTGTAATAGAAATATTGGAACTGTAGGTACTTTACATAACTTTTCAAAATTGTGAAGAAAAGTTTTACACAGAGCAGGAAGTAGTATTAAACTCGTGTGCTTTCGGCGAAAACCGAAGCCTACTCTAGAGCCTGAGGTATATTCTAAAAGCTAACAGACTGTAAATGTAATAAGTTTCTATTGTTGGAGTAACATGATTATTCGGATTTTGTGAGACCCGTAAAAGTCGAAATATGTTTATGATTCATCCGAGACCACGGCACCTGTAAAAGTGCCGAAACATCGGAAAATTATAAAAATATAATAAACGAGTGGAATCCGTATAAAAACAGTTTTAATTTTGTTTATAATTGTTTTTGTCTTATAAAAAAAATAAACTGTTTTCCATATCATTTACTTATGCCATGAAATGACATGAAAACTAATTCAATTAAATCAGAGTTTGAGGCAAGTACCTCATACAATTTTTGAACTGGAAATAATGTGAATATACATCGGGTTTACGTACAAAATAGCAAGTACGCTCTTCTCAGATTTATTTTCTAAAGTTGAACTATTCAAACATATAATTCTATTTTATCATTTCGGCCACATCGTAGGATTTTATTTACATTTTTTTTTGTCGTAAAATTATTCTTTTACCTAATTAACAGAGTATCAGTCTCATTATAATGATTTAACTGATTAGGCTAAAATTACGTATTAAATAAAATTAAAATATCTTTTAGTTATTACGTAGTTAATCTACTTTTCAAATAGAATCTAACATCTTTTTACTTTTCTTTGACATTGACACTTAAAGCTTTTTATCTTTAGGCTTCTTTGAGAGTTTTAAAACAAAATTTAAAGCCACAATTATTCAACGTTAGACTTAGACTAAATTAAGTACCTATAAATTTTATTTACAGAACACTTTCAAGTAGAAAAAGTCTTAAAATTGTTTTCAACTAGCTACATTTTATCATCTAAACATTTTCTTTCATTACACATGCGTTCCCGTTGTTAGTTGTCCATTACCTAAAACAAAGTTATTTTAGAGTTAGTAGACACTTTTGCTTATAACTGTACTCGTTGCATCACATCACGGCTTACACTGACAATCTGAATTAATATTTCTTAGTCTTCATGACTCTCCTACATATAATTGAACGGGTCTAATCAGGATCAATTATTAGGTAAAACGTGATTACCTAATTCCCACCGCTTTAATACCGGTGACCATGGCAACTGCAACGCTGACGAAACGTAAGCAATTAAGATAATAACTAATAAATAATCGCGATCAGACCCATTTAATACGTAACCTAAAACGTGATTATAAAAACTATTTTAAAAATAAGAAACAGCACTTTTGTGCTGACTTTAACGAATGAAATTTTCGAATGCAAACAAATGTACTCTTTAATTCTTGTATTTGCTCTTTAATGTTGTAATGCTTGTTTGTGTTTTTCTGTTCTGAATAAACAATTTCAATTTCAATTTAATAATATCGATAAAATTTGGAAACACTAACGTAGTACCTTTAAGCCTATTCCTAGGTTATTTATAATTCAATAAAATGGCTAGGCAATATCTTTATCATAAAATTTCTTGAGTCATGTTGTATTTCAAAGTACCTAGTATTTTTTACTTCATAATAAAAAAAACATTCTTTCGGTAGATACAAATACAAAAGTTGAGCCAATAATTGTTCAGTCAAAACACAGCCAATTTTACACCATAATTACTTAGTGTATAGAGTCTAAACGAAAAATAATTGATCTGGCTTACAGACTGTCTTCTCACCTTTGGTGGTTATTTGGGACTGGCCATTTCCCTGATGAGGCAGGATGTATAACGCTCCGGGTGACTGAGGAGCTGATTTAGGTACCTGCAGACAAATTGTTCAGTTAATACCAGACGACCTCTGTGGCGCAGCAGCGCATTTGCCTACCATGCAAGAGGATGAAGCCCCACACTAGAATACCCTGTATCGTAGGAACTAGAAACAACGACAACACAAAAATGTAAACATTCAAGACCTGGGTTTTTTTTGTTCCCAGCCGGGGTTCAGACCCGGGACGTCTGAACCCCGGCTGGGAACAAAAAAAACCCAAGTCTTGAATGTTTACATTTTTGTGTTGTCGTTGTTTCTAGTTCCTACGATACAGGGTATTCTAGTGTGGGGCCAGAAGCAATGTAGGTATTTCCTGTATGTAAATGTTATGTTACAATAAAATTGTTATCTGTAACCATATCATACAAGTCTCGTTCACATCTGAAAGTTGGTTACAGTTCAAAAACAAATGACGAGGGACATACTTTTTTTGCACTTTTGACTGTTCTCCAAAGTAGGAGAACATTACGGGGTGACGTCACTAGACCGAGTTACAAAACAAGACAATCATACACAGTTGCATGAAATATCTGCGGCCGAATTTCACTGGAATAACGCCTTTTTTGTTGTTCCCCACCAGAGGAGAACATAATGAGGTAACGTTATACTAGATCAATTTATAAATCAAGAGAATACATACTATTCTTTATCGGACTATGCCCCTGTTGTGGGGTATGGCCTAACCTTGCTGCGATGCAGGAAGATACCCGTGCCCCAACAGTGGGGACATAAAATGGTTGATATCAATTCTTTATTGTACACCACGAAAATTGTATGCCCCCACTGCTGGGGCACGGGTCTCTTCCTGCATTGCAGGAAGGTTAGGCCATACTCCACTACGGGCAATGGCAGTACGGGCAGTAAGACAGTGGCGAGCCTTACTGTCAGAAGTTATCAAGCCGACCATAAGGCCTCTGACATAGCTTAACGACTGCCATTAAATGACAGCCGGCACCAACGGCTCGACGTACCTTGGGAAGCACGGAAGCGCTCGGAAAAATGCCACTAGCGGTAGTCACGGGACGGTCACCCTGTACCTGACCGCGCCTGTTGCTTAACTCAAGTGATTGATACCAATCACTCGGTTCGCCTAGGCCACGAGCGCTTCGTGGTAAACATCTTCTTCTTCTTCTTCAGGCTATACTAGTCCACTGCTGGACATAGCCCTCCCCTAATGTTGTGCCATCATTGGGGGCAATGCCCATAATCCTCACGCTGGGCATGCGGGTTGGGGATCGCAGTTCGGTGGAATTGTACTGCAGGTGGCGCTGCTGCCCACCCCCCGGTTTGGGTCCCTTAGTCGCCTTTTACGACACCCGCGGGAAGAATTTGGGTTGGTGCTATTCTCTAAGCCGTCTCACCACAAGTTGCTTAACTCAAGTGATTGATTTCTATCACTCGGTTCGCCTAGGCCACGAGCGCTTCTTGATGTATATAACTCATGAGAATATGAACCGGACATACGACTCACTTGCGGTTGGGCTCCACTCGACGTGGAAACCATGGGGCTGGCGGCCGAGCGGGAAGTCTGGCTCGACGGTGACGTCACTGATGACACTTGAGTTATAGACAGAGGTGAGGGTTAGGCCCACTTGCGTCAAGCCGGGTTAGGTCATTTAACTCGAGTTAACCGGTTGAATCGATATCTTCGCATGCGAAACGATCGATTTAACCGGTTAACTCGAGTTAAATGAGCTATCCCCGGCTGACGCAAGTGGCACTTCAATACCAGTTACACTAGAGTAAGTAATGAGGGGGAATTTCAGTCTTATATTATTATATATAATAATATATTATATTATTATATATTATACAGTAAAATGTAAAGCATTTTTAGTTATAAAGTGTATAATAATATTTCAATATATGAGGGGGTTTCAAGATGAAAGACAAGAAGTATTAATTTCATTTAGTTCATTTTATTTCACTCCGTCCCGTCCCGTCCCGTCCCGTCCCGTCCCGTCCCGTCCCGTCCCGTCCCGTCCCGTCCCGTCCCGTCCCGTCCCGTCCCGTCCCGTCCCGTCCCGTCCCGTCCCGTCCCGTCCCGTCCCGTCCCGTCCCGTCCCGTCCCGTCCCGTCCCGTCCCGTCCCGTCCCGTCCCGTCCCGTCCCGTCCCGTCCCGTCCCGTCCCGTCCCGTCCCGTCCCGTCCCGTCCCGTCCCGTCCCGTCCCGTCCCGTCCCGTCCCGTCCCGTCCCGTCCCGTCCCGTCCCGTCCCGTCCCGTCCCGTCCCGTCCCGTCCCGTCCCGTCCCGTTCCGTCCCTTCCCGTCCCGTCCCGTCCCGTCCCGTCCCGTCCCGTCTCGTCTCGTCTCGTCTCAGTTCATTTCATTTCACTTCATTTCATTTTATTTCATATTCTAAGTACCCAAGTAGGTTAAGTACCGACAGGTTACAGGTTAGTATTAAAACGTTACTCACATGCAGGTTGCGGTTGAGAGGTACTCTTTACAGAATAGTAGGGCGGAGGAGCCGGCGTGGCCGCTGGGTTGGCAGTGTTCACTTGAGGCGCAAATGCTGGAAAAAACCAAGTATGTTATAACCTGTCATACGGTTCTATAACTAGGCCCCATTTCAAATCAAATCAAAAAGGTTTTATTCAGAGTAAACGTTATACTAGTTTGTCTAAAAATTCAAGAAACCGGAAGTGATAACTTATTCGTGGTATTATGAAAAATTAAGACCGTTTGCTACCTCCGATTAAGCACAATACATCTTTCAATCTTTTTAATGAAATTACTGTAGTTATTATTTTTATAAATGTTCAAGAAATTAACTAAAACAGACAAAAATTCTGAGCAAACCCTACTCTTTCATTTTTACACTTTTTGCACCAAGTAAACAAGTTAATCTACATGTCCATTTCAAAGTCTGGATCATTTTGGTGAAAAAAATAAAATGAAAAAATAAATATTAAATAACTTCCACACAACTAATCACTTGATCTGATCCCAAACTAGGATACCCTGACCTATGGTAACCTGGCAAGGACATTACAAACATACTCAGGACATTACGGAAATACACCCAGACCGACGCCATTTCTACTAGTTTAGTACGGCGGCCTCCAGTGGGAATCGAATACACGACCTCTTTTTCAATAGTCGTGTTAACCGCTAGACCATCGAGGCTCAAAATCAAACTGGACAAAAATATCAAAATTCAGTCTTATCAAAGTCCTTACATAATTATTATAAAACAGAACTCCTGCGTTGTACATCGTTGTAATTCCAAACATCATTGTCATCTGTTTATAAATTATCCTTTTTGTTATAGTGTCGGTTTCAGACTTTTAGCCGTGGGAATACGATGATTCAAAACTTCTGTTAAAGTTTTACAATCGATAGAAAAAAATCCATGAAATTTATAAAAGCGTTATTGAAGATTATACATAGACATTTTTTCTTGTATCCGTAAAGTGAACCAAACACTTTTGTTAGATTTGTTTGACAACTGAACATTTTGGGCTGTAAGTGATGCAATTTGCTTAAGCCAGATGTCGCTGCCTGTACGTAATACAGAGAATAGTGTAAAGAGGTTCGAAATTTTACTGATGCCGGTGAGTCACCCATTGGCTCAACTGGTAGAGCGCTGGCACGTATAGCCAGAGGTTGCGGGTTCGAATCCCGGCATGGGTGAAATTTTTAGCCTCTAAATAGGTTTTTAAACTGAACATATTAGTACAAAATTCCTTTGTTTGTAAAAACTCATTAAAACACAGTTTGATGAACACTAAGCTACCATTAGGATAGTAAAACTTTTCGTAGTTAAAATGGATTCGTATCACCTGAACGATAAAAAAAGGTTAGATAAAAAAAATAAAAATACTTCCATTTAGGTACCGACTTTTTCAAGGTATAATTGAATTGCTGATTTACCCGCGGTTTATGGATTTTCGATAGGAGTAAGATATTTTCCCGCAGTAAAACGTGGCTTACCATACCAAATAGTTATATATTAAACGGGTCAAATCGCGATTATATATTAGGTAAAACGTAATTACTTTATTTCCCGACGTTTCGGCAGCGTTACAGTTGCCGTGGTCTCGGGTAGACTGAAGTGGCAAGTACAGTCAATTATTGTGGGTAGTCACTTCTTCTTAGACCCGTTTAATATATAACTATGTATGAGTATCGCGAATCATTAAGAAATTCCATACCAAATTTTATTAAAATCGCTCCAGGTGTAATTCATAAGGGCAAGAAAGTCGTGGGTCAGAAACATCAGAGAATGGACGGATGTAGGCAGAGTCAAAGACATATTTCGCTTGGCAAGAAATAAAGAAGAACTTTCATTAGTGGCAAGGCTCAGGAAGAAGAAGAAGCGGAAAAAGAGGAAGAAAAGGAAAAAGAGGAAGAAGATGAAAAAGCGGAAGAAGAAGAAAAAGCGGAAGAAGCGGAAGAAGAGGAAGAAAAGGAAGAAGAAGAAGATGAAGAAGCGGAAGAAGAAGAAGAAGAAGAGGAATAAGAGGAAGATTAAGAAGAGAAAGAAGAAGAAAAAGAGGACGAAGAGGAAGAAGACGCAGAAGAAGAAGAATAGGAAGAAGAGGAATAAGAGGAAGAAGAGGAAGATTAAGAAGAGAAAGAAGAAGAAGAAGAAGAGGAAGAAGAAGAAGAAGAGGAAGAAGAGGAAGAAGAAGCAGAAGAAGAAGAAGACGAAGAAATGCTTCGATTATCCAGATAGTATTTTCTAAGGTTAACACGAGCACTAGACATAATTAAAACTGTTTTTATACGGATTTATACGAGCATAAATCCGTATAGAAACAGTTTTAATTATATCCAGATAGGTTTATGGCTGTGACATGGACTTTCCACTCCAATAGTGATAGTACTCACAAACTGGCCCGTTGACCCTCAAATAGGGATTCCCGTAGGTGGCAGCGTATCTCACATCCACATTTCCAGACATGCAGGCCCCTGGGTTTGACATAGGGATCACTGAAACAATGGGTAAGTATTAGGTTGTTTTCGATATCAACCCTTGTATGTCCCCACTGCTGGGGAACGGGTCTCTTTCTGCACCGCGGAAAGGCTAGGTGTAGCTTAATTTGGCTGTGGTAAGTGTATAAATTAATTTGGCAATTAAGCAGCTTAATCGCTGTTTTAATTCTAATTCGTAGATATTATGAACAAACAGGAATAGGCGGTCGAATGTAGTAATTGCTGTCAGATGACTAATTAGAACTATTATCAAAACTTGCCCGATTAACATCGGCTATAAACGCACTGACTAGGTTAGGTCAAGGTTGCCCCTTCTAATTATTTTGATGGTGCTACCATGATAGAACGTGGGCCGGCCGACCGTAACCCAACGTCACAGGGTTCCAATATGAGGCAATTTAACGTCTTAGGGTTTCCAGGCCGCTATTCGGAGCGTTTTGCACGCTTAGTAAAAAAAGTAACTGTTTATCATGTGAATTCTAAATAAAATGTTTATGTTTATATCACAACTATATCGTGTTTAGGATATTGTGATTATCTATCTGTGGGAAATGCTAAGGAATTGGCAAGGTCCACTTGTCATTTCTAATATTTTTTATCTTATAAGTTTGCCAATTCTGTTTTTTCTCTTTGAATAAATAAAATAAAAAATAATATATGCTCTTTAAGACGCTTAGTCATCTCATCAACAAAATAACCTTGAGTAGTTTCGTTTAAATACTTTATTATACGCAAAGCAAGAAACATTGACAGAATGATATTTTTACATATTTGTTCCAAAGTCACCCATAACGTCAAATGTACATAGGAAACTTTGTCAATAAGTTAATTAAAAGTTCTATTTTACAACATAAAAAATCGCACCCAGGAAAGATTATCACTAATAAGTATTTTTTTGCTAACGTTTAGGCCTGTACAGGTAAGCCACTTGAATATATGGCTCCAAGTTTGAGACTGTCAATCTTATACGCATATTTTGAAAAGAAAAATAGACAGCCTAGTTTGTCTAGCATTGACCGATAGACGTATAAAATAGAGGTTGTGATTAACATCCCATTGAACCAAGCCGTACTCAATACGTTAATACAGCCTTCAGTCTATCTAGATTCAACCTGACTAAGCGAATTTCCGTTCAAGCTATCTGTCCGACATTATTATTATTATTATTATTATGTAAATTCTTTATTGCATAACATTTTTGCACACAGGCGAGCCTTATGCTACTCAGCATTATCTACTAGCTAACCTAGGTCATTATACCCAATGACGCAGGGTCGGCGACGGTATACCCACAGCCTTATTTATTTTGATGTTTGCATAGTAGGGCATTAACAATGTGCCGTATAAGCGAATAATAAAGTATGTTAGGGGAAGATTCTGACACATTCCTGGGAGCGGTTCAGCCTACAAGCTTAATTTGTTGTGAAACCAACCGACTTTGACCAACGCGTGTTTTTTATTTATTTTCAGCTTTTCATTTATTGAGACGTCAAACATAATCTGGAAGGAATGTGCGCGCATTTGGTGGCGGTGGCGGCGGTGGCGATGGGGGTGGCGGTCCATACAAGCGTCATTTACTGCACGATATCAACGCTTGTATGTCCCCACTGCTGGAGCACGAGTCTCTTCTTGGATAGCAGAAAGGTTAGACCATTCTCACCCACGGGGGCCAAGTTCGGGGTGGTGAAGGATTGGAAGACAGTGGCGGGCCTTACGGTTAGAATTAAACGTCTACGTAACTACAGCTACTTTAAAAAAAGTAGCGTTGTACGTCTACGTAACTATAGTTACTTCGCGGACTGCTATCAGTAAAATCGCATTTTAATGAATGAAACCTTTCAAATAACTTCTCGAATCGGCTGTTACAATAATCTGCGTTAAATTATTCGTTCAATTGATGCTTGATTTCATAGACAAGTCTCCGAATAAAAAAAAAGCTTCGATTTCAAATCAAAATCAGTTCCTATCTATTACGTGAGGTGACTTCAATCTGCTTTTAAAATGTAAGTATTCATTATTTTTCAATGTTTCATATATCAAAATAATCGTAAGGATTTGCACTTTATGATTAGATAAAAAAAATAATTTGTGTTCCATACAACGACGGATTGACATTTTAAATTACCGCCGCGACACGCCATGTTTCCACAATTGATTTCATGTATTCTATTGAATTTCACTATAAAATGTAACTGGAGCCGTCATTTTTACTGAATGTGATAGTGCATTTTATAAGCTATTCGGAAGTATTTTTTATTTTGTGGTAGCTGCAGCAGTTCTATAGTTACTACAGTTTTTCTAACAATTGTACCAGCCGCTCGGCGCGCAAAAATGTAATTCGCGCGCGCGGACGTTTGAGGCTTACATGGCCGCGCGACGCGGACCTTTGAGTGGATAACATTTTACATACTGGCACATACATTGCTTCCGGCCCCACACCAGGATAACCTGTGTCGTGGGAACCAGAAACAACGACATCACAAATATGTAAACATCCAAGACCTGGATTTTTTTCTTTTTGTTTCCAGCCGGGATTCGTACCCGGGACCTCTTGCGTGGTAGGCAGACGCGCTACCGCTACGCCACAGAGGTCGTCAAGCCGCCTATAAGGCCTCTGACATGGCTTATCGACTGCCATTACATGACAGCAGGCACCAACGGCTTAACGTGCCTTTCGAAGTACGGAAGCGCTTGGGAAAAATGCCACTTGTGGTAGTCATGGGACGGTCACGCATCCTGCACCTGAGCGTGCCTGTTGTTGCTTGACTCAAGTGATTGATTCCAATAACTCGGTTCGACTCGGCCACGAGCGCTTGGATTTTTGAATATATTTATACTTAAAACTCACCATCGGGCCCTCCAAAGCCGCCAAGGCCGGGCATTCTTTGGAGCGATCCACTCTGACTCTGGCCAGAGTTGTACTGAGCAGTGGAGGCTGTGTCTATGCTGCGCGACATAGATCCGCTCAGCGAGTCGGTGGAGTGAACCAAAGGGGGGGCGTAGTCTCTATTGTAGTCCACGTAGGGAATGTAGCCGTTAGCTTGATTGTGGACCTGGGATCGAAGAAAATAGGGCTTAGAGAAGAGTTGAACAAGTGAAATTGTATGGGTGCAAACCTTTTTACACCATTTTTATAAACCTACTTAGAGGCTAAAAATTCCACCCATGCCGGGTTTCGAACCCGCGACCTTTGGGTATCCGTGCCAGCGCTCTTTCCAACTGAGCTAATGGGCGACTCACCGGCATCAGTGAAATTTCGAACCTCTTTACACTATTCTCTGTATTACGTACATGCAGCGACATCTGGCTGAAGTAGATTGCATTACTTACAGCCCCGAGTACCTACCTACTTTTGCAGTAAGGTTTTTACATCGGAATGATATCACTGATATGATATCACTTCGATATCATATCCCTGATATATCATTCCGATATCATATCGCTCATAAATAGACAGTCGAGAGTGTTACAAAAATGTTTTAAGTTTACCGGTAGTCCGCAAACTAGGCTAGCCCCGTATCTTGGGGACGTTAACTCTAGCTAAATCTACGCTGTGTTTGAGTTGTTGGCGTTATTTAGCTGTACGATTCAAAAGAAGTAATGGATGCTTTGCTCTATTGAACGACAAATGAAAGAATTTGACACAACATGTAGCTTGTTTTGAGCGTAGACTGTATGTTGCTGATGGAGGCGGAGAATTAATGATGAAAACCAAGATTTTGACGACAAACTCAATATAAGTAATATAAGCTCAATATAAGCTGTAAGTGATGCAATTTTCTTAAGCCAGATTGTCGCTGTCTGTACGTAATACAGAGAATAGTGTAAAGAGGTTCGAAATTTCACTGATCCCGGTGAGTCGCCCATTAGCTGAGTTGAAAAGAGCGCTGGCACGGATAGACAGAGGTCGCGGGTTCAAATCCCGGCATGGGTGGAATTTTTAGCCTCTAAATAGGTTTTTAAGTTAATTTCTTATAATACTTTACCTAACGGGCTTAATTGCCATGCGCGAACATCCTTGCATGCGCGCCATCCCTGGATTATTCCAGACCGCCTCAAACAATATCGTGAACAGGAAGTATATAAAACTTTGTGAAAGTCTCACATACTAGAAATAATGTATGGGTGGATGAGGATGGGTGAGGATGGAAGGAAGTACCGGGCCTTGAGGGAGGCCTATGTCCAAGAGTATACGAGTAAAGGTTGATTGAGACGAAAAAGAAAAAAACATTTATTATAGAAACAGTGCATATGCCACAATAACAAAACAAACGTCATCATCAACCCCTTGTGTCCCCACCGAGAGGCACGGGTCTCTTCCCTGAGGAAGATATAGGCCATACATTTACTTTTTATACATTTTTAGCACTATGAAATGGATTTTGGGACTTAAAATGATTAATATAGCATTTCATCATTATCAACCTATTATGTCCCCATCGAGGGGCACGGGTCCCTGATAGGGGTCCCCTTCCCTGAGGAAGGTATAAGCCATGCTCCACCACGGGGGCCAAGTCCGGATTGGTGGAGGGTTGCAAGACTAGTGGCTGGTCTTTCTGTCAGAGGTTTTCAATAAGGCCTCTGACTTGGCTTGACGATTGCCATCTATCGACGGCAGCCGGCACCAATTGCTAAGCGTGCCTTGCAAAGCACGGAACCGCTCGGAAACATTCCACTAGCGTTAGTCATAAATGGTTTGCCCATCCATGCACTAAACGCCTGTGTTGCTTAACCGTCGTGATCGCTTAAGATCACTCAGGCAGCCGGGGCTACGAGGGATTAAAACAAACTTAATACAGTCATATTACTAAAACGTAACATTCACAAAAAAAGGAAAAGAAAACGAAAGGTCACTGCTGCTTTAAATGGCAACTGACTCAGCAATATGCTGATGGGCAAGACTTCAGCGCTGATTTTCAGTCAAAGCCAGGTGCTACCCCGCGAGCTGGGAGGCCTATGTTAATCAGTGAACGAGTACCAATAAAGGCCTGCGCAGACGAGGGACTTTTGTCCCCGAGGGACAAAAGTCCCTGAACCGTAAGAAATGTCCTCCGAGTACCTATCGCGGAATGAACGCCTACGGTGTGCGGTGATTTTGTTTCCCGGATATTGTGTGAAGCGTACGCTATGGAAGAAACTATTCCGAGATTACATTGTGTTGTAATTTACCTGAAGTTGAAAAAGAAAAAGCGTTTTAAAAGAAGACACCGAACTTTTGTCCACTCCGGTCTCTCGATGTCCTCGGTAACTTGAGGGACTTTTTGTACGGGGTACTTTTAGTCCTTCGTGTGCGCTACTCAATACAATTTATAAGAGATCTACATCGCCGGCCAAAAAAGTACCCGGGGGGTAAAAGTCCCTCGTCTGCGCAGGCCCTAAAAAACGTACGTAAGATGTTATACCACGCGTCGAGGCTCAATACGCAAAGCTCACTTCATTTGTTTCCTTCCCTATTTCACCGTTATCATACGGTGTTTAGTGACAGCTTGTTTACGATGACATGCAGTTGGCTGCTATTGTCACAGCGCAATTAACACGCAAGCCTAGCTGACGTGGCCGGGTATCAAATTATTTCCCACAGACGTGAACAATAGCGTAGCACGCAGTAAATTGCCGATGTTAGTACTCTATTGTTTTAGTTTGGAAAATACTGTCGACGGATCGAATTACGATATTGTAACGGTTTTGCCGCGTGCGATTCTCTGGAATAGTGCCTCGGGTTGGCAAAAGTTGTCGAATAAACTAGTAAATAAGACAGATAGATAAAGAATAGTATATTTCATTACAAGTGCGGAAAGGCTGTCATTGCAAAGAGTTCCGACAAACAGTCGGAACAAGTTGCAGTGACGGTTCCGCACGTGTACTGGACGACTATTTTTAATACAGTTGCGAAAAAAATAAGCAATTTAATAAAGAAAAATTTTAAATAGACATTATTTTGACAGTTGGGAAAGAGAACGCACGAGTGCGGGAAAGGGAAAAAAAAGCACGAGTGTGTAATAGCCCACATCCCGCATGCTATACGTCCCTGCAATACGCCACTTTTTAAGCAACTGTATTAAAAAGATAAAATAAGCAGGGTATAACAAAATTCTTACAAGCAAAAATAATTTATGTAGTATATTTGGGGTTCCGTAAACAAAGGGTAATAAAAGGATTCTATTTTAACGACCTCTGTGGCGCAATGGTAGCGCGTCTGCGTACCATGCAAGAGGTTCCGGGTTCGAACTAGGGTCAGGTGATAGAAACATCCGACCTGTTGTAAGAGGTAAATTATTTTTTATTGTATTATTCCATGTTTCCATTTTGTACACTACGGCTCGAAGGCAGCGGCTTACATTGTACATTGATATTCAGCAAACAGAATGTAAATTCTTAACGTTGAAATAAAGTAAGTAAATTATTTATTTGACACTCAAATCTTAATATCTTAATATAAACTCGATTTGATTTGTTAAGACCTCTGTGGCGCAGCGGTAGCGCGTCTGCCTACCACGCAAGAGTCCCGAGTTTGAAACCCGGCTGGGGACAAATAAACCCCAGGATGATTAAATGTGATGTCGCTGTTTCTGGTACCCACGACACAGGGTATCCTAGAGTGGGGCCAGAAGCAATGTATGTGCCTGTATGTATATGCAAATGTTATGTTATTATTGTTAAAGTTCACAGCGGTGGTAGCTCAGTGGGTAGAATAATGGACTTGCAAGCGAGAGACCGAGGTTCGATCCCCAGTGCGAGCATGTACCAATGACTTTGTTTAATTTCAAATTTACATCCATTTGCGAATTCGTATTCGCAATACCACACGCTAACTCTGAAGGAAAACATCGTGAGGAAACCCACGGCATGGTTTGCTCGGCACGTATTGACTAGTCTTTCCTGTGGGCTAGGCCGAGTAATCTGTCAGGATAGTATAGGCACTACAGCATCCGAGTGGTCTCTTCACCCATCTAGTGTGAGTGAAGATGCCACTGAACGCTGTGTAAATCATCTCATTACGTAGATGCAAAAGGCCAATGCTACTCTTACCTTAAATTGCAAATGATTGGGATCGCTAAAGTCGTGGCTGTATCTCTGGAGCTGTTTCATCAGCTCATTGTCATAGCCAGTCGAAGGCAGACTGACTGGGCCGGCAAGTGGAAGGCCCAGGTTTGATTTCAGGTGCATGTTGGAATGGAACTCCGTCTCGGCTGCGCTGACGTTTTCCTACGAAGAGATAAATAACACTTTATTGCATAGACAGAAAAAAACAACCATGATTGTACGTAATACAGAGAGTATTGTAAATAGGTTCGAACTTTCACTGAT
The DNA here is from genome assembly GCA_934045075.1 of Yponomeuta sedellus. Taxonomy (NCBI): domain Eukaryota; kingdom Metazoa; phylum Arthropoda; class Insecta; order Lepidoptera; family Yponomeutidae; genus Yponomeuta; species Yponomeuta sedellus. The sequence continues at coordinate 8,611,605 of OW203747.1, forward strand.
GCCGGTGAGTCGCCCATTAACTCTGTTGGAAAGAGCGCTGGCACGGATAGCCAGAGGTCGCGGGTTCGAAACCCGGCATGGGTGGAATTTTTAGCCTCTAAATAGGTTTTTAAAAAAGTAAGAAATTAGGAATATCTAAAAAAATCCTGCATTCCTGTAAAAGTTATTCCTGTACGTAAAAGATATCCCTGTACGTATGCCTGTACGTAATACAGAGATTATTGTAAAGAGGTGCGAAATTTCACTGATGCCGGCGTCGCGGGTTCGCATCCCGACATGGGTGGAATTTTTAGTCTCTAAATAAGTTTTTAAATAATCTAAGTAATGTTATACATTTGCGGCCTAACTAATAAGTCAGTTATACACTCTGAAGAACTATTTGACGTGTATCAATTTAATCTGGTTTAATCGCATTTAGCGTACAAATAACCAGTTTGTCAGACCTCGCATAACGGCTCTACACACAGCTCATAACCTTTATTAGTAAGGCCGTAAATCTTTTCCTGACGATCTTTGGAGTGATGTGTTGAAGAACATGAAACAAAAAAAGTCTGTCTCCATCATGACAAGTGGAAATCTCTGCCTACTCCTCCGGAAGACATGGATAATTTTATGTATTATATCATCATCATAGATAGATAGATAAAAGACGTATTTCCATAAGACACACACATGTATAAATAGCATCACAAATTACATCACAAAGTAACAGTACAGAGTAAACATAGACAAAACATTAACATACAGAATAATGATACAATAACTCGACATTTTGTGCGGTACGGTAAGTACTGGTGACATAGGGACGAATGCTTCATCATCAACCCATTATGTCCCCATCATCATCATCAACCCATTATGTCCCCACCGAGGGGCACAAGTCTAGGCCATACTCCACCAGGGGCCAAGACCGGATTGGTGGAGGCTTGCAAGACTAGTGGCTGGTCTTACTGTCAGCCGTTTCAAGCCGCCTTGCCATCTTTCGACGGCAGCCGGCACCAACTGCTTAACGTGCCTTGTGAAGCACGGAACCGCTTGGAAAATGCCACTAGCGTTAGTCATAGATGGTCACTCATCCGTGCACCGAACACCCCTGTGTTGCTTAACCTCCGTGATCGTTTAAGATCACTCAGGCAGCCGGGGCTACGAGCGATTATGTATATATGTGTATATTTTCATTATTATTCCCAGTGTCAGTTAACACTTAAGAAATTGAGTTAAAATAACGGTTTGAAACCACTTACCATCTCACAACTGCCGTCAACCTGCCTCAATTCCATTTTCAGATCACTGATATTGCTTGTTCTATCGCTTTCCTTGAAGTGATCACCACAGTTGATCTTCCCGATGTCAGTGATGTCGGGTTTCTTCACGATTTCTGTAGGTATGCTCTTCCTCCTTCGGCGGTGACATAGCATGATGATCAGCATGATTATGAGGACAAGGATGGCCGATGACGCGCCTCCAGAAATTATGACGATTAGAGGGAATGACTCTGGAAATAATGACGGAAAGTTAGATTTTATAGTAGGCGGTTAGAGGTTGGGAATTAAATACACAGAAAGACCGATTTATTGAAGAAGCGTAAAACTAAGTAGATAAATATATTTTGTGTGTCGTTACATATTGTGTATAATTATAAAAAGTAAGTATATTTATGCATGACAAATGTTCGTGTCGATATATAGGCATAAGTATTGCCCAATCTCCTTTTAGTACTTTGCACTACCCAGAAAGCCTATAAACACAAACGATGAGTTGACTGGAATAATATGCTACTTAGCACTAAGTACGCCTTTGTGCCAAATACGATATTTTTCGTGAAATAAAGATTTTTAATAATAATAATATATTGATAGATAGAGAACGCTTCATTGCCCAACCTGGAAAAAGGATGCCGTTTATGATTAATAAAAAAGTGATCATAAATTAATAAAAAAATAATAAAATATGCATGTAGTATTTGTATTTGTGTTTTTTGAGGCAATCTAAATAAATGTTCTCTTTCTTAGTTTCAAACTAATTAGTTTTCGTTTCACATTTGTTCTTTTAATGAAATCCTAGAAGCACGCTAAACATTTTCGAGAAATCATGTTTATAAATCTATATGAAATTTCTTCATCTCTGTTTGTCTGTAACATACATCTATGTTGGAGACAATGATGTTTTCAGAAAATCTTAAGAAATATTTTTTTTGCTATTTGTTACTAAACAAGTATTGCTAAAAATGTGTCAAGTGAGGCTCCATTTTTCTATCCATTCCTGTTGTCATCGGCACCTTGAGCAGTGCTTTTGTCGTTCTCTTGTATATTTTGATACTAATTGCAAGTAGCTTGCTAAGTCCAAAATGTCACGCGACTTTTGGTAGGAATATTACCGTACCTTGTCACACCCTACGATGACATTTGGTTACCTATCTCTATCTTACTGATTCCAACAAAGCTACAGGTCATTCTTGTCTGGTACAACAAAATAGCAGCATTTTCCAAGTTTGTTTATAATAACGTAGTTTACATGCAATCGTAGATTCAAAGTTTTCTTCGAGCGAAGTTTCTTTTAAATGCGGTTTCACAAATCAAAGAGTTTGAAATTGTAGTAGTTTCATGCTTCGCTGAGAAATGTCTTATAATAAGGTTCTGGAGTGTTTCATTTTGCTTCTGACGTAGTTTACTTGAAAATATTGTTCTTAGATTACAGGGTAAAAATTTGGTTTTCAAAGTTTCGCCAACTAGCTTTTTAGTACAAACGAATTTTGACACATTAAGATATGAAGATCAGACATGAAAAATTTGGCGCCAAATTAGTCTTCTAAATAAATTAATTTTATTAAAATGATTGGGCGTCTGAAAAGTTATGCTGGTCCTAACATAAGTATGGGAGCGGGAATTAAGATACGGTAGAAGGATCAAGAAGGTAGGATTAATGCAGTAGAAATGAGGTCCTTGATAGGTGTGTGTGGTGTTTTGTTTTGTGGTGGACTTTGAATGACAGGATATCAAGAAAAAGTTTGATTAAAAGAACGTTGTGCAATGAAAGAGCCTATAGTTACAAGAATTGAGAAAAAATGTTACGTTGGTATGGACATGGAGAGGATTAAGGACGAAAGATTGACAAACTAAATCTATTGAACGAATTTGGGTAAAAGACGTCCACGGCGGACGCACGTCAGACAAATAGGGGATGCATTAGCAAAGGACAGAATAGAAAGTACCTTATACCTGAAACTGGTGTGCTTAAATGCAATGACTAGTGAATATTGATGAAGCAAGTGTTAAGTAGCAGAACTCTGGTCTCTGCCTGTCTCTCAGAGATACAAGCGTGAATTTCATAATTGGACATGTGCATTGAAATCAATATGAATTAATTGTTTGAAGTTGCGCGCATTTATGTTTATACGAGCTTCAATTCGTTTTTGAACCTTGTTTTCTTTCGAGGTCACCAATCATGTCATATAATCACTACCCGTGATTATCAGCTAACAAATAACAGTTGTACTATTTTTCTAGTACTTACTGTCAGGCACTAAACGTATCTCCACACTGTCGGTTCCGTACACATTGGTGACGCTACAGTTATAAGTGCCAAAATGTCGGGCATGGCTGTCCCGGATGATCAGCGTTGACTTTGTCATACCATCTTGAAGAGTCTCTTCTAAGAACGCGTATTCCTAGAAAGAAAATTTGGATTTTAAGTCTGATAAAGGAAAACATTAAACACAGTCGAGCTATTTTGCTACCTATATGATCAAAAAATGTGTGCTGAGTTTGGAGGCAAAGTTTTGCTGTGAAGGAAGCAGATTGACGTCAGATGCAGTTGGGTGACATATGCGAGGTCATGTACATGCTTTTGTCTTTATGTACTGCGTACGTCACATGTTCTCTTCTGGATTGTTTTTGTTCAGTAGTATTTATTTCCGTGCATGTATTTTGTTTCTTTACTCGTTTACTCTGTTCTTTTGTTGCGACTTAAATATCTTCTTTCGTTCTTCCATTTTAAAAAGTAGATTCTTCGAATTTTAAAATTTAAATTCCAAGGAGAAAAACTTGTACAATAATTTCTTCTTCTTCTTAGCGTGTCGATGGCAAGCCATCTTGGTGAAAGGATTTGCCAATCAGCGTAAGGCACTCGCTGGTTGTTGCCCAGGGTGTGCCAGACGTACAGGCTTAGTGAATACGTCGTTAGGGGATGCTCCTATTAATATTTTGATAAGGAGAGTATTAATTGATGTTAGTGCAACTTACTTGGTTATGAAAGGAGTTGATCTCGTGTCCTCCAAAAGTCCACATGACGTAATCGGGTTTCGGGACAGAAAAGGATATACAATCGACCCTCACACTGTCTCCCTCTATTCCATATTGTGTCCTGTTCGAGAGTATTTTCGGAGGACCTGTAGAGAAAACGAGGGTCAACACGAAAAGTCTATGAAAATTTTACATCGTGATGCAAAGCTTTAGTGAAAATCTTTGGGGGGGGGGGCTAAGCACAGTAGTGGACGATTGAGGGTTTCGCTGGGTTACCATACACAGGCTTAAGTAACACTATGTCACTCTCCTTGCTGAGAAATTCGAACTACAGTTGCCTGTTTGCTTGACGGGATTCACGGTTCGGAAACTGGCTGTAAAAGGACTAAGATGTATCCCACTCCATGTTTAAACAGCTGTAATAGTTTAACTTTAATTAGCGACCTAAGTTAGGTTAAGGTATACAAATCAAAATTGTAAGATCTCCTGCGGACATATACAATTTATATTTACTGCCCTTGTTTCGGCCATGTAATATTAATTTGAAAAGAAAGACAATAAATAAACTATCCATCTAATCTAATCTTTGGGCTGATCGATATTTGTTTGATACAGACTCACCCTTAACATAAACAGTCGCATGCGCTTCGATGTCCGGATAGTCTTCCACGCTAGCTCTGCACCAGTACTGGCCGGCTGACTGGTGGGTCACCGTCAGAGTCAGATTTGGACTCCTGCCCACCCTCTGTTTTATGGAACAAAAAAAGGCTTTCTTAGGAATTTTCGAACATTTCACAGCAATTTTGCGAATATTCTACAACGATAACGATTTTTATTTCAAGAGTAGCGGTAGTCCAGTGGGTAGAATAATAGACTCGGAAGCGAGAGCCCAGGTTCGATACCCAGTGCGGGCACGTACCAATGACTTTGTTTTCTAAGTTATGTATATTTTTGAAGTTACACTCTTAATAGCAATACAACTCGCTAATTGTGAAGGAACACATCGTGAGAAAACCTGTGTGTCTGAGGTGTTCAAATGCTTCAGCGCTTGACATTTCCGATCCACGGTGGGCACGCGTGTTAATTAAGCCAATACTCTCTCTTTGAGAGAAAACCTGTGCTTCGAAGTGGGACGTTGAAAAGCAACATAATAAAAATACAATGACTTTTATACCGAAAGAAATAACGCAGTAATAATTGGATACAATAATGTATTAGCCCAAGACGGACGCTTAATATTTCAGAAAAAAGCGTTAATCGGTAAAAAAAAACGTAAAATTCATATAAAAGACCTCAACAGTATTCTTCAAAAGATGTACGTACTAAAGACCTCTTCTAAAGTGATTCTACCAAGAAACATTTTCTAAAGAGAAAGAAATGTCAAGGGTTCTTTTCGTGAAGAAGACACAGGCTTTTATTCAGAGAGTATTCGTTTTAACGCCGCGAGCCCCTCGTGCAGAGTTATACGAAACCTAACTCAAGCATATATCACACACAATTCACATCCACTGATTGATAGACATCTTGACAATTGAATCTGCAGGTTTGCTATAAGACATTCGAATGGGGGCGTGGTGGTCGGGATACTTTGCCTCTAAAACGGTTGAGACCGGTGATGGCTGACAACTGCGTTCATGTCCTGCTTTTGTAAAAAAAATAACAAAACTTTGAAGGAAAAGCGGATGATCGTGCTCTTCCACTATAAAGGGAATTTTTCCCGCCAGGCAGATCGTATGCCTGGGGACGGCCGGTCTAAATGTTGTTCGTCGCATGTTATTTTTATGGTATGTCATGTGAAACATTTTAGAGTTTATAGTGCGCGCGCAGAGTTGACGTGTGCTCGCCACAGATTTTTTGAGTTATTGATTGCAATCATGGTAACTTATCGTATAAGCTCCGATTACAAAATATGGTCAGAGTGGAGATTTTATTGCCGCTCCTTTACTTCACTACAAATACGAACCGAAGGCAGTAATAGTAAATTAATTACCATTTAGCAAACAGAATGTAAATTCTTCACGTTGAAATAAATTACTTATTTCTGATTGCCAACTGTGTCAATCAAAAACTCAACTCAACACAAATACTATTATTATACTATTATTTGATTATATATGTATAGTGTATTATTATGTCTATGTATATTAATGTGTAAGTTTATTTTATTACACCACATTACTATATTGCTTTAATTTTTTTTGCACGCCTACCAACTTTTTCGTCTACCTCCTGCGGTTGACTGGTAGAAAATGCTTATGGCATTAAGTTCGCCGCTTTGTCCGATTTTATTGTTAAAATTTAAGTGCAATAGAAGTATTAATAATGATAACTATAACTTCCTTTGAAACAGGCCAGTGGCATCTTACCATCACCCGGTCCTTCATGAAATGCAGCCACGTCACTTCCGGCTGCGGATGCCCGTCGACCAGGCAGCTGACCGTCACTTCCGTTCCCTCTTCGGTCTGCACGTCTTGCGGCTTGATAAGGAACGAAGGGCCGTCTGAAAATTAGGGACAGCTTAGCAAACCTATTATGTAAAACTTTGGTAAAAACTGTATTTACACGGACATACTCGTTTCATTTTACATTTTTACAATTTTCCGACGTTTTAGAACTTTTAAGTACCGTGGTCCCGGAAAACTTAGATGAAAGGCGTCTTTTTAAAAGCATTAACTGTTAGTTTACTATTACTGCTTTCAAAAAAACGCCTGTCACCTAATCTTCCGGGAGCTGGCTGAGACTGAGCAGTTTAATATCAACCCTTGTATGTGCCCACTGCACAGCAGGGGCACGGGTCTCTTTCTGCATCGCAGGAAGGTTCGGCCGTATTCCACCACGGGGCTAAGTCCGGGTTAGTGGAGGATTGCAAGACAGTGGCGGGCTATACTGTCAGAAGTTATCAAGCCGCCCATAAGGCCTCTGACATGGCTTAACGACTGCCATTCAGGACTCCCGGCACCAACGGCTTAACGTGCCTTGCGCAGCACGGAAGCGCTCGGAAAAATGCCACTAGCGGTAGTCAAGGGACGGTCACACATCCTGCACCTGACCGCGCCTATTGTTGCTCAACTCAAGTGATAGATTCCAATCACTCGTTTCGACTAGGCAACGATCGCTTCAACTGAGACTGAGCAATGTAAATATGAATTTAATGTCTATTAATGTTATTGATAAGTCATCTTTGTTAATAACACTGTATGAGCATTGAAATAAATAAACACGACACAAATACAATATACAGCGTCCAGGGGCGCCTTTGCTTAGACTAGATGGGCAAAGGTACCACTCGCACGCTGCAGTGCCTGGGACTTTGGTTTAGATAGATAGAGTAAGCTTGGCCAGCACACATACCATATAATACAGGGACTGTAGCATCCACAAGCTCTCTTCATCTGACTTGTGTAAGTGAAGTTGCCACTGGATGCTGTATAAATGTTCTCCTTAAGCAGATGCAAAGGACAGAGTTTTAAAGAGACACACGAACTGTTATGACCGGTTCCCCGCCTCACCTATATTTTGTCATTCTCAGCACTAAAGAGCAAATAAAAGCGTTTTTCCGCGCACATCGCGCAGCAGTCACAGCAGTCACAAAAGTCACAGTAGTCAAGAGCAGTCATGCATAGTCTTTAACATCAGTAATTAGACTTAGTATCAACATGTAGTCCGTTTTAATAACTGTCTTTATCCAACTTATTATTAACGTGTTTCGGTGCCATCAATAAACTGCAAATGTGTACGTGGTGATGTGATTTTCAACCCCCGGAGCCTGCGCTGCCTAACAGAACGTATGTTCAGTGCATTAGATACTCCACCAGGACCAGGTGGGATGACGATATGCGAAAAACTGCAGGCAGATGTTGGATGCGGCAAATTGAAGACAGGGCGCTTGGCGCTCATTAGGGGAGGGCTATGTCCAGCAGTGGACTAGCAAGCCTGATGATGATGATGATAATACTGTGGTAAATAATAATTACTATGGTAATACTGGAACGATGTATATCATTTATTAATAATAAAAACTGGAACAAATTCAGGTGTTGTTTTATTTGTAGATATTACATGTAGATAAAACAGAAAAAGGATAAAACCGGATAAGCGGAGAAGCAGGTAAAAAAGTCAGATCTGGTCAAAGAGTTAAGTAGTAGTGATGAAAAGTGAGGGAAATCGAAGAATGTGTGACAAAATTTAAATATTTGAAAATGAGATTTTGAAAATAGAAAAAAGAAATAAAAATGGTGTAAAGAGGTTTGCACCGTTACAATACACTCCTTCGTGGGGAGCCGCAGAAGGTTGTATTTATTTTATTTTATGATTTCTTGAAATTGGAATTTTTTTCAGTTTCATCCTTTATTTTTCAGATTTTTACATACAGCCGTCAGGTGAATATGCATTTTTGTGTTTAATTTAAGGGGCTTCTAAATATGTGGCCGGCAACTATTGGTGTCCCCCTCCTACTCACATGTTACAGAGAGACACCAATAGTTGTCGGCCACGTATTGTTGTAATATAGGGCCCGTTTAGAAGCCCCTTTATATATTTTATTTTCCCGTCGCAAGCCCAACTACGGACATACCGGGGATCCACATAATACTCACAAGTGACCTCTAAAGTCATCGATTCGGCGCTCTTTCCGACAGAGTTAGAGACCTCACACTTGACAGTGGCATCGTTGTACTTCCGCGATATATTGTTGATTACCTGTGAAGTCAAAATATAATTTACATGATGATTGGCCTTTTTGCATCTACGTAATGAGATGATTTATACAGCGTCCAGTAGTATCCTCACTCACACTAGATGGGTGAAGGGACCGCTCCGACGCTGCAGTGCCCGGACATGGTTTTTATAGATGGTGTAGGCTTGCCCAGCACCTATACCATCCTGACAGCTTAGTCGGCCTAGCCCATACGAAAGACTAGTCAATACGTGCGGAGCCAACCAAGCCGCGGGTTTCCTCACGATGTTTTCCTTCACAGTTAGCGTGTGGTATTGCGACTACAAATGCGCTAATGTACGTAACTTTATATATATATATATATATATATATATATATATATATATATATATATATATATCAACCCTTGTATGTTCTCACTGCTGGAGCATAGGTCTCTTCTGACATGGCTTAACGACTGCCATTACATGACAGCCAGCACCAATAGCTTAACGTACCTTGCAAAGCACGGAAGCACGCGGAAAAATGCCACTAGCGGTAGTCCCGGGACGGTCTCCCATTCTACACCTGACCGCGCCTGTTGTTACTTAACTCAAGTGATTGATTCCAATCACTCGGTTTGACTAGGCTACGAGCGCTTTACAGCGTTATCATAATATTTTTTATATAGTGTTACGCACAAGTATTTTTTTAATAATATCATTATAAATAAATAATTCTACTGTACGCGTGTATGTCACTGAGCTCCTCGGATCTTGCTATCTTCCGGTGACATATAGGTATATTTATCTATCATTAACTTTGTATTTTTACCCGACTTTAGCGAAGCCCAAAAGGAGGGTAATGTGTTTAGTGCGTATGTATGTATGTATGTAAGTATGTCCGATTCTATGTTCCCTCATAACTCCTTAACCAATGGTCAGATTTTGTTAAACAAGGTGTCATTCGATTCGGCATCCTTGCGCGGGTGTCATAGGCTATATAAAATCATAATTATGCGATCAGAACCGTGACGAAAAATTAAATTCGTTAAGAAGCTTCGTTAAAGTACAGCTAGGAGCCACTAGATGGCGCTGTTATATTTAGTTTATTGAATTCGAATACTAATATTATTGAACTACCCCCAACAGGTGTGAAATATTTAAAACAGAATTTTGCGGATGACGTAGGTTACATAAAATCAGCATTAATAGAGAACCAACGGAAAAAAAAATTACATTTACTTCTAAGCAATTAAAGTACCACTTTTAGTCACTTGATGGCGCTGCTATATTTTATTTATTCTAATACATGTGTATACATAATTTCGGCTTTGGTCTACATGTAAACAAACCATTTATAGAATCGGTACAAATGCGGAAAGAAATAATTCCTATAAAGTGGTTTGATCCTTCTAGATCATTCATTTAATTAAAAAATATAATTTTGTTTAACTACGCCTAACACGTGCAAAGTATTTAAAAGAGAATTTTGCGGGTGTCGTTGATTACATAAAATCAGCATTAATAGAGAACAAACGCAACACAAATAATATTCACTTCTAAGTAATTAAAGTACTGTAGCATTAGTTCCTCTACCCAACCACAGATGGCGCTGTTTGTGTTCTAAATTGCGGTATGGTTTTGTCCGAAGGCCCTACATAATATTAAACAAAGTTGGATAGTATTTGAGCTCTAAGCGAACGCTCCGCTAGGGAGCTCCGCTGTGCGCCCTCCTCGGCCTCGAGGGGGGTCGCTCCCGATGTGGGTTTAGGGGTCTCTAGGACCAAAACCAGTCCCAAGGTGGTGTTTAGTGGGTAGGCGCACTTCTTGTGAGTCCCACATTGGCAGCACGGCCGGGTCCGTCGTGCTGTTATGCATGAGCATTCACCACCTCCCTCCCCCGTGTCCTCCGGAGGGTGCCCTTTATAGGGTTAAAAAAAACAAAATAGTATTTGAGCACTCGACCAATCACTTCGACCAATACCGACTGTCCACTAATAATTGGCACGACTAGTGACGTAGGTAATATACCTCGCTTTGCGCTGTGGTGCGAGTAGTACAGTTACTAATCCGTAATCCTTAGTAAGTTTCATATTGCTTCAATAAATAGATCCCTAAGTACGTGCTGTCGTGCTGAAACAACGTTTCTCTTCTTGTCTGCTGAAACCCTGTCCTACAGTACCACTTTTAGCCACTAGATGGCGCTGGCATATATTTATTCTAGTACATGTATAAATTTACATAATATCAGCTTTGCTCTACATGTAAACAAACCGTCAATAGAAACGGTATAAGTGCTGAAAGAAATAATGCCTATAAAGTGTTTATTTATTTCTACGCCATTCGTTTATCTCATTAATTTAAGAAATATCAACCTCATAGGGGGTAATAAAACATTACTGCAGAGGCCGAGAAGTAAGGGATTGCTGGACGAGTTTGGGATAGACCTGTTCCGGCCGAGGATTGTATAATGCTTTTCTCAAACAATGCGAGGAAATATTAATATTAAAATAATTACTAGGAAATAAGAAATAAAAGTTTAGTTTGCCGCTTTTTTTATTTTTTAAATACACTAATATATTTGAGCACCATGTTTAACCGCACAAAAACCAATACCATAGATTGTTTTTTTTTTAATCTTGCAAGTATGCTTACATAACTTAGTAGGTGGTTGGCTGTATGTAATTTTTCCTTGGTCAGTTTAATTTTAGTAAGTAAATTTAAAAAGTTAGAGCAGCGGACGGTAATGGATTTTCATACTTACTTTACTGGCTTAGGCCAGTAAAGTGAGGCGGGAGCCATAAAAGAGAAACTTTGTGGCTTTATTTCATGGTAATAACACAAACATTTCCGAGCATGTTTGAGAAAAAATAATTAATTTCTTAACACTGATATTAATTTCCTACTGACACTTAGACCAAAACTAACTGAACAAAATATATAAAGTGTAGCATGTAAATCCTTTTCCCCTGTGCGGTCATAGTCAGACAAGCTGGGTTCAAAGAAGAAACAATAAATGATAAAAAAATATTTGAACGCTCTCACTGGTAACCGAAGACGGATCCTCCGTGACCTCGTATCGTAGGACCCATGAAATTTTAAAAAAATCTAGCTCTGTTCATCTTAACGAATTTTATCTCGTTTCCTCCGAAAATAAGATTATGATTTTGTGTTAGGTTTCCTGTTCACTTGTGAGACCAAAGATTGCTTATCTACACCTAAATATTCAGTAAAATTTTTCAATGCTTTAGGGGGCCACCTCAAGATGAATTTGTTATAGTTTCATTTTAATACCGGTAATATTTTGGCATTCAGAAAACCAAGATTTTGTATGTCTCCACGCCCATGCCACAACTCTAAATAACTACGCCAGGCCGAAGGCCGAGCCCCATCATGCGGGTGCGAGGAAACTTGCCGCGACGAGGTTGAAGGCCGAGCTCAATACAGGTCGCGGCACGGCCGAAGGCTGTAAAGCGGGCTAGAGGAATACTCCCACGGCGATTCCAAATGCTGAGCTCTATTTACGCTGATGCCAAATGGAGAGACTATTAGCGCGGCCGAAGGCCGCGACAGTTACTTAAAGTTGCTGTTAGGAGGAAACCTGTCGCGCCTTTGTACAGGCCGCGGCTAAAGGCTCAGACCATTTATGTTCCCATTTACAAGTCCTTATTCTAAGTAATTAGCGAGACCGAAAACTGGGCCCAGCAATGCAAGCACGAAGAATTCTACTCTGGAGATGTCGAAAGCTGAGCGCCGTTCAGGTCGAAGAGATAATTCGTGACTATTCCAGTCCCCACCTACAATCGTTAACATTAAATAACTAGGTGCAGTGGAGCGTTTTTAGGCTACATAAAAAACAGACAATTTATGTAAGGATAATAAAGAAAAAAATCTGTCGTTTCCTTTGCAAATATTCTAGATAGTTTAACACAATTTGACCATATTCATTATACTAGCTAAAAAATATCGTACGACATAAATTTTTAATGCAGGCAGGTGGTACCTATGACTATATCAAACAAGTATATCAGTAAAAATATTTATGATTTGCCGAGACATGTCCATTGTCGAACAAAAGAAAATAAACTAAAATTCATTTAGGAAATAAAATAATATAACGATTTAAAGCATGTAAACAGAACAGATGGACCTTTAAATTGTATCGTTTTACTGAGTCACTAAAAGGTCAAAAAAAAAAAATATTTAAAATAAAAAAAATATTTAAAAAAATAAAAGAACCCGACTGCAGTGATAAATCAACTGAAAGGGAAAAAATAAGATAATTTTATTTTCAAATGCTAATGTCGAATCAGAACAGTTCATGCTGCTTTACTTGAGGGACCAAATAATATAACTTTATAAGCATTATTTGCTCAAACTGTTGCATTTATTATTTTATATAAAATGATGCAGTCGGGACCCATTAGAGGACTTTAAACAAACAGTAATGGGTCCCGACTGCAACATTTTATATAAAATAATAAATGCAACAGTTTGAGCAAATAATGCTTATAAAGTTATATTATTTGGTCCCTCAAGTAAAGCAGCATGAACTGTTCTGATTTTTTCCCTTTCAGTTGATTTATCACTGCAGTCGGGTTCTTTTATTTTTTTAAATATTTTTACAGGTGTTTAGTCTATACGAGTATAGTGTATTATTTCTGCTTAGGTTATTGTTAAGGATTTTGCAGTTAATGTACTTTGTTGCGGCATTTATTTCGAGCGCTTCCGTGCTTCGCAAGCACGTTAATCCGTTGGTGCCGGCTGTCATGTAATGGCAGTCGATAAGCCATGTCAGAGGTCTCGTGGGCGGCTTGATAACTTCTGACAGTAACCCACTGTCTTACAAGCCTCCACCAATCCGGACTTGGCCCCCGTGGTGGAGTATGGCCTAACCGTCCTGCGGTGCAGGAAGAGACCCGTGCCCCAGCAGTGGAGACATGCAAGGGTTGATATCGTATCGTATCGTAGTTTGTTTTCGTACACGTATATTGAACCGTTTTTTATCGCCGCTACGACTCTTTAATCCCCAACCCGCATGCCTAGCGTGGTGATTATGGGCATTACCCCCTATGATAGCACAACGTGGCGCTTTTTAGGGGAGGGCTATGTCCAGCAGTGGACAATTATAGCCCGACGACGACGAAGACGACTCTCTAAGACGCTCGCCTTTGTACATGTAATTTCTTATGTAATTTCGTACATATTATTTCTTAGAGCGCTGGTAGCGGAGCAATGTAGAACGCCGGCTTTTCAATCCTTTGTTTTCTAAGTTATGTACATTTGTGAAATTTCAGTAGCAATACTACTTGCTGACTGTGAAGGAAAACATCGTAAGGAAACCCTAGTGTCTGAGGTGTTAGCGTACCTCAGCGCTTGCTACGTACAATGGCCCAACTATGAGGCTAAGTGCGGAAATCTCAGGTCTAATGTAATGTCCTGTTTAATAATTTGTGTGCAACAAAGAATAATTAAATTATCAAAGAAGACTAAGAAGATACTTAAAAATTGCCGGGTGAAATCCGTAACTCAGAAACTATGAGTGGTTGATTTCTTTGTAAGTAATTTCCTTTCATCTCTGAAAGCGTTCCCCAGACATTACACGAACAATCTTTTTGGGTGAAACTTGAACGAACGACGCCAACGCAAAGCAATACAGAAGGCTTTTAAGGGGCTTGTTCAAAGAGGACTGCTTTAGAAAGTTACGGGGTGATTCGCCGACAGAGATAGATCGTGGTTGGCGTAATTTAACGGTACTGATTGAAACGAAAATATTTCTATTAATTTTAAAAACCTATTTAGAAACTAAAACTTCCACCCAGGGAGTGTTTTACTATAAAATAAGGCCGGAAGTCTTGTATGTTGCAGGCTAAAGAACAAGTTTGAAGTTGTACTTAAAAGGACTTTATACATTGAAATAAACGAGCCTAATTTGGTGCACATCGAGACAACAATATTATCCTGATTCGTTTTAGTTTTTGTCAAGTTCTGAATAGTCTAATCAACATTTTCATATAACTTTACAGTATGTTAAATTTTAGAAGACACCTCAGCTACTATCGGATAGATTTGGATATATATATATAAATATATATATATATATATATATATATATATATATATATATATATATATATATATATATATATATATATATATATATATATATATATATATATATATATATATATATATATATATATATATATATATATATATATATATATATATATATATATATATTCGTGTGTCAGAAATATCGGACACTTAATAACACATAACTTTTCGACATAGTAAAGAAAAGTTTTATACAGAGCAGGAAGTAGTATTACATTCGTGTGCTTTCGGCAAAAACCGAAGCCTACTACAGAGCCCGAGGTATATTCTAAAAGCTAACAGACTGTACGCTGGTTTAGACTGCCCATTTAAGACATTGACATAAAGCGACAAAGTTCGAAAAACTTTTTGTATTGTTTTTAAATGTCCATTAGTATATCGTATTGTATGTTCGGTTGTCTGTAAGAAATTGCAGTAAGCAATAAGGCTGCCAATTGTACTGTGTCATTGTAAATTTCTGGTGTACAAAAAAGAATATTCTAATCTTATTTTATTCTTATCTTATTCTTATCCTTATATTATTTTTAATGCACTAACCCGTGCTAAGGACAATTTAAAAAAACCTATTTAGAGTAACTGTACTGTTACTGTACGTAATACAGAGAATATTGAAAAGAGGTTCGAAATTTCACTGATGCCGGTGAGTCGCCCATTAGCTCAGTTGAAAAAGAGCGCTGGCACGGATAGCCAGAGGTCACGGGTTCAAATTCCGGCATGGGTGGAAATTTTAGCCTCTAAATAGGTTTTTTAAATTATTCTTATCCTATTCTTATTATTCTTGAAACTACTGGAGTTTGGGGTGCCCAGGGAAAAGCTTTTACTAAGGAGGTAGGGCGTCGTCTTAGGAACCGTGGCTTTGACTACCGCTCAGGGGCATTTTTGATGCAAAGGATATCCCTTGCTGTGCAGCGCGGTAATGCTGCCTGTGTCATGGGCACCTTTGGGTCGGAAATGTCTCGCGGCGGTTTATTTGATTGACATTATTATTATTTTTTATATAAATTTTGAATTATTTTTCTCGGACTTTGTGGACGAAATTTTTGTAAATGAATTTTTAATTATTGTCTATGTTACTTTATATCTTAGTAAATTACTTTTAAATTCCTCATTAAATAAGAATATAAAGTTCTTCTCTTATTCCTATCATTTTCCTATTTTATTCTTACCTTATATTTATTTTGTTTTAACTTTCTAACAATTGTTTTTTCAAGGTCGTCGTTACATTATTTTTTTTTTCTTTATTTCGTGAGACCTTACATGTGCTTTTAGTGATTTATAGGAACGGAACCGGTTAAGAACAACAGTACTAAAATCCATCTTGGCCTTAAGAACAAGACTAATGCAAAATGTATATTGCAGCGCAGCCCCAAAGGCATGGCAAAGGTTTTCAGCGGGGAAAATTCTATCTTGTCTCGAGCACATAATTTGAAATAAAAAGTTCCACGCGGAAGGGGTGAAAAATTGAGAAAAGAATTCCTGAATTAACTGGGACAAAAGATACTCTATTGCTGTAATCGTAGGTCTAGATTTCAACGTACTATCAAATATAGAACTCGTGAGAAACGGTGTTATTTTGCTTGCGGCTAAAATTACATACTTTTCAAGAACCAAGCATGATTGTACCAGTATACATTATATCTTATTGAGAAGTGCTCCCGCTTTCGAGACGACAAAAGTTATTCATTAAAACATCGTGTTCGTGTTATCAACCCTTGTATGTCTCCACTGCTGGGGCACGAGTCTCTTCCTGCATAACCGGAAGGTTAAGCTATACTCCACCACGGGGGCCAAGTCCGCGTTGGTGGAGGATTATAAATAAGACAGGACATGCCTTACTGACAGAAGTTATCAAGCCACCCACAAGGGTTCTGACATGGCCTAACGACTGCCAATACATGACAGCCGGCACCAACGGCTTAAAGCGCCTTGCGAAGCGCGGAAGCGCTCTTCGGAACTTCTAACACTCAGAGATACAGGCGTGAGGTAATGTATATATGAATTTAATTGCTATTTAAAGAAAATACATAAATTTTACATATTTACTGAACTTGAATCTACCTACATATAGTTTTTATGCTTGTTAGAAGCCTCAAATTGTACTCACCAATTCGTTACTGCTGAATCCATAGAACTGTTCATTGTTGATAAACCACTTGTACTTCAAATCAATAGGGTTCGCATTTGCCTGGCAAACTGTAAACAAAACAAAGTTATCAGACTGATTGAATGGCATTAGAATATCGAGTTGCCTCAAACCGGATCAGGACTAACCCTTATTAGTTAACTCCCTACTCTGTTGACCATGAGTCTCTGTACAGTACCAAAGTTAGTTTTGCATTCTATAAAGTGTTCTCAATCACAAAAGCATTTATCTTCCATTGCCTTTATTATTAAAAGCGTCTGAAGATGAACGCACACTATCGATTGCTTAGTCTATACTATATACTAAGCAACCGATTGTGTTAAAGTGCAATCGCACTATTGCAAAGAATATTATAGTGCATATAAATGTATAAAAACATTTTTTTAATGTTGGTGGGGAACTCTATCATATGCTTCCATATAGTAAAAAACTTATGCACTATTTTTTCACAATTCATGAAGTGGTTTTAGGGGCTAATTGTAATTTTCTACTTATAGAAAATAATTAAAGCTCCTAATAACGCTTTTTAAGTAAGAACACACACAACAGCTTGAAACAACATTGTTACTAAAGTTTTGTTCGGAACAGCACACTCAAGACGGTGTCAGGAAAGCTGTATGACCGTTTTTTATAATTCAAGGAACTTAGTTATTGTGTACAGAGCAGGAAATTACATTGGACAACATAGGTATAAGAGTATACGGTATATTACGTCACCACGTCACGGTGTAAGCGGAAAAACCACTTTAAGTTTCACAAAAAAATCCCTAAATCTTCGTTCAAGCCCCGACACATAAATTCGCGAGTTGATCTGACAACTGCTGAACCATAGCCGTAGTAATCCCGCCAGACAGCTCAATATATCAAACGGATAAGGAGAAGACCTAAATCAGAAATCAGGAATCAAACAGAGGCCCTCGGAGTGATTTGTCCCGTCCGGGTCGGGCGAACGGTCCCATGATAAACTCGCCCCAGTTGGCAGAGTTACATGTCGTATCTGAAGACTAAAGCATACGAGTACCTATACCTTAACAACTTCCCTGTCCAAGAGTCGTATACGACTCAGAGGATTGTATTGCAACAAATTCATGAGTCACATTTGACTCATTTTAATTACATCTTTGGACATAGAACTATGTAACTGTAATGTGGGAAATTAGAATAGAATTATATGTGGACAGGAAAGTTATTAATAATTACTGCTTATGAAGAACAAGAAGAAACCATTTATTGCAGCAACAGATATACACACATTTGTTACAAAATTACAGGACACAATACAAAAAAAGAAAAAAAAATACAATAAGGACAATTTTAAAAACTTATTTAGAGGCTAAAAATGTCACCTATGCCGGGACTCAAACATTATTGTTAAAGCATTATCGTTTTCATGATACAGCACTTATAAAATACCACAATATACAATCACTAAAAGCCTGTACTGTTCTCATTGAGTACAGCACGAAGCTCGTTTAACGACACAATTCGCAAAAGACCAACATTAGCATTACTCAGAAGATTAGCAAGCTGAAGTGACAATGTGCTGATCACCTCTGGCAATTAACCGATCACTTATGGAGTGAAAAGGTTCTCGAGTGGCAAATACAAACTGGCTGTTTAACAGATAGTTTGCAGATAACATTCCATTATTACCAACAATAAATAAAATTCAAATCCATTAGTTAATTGCTTCACAATAGTAGGAAAATCATGACTGTGGATTACAGATATAATTATCATCACATTTCTACTATCTATATTCACATATCTATATCATAAGTTTAGGTGATTTGAGAGAAAATGGTCAGAGTGGAGTTTTTGTTCCGCTGCTTTTTTCTCCACTACACTACGGCTCGTACGCAGTGGCTTTCAGTTTTATTTTACATTGTACACTAACATTCAGCAAACAGAATAAAAATTCTTTACGTTGAATTTATAAAATAAAATTTCATTGAATGGAATAAAATTTCATTTCATTTCATTCCGATGTGGTTATTGACCGTTATCTTTTATCGTTACAAAATAAGCCCAAATTTTTTTGTACGTGTCTTGGGACGAGTTATAATCGAGACGGAAACTAAGCCCTCGCAGTCACTCACCCGTGTTAAGCGTGTCGCCCTCTTGAATCCTTCCTCCAGGCCGGGACGTCTTTGTGAACATACGGATTTTTGGCGCATATTTTACCTGAAACAACGAAAAAAAATTTATTATTGATGTTCAATCAATCTACCTACAAGTTCAATTCGGTCAACTCAATTGTTCTTATAGTTGTTTACGCGTGCGAAAGATAGACTCCTATACATTTAACATAACATTAGGAAACATTATTCAAAGTCAAGGCTTCAAAGTACTTCCCACTACTTCACTCTGAATTCACAGTTTTCAGCAATAGGTCGGAAAACACGAATATTCACAACATATATGTTATATAACATAACATACTATAACATTTACATACTGGCACATAGTACATTGCTTCTGGCCCCACACTAGGATACCATGTATCGTGGGAACCAGAAACAACGACATCACAAACATGTAAACATCCAAGACCTGGACTTTTTTTTCCCCAGCCGGGATTCGAACCTGATTCGAACTCTTGCATGGTAGGCAGACGCGCTACCGCCACCGAGGTCGTAAACATCCATGTTATCAATACTACTACTACTTAATTGTAGACTTTTAGTCCGGATTTACTTACTGGATTTACTTACGGATAGTAAATCCGGACTAAAAGTCTACAATGTGTTGTGCTTACGAAAGTTTTAGTTCAAAAACTACTACTTAACATTAACGGTGTATGCTGTGGCTGCATGTAACACTTATTCTATTGGTCTAAGGTCTAATTAAGTCTATGGTCTATTAAGAATGTATTCGTGTAGGTATATCTTGTTGGTAATCCTAATAAAATAAAGTAAAATAAATACTGTTTTTCTCAATCTGTTGATAGATAGATACATAGATAGATAGAGAACACTTTATTGCACAACCAGAAAAATATTACAACCATGATTCTTAAATCTAAGTAATGTTATACAATTGGCGGTCTTATCGCTAAGAGCGATCTCTTCCAGACTACTTTTGTATGGAGTGAAGATCACACTCCTAAAAGCAGTTACCTAAAAATTGTAAAAAAATCGTAGTGTACTCGCAAATAGCAAATTGAATAAGTACCTACCTATATCAAACGGTCTAAGCAGGATTTTCGGCGGAAACCGTATCTAATGCGAACATTCAAACCGCATTAAAACTGTTTGAGCGTTAGGAAATTTAATATTTGAGGCTTGCGAGCACTTAAACGGACAGTGAAATTGTGGTGGCTAATTTGCGGATAAACCAGTTTTGTCTGGAGCTAAAATCCGCGAACATTTTTTATTGTTAGTATTTTATTAGAAACTAGCTGACCCAGCGAACTTCGTACCGCCTACCATCGATACTTAATTTTTTCTCTCCGTAAGAACCATCCCAATATTGCATTTGCCCAACTCAAAAACTTTTGGGGATCAGGGCAGCTTTCGCGTTGTTCGAAGATACGAGTCTTCAACTCCAACGTAAAATCAGTTCTCTTGTACGGTTGCGAGACCTGGTTCGTGCGCTCAGATATCTCACACAGGCTCCAGGTATTTATTAACAAATGTCTCAGACAGATACTGGGGATATTCTGGCCACAAAGAATACGGAACCAGGACCTCTGGAAGTGTTCCAATCAGATACCAGTCCACCTAGAAATCCTGGATAGGAAATGGCGCTGGATAGGACATACACTACGCCGCGACAGGAGATGCCTGACCAGACAAGCACTTACGTATACCCCATTGGGCAGCCGAAAGAGGGGGCGGCCAAGGAACACCTGGAAAAGATCAATAGACCAAGAGGCCAAGTCGATCGGCACTAGCTGGCCTGAATTGGAGGCTGCCGCGAACCACCGTCAGAAGTGGAAATCTGTGGTTGAGGCCCTATGCTCCGCTAGGAGTTAAAGGACCAAAGAAGAAGAAGAAGTAAGAACCATCCTCGTAATTCAAGGAAAATTCTAAAAAAATAATTAGCCAAATCGGTTCAGCTGTTCCAGAGATTTGCGCTTACCAACACATTCAGCGATTCATTTTTATACTATAGAAGAGAAGATGATACAGCAGCCAAATACGTGTCATTGCTTAAACCAACGACAACAACACTCAATGACTACTGAATATTGAAAAGTCTATTGCCATGTCAGTTATGATAATCAGCCCTTTGTATGACCTCAATGCTGGAGCACGGGTCTCTTCCTGCATCGCAGGAAGGTTAGGTTAGGAAGTCCGGGTTGCGATGGCATGGAGGGGGCGGCGCGTTGGGGCGTTTGGGGGCCAAGATCATACGCACTTGGCCCCTATGCGCTCCAACGAAGAGATGCGGCGTTTTCTAGCCCCGTCGTCGAGCACCGACGGGGCAGAAGCGCCGCCGAAGGAGTGCCCGAAAGGGCGCCCGCAGACGGGGTCGCGGAAGTGTGCGCAAGCGTCCCCGTGGCCCCGTCCTTTGCGGTGCGGAGGAACACCCCAGGAGTTTTAGTCGGTATACCGCCCTTTTCAGGGCGGGGAGTCCGACATAACCACTGTGCTCCCCCGAGCCGGTGGTACCCGTAATTGGGGTTTCTCCTGGGTGAAAAAAAAAAAAAAAAAAGGAAGTCCGGGTTTGTGAAGGATTGTGAGCGGGCCCTGTCAGAAGCTATCAACCCACCCATAAGGCCTCTGACATGGCTTAACGAATTACATGACAGCCGGCACCAACGGCTTAACGCTCGGAAAAATGCCACTAGCGGTAGTCACGGGACGGTCACCCATCCTGCCCCTGACCGCGCCTTTTGGTGCTTAACAAAGCGATTGATTATATTATTTTTAATGCACTAACCCGTGCTAAGAACAATTTTAAAACCTATTTAGAGGCTAAAAATTGCACCCATGCCGGGATTCGAACCCGCGACCTCTGGCACGGATAGCCAGAGGTTGTGGGTTTCGAATCCCGGCATGGGTGGAATTTTTAGCCTCTAAATAGGTTTTTAAAAAAGTGATTGATTCCAATCACTTTATTCGACTAGGCCATAAGCGCTGCAATGTTCGTCGTGTGGATATTACACAATTAAATTAGATCGTGTAATATCCACACGACGCCCAGAAAACCAATAAAGAAACACGCCATAAAAACTCTCGTTGAACAGAAAAAAGTTCTCCAAACAACCAAATTAGCATACCGTAAAACAATACCCGAATTAAGACCGGGTTCCGTCTAATTGAGCCATTTTTCCGATGGCCCGTTGAGGAGAAAAGTTGAGGTCGTTACGCCTCTTTATGTCCACTTTATTTCCATAAGTAAGCGATTTTGGCCGCGGCCAAAAATGAGATAATTTGATACTGCGTTTAAAACGCGATTTATTTTACCGGTTTTATGAGGGAACTTCTATGATAGTCACAAAATATTTGGCAACGGAAGGACTGAATATCTATAATATAAAAATGAATCGCTGAATGTGTTGGTAAGCGCAAATCGCAATATATTAACAACTAGCTGACCCCATCAATTTCGTACCGCCTAACAGTTTTTTTCAATCTTCCTCTCCGTAAGAACTATCCTCGTACTTCAAGGTATATTTAAAAAAAAGAATCAGCGAAATCGATTTAGCTGCTCTCGAGATTAGCGCTTACCAACACATTCAGCGATTCATTTTTATATCACAGAAAAACAAAAGAAAAACTGCATTAAGGAATCGTTCCGATGTTAAACCTAACTGCAAAGTGGGTAGTCGGGGCTGTAAGTAATGCAATTTGCTTAAGTCAGATGTCGCTGCCTGTACGTAATACAGAGAATATTGTAAAGAGGTTCGAAATTTCACTGATGCCGTGAGTCACACATTGGCTCAATTGGTAGAGCGCTGGCACGGATAGCCAGAGGTTGCGGGTTCGAATCCCGGCATGGGTGAAATTTTTAGCCTCTAAAATAGGATTTTAAATTTGTTCCTTAGCACGGGTTAGTGCATTAAAATAAAAATAGTATAATCATGTTGGTACAGTGATATCGTTCCGATGTTAAACCTAACTGCAAAGTGGGTAGTCGGGGCTGTAAGTAATGCAATTTGCTTAAGTCAGATGTCGCTGCCTGTACGTAATACAGAGAATATTGTAAAGAGGTTCGAAATTTCACTGATGCCGTGAGTCACCCATTGGCTCAATTGGTAGAGCGCTGGCACGGATAGCCAGAGGTTGCGGGTTCGAATCCCGGCATGGGTGAAATTTTTAGCCTCTAAAATTGGATTTTAAAAATGCATTAAGGAATTACGAAAAACGTAAAACCGCGGTTTCACGTCTGATTTCCATGCTGGAAGTAGTGGGGGCCGACGTATTTTGTACAAATGGGCTTAGTCCGGGAATATTTATATATTAATGACGTCCTTACCTGGATACCATAGAACAGGGTATGGTAACCACATATGTAATAACATTACAACACATCCTAGTTTTGGAACAGGGGTGTTCGCGCGAGAATCGATCGCGCGACGTAATCATGAATCTGTGGTCATTCATTCACTACTCATTCGTTCCGGTGCCGTCGCTCGTGCCGCTCGCTCGCTACTAATTTATCCATCCGTCTGCACACACATTCGCACGGTGACATACGCGCGTGATAAGTGCTCGATTTCTCGTGAAGTGATAGACATCCGCACGCTCTTTATGACTCCGCTCATTTCCGCTCAATGTGCACTCAACAACCTAGATCTGCCTATGAAAGATTGTGACTACGTTTTCGTGTCCATAGTGGTAAGAAAACTTAGAGGTGAGCTCCGAACCCTCTTCAACCGTAAATACGGATCGCGCCAAACCATGCCCACACTTAAAAATCTTATCAGCTTCCTAGATGACCAAGGGGAAGTAATCGTGTTGTGTATAATAAGAATAATAAATATAATTATAATATTGCACGGCTTCAAGTATTTCCAGGTTACAAGCATATCCCATATTATATTTAGAATAACATAGTTTGAATCCAGGAATTGTGTTTTGAGGAAATAATTAATTAATAATAACAAAAAAAAATAATAGCACAAAAACAAATTGTGATTTTTATACATTTTTAGTTATGTAGGGCTGGGCAGTTACGAGAGAAAAGAAAAAAATAACACGTTAATTTTGTTACACTATTCTCATCAGTAAATTGGTCGTCGTCGTCGTCGTCAGGCTATACACTGCTGGACATAGCCCTCCCCTAATGAGCGCCATAGCGCCCTGTCTTCAGCTTGCCGCATCCAGCATCTGCCGGCAGTTTTTCGCAGATCGTCATTCCACCTAGTCGGAGGGCGTCCTACACCACTAAATTGTTGTTTGAAAAATAAAACAATTACTTGACTGCACAGAGAGTATGGGTGTAATTACCACGTGCGCTCAACGCGGATTGGCAAAATGAAACGCTGAGGCATTTGAACACCTCTGACTTTCAGGTTTCCTCACGTTTTCCTTTATGGTTAGCGCGTGGTATTGCTACGTCACTGTTATAACCAGAAAAATCTGACTATGACCTGTGACTGGAAAACTGTAGTGGAAATGAACTTCTTCTCTTCTTCAGGCTATATTAGTCCACTGCTGGACAAAGCCCACCCCTAATTGGCGCCATAGCGCAAGGTTATGCCATCGATCCTCAACCCGCATGCCCAGCGTGGGGATTATGGACATTACCTTCCAATGATGGAAATGAACAAGTCACGTCAATCCTAAAGTTCCAAATAGACGAACAAAAATTGCCACTGAATCGCTTCTTGATCGGATTGGAGATGACTGCTCGAGACAGAGAGGAGTGGGAAACCGTGGCCTTGGCCCAGCAGTGAGAAGCAAACAAAACTGACTGAAAAAACAACTCAACCATATCGCTATCCTTCGCCACATCCACACTCTACTTCCACTTTTGGAGGGGATCGCTTTTGCATAATTTCTCAGTTAGCTTTATCATGGGGTAGGTGATTATTGTGTGAATTATTCTTATTACGATAAGCTTGCGAACAAATGAAACAAAACGCTCTATGCTAATTAATGGGAGTTACTTAGTTGCCTTGTTACTGTAGGCATTTTGTTTTACGACACCGTTTGGGATCGTTCCGTAACAAGGTACCTATCATCATAATAGGATGACAGCCTGCCAATGTCTTGCAGTTACAATTTGTGTACAGTTATGTTTGTCTTGGGCTCGAAAATTTTTAGCACTATGAAATGGATTTTGGCGCCCTCGGTGGCGCAGCGGTGTGGCACGCTGACTGTGCAACCGAAGGTCTCGGGTTCGATCCCCGGCCGGGTCAAACTAGGAAACGAACTTTTCTAGTTTGTCTTGAGTACATCCAAGACCCAAGATCTATGTATTTATTGTATTAAATATATCGTCGAGGCACCTATATCACAAGTAATTTAGTTGTACTTAGTTTAGGGCGAACGACATCTGTGTAATATGTCCATGAATATTAATTATTTGGGACTTAAAATTATGAATACAGCATTTCATCATTGTCAACCGATTATGTCCCCACCGAAGGACAGGGGTCTCTTCCCTGAGGAAGGTATAAGCTATACTCCACCACTCGGATCAAGTCTGGATTGGTGGAGGCTTGCAAGACTAGTAGCTGGTCTTACTTGCAGAGGTTTTCAAACCGCCCTAAGGCCTCTGACTTGGCTTAACGACTGCCGTCTATGTCAACGGCAGCCAACACCAACTGCTTAACGTGCCTTGCAAAGCACAGAACGGCTCGGAAAAATGCCACTAGCGTTAGTCATAGACGGTCACCCATGCACTGAACGCACCCTATGCTGCTTAACCTTCGTCTTACTTGCAGAGGTTTTCAAACCGCCCTAAGGCCTCTGACTTGGCTTAACGACTGCCGTCTATGTCAACGGCAGCCAACACCAACTGCTTAACGTGCCTTGCAAAGCACAGAACGGCTCGGAAAAATGCCACTAGCGTTAGTCATAGACGGTCACCCATGCACTGAACGCACCCTATGCTGCTTAACCTTCGTGATCTTTAAGATCACTCAGGCAGCCGCGGCTACGAGCGTTTCACAGCATTTGCGAGGTCAAAAAGCCAAATTTACCTTATGCTAGTTAATATATTAGGTAAGTTGTTAAGCTCCAAATATCATAGCAAACTATAGAATGACAGCCTGCCAATTTCCGCCAGTTACAATTTTCGTACAGTTACGTTCATTTTGAGGTCGAACATTTTTAGCACTGTCGAACGGATTATTTTTACCTCGGGACTCAATAATAGATCAGTAGCTAAGGGCTGTAAGTCGTCGATTGCAGCC
The DNA here is from genome assembly GCA_934045075.1 of Yponomeuta sedellus. Taxonomy (NCBI): domain Eukaryota; kingdom Metazoa; phylum Arthropoda; class Insecta; order Lepidoptera; family Yponomeutidae; genus Yponomeuta; species Yponomeuta sedellus. Next base: position 8,638,075 of record OW203747.1, read on the forward strand.
CGAGATATTTCCCTCGAAATATTATGTTGGAGGGTGCAATTGGTGCTTACACCCGAGCTAACTATTCTGCTTTACCTCTCGATTGTGAGGTAAATAGAAAAAACCAGCATTAAAAGAATAAAACATTTAAAGTAAAAGTTACTATTCCCGTCTTTTTTCATTAAAAACAATCAAGGTTAGAACTTTGTATTTTTTTTTTCAAGAACGAAATTGAGCATTGCCGTTTGATATTTAAAATTGATGACTGTTTTACTCACACGAAGACAAGGATGAATAGCAAAGCGACTTCTTTGGTCATTGGGCTGAATGCATGATGTCTATTGCCATGATGGTTAGATACGTACGCGAAATTTTTGAAAGAAGTGTTTTTTTTTTTAATAACTTACCTCGCTAATTAGTCCTACAAGCCCCATTTGAAGGTAATAAGAACCTACTTAACGAACACGAGAGATGTAAAGGCTCAGTTGGAAAGAGCGCTGGCACGGATAGCCAGAGGTCGCGGGTTTGAATCCCGGCATGGGTGGAATTTTTAGCCTCTAAATAGGTTTTTTAAGATGTTAAGTCTTTTAAAGTGTTTGTATTGACAAAATTTGCGAGGTATTGTAGATAATGCCACTAGCGGTAGTCACGGGACAGACACCCATCTTGTACCCGCGGGTCATTGTTCTGATAGACTAAAAGGCGTACTAGGTGTTCGCAATTTAATAATTATGATTTATTTTATTGATTTTTTTACATTTACATACATGCACATACATTGCTTCTGGCCTCACACTAGGATACCCTGTGTCGTGGGAACTAGAAACAGCGACATCACAAACATGTAAACATCCAAGACCTGGCGTTTTTTGTCCCTAGCCGGGGATCGAACCCGGGACCTCTTGCGTGGTAGGCAGATGCGCTACCGCTGCGCCGCAGAGGCCGTCTTCGATGATATGACTTAGCAACACAATTTATTAGGTACTATTTTAAGTCTTTATTTGAAAGTACATACATACATACATAACCTCACGCCTGTATCCCAGAGGGGTAGGCAGACCAGGGACTGCCACTTGCCACGATCCTGACAGATCACCTTCACTTCATCAACGTTCATAAGTCGTTGCATGCACGCACGCCGGTTCCGGGTACTTTTTATCTTTCCCTTTGCTAATACATCCCCTATTTGGTCGATTTAAGTCCGTCTGGGACGTCCCTTACCAGCCCTTCCCCTCACATTCGCAATATATATTTGTTATTTGAAAGTAACTGTCTAAAAACCGATTTGGAGGCTAAAAATTCCACCCACCAACTGAGTTAATGGGCGACTCAATTTTGTAGCCTCTAAATATGTTTTTAAATTGTCCTTAGCACGGGTTAGTGCATAAAAAAAAGAGTAACAGTCTAAATTGTCATTTTCAAGTAGGTACTAATAACATGACCGCGGCTTTCAAACCAACCAAATTCTAACGTGTATGTTCTTAGTCTCCCAGTATCAGAAACTATTCGTCTGCTAGGAGTTAAATGCTGGGAAAACATTCAACAATAGGTAGCAAGCAATTGGTCTATTTTATTTTTATTAGGCATTCACCATTTGCAACTGAGCTGTGAGGACAAGCACAAACGACATGCGACGGAAAAAAGACAATAAGATTAGAATATTCTTTATTGTACACTGGAAAAACAACAAATACAAAATAATTACTAATGTACACAGTAGAATTGGCGGCCTTATTGCTAAAAGCAATTTCTTCCGGACAACCTTACGATGGAAAGTTGCTGAAGGATATTAAAATTAGAAAGACAATAATATTGATGGAGAAAAAGATTTGTACTAAAAATAGTTTTTATTAATCTCGTTGATTATTTTACCTCTTTGGCGTGACAAGGAGGTAACAAAATATCATACAAAATCGTTTGCACTACCACTGCAGATTCTCACTCTCAATGAGCGCTTTTCAGAGGGACTTAAAAATACAGTTGTACCACTTTTAATCAATAGATGGCGCTAGCGGTTGCATTATCTGAATGAAGGAGGCTAACTGACCAGAAACTGAAGAAACGTTTCTGCATAGCTGATAGTATGTAGCAAGGTATCATTGGTTACTGGTGTTCTTTCTACTCTATGATTCTGTCACTCCTACAGTCTATTTATTCTTACTTGTCCTGTTTAGTAAACAAGATTCTAACCTTAAAATTGAGGTTAGATGCCTAAACTAGACATTTTCTCGCAAATTCATGAACTATCATGAACTATGTTTTTTTAAAATTGGCAGCGTGTTATCTAAAAAAATGTTCCAAGTTACTTCTTTTATGGAAATATGGCAGTTTTGGGCTAGTTAAAGTTACAGTTTAAGGGTAGAATCTTGTTTACTAAATTGGACAAGTAAGAATAAATAGACTGTATATACTCTGTGTCAATAACCTCCGTTCTCAGACAGAGTTAGGCACGGCGCCATCTAGTAGCTTTTGGGGAACCCAACTGACAGCTATCAAAAAAGCCGAGCTGAAAAGCCCTCATTAATAGTTTACATCATCAGTCACCCACAAGAAGTCAACTGCAAGACATAGGCCTCCTCCATGGATTTCCAAAAAAGACAAAGACCAGAAAAGACAAAAAAGGTTAACACCGCTTCCATCCAGCGTCTTTCTGCTACTTAGATGACGAATTAATAGTAATTAATTTTATTGTTAAATCATATCTAATTATATTAAATTATATCTAATTAAACTCACTCCAGTATCTCAGAGGGGAAGGATTAGTACAAGTGTTGTCTCTTGCCACGATACTAACCATCCAAAGGTTGTCTGGAAGAGATCACTTTTAGTGAAAGGGCCACCGTCTGTACTCTTAGGTTAGGAAATATCTGTGTAATTTCCATTTTTATGGTCCACAATAAAGTGTTCTCTATCTATCTATCTAACAAACCTCTATCGCTTCATCAACATTCTTTAGTCGTTGCACGCACGGACACAGTTATTTTTTATCTTACCCGTTGTTAAAACATACTCTCTTAAATCAATTTACACATTAAATAAATGTACACATAAATTATTCAGTACACTAACCAGTTCTTTTGTATTTTAATTTGCGTTGGTTTGGATATGCGGAGAAGATATCCAAACCAACGCAATGAAGAAAGATTGACGAAACATATATATATATTGCTAATGTGAGTGGAAGGACTGGTAAGACGGCGGACATACATCGACCAAATAGAGGATGTATTAGCAAAGGGGAAGATAAAAAGTACCCGGAACCGACGTGCGTGCATGCAACGACTTATGAACGTTGATGAACGAAGGTGATCTGCCAGGATCTTGGCAAGTGGCAGTCCCTGGCAGTCTTCTGCCTACCCCTCTGGGATACGGGCGTGAGGTTACGTATGTATGTTTGTTTGTTAACCTATAAAAATAAAATCCTTTTCGCATAATCTCCTAAGCTCGTCCAAGCCAGCTTGGTGCACTCGTGTCCCATAAAGTGGCCAGTAAAGTAGGAAAACATAAATTGGGCTCATTCCGAACAATTACGTAATTTGTGGTCGCCACAGCGCGTGTAGCGCGGGAAATTCGTAACTCTCTTCCAGGGGATATAGTGGAGTGACTTACAAGGACTCTTACAAGTTTTCTTGACAGCGTGTGAGCTCTGTATCTAAAATTCTAAGGTATTTCTATTTATATCGTCCTCGCATCGTCCTGAATGTGTTTGGAGCAGTTTCGATTATATGAACCACAGCACTCCTTAGTGGCCCATATATTTCCTAAAAAAATACTATCTATAGTTTTAAGAATATTTATTTCACTTACTAAGACTACTGTACTGTCACAATATGTATGATCCATGTTGGTCGAAAATAAACTATTTTAAATTTAATTAATATATTTCTGCTATTTCTCTTTTATATGATATATGACATGCCAGTATGACCATCAAGAAACGGGGACATTTTAATTTGCAAAATTACAATGGGGCCATCGTGATTGTAGCTAGTACTTTTGTCTGTTCTGTTCCTTATATTCGATATCAACCCCTGAGCGGGGACGCTTCTGAGTGCTTAGTGCAAGTTTGACAGATCCAATCGAATAACTTTTTTACCGCGTTAATCGAGCATTGAGTAGTGAGTATGAGTAAGTTAACCGTTCGAACTGGCAAAACGCTGTCACAGTACAACTCGCACTCGCGTTTATTCGTGTTTTGGCTGGTAAACGTGTTCACTTCTCAACGTAAACCATTACAACTCGCACTCAGCAATTTTAATTTCCATACTTGTCACTAGGTGGCGCTTCCTCGATGCCATAGAAATATGAGTTTACGTTAACGCGATCGAGTAGTAAAAAAACTCGCACTAAGCACACTGGGCCACGAGTCTCTTTCTGCATGTGAGGCCATATCCCTCCAGGCATTCCCCACAAGCGGGGCCAAGTCCGGGTTGGTGGAGGATTGTAAGACAGCGACGGGCCTTACACTCTGAAGTTATACAGCCGCCAATAAGGCCCCTGACATGGCTTAACGACTGCCATTACATGTTAGCCGGTACCAATGACTTAGCCTGAATTGTGAAGCATGCGAGCGGTCGGAAAAAATGCCACTATCGAGTAGTCACCCATCCAGTAATAACTGTAGGTGACCGCATCTGCTGTTGCTTTAACCAAGTAATTCATTCCAATCAATCGGTTCCACTACGTAAGTAGGTAGACTTATTAGACGATTGAAAAGTTCAAATTCAATTCGTTTCGTACTTAGCAATTTTTTTCATTCTAATGTAACGTTTGGGGCACTTGTGAAAAGTTTTTGTAGAACTCTATTTTTATTACATCACATAATCTCAACAAATAGTATGAAAGGAATCAAAAACGGCCTTACTAATAAATAAGTTATATACACTCAGAATAACTCTTTGACGTATATCAATTTAAACTGGTTTAATCGCATTTAGCGTTCAAATAACCAGTTTGTCAGACCTCGCATAACGGCTGTATTCATAGCTCATAAAGTCATAACCTTTATTACTGAGGCCGTATGAGTTTATTTTATATATGGATGAAGGGATGTTAGCGAACTAACCTTATACCCTTTAAAAATTGTCATATTACATATATGACAGCGACATCTTTTTGGCAACTGTTCTCGAGTCGGAGACCATTTTTATACTTCACGTTCGAATACAATCATACCGCGATGCAGAATACTTAGAGCGCCCTCTACAGAGCAGCAAATGACACTAACAAATAAACTGAAAATAATTATTATTAATTTCGATCCATAATTATATTATTTTTATGCACTAACCAGTGCTAGGGACAATTTTTTTAAATCATATTTTGAGGCTAAAATTCCACCCATGCTGAGATTAGGCTATCCGTACCAGCGCTCTTTCCAACTGAGTTAATGGGCGACTCACTGACATCAGTCAAATTTCGATCCATATTTTTTTTAATAAGCGTATCCTACTAATACGTTGTGGGATATGGATATTTGTTACTTTTTCACGTAAAAAATATTAATTACACATATATTACTTCACTTCAGAAAACAGACGGTTTAAGTATAAGTGATTTATTTCAGACAATCAATTGTAACAAAAAGTAAAAAGTATTTGACGCAATTTAACCCAAGAACTCCTAAATATGAGACAAGTGTCACAACGAACTGTTATAGTGTCTTTGTAGTTTATTGCAAACACACACACACACACACTCACACACAAACACATACACTTTTTTGCGCTTTGCTCTACATAAAGAGATGATTCATTGGTGAGAATGATGGGTGAGGTGACCACACAAACGCTGCCGTTCTGGTGCAGCTTATTACAACAAGAACAAGAGTAGCCGTTCAGATCTTTGGTTTAAAATAAACTCCATTGGACGGGTGAAGTAGGCCGGGCAAAGTGCATTCGATAAATTGGAAGCTAAATAATACTTAAAATACATGGTGTTAATTTGACATGGAGCAGAAAGGGGGTTAGTTGGACGAAAATACTCACTAGATATAACCTATAGTAATGAGTATTCTGTACAAATATGCATATTGTGCAAGAAATAATTTTATAATCTAATCTAAGGGTCCAAAACCCAAGCAAACGCCACCATTGCTGAGTGAAGAGACCTGCATTCTATATTGGAGGGTTGATGGTTGAAACAAAGAGGGAGCCAAGAGTGATGAGCTTAAAGGTTCCTAAATCAAATCTCTATTCTTCTTCTTCTTTCAGTGTTCCTCCCGGCTACCAACGGTTTCCAATCTGCAATGGCCTACATGATAGTCACTCAACCGACTTGGACCCAAGTAGGTCGCTGCAGACAAAACTTAAACAGATGGGGTTATATTGCAACAACCGATGAGCAATGTGATTGTGGAGCCTCATTGCGATCCATGGTGCACCTGCTCCAATGCCCATTGTACCCTCACACCTGCACTGGGAACGTAACAGCGGCCAACAACGCTACAATTGCTGGGGCCAACTATTGGACAGGAAAAATTTAGACTGGTCGAATCACTGACACGAAAATAAAAAGAAGTGTCTATCCACTACTGGAGTTTGGAAGTTAGTTTTGTAAAATCTTCTGTCCTTTCTACCAAGCGAAATAGTCCTTGGACGCTGGCTGTTCCAGTTTATTTTCTGTCGCTACAAAGCCAACAATTTTTTTCCCATAAATAAGGGAATATCTGTTTGCTTGATTATTTTTATTTACGCTGGTTTCATAGAGATTTTATAATACTTACTCTTATCTGTCCCATCGTGTACCGTTTTGAATGTAAACATATTTTTCCTGCAATACATATTTTGTAATTTACCAGTATAGATTTGTGGCACAAACATGTGGGAACTGCTCTTTCTAGTAAGAAAGTGCATTCGTTAAAAATCTGGTTGTCAAAAATCATATCAAAATAACGTTTACCAGAAGATATAAAAGTTAGGACAGAAGACTTACCTTTTTAATCTGTGGTGAATGTAATTTTTAATTACTGAAAAAGAATTTATGCATCTTCCGAAGAACGTTTGCTACAAAAGTAAGACAGCAAAACCGGCCGCCCGTATCCCCTGCTGCCCCATCTCAGATCACCACCCTGTATGCCACAAAACATTGGCCGAAAATAAAATACTTTAGCCTCGCGCAGCTGGCCTTAAAATTGCAAGAGGTACAATACTAGAATAGAAACGAATCGTTAAAGTGCACTACAAATTGTTTCTTTGGTGGAGTGTCCAGTGGCAATATTTAATGAAGATAAAATTTACACGGTTTAGTTAGGAAACCTGAGCATCTGAAATGCGTGAAATTGCCAATCCGCTGTGGGCACGCGTGATAATTCAGCCCACACTCTCTGTCTGAGAGAAGGCCTGTGCCCTGCAATGGGACATTCATAAGCTAGTTTAAAAAAATGTCCACTGCAGGGGCATTATTACATAAGTATCCACTTAGTTGCGTGACGTTGATTTTTACTTTTTTTAAGCTACTCGGGCTGCCATATGCCTATATTTTTTGACACTTACGAGTCGTCTAAATGCTTCACTCGATAGAGTGGAATGCTACGTAATAGGAGGGCAGGACTCAGATTAAACTAACTTCGCTAGCGAGTTACCTGTAACACAAGTCATTTGGTTGTACTCAGCATGGGGCTGACGACATCTGTATAATATGTTCATAAATATTTATTATTTTTATTATCAAGAAAGCGAGCAAGTTGAATAGAACTAGAAATGAGTTTTATATCTCGGCTTGCGAAATATTATACTGTTTTAGTTCATATCTTAAAACGGAAGTAAACAAGTCATTATGAAAATACCTAAAATTAAGAAAGTCATATACCTAGGTACGATCTATTAGAATAATTAGTAGCCATTAACCGAGCAGTTCCAGCGCGCCTCTGTCCGCATGTCATTGTTCTGATAGACAGAGAGACAGTACTAAATTACTATTAGAATTCCCATTTCTTAAAGCATATTACACCTTACTAATAAAGGTTATGAGCTGTGTATACAGCCGTTATGCGAGGTCTGACAAACTGTTTATTTGTACGCTAAATGCGAATAAACCAGTTTAAATTGATATACGTGAAATAATTATTCAGAGTGTATAACTTATTTTATAAGTAAGGCCGAAAAGGATTATTCTAAATATATGGCATTTTGCAAGTGTAGTGTAGGACGCCCTCCGACCAGGTGGGATGACGATCTGCGAAAAAACTACTAGCTGATGCTGGATGCGGCAAGCTGAAGACAAGGCGCTATGGCGCTCATTAGGGGAGGGCGACGTCCAGCATTGGACTAATATAGCCTAAAGAAGAAGAAGAAGGAATTTTTAATTACTAGTTATTATAACCGTGGCTTTCAAACCACCGCATAATATAACAGGAGCCTCGTTATTTGTCAGATTGTCAGATACAAAATTCATCTATCTCCACATAAGGCTAAGCCACACAAAATCCATCAGAACACCTCCGGAGCACGTACTAACTAGTACACCGAAGGCAATAAACGAAAGAAAATGCCAAGAAACAAAGAAACAGAGCGTTAGAGAAACGAAGCAAAAAATATTTTTGTAAACACAAAAAACCGACTGTTAAAATAATTAAAACTGTTTTTATACGGATTTATGCTCGTTTATTACATTTTTGCAATTTTCCGACCTTTCGGCACTTTTTCAAGTACCGTGGTCCCGGAAGACTGAGGTGATAGGCGTCTTTTAGAAAGCATTAACGGTAAGTTTACTACCCTCTAAAATTACAAAAGTTAATTATGAATTTACGTTCCAAAATAGGCAATGCAACTTTTTTCATATAAAGTCAACAATATCGATCATTAGTAATTGAAGTTAAAATTAAATTTATAAACGATTTTTTTTACATAAACTTAAAAATAATGATTATTAATTGAAATTAACTTTTTTTAACTCTACAGTCACACTTCTAGCAAGGGGGTCTCATGCACTTAAGCACTGGTTCCCATGCTACCGGTATGTTCCAACCACGATCTCTATTAAAATTTGGATTCCAGCGGATCTCTATTGCCTCGCGTATCATTCTAGGGAAGAAACGGTCTTCTCGGGCTAGAACTTCAACTTTATTGAAATGTATAAAGTGGTTGGGACTGTTAAAAACCAAAAAAGAGCTAACTGAGCAAGAATGAGTCCACGCAAGAGTGCGAGTACGAAATACAGTGAATATTGTAAAGAGGTTAGAAATTTCACTGATGCCGGTGAGTCGCCCATTAGCTCAGTTGGAAAGAGCGCTGGCACGGATCGCCAGAGGTCGCGGGTTCGAATCCCGGCATGGGTGGAATTTTTAAACTCTAAATAGGTTTTAAAAAAGAATGAGTCTGTTTTCAATTTTCAGTCTTTGAACAAAAAATACTTCAGGTGCAGTTTTTCTGAACTGTTAATGAAACGCTACGCGCTGCTAACTAAAGCGCAAAAAATGGAAAAACATGTCTTCTTTTTAGACGCGTCCTTGGAAAAAGCAAACGTCACAAATATTAATTGAACCTAGGTCCTTGGACCCAGGACTTTAAAACACTTCTTTAAAAGACTTGAAACGGCCGTTCTTAACGGAAATCGATTAAAGTACTAGGTTATTCTAGGGGTTCTTAAAATTGTTGTCATAGTTGTTAAGACTTACGACGCTCACATTTAAAAAAAAACGTATCATCAAACTAGTAATGATTTATTACATTGGTGGCGCTAAGGCGCTAACCCCCAGTTTCTCGTAAACTAACAATCTGTTAATCTACTGTTAACAGCTGTAAAATGTTTTTTCTGTATGCAGTTTGGCCACTTGACAGCTTTTAAAAACCTATTTAGAGGCTAAAAATTCCACCCATGCCGGGATTCGAACCCGCAACTTCTGGCTATCCGTGCCAGAGGTTGCGGGTTCGAATCCCGGCATGGGTGGAATTTTTAGCCACTATATAGGTTTTTAAAATTGTCCTTAGCACGGGTTAGTGCATTAAAAATAAAAATAGTATAATCACTTGACAGCTGTTAACAGTAGGTTAACGGCTAGTTAGCGTCTCAAAAACCAGGGGTTAGACAGGTCTTGCAAGTGGCGTTTGTACCTTCCTCGGGGAAGAGACCCGTGCCCCTCGGTGGGGATATAATGAATTGATGGTGATGATGATGATTGTGGCGCTAGCTAGGACCGCAAAACGACTCAACCGATACGCTCAGTGATGCTAAATCACCTCCAGTCGATGGGTAACACTGATCAGGATCACGTATTAAAAAAAATATTTTTAATATAGAGCAACCTTTAGAAGCATTATAATCTTATATGAAAGGTTTTTAGCCTCCAGAACAAGAAAATTATTGTGTACTTTATTCCCATGAAATAAACGATTTATTCCGAAAAGAAATAATTTATTCCTATGAAAGTAATATATTTTTTTTAATATTACACTCCAATGGTCATCTCAATTCAGACGTTCATATAAGTGCTGTCTCTCCCACTGTGAGAACATCTGTCACTTTGAAACATAGACATAGGCGTAGGTTGCTTATGTTATAAATACATAAATCACTTTTCACTTTTATCTTGCGAGGAAGGACTACCTCGAGAGACGTAACTTTACGATACGAGTGATTTTCACGCTGAACGTAGAGAACATAGGCTGTGAGCAAACCTAGGCTGGTTAATCTTTCATCGCGTGGCAAACAAGCCTTTATAGACATACCAGGTAAATACAGAGTTTGGTCGAACGAAATTTCGCTCAAAAGCGAGGTGACACGATGTTAACAAACACGCACACATTGCCATCAACAGTGCAACACAAACACAAACGCTAAGCATGCATAATTGGCTAATAATTTGTTGCCTCACTTTGGAAGTTCGGACTGCGATTCTATTCCTTACACTTTAACTTCATTGCACACATTAATTACACATTTTTTGTGAAGTCTAAAAACGTACCAATGCACAGGCCTTCTCTCAGGGAAAGAGTATGGGCTTCATTACCACGCGTGCCCACCGCAGATTGTCAATTTCAAGCGCTGAGGTATTTAAACACCTCAGACACTCAGGTTTCCTCGCGATGTTTTCCTTCGCAGTTAGCAGAAGTTGGTAAGAAGATAGTAAGCGATATATTTTGAAGATAAATTTGATCTCTGGTAACACAGCATCATCGTCGATATCAACCTTTTTGTATATCCTTACTGCTGGGGCACGGGTCTCTTCAGCATATTTTTATAAAACTTACAACCATCCTTAAAGGGAACCACATTGTAATAACAAAGTACAAAATTTTAATAGTTTATCAATATTTGCTACAAAGCAACATTAGATTAGATGCATACATGCCTAAATTATATTACCCTATTCACTCCACGAAACGGACCTAAACATACACACGCGCGATGAACATAAACCTCTTTCGCCGTCGACGTCGGCCAAAGAGCCGTAATTTCGTACTTCTTTACTCGGAAAATTTGCCGATTCAGTCTGTCACGTGGCCAGTTAGAGTTGATCTGCGGTTATCAATCTTATTGCCCCTTTGTCGCCGTGAAATGGTGGTGGCGCGGGAGGGGCGGGGGCCTCGGCACTGGTCACGTCTTTAGGTGGAAAAGTGAAAATAAGAGAGCAGGCTGAGCTCTAATTTTGTGACACATTTCGTGAACATCCCGCCGGCGCGTCAGCGTATCAGAAAACGACGGGTTTTTTGCGTCCACGCCTTTTCTTCTTTGCCCTGTCTTGGGGTTCCGTTGTTAGATTCACTGATAAGCTAAGCAGTAGAGATTTCATAAAATAAACCAATCGTTGCCAGTCAGTAAATTAATTATTTTTGTAAAATAAATTATTTTTTAAGTGGGACAGGTTACACTTATCCCCAGTCACGCCTGATGGTAAGCGAAGACGGGGTCTACGATGTTACGTGCTTACATTTTAAATGCCGGCTAGCTCTACTTTTCTATCTATGAAAATATTATGTTTATTTGGTATTTATTTGTTAGCTAACGGTGAAAGAAATTTCTTGATATAGAGGAAATCTATGGAGACCGCGCCCAGGGGCACAAAATGTAGGCAGAAATGCAGAAATGGTCGACCTGGACTATAATAGCCACAGACTGCGATAGAGGACCCATGAAGAGACATGTCCAGCAGAGGACAAACAAATACTGAAGGAGAAGAAGAACGTGAAAGAAAACATCGTGAGGAAACAATAGGTTCCTGATCAAGGTCTAGGAATGAGATCAATTTCTATAGAAATAAGTCCGCCTTTGCTCATAATATAAGTTAACCCTGTTACTTAAGTGCTTTACTTTGTATATTTTGTACATTGTATAAAGTGTAACAAACAAACAATTTTGAGATATTGAGAACGAGGACGAGGTTTCTATTGTTATTTTCAGGTTCAACTATGAGATCACTAGGACATTATTGAGAACGAGGACATAAAATTTCTATTGTTATTTTCAAGGTCAGAACTGATGTCAATATGACGATATTGTAAATGAGGAATATAGTTTTCAATTAAAAATTATGAATTATTCATAATTAACTTTTGTAATTTTTGCCGAGGGTAGTAAACTAACCGTTAATGCTTTCAAAAAGACGCCTACCACCTCAGTCATCCGATACCACGGCACCTGTAAAAGTGCCGAAACGTTGGAAAATTGTAAAAATGTAATAAAAGAGCAAAAATCCGTATAAAAACAGTCTTAATTATGTCTAGTGCTCGTGTTAACCTTAGAAAATACTAGATTTCTATTGTTATTTTCAAGTTCAGGACTGAAGTTACTAGGACGATATTTTGAACGAAGATGTCATATTTCTATTCTTATTTTCAAGGTCACTACTGAGGTCAATAGGACGATATTATGAACGAAGACGTTAGATTCATTTTGATACTTTCAAGGTCTGAACTTCATTAATATGACAATATTGTGAACGAGGACTATTATATACTTCTTTTCAAGTTCAGGAATGGCTTTAACGAAACCCTCTGTGCCCGAAACGAACTCGGGATTGGCAAATTTTCCGCCCATCCCCATGGAAATTATGTCTGAAGTGGCAGACGTTTGTTTTTTGTGGTCTCCTGAAGTTGTTACAGAGGGGATGGCTATATGTTTTTTCTTCATTTAGCCTCTTCGACAAAACGCAATTTGACGAAATTTAATCGATGAAGCTTAGAACTTTTATTTGTTACTCAAAGAATCTATTCCCTAATGATTCGCATTGCTCATAAACGCTATATTATTATTGTTATGCATATTAGACGGATCTTATCGAAACTATACGTTACGTTTAAAACTTTTCTTTTTACTCTCCCTCTGTCTCTGTCTAAGAGAAGGCGTTTATAGGCTACATTAAAAAATAATATATAATAATATACTTGCATACAAAAATAGGTATTGATACCAGTGGTTCGATATCAACCCTCTGTATGTCCCCACTGCTGGGGCGCGGGTCTCTTCCTGCATTGCAGGAAGGTTAGGCCATACTACACCACGGGGCCCAAGTACTGCTTGGCGGAGCCTGTCATTAGTTTTGTCAAAAAATATTGTGAGTCAAACACAATGTTGTTTGCTAGAGTACATTTATAAACATTACATAATTACGTATGTACCTACGTTTTTTTCGTCCTGAGAGCCTTTTTAACATTTAAACATTTAAAAGGACCTTACACAAGAAATAACATATATTATGTTTACAAAGGTAAGCTTATCTCTGAAACATGTTTTTGGCAGTAAAATATGGGTTTGTACAAAATGAACCACAAAAATCTTATAACCTACCTAAAGGGAGAATAAATTAACTACTTATAAATTATAAATAATAAATTAATACCTGAAATGAAAATCTTGTGGAATAATACGCAAAAATATCTTCTTCTTCGTGCTATATTATGTAGTCCACTGCTGGACATACCCCTCCCCTAATGTTCGCCACGGCGCCCTGTCTTCAGCTTGCCCCATTCAGCATCTGCCTGGAGCTTTTCGCAGATCGTCATCCCACCCTGGTCGGAGGGCTACCTACACTACGTTTGCCGAGTCGCGGTCTCCACTCAAGAACACGCTTACTCTAACTATTATCGGTTCTTCGCTAGATATGGCCAGCCCACTGCCACTTCAGCTCGCTACTTCTCTGAGCTATGTCGATAGCTTTGGGTCTCTGTAGGATGCATTCGTTACGAATTCTATCCTTCAGAGAAACTCCGAGCATAGCTCTCTCCATAGCTCGCTGAGTGACTTTGAACTTTTGGACCAGCTCTTTCGTGAGTGTTCATGTCTCGGCTCCGTAAGTCATCACAGGTAGGACGCACTGATTAAAAACTTTCGTTTTCAAACATTGCGGTATGGATGACGAGAAGACTCGGCGTAGTTTCCCAAACGCTGCCCAGCCCAGCTGGATCCTCCAAAATATATAGCTTCTAATTTTCTATCTAATTAAATCTAGAAGCGGTGATAGCGCAACGCCTCACATTCAGGAGGGCGTGGGTTCAAATCCCGGCTTGCACCAATGACTTTGTACTCTAAGTTATGTACATTTGTGGAGTGGTAGTGGCAATACTACTCGTCAACCGTAAGGGAAAACATTGTGAGGAAACCTGAGTCTTTGTGATGTTCAGATGCCTAGCGATTGTAATTGCCAAACCGCTGTGGTGCGTGGCATTAAAGCACAGCTCTCTCTATAAGAGAAAGCCTGTGTCCTGTAGTGCGTGGAAAATAATAATAATAAATTGTTTATTTTAAATACCAAAATTTTACATGTAAAAAATGACTACCATCGTTTGGTGGTAAACATATTGTACAACATTCCTGTCTCCTAAACTAGGCAAAAAACCTGTATCTTAGGAATAGGTGAAATTAAATTAAAGCTTAAAACATGTGCGTACAAACTTTTGTCGTGATACATTGAGTGGACGACTGTCAGTCAATATGATAATACTATTTGCATGCAAGAAAAATAAATACAAAAATAATATAAACAGAGAAAAAAAACAGTTATTAGCCTCTCATATTAATGTGCGTGTGTTTGTTTTTGAGATTGTGGGTGTACGTTTGTGTATGTGTGTGTTTTTGTGTGTGTGTGTGTGTGTGTGTGTGAGGGTGTGTGTGTGTGTGTGAATATGTGTAGGTATGTGCGCGTGTGTAAGAAAGTTCGTAAGAAAACTCTTAATGATTCGCTATACTCATACACAGTTATATATTAAACGGGTCAAATCGCGATTATTTATTAGGTAAAACGTAATAACCTTATTTCCCGACGTTTCGGCAGCGTTACGGTTGCCGTGGTTCCGTGTAGACACAACGTCAGGAAATAAGGTAATTACGTTTCACCTAATAAATAATCGCGATTTGACTCGTTTAATATATAACTACACAAAAACTCTACAAAAACAGGCTAAGCAAAATCCAAATCTATCTTCGCTTGCATTCATAGACGGTTTAATTTAAAAAAGACCCTAAAAGGATTGGCCTCTCATTATACTAGACAAAAATCTATAAAACCGCTCCATCACTAATCTACTTCACACTAAATTAATTTAATAGAAGCCAGGTTGGCAGCTTTCTTTACGATAGGACGTGTGCACACGGAGCGTAAAATTCATTTTATTCAAATTCAATTCAAATTCAAATAATTTTATTTCAACGTAAAGAATTTACATTCTATTTGCTGAATGTCAATGTACAATGTAAAGTGTAAGCCGCCGCCTTCGGGCCGTATTGTAGTGGAGAAAAAGGCAGCGGAAAAAAAAAAACTCCACTCTGACCATCTTTTCTCAAATAATCTTAAAACTAAATACATCAGTTGCCATATGTAAACCTAATAAGATTTCATGATTGCCATTAACAACCCTAAATGCCAAAGCATTAGTCAAATGTCTCACAATAATAGGGGAAAACATAAGTGCTGCGGCCAGACACACGAACAGCACTCGTTCACGAGCATAACGCAGTGCTCAGCCATCATCAGTCTCAACCATTTTGGAGGGAGATAGATGACCCGAACACCACGCTACCATTCGAATGACCTTTAGCAAACTTGCAGTTAAGTTTTTGTCAGTTATATAAGGTATCATATAGTTATTAATATGCAATCACGTCGTCTGTACACACTTGTATTATAAAATATATGTTATACTTAGCTATACTTAACAATAAAATCGCGGTGGAATTGGTTTACTACCACGGATTAGGATCGTTTATATAGTCGTCTATTCTATAATATGCCTTTTTACATAGCGAATTTTTAATGAAAGTTTTAAATTTATTTTCAGACAAGCATAGAACACGTTCTGGAATTTTGTTGTAAAAACGAACGCAGTAACCTACAAATGATGTGCCTACCTTGGCTAATCGGGATTTAGTACAAGCAACCTTGTTTCTATTCCTTGTGTTTACGTTATGAACGTCCCTATTTAATTTAAACATTGTTATATTTTTTCGGACATACATTATATTATCGAATATATATTGGCAAGCCAGTGTAAGAATGCCTATTTCTTTAAAACGCTCCCTTAGCGATTCTCTACTGTTTAAGTTGTAAATAGCTCTTATTGCTCTTTTTTGCAAGACAAATATGGTTTCTATATCTGCTGCCCGTCCCCATAATAACAAACCATACGACATGACACTGTGAAAATAACTAAAATAGACCAGCCTCGCCGTCGACACGTCTGTAAGTTGTCTAATTTTTCTGACTGCAAACGCTGCTGAACTCAACCGACCCGACAGTTTTCCAATATGCTGACCCCATTGCAGTTTTGAGTCTATCGTTATACCTAAAAAAAGCGTGGACTCTACCAGCTCTAGCCTCTCACCAGATATTTTTAAACTCGTGTCAACATTTTTAACATTGGGTAGTGAGAATTTGATGCATTTTGTCTTTTTTGCATTTAGCATCAGATTGTTTATAGTGAACCAGTTTAGAATAGTAGATAAAGCATTGTTTACATCGTCTACATTACTTATACCTCTCTTTACTTTAAAAATTAAGGAAGTATCATCTGCAAACAACACTATCTGCGAAAGCTTTTCTACTAGGTAGGGCAAATCATTTATATATACCAAAAAAAGGAACGGACCCAGTATAGAACCTTGAGGAACTCCTACTTTTACATCAGAACCCGAGGATTTAACTCTATTAATATCAACCTTTACAGTTCTGTCTGTTAAGTAAGATCGAAGAAGACTTAGTGATTTATTACTTAAACCATATCGGTGCAATTTTATGAGAAGTGTTTCGTGGTCAACGCAGTCAAACGCCTTAGAAAGGTCACAGAAAACCCCAATGGCATCCTGCGACTCTTCCCACGCCTCAAAGATATGCTTTACTAACGCTATGCCTGCTTCCGTCGTTGAGCGGCCTTTTGTAAACCCGAACTGTTTCTTATGGAAGAGCTTATTTATACTAAAATGAGTTTGCAATTGATGTAATATTACTTTCTCAAAAACTTTACTTAGCACCGGCAGTATTGCTATAGGTCTGAAATTATTTGGATCTTCACTATCACCAGTTTTAAACAAGGGTACGATTTTACTTAACTTTAATAGATTAGGAAAGGTTCCCTGGTCAACACATTTATTAAAAATCAAAGCAAGGTAAGGTGCTAGAATATTGATTATAGTGGATATTAATTTAACCGATAACCCCCACAAATCTTCAGTCTTTTTTAAGTTTAACTCTTTAAATGTTTTGACAATAGTTAAGGTAGTTATATGGGAGAATTGGAAGTCAACTTTACATGGATTTGTACTTTCCAAAAGTAAGGTATCGGCTAATTGGGAGGAAGAATTTAAGCTAGCCGTTATATGCAGTGGCATGTTTTTAAAAAAAGTTTGAAATATTTCTGCTATGTCCTTCTTCGAATTAACTAACTTACCTTCGATCTTCAACGCAAATCCCTGGTCCTTAGGTCTCGTTTTACCTGTTTCTTTGTTAATTACTTGCCAGACTGTTTTTATTTTATTAGTAGACGCCATAATTT
Organism: Yponomeuta sedellus; assembly: GCA_934045075.1. Taxonomy (NCBI): domain Eukaryota; kingdom Metazoa; phylum Arthropoda; class Insecta; order Lepidoptera; family Yponomeutidae; genus Yponomeuta; species Yponomeuta sedellus. Next base: position 8,655,975 of record OW203747.1, read on the forward strand.
TTTTACTTATACTTATCGATTTGGCTGTTAAACAAGTTTGTCTAAAAGTTTTTGAATATTTTTTTACGTACTCTTTGAACGTCGGATCGTGATTGAATTGTTTTTCTTCATACAATTCATAAAGCCTTTTCCTACTTCTATATATACCTGGCGTTGCCCATTCTGAAAACCCGCTTTTTAACTCTGTAATTTTTTTTACGTTAAAAACAAGTTCAAATTCTTTTGATATGGTTGAAAACAATACTTGATATAACGTATTCGGATCATTGCTATCGAAATTCAACGAATTGAACTTTATGTTTATATTTTTTTTAAATAATTCAATTTTTTTCTCTGTTATTGGCCTACAATTTAATTCATTGCATTTTTTTGCTTCCAGTACTGACGGTAGGACTACCCATAGCCCGCTATGGTCCGACTGTAATTTATGTATGACTTCTTTTTCTAAATATTCACAATTGCAAAAGACATTATCTATGCAGGTAGCGCTAGTAGCAGTTGTCCTAGTGGGTTCTGTAAATAAATTATCTAAATTATATGACCTGAAAAGGCTTGCGAGTTTAGTTTTAAGTGGACCTTGAACTAAGAAATCTATATTGAAGTCCCCACACACCACTATGCTCTTCGTAGTACTGAATAGGCGTTTTAAGGCATCCTCCATAAGTAATTCAAATTCATTATAATTTGATTGTGGCGGCCTATAAACACACATAACTATATACCTATCCAATTCCACACACGATATCTCAATTAAACGTTCAACAGATAGACTGACAATATCTTTTCTTTCTTTCATTTTCAAACTACTTTTGACAAAGATCATTGAACCTCCTCTTATTGAGTGTTGTCGGTTAAAAGTGCTTGCTGCTAAATAGTCTTTTAAAGTAAATGACATTTCAGAATGTTTCAGCCAATGTTCTGTTAAACACAAAATATCTACATTGAAATCTGCTAAAAATAGTTCAATTAAATTGTCTTTGCCGGAAAAACCCTGTATATTTTGTGCAACTAAATTGATACCTAACTTAGGGTTTTCCTTTGTCTGCGATGGCAGTTTAAAGCCATTGACTGTGTGTTTGAGCCCGCTATTGAATTATTACTAATACTAGTAACACGGTTGTCATTCCTATCAGGTTGTGTTATAATTCCTATAACCACAGAGTCAAAAATATTGTAAGCTAACAAAGTAGCTAACTTACGTCGACTATTTTTCGTGAGGTACACAGTATCTCGCGTCAAAAAGTAATTCTTAACAAATTTGTTAAGATCAAAAAATGATATGTCACTATGACGACATGTCAAATGGTGAATGTGTATGTTCAAGCTATGGATGTCATTATTTTCTTTTGCTGACAGGGACTGAGAATATGGGAAAGCGCAAAACACTAATTTTCCCATCCACCGTTGGACATCTTTAGCTTGACCATATACTTCAAATATATTGTTTATATCAGTCTTTTTAACACCTTGGCTATTTCCTACTAATAAAATGTAGGTTGTGTCGTTCTGTATTGGGCTTTTGAACAGCTCTTTAACAATGTCAGTAAAACTTGAATGGGGATAGCATTTATTCAGCACATTTTGTGTCAGCCTGTCATTCAACAAAGGACCTAACCCTGCACCTATCTTATCAGAGAAGATTACAGTCCTCCTTTCTTGTTTTACTGCCGGGCCAGTCATGCTAATGGTGGTTGATTCAGGCTGGCTGTGAGTTATCTCAGTAGTGCTTGGAGGTAGACGCAACGCAGCTGGACTTGTATCCTCAGTGGGGCCATGCAGCCGTGTGGTGAGGCATGATGTTGATGCTGGTGGCTGATCTTGTAGAATTTTACAAGATGCACATGAAGAACCCGCTGATATTTTGTTGCTTAGCGACTGAAATCGATCCATGTTATATGTACCTAAGGCTGTTAGTTCTGCTGCATATGCCTCCATTTCCTCTTGTGCCTCAGTGTATTGCTTGCCTAAGTCACTGAGTGATTTTTCTAAACTATGAATGTGGGAGTGAAGATCCTGAATTTTTTTTTTTTTTTTTTTTTTTTTTTTTTTTTTTTCTTTTTTTTTTTTTTTTTTTTTTTTTTTTTATGGTTTTGTTGTTTCACACTTTTTGAAGACACGTTGCTTAAAGCTTTACGAGTTTGTATTAGCGCAGTAACCTAAGCTTATAATAATAATTCTTGTGCTTACGTTAGCACAGTCATGTTGCTGTGCAGTTGCCAATAGAAAACTATTTTTTTTTGTAAACACCCTTATCGCCCTGAACGTTTTAATTTAACTAGGCAGATGGCGCTTGTGCAAAACTGTATGTTTCCGGATTATTTCAATTCATTGTCCTTAGCACGGGTTAGTGCATTAAAAAAAAATAGTATAATTATTTCAATTCAACTCTCATATTTCTTGTATAATAAATATTTTTTCTTTGTCTCCATTGATGGTTGCCTGGAAGATGCAACTTTGATATGACCAACGTAATTAAGGTTTTGTGGTATTTAAGAGTTTTAATTTCATCGGTACATTGTATTTAATTGAATTATCGAATTATTGAATTTTATACATTCTGCTGACCCAAAACAGCAAGGGATTTGACTACGCTTATCGTGATATCACTTTTTAGTTTGCAATCCTGTGTGAGTACTTTTGGGTGAGCGTAGACGAAATTAGATATCATTGGGTCTACAATCAAAGAATTAGTAGCTTCAAATCGGCTCGGATTTCATTCCAATGTGTCCGCGCCCTAACATTTTTTCATCGGCCCTGCGTGCCCTCTGCTAAAGTTAATACCCTATGTCCTAAGGCTTCGTCTAGACAAGTTGGAAAGATAATAAAAGTCCTTACTTACACTGCGAACGCGCCCCTTATTCTGCAGAAGTAATTTGATACTTTGATGGTTGACTTTGACTTGACCCTCCAATTAGACTTAACCCGAACTTTACGGAATAGGTACGAATATTATAAGGTTAAGTCAGAACCCTTAGGGCTGCTTGAAAACATAAAAACAAAATAACCTCACGCCTGTATCTCAGAGGGGTAGGCAGACACCAGGGACTGCCACTTGCCAAAATTTTGACATCACATTCGCTTCATCAGCGTTCATAAGTCGTTACATGCACGCACGCCGGTTCCGGGTACTTTTTATCCTCCTTTTGCTAATACATTCCCTATTTGGTCGACCGTCCCTTACCGGCCCTTCCACTCACGTATTCTGACAGTAAGAACAGTCTTGCAAGCCTCCACCAATCCGGACTTGGCCCCCGTGGTGGAGTATGGCCTTCCTAGCACCTACCTTCCTTAGGGTAGGTACCTTCCTTAGAAGAGTTCCATAAGAAGCACAGTGACACGAAATTTTTATATAGTATATTAGACTTGCTGTTATATTATGTTGTTGTTTTGTTATATTAATTAGCCTACAACTTATTTTCGTGTACGAATCTCGCGCGAAGCGTTCATCTCTAAGCCGAACCGAGTGATGGAATCAATCACTTAAGTTTGTAACGGTGCAAACCTCTTTACACCATTTTTATTTCTTTTTCCATCTATCATTTTCAAATATTTAAATTATGTATGTCACTCATTCTTCGATTTCCCTCATTTTTCACACTACTACTTTACGCTTTGACCAGATCTGACTTTTTACCTGCTTCTCCGTTTATCCGTTTTTATCCAGTTTTCTGTTAATATTACTACAATTCTACAAATAAAACCACACCTAAAGTCGTTCCAGAGTTTATTTATTAATTATTAAAGTTATAAAACGTTACACTGGCGCCCAACGATAATAACGAAACCCAACGTCACCCCACGGCTTGATACGCCGAGGCGACAAAGCCCACCCACCGCGACTACGCTGCGAGTGCGAAGGCAAATACGAGTACGATTACCACGATTATACGTGTGCACAATCATCGAACTGCTGCTGCTGCTTTATACCCACGACCCACGACCTCATTCATCAAATACGCATCCCTTGGAGCTCCACAGCCTTGCTTAAGGGTTCTGTCGGACTTCTTCCGTTTCTGAAGACCTGCAAGATTTTTTTTTTGTTAAGTGTTTTATAAATAAAATATTAAATTAATTTTAAAGTGCGACTTGACTTCTGGACCACAAGGTAATTCATCATAACTACTCATTGACCATTCTTCACTAACTAGATTCACCCATAGTAACAAATTTTTTCGGCCCTAATAAAAGTCCTATTCTATCTATCTGCACCCCACCTAACCGAAACATACCACAGTTAGTATACACCAACAGTATACAATCAATAACTTCTACACGCATTTAGCACACAGTTACACAACCACAGGCTGCTCACTAGCAGTTCTATAGACCTCGGTAACCTGGAATTTATAATTCCAGGTGGGACTGGTTACTAACTTACGTTGCCTCAGGAGAGTATCCTGGGTAATTACACGTAGACAGCCTAGCTTTACCCTCTAGGTCTTCGAGGCCGACTCGAAGGTAAGGCGAAACTGCACTCATACAGTCTATTGATAACAATATTATATTATTAAAATTTAAATTATAATTATTTACAAAATCTTTGCAAACCAAATTTCTAGACGTCAGTAATTCTGACACCATTCATTGTCATAAAATTTTTCAAAATTCAAAACAAAACCTCCACAGGTTAAACCTATAAGGAACTCTTTGGCAATAAAATAAAAACTTCACCCTCACCCCATCCTTACCTCATTACTAAAATAATTTCTTAGTAACCTCTTTTCTTATAATCCGTATTCTTTTTAAATATTTTAACTGTCAACTTGTACAAAACCTACCAATGCCACCTTTTTATAGTTCTAATTTTCTGTATATATAATCACCACATTACCTTTTCGGACACATTTGCGTCATACTATTTATCTATTTATTTATTAACTATACACTTACACCACTATCCTCCAGGACATTTGCTAACCAATTTTTTTTTATAACAATCCAAACTTTCAATCAGGTGCGGCGACAACACGTTAAATAAGCCTAGGTCAATTAATTTACTTATCAATCGCGTTATCTAATTAACCGCGTTACGGTGTTTACCCCACCATAGCTCTTGAGAGCACTTCTACGACGGATTCTACCCCGTCGGGTACTATGTACCCAATATTATAAATATTGTTAAAATGTAAATAACTTTCATAGAGCGGATTGTGACTCAATAAATAAGCCTTACCACTACCGAATACCAGCGGGTGGTAACTGGCTAAATAAGCCTATTACTAATTTAGGCCAGTTTCTGGATAAATCTAATTAATAAAAATAGATTTTGTCTATACTGAACGAACGTCTTCACCTTCACTTTAGATGAAGACAATGCTAGGTGATGCATGCTAGGGATGAATGATAGGTGATGAATAGAAGTGGAACTGCCTAATGTAAATATTCATTGTAGATATCACCCCACACCTTCTAAATTTTTTTTTCATCGCCCATCTTTTATATTTTATTTTAGTTTAATATTTAAGAATAACTAAATTCATTTACTTACCATCCCACATCCCCGACCTTCATCGACCTTACTTTGGATTCTCGACTTTAAATTTTAAATTAAATAATTTTACTTGACAATTTTTTTATAAAAAAAAATTTTTTTTTAAATATATTTTTTTTTAAATAAATATATTTAAAAAAAATATTTTTTTTTACCGGTTGCCCCCGGGTAGTGTAACGGTGCAAACCTCTTTACACCATTTTTATTTCTTTTTCCATCTATCATTTTCAAATATTTAAATTATGTATGTCACTCATTCTTCGATTTCCCTCATTTTTCACACTACTACTTTACGCTTTGACCAGATCTGACTTTTTACCTGCTTCTCCGTTTATCCGTTTTTATCCAGTTTTCTGTTAATATTACTACAATTCTACAAATAAAACCACACCTAAAGTCGTTCCAGAGTTTATTTATTAATTATTAAAGTTATAAAACGTTACAAGTTAAGCAACAGGCGCGGTCTGGTGCATGATGGGTGACCGTCCCGTGACTACCGCTAGCGGTATTTTTTCCAAGCGCTTCCTTGCTTTGCGAGTCACGTTAAACCGATGGTGCCGGCTGTCATATAATGGCAGTCGTTAAGCCATGTCTGATGCCCTATGGGCGGCTTGATAACTTCTGACAGTAAGGCCCGCAACTGTCTTACAATCCTCCACCAACCCGTACTTGGCCCCCGTGGTGGAGTATGGTCTAACCTTTCTGCGATGCAGGAAGATACCCGTGCCCCAGCAGTGAGGACATACCAAGGGTTGTCATCTGGTTGGCGCAGCATCTTACAAGATTTCTTAGATTATCGTATGTATGAATGTTTTGATTCATCGTAATCCAGTGATTCATAATTCTAAAGAAAAAAACAGAAAGTATCAGATTCTTCGCAGAATCATTCGCCTGATTGTGACCTCAAAACTTCCCGATACCAATTAAAAAAATCACATCGTTAACCTATAACTTTGCCGAGCAAAAGTTCTGAATAAATAGGACTGAAAATATAGGAGAAAGAAGCCAGGAAAAAACTTACCTCCAGCTTGATAGTGGTTGCCCTGTAGGCTCTATCGGCAGTGTTCTGAGCTTGGCAGGTGAACGTCTGGTTGTGATGATGCCTCCTTGGCCGTATAGAGAGCACGGACCTGGGAAATATTTATAAGTTATCGACATAGCTCAGAAAATCAGCAAGCTGAAGTGACAGTGGGCTGGCTATATCTCGCGAAGAACCGACAACTATTGGAGTAAACGTGTTGTTGAGTGGAGACCGCGGCTCGGCAAACATAATGTAGGACGCCCTCTGACTAGGTGGGATTTGCGAAAAATGCAGGCAGATGCTGGATGCGGCAAGCTGAAGACAGGGTGCTATGGCACTTAATAGAGGAGGGCTATGTCCAGCAGTGGACTAGTGCCTGACGACGACGACCTGGGAAATAGAGACACTATAGACACCAAGCGACATTAATTATGAGTAAACTTCAACTCATCAAAGCAAAATTTAGGAGCAAAGGAGACCTGGCCACAGAAAAACATCATGGCTCCAAAATATTGCAGAGTGGTTCAACACGATTAACATAGAACTCTTCCAAGCCACGACATCACGTGACAAAATAGCCACAACGATAGCCGACCTCCGATTAGAGATGGCACCAAAAGAAGAACAAGACGAAACATCAAGGTCTACCATTGGAATAGAATGGTTTTATAGCGGAGATCGCAAATCAGCAAACGTAGCGTAGAATGTAGAGTGGTGGAGCGACGACATTCGCAAAGCGGTAGGCAGTGGCTGGAAGGGAAGAGCCGAAGATTGGATTTAGTGGCATGATTTAGGAAAGGATGTCAAGCAACAGTGGCTTATTTAGATGCTGATGATGAGACATCAAGCACGCGGTAGGTGTGCACTGGAACCCGCCTCAGAAATTTTCGACTTTTCGTCTTGAAATAGTACTTAATAAAGTATATTTTTGCATATTGCATAATTTGAAAATAGCTACCAAACGTACTTTTAAGGGTGACAAAACAAAAAAAGGGCTATAAAACTTTTCTAAACACTTATAAACTTAGATAACATAATTATATAATGTAGTCAAAGTCTCGCACTTTCTTAATGAGAGTAAATGCCTGCTAATGTGTTTGAGTAATGCCAAAAAATCTTTTCTTAAAACACTCCTCAGTTACAGTTTATACTCTGTGGTAAAAGAAAAGACGTAACCATAAATTATTTAAACTGACCCTGAGGGTTGTTTTAGAGGAATCGTGTTTTTTGTAAATAAGACCGCTAATATTTAAGAATTCTTCATCTTTTTTGGGCCATATTAGTCCACTGCTGGACATAGCTCTCCCCTAATGAGCACCATAGCGCCCAGTGAATATTTAACAATATTGCTGGCAAATGAATATAAGTTACCTGGCTGTGAACCTTCTCCCGTCAGACATAAGTTCCACCGTGTAAGTGACTCCTTGAGTCAGGACACCGCCATCGTGGTCCACCCATGTTATCTGTGGAATAATTTGATATTATTAACTCGCAAAGTAGACAGCTGACAATCCCTAGTCGCCAACGAGACCACGACGACGATGACGAAACTTAATGATTACTGATGTGAAAGAAAACCCAAAGAAATAATGAATATAGAAGGTGGCGACTTTTTAAGTAGTAACGGCAACTTGTTATAACCCAAATGTCACTGAATCTTGAGTGACATATTTCTTATACGAGGGTCAGGGTCCTGTTTCATGGAGCAATTATTCATGTTTTACCATCACAATTCAATTTACATTAGAATTTTGAAAAAAATCAAGTACATAATTCCGATCTCCTCCGTGCTTTGCATGGCACATTAAGTCGTTAGCTGCGGCACCAAAACACATAGAAAGAAGCCAATGGTTAGGCAGGTAACAGACACAGCACCTGGGCCGAGTTTCATACAATTAGTAGATTATTGTGACCATTCGACATAAGTCGTAAGTAAGTCTTGATGATATCAACCCTTGGTATGTCACGGGTCTCTTCCTGCATCGCAGGAAGGTTAGGCCATACTCCACCACAGGAACCAAGTCCGGGTTGGTTCAGGATTGTAAGGTAGTGGCGGGCCTCACTGTCAGAAACTATCAGGAAGCCCATAAGGCCTCTGCGATGGCTTAACGACAGCCAGCACCAAATGCTGAACGTGCTTTGCAAAGCATGGAAGCGTTTGGAAAATTGCCACTAGCGGTTTTCACGGGACGATCACCCGTCCTGCATCTGACCGCGCCTATTGTTGCTTAACTCAAGTGATTTATTCCAATCACACGGTTCGACTAGGTCACGCTTCAAATGATATCGGATTATCAATGTAAACTACGCTTCGAATGATATCGGATTATCAATGTAAACTACGAAATGTGACTTTATGTAACTCGGACTAGTCATCAGCCTACCCCTCCGGTATACAGGAGTGTATGATTTTCACATGTTAATAAAGAAATCTTCTTCTTCTTCTTGATGATATATTATGTAGTCCATTGCTGGACATAGCCCTCCCCTAATGAGCGCCATAGCGCCCTGTTTAAACAAATAACCAAATAAATATAAATAAATTCGCACTCACCTCAGCAGGAGGTTTGCCCCCTACGGAGACGCACTCCATGCTCACGTCCTGGTCTTCCACAGCTTCGATGGAAGGTCCCTGAAGGATGCGCGGTGGCTCCGGCGGTACCAAAACGGTCAGCCGAGCGTACCGGGAGCGGATGGCCGTCTCTCCTGTGGAGAGAAACCCAAGGTTAGACTGTTAACCCTGTCGTTGGACAGATTCTCATTGGATATCTGCAGAATTGTCGGTATGACGTTTTTAGTGAAGTGTAACAGGGTCGTCGTCAGGCTAATACTAATCCACTGCTGGACATAGCCCTCCCCAAAAGAGCGCCACGTTGTGCTATGATAGGGGGTAATGCCCACGCTGGGCATGCGGTTTGGGGATCACAGTTTGGTGGAATTGTACTGCAGGGGGCGCTGCTGCTCACCTCCCGGTTTGTGTCCCTTAGTCGCCTTTTACGACACCCGCGGGAAGAATTGGGTTGGTGCTATTCTCTAGGCCGACACCACACGGCTCAAGTAACAGGGCAACTTCAGAGTATTTTATATTTGACTTTAGACATTGTGAAATCTCCAGTAAATACTATTGTAATTGGCGTTTGACGAGTGTTTTAAGAAATCATGTTTTAGGCCTTGCGGTCTTATTATAAAAAGTCGACTCTGCTAAAAAACGGAGATAAAGCTGGTTAGTGTTATTAATTCCTGTTACAAGCCTGTTTTTAGAGGTGAAAATAGTTTAAGAGGCTTTCAAATTTATGTTAAACTAGCTGACCCAGCGAACTTCGTACCGCCCAACAGTCGATTCTTTATTTTTTTTTATTTTTCTCTCCGCCAGAACCATCCTCGTAGTTCAAGGAATATTCTAAAAAAAGAATAAGCGAAATCGGTTCAGCTGCTCTCGAGATTAGCGCTTACCAACACATTCAGTGATTAATTTTTATATTATAGAGATAAAGAATCAGTATTTATTTTATTTATATAAATCCGATGCCACTAAAATACTAACTAATTAAGGGAATACCAAAAATAATTATTAATGTTACAACGTACGCTTTCCGGTGTGCGTTGCAAGACCACCAACCACATTTTAAATAAAATAGAAGCTAATCACAGCCTTCAGAACCTTATGGTACTGAAAACGAATATGACCTCTAAATATTAAATACGTATACATGAAGGTGTTGTAGGTAGGTATCTTGGAGTGGGTGCTAAGTTCATATACCTACATTTTTGCATCGATTCCAAAATGATATCAACCCTTGTATGTCCCCTTGGGGCACGGGTCTCTTCTTGCATCGCAGGAAGGTTAGGCCATACTCCACCGCGGGGGCCAAGTCCGGGTTGGTGGAGGACTGTAGGACAGTGGCGTGCCTTACTGTCAAAATATATCAAGCCGCCCATAAGGCTTCTGACATGGCTTAACGACTGCCATTATATGATATGATAGCCGGCACCAACGGCTTAACGTGCCTTGCGAAGCACGGAAGCGCTCGAAAAAATGCCACTAGTGGTAGTCACGGGACGCTCAACCATCCTGTACCTGACCGCGCCTGTTGTTGCTTAACTCAAGTGATTGATTCCAATCACTCGGTTCGCCTAGACCACGAGCGCTTCGCTAGGCCACGAGCGCTTCATTCTTCGATTCCAAAATACTCTTCTACAATACCGACACTTAAGCCGGTTTAAATGGTCCTATTCGTACCGTTCGATAGGATTATGAATACACAGAGATTCGGAAATGAATCATCTGTTTTCGCAAAAACGCGACGCGGACCGGCAATCAGGTTATTGCTTTAATTATATTTCATTTACCAAATGTTTATTTCCCATTCGGGATTAATTTTCCACGAGTATTTTCGACAGGTAAGCTTTGTTAATTTTAATTTAGTTTTGCTGATGCTCTGCCGTCCACAGCATATGTAATGAATAGTTGCCCCAAAATTAACGCAACATTTGAATTTAATAGAAAACATGGCATTGACGGCCTCGGTTACGGTTACGGCCTTCGGTTTTACAGTCAGCGTGCCAAACCGGCACGGCGTAGCGGTTTGGCACGCTGACTGTAAAACCGAAGGTCTCGGGTTCGATCCCCGGCCGGTTCAAACTAGGAAACGAACTTTTCTAGTTTGTCTCGGGTCTTGGATTTTATTTTATCCATATTTGTATTTATTGTATTAAATCTATTGTGAGTAATAGCACCTGTAGAACAAGTAATTTAGTATAGGGCTAACGAGATCTGTGTAATATGTCTATGAATTATTATTATTATTAACACAGTTTTTAGTCCTGTGATTGTAAGTTTTTACTGAATTATAAAGTACATACGATAAGTTATTTCTGTAATAGTGCAACGGGTCAATATCATCGAAAATTACGAAAATCACCTCCACGACTTTGTATACACTACGAACTCGTTTGTCGAAATTTTTCATAACTATTCTGTATACATGTGGCTAAATCTCCTCCTTTAATGCACGCGTGGTTGTGGGCTCGCCGCATCTATACGTGGTTATTCGTACCTAACATACGCAATTATTGTTTTTTCCAGATCTTTGTGTTTTTAAAATATCACGGCTTTCATAATTTGATTAAATTCGAATTCAAAAAATAATCAATAAAATATGAAAAAGTAGTAATGAGTTGCCGCTAATCGAACAATTCCACAATTTGAAAAAAAAAAATACGCGAGGGCCTAAAAAAGTGTTTACATACATACAGATACATACACAACCTCACGCCTGTATCCTAGAGGGGTAGGCAGAGACCAGGGATTTCCACTTGCCACGATCCTGCCGGAAACGGCGTGCGTGCATGCAACGACTTCTGAACTTTGATGAAGCGAAAAAAGTGTTTCTGATCGTGAAACAATGTTATAAGTAATTAAAACTGTTTTTATACGGATTTATGATCGTTTATTACATTTTTACAATTTTCCAACGTTTCGGCACTTTTACAGGTGCCGTGGTCTCGGATGACTGAGGTGGTAGGCGTCTTTTTGAATGTAATAAATGAGCATTAATCCGTATAAAAACAGTTTTAATTATGTCTAGTGCTCGTGTTAACCTTAGAAAATACTATAATGTTATAAGTGTCAACTGAGTGTGAAGCCTTCATCTTGTCAAGATTCTACATACCTACACATATAAAATGAAAAACAGCTGTCGCTAAATACTCCATAAGCCGCGTGTGTAACATTTTACACGGACGGAATGGAAAACATACTCACATTAATCCTGTCGCACATAAATTTCATTTTGACTACCGAAATAAACAAGTTTACCATAGATTGTTTCATGATTATGATAATTGCTTCGCAAGGCACGTTAAGCCGTTGGTGCCGGCTGTCATGTAATGGCAGTCGTTAAGCCATATCAGAGGCCTCATGGGCTGCTTGATAACTGCTGACAGTAAGACCCGCCACTGTCTTACAACCCTCCACCAACCCGGACTTGGCCCCCGTGGTGGAGTATGGCCTAACCTTCATGCGATGCAGTAAGAGACCCGTGCCCCAACAGTGGGGACATACAAGGGATGATATCGAGAATGATAATAAAACATTACGTCTACGTAATGGCATAATTTATGCAGCGTCCAGTGGTACCTTCACCCACACTAGGGTGAAGGGATCACTCAGACGCTGCAGTACCTGGGACATTGTTTTACAACAACTGCACATTGTTTTACAGTGCCTGGGACACAATCATTTGTGATAACTATTTTTAATTAACTACGTTTTTATCTAAAATTGAACATGACATGTTTTATTTATTTTTAATTTTTAATGCACTAACCAGTGCTCAGTAATGCAATTTGCTTAAGTCAGATGTCGCTGCCTGTACGTAATACAGAGAATAGGGTAAAGAGGTTCGAAATTTCACTGATGCCGTGAGTCGCCCATTGGCTCAATTGGTAGAGCGCTGGCACGGATAGCCAGAGGTTGCGGGTTCGAATCCCGGCATGGGTGAAATTTTTAGCCTCTAAATAGGTTTTTAAAAATGACATGTTTTAACAATTATTGTAAAGATTTCTCATGTTCACTTTTAGATAAAAACGTATTATTTAAACAAGTAATTAATGATTTTTGTTTCATTGTCGGCGCTAACTAGCGCCCCTAAGCGCCTTAAATAATAAAATATGAAAATTGTCTGCAGTGAGTTCATTGTTTTTATAAATTAAACCGTAAGTGCAAATATTATTGTTTGCTTATGTTGGTGATTCTTTAAAAAATCTATTTAGCGGCTAAAAATTCCACCCATGCGGGAATTCGCGACCTCCGGCTATCCGTGCCAGCGCTCTTCCAACTTATGATGATTCTTGTAAATACGGGTCTTGTAACCTGAAATAAATATATTATACTAGCTGATCCAGCGATCCGACTAACAGTTGATTCTTTAATTCTTTTTCCGTAAGAACCATCAAAGAATATTCTAAAAAAAGAATTTGCGAAATCGGTTTAGCTACTCTCGAGATTTGCGCTTACCAACACATTCAGCGATTCATTTCAATTTAATAGATTTCATAACAAATGAAGTATAAGTAAGATAAGTTCGCCGCAATGTACGATTTTGTTTTTACAATTTTAGTGCAATAAAGGTACCTGTCAATAGAATATAAATAAATAGGATTTTTCTTGTACACAAAAACAATTGCAGAGACAACAGGTACAAAACAAGAGGTATTTTATGGATCGCGATGCTCATACACATTTATATATTAAACGAATCAAATCAGGATTATTTGTTACGTAAAACGTAATTACTTTAATTCCCAACGTATTCGCCACCGTGGCCACAGCAACTGCAACGCTGCCGACGTCAGGAACGAAGATAATTACGTTTTACTTAATAAATAATCGCTATTAGATCCGTTTAATATAACTAAACCTAGTGGTGTAACTGGCGGGCTTATTGCTTATAGCAATTGTTTTTCAGGCTTTATCGGAGGAGGCGAAGGGTAATTTGGGAAAGCACAATGACGCTTTTACTTTTGATACCATCCAACATAGAAACTAAATTAACGTCGCCGTCAAGCAAAGTTAGTTATTGTGTTTAGGCACAAGGTTAATACTCATTTCGAGCAGCGGTTAGTGAAATAGCAGTGGGAAAAGCTACTAGTTGTGGCGAAGTGAAAGTTATTGATACATAATGTTGGTATTCAATGACCTCCCGAATACGTATTCGGGAGGTCATTGAATTCCAACATGTATCAATAACTTTGTTTTCTATGTATATTAGAAGTTGTAGTAGCTCGCTGATGTGAAGAAAAATATCGTGAAGAAACCTGAATGTCTGAGTTGTTCACATACCTCAGCGCATGAAATTGCCAATCCCTGGTGGGCACGTACCTTATTAAGCCCGTACTCTCTTTCTTTAAGAGAAAGCCTGTGCCCGTACAGTTCTGTGAACGTTGATCTATTTAAGTTAACCTACAGATCCTCTAGACCCTGCAACAACAATATTGATACTATACAATTATATACGAGTATACAGCGAGTCTAATCGCGATAATGCATAAGTATAGCGAGTTTGAAAATATCATCATCATCGTTATATATTTAACGGGTCTAATCGCGATTATTTATTAGGTAAAACGTAATTACCTTATTTCCCGACGTATATTATATAACTATGTATGAGTATCGCGAATCATTAAGAAATACTATCATCATCAACTCATTATGTCCCCACCATGGGGCACGGGTCTCTTCCCTGAGGAAGGTATAGGCCATACTCCACCACGGGGGCCAAGTACGGATTGGTGGACTAGAAATATACTAATGTACAGATTGATCAATTGTCGGTTGTATGCGGTCACCCCACTGTGTCTCTCACTTTACAGCGTTTTTGGGGTCGGACCGCGCTTCTACGAATTATGATAGGGGAAAGGGTACAAGCTTTTAGTTTCGGGTTAAATTATTTATCTATTTCGTGTTGTTTATGACGTATTCTGGGAGCCCTCTAGCATCTAAATGGCAGATGCGGTATGTAAATGTAGTTCGAAGGACGAATCTACACTTTCAGAACCAGTCCTTAATCAGGTATTTGCGTTGGTGCATAGATAGACTGTCCCTGTTAATACTGTTAATGATTGATTGTGGTAAAAGTGTATTTCTCAATGATTTACGATACTCTTACATAGTTATATATTAAAGGGGTCTAATAGAGATTATTTACAGAGACAAATAAATTTGACAATTTATAACTTTCTTTTATTTACTATTTCAGTAACATCTAGGTTAACTGGAAGATAATACTGTTAGCACGTTAGCAGTTTGATTATGTACTTTTGATTTTTTTGTCAGATATTGAATTTAATTTTACATACATAACCTCACGCCTGTGTCCCAGAGGGGTAGGCGGAGACCAGGGACTGCCACTTACCACGATACTGACGGATCACTTTCAAGTTTCAAGTTTCAGGTCTTTATTTGTTAGCAATATATATTTGTTTCGTCAATCTTTCTTCCTTCATCCTCTCCACATGTCCAAACCAACGCAACGCATCCTCTTTTAGTCCACAACGTTCTCTAATCAGACTATTGCGTATCCTGTCACTCAAAGTAACACTAGGTACACATAACTCTCAAGGACCTCATTTCTAATAAACAACTACAATCTAAATTAAACGCAAACTCCCTGTTAATTTAATTTATTGTTTCATTTTCGTCAGCTTAGGGACTGGTAAATAGAATTCCATGTCTTCTGAGCTGCCTTAAAAAAACATGTCAAAACAAAACAGTTTTGATGGATGAATGTAAGATAATGCTAGAGAGATCGTTGTGAGAGGTTGTCTTTAGTTCTGTAACGATTTGGTGTTGATAGATAGATAGATAGATAGATAGATAGATAGATAGATAGATAGATAGATAGATAGATAGATAGATAGATAGATAGATAGATAGATAGATAGATAGAAAGATGGACGGACGGACGGACGGACGGACGGACGTACGGACGGACGGAGCGAGCGAGCGAGCGAGCGAGCGAGCCAGCAAGCAAGCAAGCAAGCAAGCAAGCAAGCAAGCAAGCAAGCAAGCAAGCAAGCAAGCAAGCAAGCAAGCAAGCAAGCAAGCAAGCAAGCAAGCAAGCAAGCAAGCAAGCAAGCAAGCAAGCAAGCAAGCAAGCAAGCAAGCAAGCAAGCAAGCAAGCAAGCAAGCAAGCAAGCAAGCAAGCAAGCAAGCAAGCAAGCAAGCAAGCAAGCAAGCAAGCAAGCAAGCAAGCAAGCAAGCAAGCAAGCAAGCAAGCAAGCAAGCAAGCAAGCAAGCAAGCAAGCAAGCAAGCAAGCAAGCAAGCAAGCAAGCAAGCAAGCAAGCAAGCAAGCAAGCAAGCAAGCAAGCAAGCAAGCAAGCAAGCAAGCAAGCAAGCAAGCAAGCAAGCAAGCAAGCAAGCAAGCAAGCAAGCAAGCAAGCAAGCAAGCAAGCAAGCAAGCAAGCAAGCAAGCAAGCAAGCAAGCAAGCAAGCAAGCAAGCAAGCAAGCAAGCAAGCAAGCAAGCAAGCAAGCAAGCAAGCAAGCAAGCAAGCAAGCAAGCAAGCAAGCAAGCAAGCAAGCAAGCAAGCAAGCAAGCAAGCAAGCAAGCAAGCAAGCAAGCAAGCAAGCAAGCAAGCAAGCAAGCAAGCAAGCAAGCAAGCAAGCAAGCAAGCAAGCAAGCAAGCAAGCAAGCAAGCAAGCAAGCAAGCAAGCAAGCAAGCAAGCAAGCAAGCAAGCAAGCAAGCAAGCAAGCAAGCAAGCAAGCAAGCAAGCAAGCAAGCAAGCAAGCAAGCAAGTAAGTAACTAAGTAACTAAGTAAATAAATAAATAAATAAATAAATAAATAAATAAATAAATAAATAAATAAATAAATAAATAAATAAATAAATAAATAAATAAATAAATAAATAAATAAATAAATAAATAAATAAATAAATAAATAAATAAATAAATAAATAAATAAATAAATAAATAAATAAATAAATAAATAAATAAATAAATAAATAAATAAATAAATAAATAAATAAATAAATAAATAAATAAATAAATAAATAAATAAATAAATAAATAAATAAATAAATAAATAAATAAATAAATAAATAAATAAATAAATAAATAAATAAATAAATAAATAAATAAATAAATAAATAAATAAATAAATAAATAAATAAATAAATAAATAAATAAATAAATAAATAAATAAATAAATAAATAAATAAATAAATAAATAAATAAATAAATAAATAAATAAATAAATAAATAAATAAATAAATAAATAAATAAATAAATAAATAAATAAATAAATAAATAAATAAATAAATAAATAAATAAATAAATAAATAAATAAATAAATAAATAAATAAATAAATAAATAAATAAATAAATAAATAAATAAATAAATAAATAAATAAATAAATAAATAAATAAATAAATAAATAAATAAATAAATAAATAAATAAATAAATAAATAAATAAATAAATAAATAAATAAATAAATAAATAAATAAATAAATAAATAAATAAATAAATAAATAAATAAATAAATAAATAAATAAATAAATAAATAAATAAATAAATAAATAAATAAATAAATAAATAAATAAATAAATAAATAAATAAATAAATAAATAAATAAATAAATAAATAAATAAATAAATAAATAAATAAATAAATAAATAAATAAATAAATAAATAAATAAATAAATAAATAAATAAATAAATAAATAAATAAATAAATAAATAAATAAATAAATAAATAAATAAATAAATAAATAAATAAATAAATAAATAAATAAATAAATAAATAAATAAATAAATAAATAAATAAATAAATAAATAAATAAATAAATAAATAAATAAATAAATAAATAAATAAATAAATAAATAAATAAATAAATAAATAAATAAATAAATAAATAAATAAATAAATAAATAAATAAATAAATAAATAAATAAATAAATAAATAAATAAATAAATAAATAAATAAATAAATAAATAAATAAATAAATAAATAAATAAATAAATAAATAAATAAATAAATAAATAAATAAATAAATAAATAAATAAATAAATAAATAAATAAATAAATAAATAAATAAATAAATAAATAAATAAATAAATAAATAAATAAATAAATAAATAAATAAATAAATAAATAAATAAATAAATAAATAAATAAATAAATAAATAAATAAATAAATAAATAAATAAATAAATAAATAAATAAATAAATAAATAAATAAATAAATAAATAAATAAATAAATAAATAAATAAATAAATAAATAAATAAATAAATAAATAAATAAATAAATAAATAAATAAATAAATAAATAAATAAATAAATAAATAAATAAATAAATAAATAAATAAATAAATAAATAAATAAATAAATAAATAAATAAATAAATAAATAAATAAATAAATAAATAAATAAATAAATAAATAAATAAATAAATAAATAAATAAATAAATAAATAAATAAATAAATAAATAAATAAATAAATAAATAAATAAATAAATAAATAAATAAATAAATAAATAAATAAATAAATAAATAAATAAATAAATAAATAAATAAATAAATAAATAAATAAATAAATAAATAAATAAATAAATAAATAAATAAATAAATAAATAAATAAATAAATAAATAAATAAATAAATAAATAAATAAATAAATAAATAAATAAATAAATAAATAAATAAATAAATAAATAAATAAATAAATAAATAAATAAATAAATAAATAAATAAATAAATAAATAAATAAATAAATAAATAAATAAATAAATAAATAAATAAATAAATAAATAAATAAATAAATAAATAAATAAATAAATAAATAAATAAATAAATAAATAAATAAATAAATAAATAAATAAATAAATAAATAAATAAATAAATAAATAAATAAATAAATAAATAAATAAATAAATAAATAAATAAATAAATAAATAAATAAATAAATAAATAAATAAATAAATAAATAAATAAATAAATAAATAAATAAATAAATAAATAAATAAATAAATAAATAAATAAATAAATAAATAAATAAATAAATAAATAAATAAATAAATAAATAAATAAATAAATAAATAAATAAATAAATAAATAAATAAATAAATAAATAAATAAATAAATAAATAAATAAATAAATAAATAAATAAATAAATAAATAAATAAATAAATAAATAAATAAATAAATAAATAAATAAATAAATAAATAAATAAATAAATAAATAAATAAATAAATAAATAAATAAATAAATAAATAAATAAATAAATAAATAAATAAATAAATAAATAAATAAATAAATAAATAAATAAATAAATAAATAAATAAATAAATAAATAAATAAATAAATAAATAAATAAATAAATAAATAAATAAATAAATAAATAAATAAATAATAAATAAATAAATAAATAAATAAATAAATAAATAAATAAATAAATAAATAAATAAATAAATAAATAAATAAATAAATAAATAAATAAATAAATAAATAAATAAATAAATAAATAAATAAATAAATAAATAAATAAATAAATAAATAAATAAATAAATAAATAAATAAATAAATAAATAAATAAATAAATAAATAAATAAATAAATAAATAAATAAATAAATAAATAAATAAATAAATAAATAAATAAATAAATAAATAAATAAATAAATAAATAAATAAATAAATAAATAAATAAATAAATAAATAAATAAATAAATAAATAAATAAATAAATAAATAAATAAATAAATAAATAAATAAATAAATAAATAAATAAATAAATAAATAAATAAATAAATAAATAAATAAATAAATAAATAAATAAATAAATAAATAAATAAATAAATAAATAAATAAATAAATAAATAAATAAATAAATAAATAAATAAATAAATAAATAAATAAATAATAAATAAATAAATAAATAAATAAATAAATAAATAAATAAATAAATAAATAAATAAATAAATAAATAAATAAATAAATAAATAAATAAATAAATAAATAAATAAATAAATAAATAAATAAATAAATAAATAAATAAATAAATAAATAAATAAATAAATAAATAAATAAATAAATAAATAAATAAATAAATAAATAAATAAATAAATAAATAAATAAATAAATAAATAAATAAATAAATAAATAAATAAATAAATAAATAAATAAATAAATAAATAAATAAATAAATAAATAAATAAATAAATAAATAAATAAATAAATAAATAAATAAATAAATAAATAAATAAATAAATAAATAAATAAATAAATAAATAAATAAATAAATAAATAAATAAATAAATAAATAAATAAATAAATAAATAAATAAATAAATAAATAAATAAATAAATAAATAAATAAATAAATAAATAAATAAATAAATAAATAAATAAATAAATAAATAAATAAATAAATAAATAAATAAATAAATAAATAAATAAATAAATAAATAAATAAATAAATAAATAAATAAATAAATAAATAAATAAATAAATAAATAAATAAATAAATAAATAAATAAATAAATAAATAAATAAATAAATAAATAAATAAATAAATAAATAAATAAATAAATAAATAAATAAATAAATAAATAAATAAATAAATAAATAAATAAATAAATAAATAAATAAATAAATAAATAAATAAATAAATAAATAAATAAATAAATAAATAAATAAATAAATAAATAAATAAATAAATAAATAAATAAATAAATAAATAAATAAATAAATAAATAAATAAATAAATAAATAAATAAATAAATAAATAAATAAATAAATAAATAAATAAATAAATAAATAAATAAATAAATAAATAAATAAATAAATAAATAAATAAATAAATAAATAAATAAATAAATAAATAAATAAATAAATAAATAAATAAATAAATAAATAAATAAATAAATAAATAAATAAATAAATAAATAAATAAATAAATAAATAAATAAATAAATAAATAAATAAATAAATAAATAAATAAATAAATAAATAAATGTCCACTGCTCGAAGCTCGCCGATAGAATGTGTACCTTAAGAAGGGTTTCAACCCAACTAAATGTAGGCATTAGAAGCTCACTGTATTCAATTATATTTCTTAATGATTGGCGATACTCATACATAATTATATATTAAGTAAGACGAAATTTCTCAGTACTGTCGAAGAATCATTCGCGAATCAATTAATATTAATAAACACAAGAATTTAGACAGAGAGGATGGTTTTAAGCTTTCAAGTACGTGGATTCTAGTGCTTAGCAAATACAAATCACGCACCTTATCATCGGACCTATCCGCGGACGTAATGAGTGCTGTGTGTCGGCCCGCTGCGAAAAACGAAAAGTACCTACAGTAATTGACTGTACTTGCCACTTCACTCTACGCGTGACCACGACAACTGCAACGCTGCCGAAGCGTCGGGATTTTATTAAGGTAATTTCGTTTTACCTAACAAATAATCGTGATTAGACCCGTTAAATATATACCACTGTATTCCATTTTGGCATTCTTCCAGTTTGGTAGTAGGGGATCACTGGCTAAAACCGCTTGCTGCAAAAACATGACGCCTCGACTAGGCTGTCATCTGGTAACTACGTGTCGTGTGCAATCTTGCTTAATATTATAAATGTGAAAGTTTATGAAGATGTTTGGATGTTACTTACTTAATCACGCAATAACGACTGAACGGAGTTACACGATACTTGGCACACAGATAAACAAAAATCTCGATCGATATCAACCCTTGTATGTCCCCACTGCTAGGGCACGGATCTCTTACATCGCATCGCAGGAAGGTTAGGCCATACTCCACCACGGGGCCAAGTCCGGATTAGTGGAGGAGTGTAAGACAGTGGCGGGTCTTACTGTCAGAAGTTATCAAGCCGCCCATAAGGCCTCTGACATGGCTTAACGAAGGGCGCAAGCGCTCGGAAAAAATGCCACTAGCGGTAGTCAGGGGACAGTCACCCATCCCCGCACCTGACGGCGCCTGTTGTTGCTTAACGCAAGTAATTGATTGCGATTGAACGCGCATTCACTCGGTTCGACTAGGCGACGAGCGCTTCTCGTGGCTAAGTCGAACAAATATCTGAAGTGGGCATTTGATTATTGAAATCCCTATAATGTGTTCCCGTAGGACAATATTTTATACTTACCATTGGTAACAAGAATCTTACGAGCTACGAGCGATTCCCATACAACATGAAAATATTAGCGAAATCAGGAAGTACATCGCCATCTAAGCTAAGCCAGCTTAACTGCGGGTTCAAGGTTCAGTCCTGAACGGTAAACTCTCCATAGAGCAATTTCGAACGAGAAAGTTGCCCACTTTATTTCGTTTGAACCGACACTGGAGGCCAATAGATTTTCAGGACTTTTTTTAATTAGTCCGGTCAGACTTTACTTAGCTCGTTCGCTTCCAGGGTAAATTATTAGTAGGTAAACTTGAGTTTATTGGTTGAAGCTTGAAAATATATTTACGGCTGAGAATTGTTTGAGCATCGCCAGTCATATAACTTTACTAAAATAATAGTAAAGTTATTGATATGCGGTCACAGCGTTTGCACATCTTCTATGATATAAAAATGAATCGCTGAATGTGTTGGTAAGCGCAAATCTCGAGAGCAGCTGAATCGATTTTGCTAATACGTATTTTTTTTAGAATATTCCTTGAAGTACGAGGATGGTTCTTGCTCATAATCGATAGTAGGCGGTGCGAAGTTCGTTGCGTCATATTCCTTGAAGTACGGGGATGGTTCTTACGGAGAGAAAAAAATAAAGAATCGATGGTAGGCGGTGCGAAGTTCGCTGGGTCAGCTAGTCTTCTTTAATATAAGAATGATAGAAAGTAAATTGTAAATATAAATACATTGTATGAAATATATTGTTCATCATTAAGAGTTCCAGGTTTTATTTCTGATCCCGAGAAATATAAACTTGCAAACTAAGTCTCCACTTTTAACGGTTTGGATGAAATTTTATACCTACCTAGGGCCTTTCAAAAGCGAATCAATAACGAGCACACAAAAACATTTCAAACGGCTGAAAAATCGGGGAAGCCAATGAGACAGTCGCAGAATTTGGAAACCAAATTTGTCTACGCAAGTTGCCGGTATTAGATCAGTCTGATTTGTGACAGTGATATTAAGCCACATAATTGTACGACGAAGTCCAGTAAATACGTGGAAAGTTACATAATCAAAACCCTGGTCGTCAATCCATTTCGTTCCAATCCCACACGTTTGCTTCCATATCTAGATACCCAGAAATAAAATTCCGCGAGCTTTTATTTCCGATCTCCACAAATAAAAAATTGCAAACTAGGTCTCAACTTCCAACGGTTTGGATGAAAGTTTAAACCAGTATGTCTGCCTAGGGCTTGTCAAAAGCGAATAAATATGGAGCCCACAAAAAATCTCAAATGGTTGAAAAATCGGAGCAGCCAATGCGGCAGTCGCAGAATTTGGGAACGAACTTTGTCTAGGAGAGTCGCCGGTATTAGCTCAGTCTGATTCGTCACAGTGATATCGAGCCAGATAATTGTACGACAGAGTCCAGTAGACATTTAATTTGTGCACACAGATGTATACGTGGAAAATTACATAATCAAAGCCCTGGTCGTCAATCCATCTCGTTCCAATGCCACACGCTTGCTTCATATCTAGATACAAAGATGTCTACGTCGAAATTTATATAATCAAAGCCACACGTATGATTCCAATCACACACGTTTGCTTCCATATCTAGATTTGCAGAAATAAAAGGCCGGAAGGTGTTATTTTTGATCCCCACATATAAAAACTTGCAAACTAAGTCCCATCTTCCAACGGTTTGGATGAAATTTTAAACCAGTGTGTCCACGTAGGGCCTCTCAAAAGCGAATCAATATCGAGCCCACAAAAAATCTCTAGCGGCTGAAAAATCGGGGAAGCCAATGAGACAGTTGCAGAATTTGGGAACAAACTTTGTCTAGGCGAGTCGCCGGTATTAGCTCAGTGTATTCGGAGCTGAAAAACTTTGTTCATATCCGGTAATGGAAGAGACGACCTGACTGTAGGAAGACATAGGAAGACTATCGTAGTACCACCGTCATGAGAACAGTAGTAGCACAGTGGTAAAACGCCAGCATCTCAATCGCGAGGTCGTGGGTTCCAATACCGGTATGTACCAATGATATTGTTTTGTATGTTATGCGGGTGTCGTAAAAGGCGACCAAGGGACACAAACCGGAGGGTGGGCAGCAGCACCCCCTGCAGTACAATTCCACCAAACTGCGATCCCCAACCCCCATGCCCAGCGTGGGGATTATGGACATTATCCCCCAATGATGGCACAACCTTGCGCTTATTAAGGAAACGCTATATCCAGCAGTGGACTAATATAGCCTGAAGAAGAAGAAGATGCGTTATGTACATTTTTGAAGTGATAGTACCAATACCGCTCGCTAACTGTGAAGGAAAACATTGTGTGGAAACCCTAGTGTCTGAAGTGTTAACATAATCATCTCAGCGCTTGCTGCGTGTCATGGCCCAACTATGAGGCTAACTGCGGAAATCACAGGTCTAAGTAACTACCACTGTCATAAATAAAAACTATCGTAAGAGCAAGATATCGTACTAGTTCAGCTACTATCAGTTGGGTGAAGCGACAGACGGTGAAAGATAAAGATAAAAGAACGGCCAAGTGCCAGATGGACTCACGCACGAAGGGTTCCTTACCATTTTACTACTATTTGTCCTTTGTATTAGTAAAGGGAAACATAAAAAGTACCCGGAACCGGCGTGCGTGCATGCAACGACTTATGAACGTTGATGAAGCTAAGGTGATCTGTCAGGATTGTGGCAAGTGGCAGTCCCTGGTCTCTGCCTACCCCTCTGGGATACAGACGTGAGGTTATGTATGTATGTATGTATGTACGTACTATTTGTCCCGATATTGTTGTTGGTAATGATATACACGCATCAGCCTAAGGCTGATTGTGTATGAATTGTTATTAACAAGCTGTGTCCCGCGGTGCTATCCGCGGTTAATTAGGAAAAATAAATTGTGTATTAACAGTAAAAGATATTCTCCCACAGTAAAACGTAGTCGATGTGTTAATCAAGGGTGTCAGCTAACTCCATACCAAATTTTATTAAAATCGCTCTAGCCGTATAGACGTCAAGAAGTAACAAACATACACACTCACGAACTTTCGCCTTTAAAATATTAGTGTGATGAGATGTGATAATAATATTAAGTGTTATTCTATTATTTTATTCTGAAAGCAACTTTGAAAAATGTCATAATGTAAATATTTTGGTTTTATAAAGAACTAGCGGACTGAAAGACGTTGTCTTGCATGCAGCGCCATCTGACGGGATGATTGGAATCTAAACTATCCAGGGCGCCACCCAAACGCACACAAAAAAAAAATAACTCAAATCTGTCCACCCGTTAGGAGTTCAGTGATTTATATATATATATACACGATAACAGTAGAATTATATATATATATATATATATATATATATATATATATATATATATATATATAATATTAGGAGAGGCATGACGGAAGATTTTAAATCCTCTTCTATAGTTTAGGGACAATTTTAGTATTTACAAAAAAACCTGTATTACAGTAATCAACAAAAGTTTATGGAATGTTAAATAAATATTATGGAATAAACACGGTTTTATAAATAAATTATTATTTAATAGGTTAAAACCTATTATTTAATAGGTTAAAACCTATTATTTAATAGGTTAATAATTTATTTATAAAACCGTGTTTATTCCATAATATTTAAATAAACAGAAAGGTAGGGCACCATACGGTGCTTAACAATGAAGAAATATTGATTTGATTGACGAAATATTAGCTGAAAATGTTGTTTTATAATATGTCTATTATCATATTATGGAAATAAAACTGCAATGCGTTGCTCTGCCGTTTTCAGTTTCCGTTTTTCGTAACAGTTTGCAGTGTCATGGCGTCGAATGTGACGTCACGCCCAGGTAAATAAACATCGTAATCACTAGTAGTCACAAAAAAGCACGGGTGAGGTTTACCAATGTTAACCTAAACGTGACGTCACGCGGTGTGATGGGAGTTTCCGTCAAAATGGCTGAAAGCAGTACTTAACCTTTTAATTGAAGGAAAATATTGGTAATCTCCTTTTTTACAAAGCAAGTCAGTGTTTTAATTCCTTTTAATATGTACTCTCTCCTAATGTGGATAAATCTTTGCCTATTTGATACTGTCATCACGCCTATCATGAAGTAATTATGAGTGTACTCGTATTGTCTAGCGCTTAGTGGATGGCCAAAGATGGTATGCCATTGTCGTTAAGTTAACTTTAGCTAGTAAACATGCGTGCCAAGATCCGTTATAATAATTTAATAACCTCGCGAATCATAAAAAAATATAAGCTTCGACGAAAGATTTGCGGAGCAGCCATTCTGTGTATATAGTAATCGCCAAGGAATAATAGATAGGTTCATTGTTTCAGTTGAAATCAATAGAGCGTCCAGTTTGCTTTTTTGCGGAAACTTCCGGAAATTGGCGGGTTTTTCGGCTGAATACCGCGCGTTGCTCAGGCTAGAAAGTTTATTTTCGTTGTCAAAAATCATTCTGTCCTTTACTAGCCGAGCTAGCAGCTATAAGGTCGTAGCACATTATGCCGGCACCGCAACCACAGATTAGATAATGCCGCAACGGCGCAACTACTACTCAGTAATTAACTTTTCATTTCTTAACTCAGAGAGTAGTGTTGTTTTGATTTGATTATTGGGTGGAAAATGCTGCTTCCTTTCAGAGAGGGAAAAAAACTCATTAATTACTTCCCACCTAAGGGCCGGATAAAACTTTAAAAATAGAACTACTGTCAGATGTGAAGAGTTTTATGTAAAGAAAACTAATTAAAAAAATGCTTCGGCCATGTGATTATCTAAACAGCCAGTGTGAACTTAGCGCAAACTTCTTTGAGCGGAATAAGTCGCAGGAAGCTTAGGCCAAACTTCACCACGGGGGCCAAGTCCCGGTTGGTGGAGGATTGTAAGACAGTGGCGAGTCTTAGTGTCAGAAGTTATCAAGCCGCCCATAAGGCCTCTGACATGGCTTAACAACTATCATTAAATGAGAGCCGCCACCAACGGCTTAACGTGCCTTACGAAGCACGGAAGCGCTCGGAAAAAATGCCACTGGCGTTAGTCATGGACGGTTTACCCATCCATGCACTGAAAGCGCCCACTGTTTCTTAACCTTCGTGATCGTTTAATGGCATGATAGTTGTTAAGCCATGTCAGAGGCCTTATGGGCGGCTTAATAACTTCTGACAGTAAGGCCCTCCACTGTCTTACAATCCTCCACCAACCCGGACTTGGCCCCCGTGGTGGAGTATGGCCTAACCTTCCTGCGAGGCAGAAAGAGACCCGTGCCCCAACAGTGGGGACATGCAATGGTTAATAACGACTTTCTGTCTACCAATGTATTCAACCACTAAGTATTGTGTTCATTACACTCCTGGTCCGGCCTTAAATACTAACGGCCGAATACTCAAACGTCAGTCAAATCGATCACTCAGTTGAAGGGCATTCAAATTTGAACATCTGTTAAATATTGAGTGGTATACACAAACATCATTCAAACAATTTCAGACCGTGATCAGCTGAGAAGCCGTCAAATAAACAACAAGTCTGTTTTCATTGACAAAATATTTAAACTTACGTTGTGTATCCGATTTACGCAGAATTTGTTCGATCAATTTTAAGTTTTGTGATGAAATATGAAGTATTTTTATAAAAATAAAATAAATCATAATATGTTTTATGAAACAAACTTAAATTATTATTACCTCGTTTTGTACAAAGCAAAATGTTTAATGTTGTAATAATAATATCTTATATTGTCGTAGAACGAAACGTAAGGGCCATCTCACCAATGACATTTGAAAAGTCTACCACAATAAAAACATTGCGGTATTGCGGTTTTTTAAAGCTATTCCCTGATGAATACTAATAAACAAGAATTGAATGAGAATTATTATTATGCGTTATTATGCCAGTAGCATAATATTAATAAGGCGGGGTTATTAAAATTTGGTCCACTGGCTGTTTGGATCTATTACTCCTTGTAACTGGTTGGATTGTACCTATGTCAAAAGACGGACAGACTCCAAATATAATACAGTCTCTTTCGACAGCCGGAACCGCGCATGGAAGTCGGTTTCATTATAATACTCGAAAGCATTTAACTTTGCCTGATTTCTTCGAGGCACATTAGGCCCTTCCTCGACATGATAAGGACATTGTTTTTCACATAAGTTCACTGATATTACAACTTTATTACACTGATATTACAACCGTCTCTTCTCTGTTCTTTCGGCACCGGGGCGGTCTGGTGGTAAATTGTTTGTAACTATTTCATACTCAAATTATAAGTTTATAAGTGGTTCGGCGTTTCAATCAATCAAGGCCTCATCATCCTCATCATCAACGCATCAACGCATATATAGATATATATATATTACACATTATAATGATATACATATACATACATACATATATATATATATACAAATCAATATACCGAATGGATAACATAATACTTAGAAAATATATATATATATATATTTATATATATATATATATATATATATATATATATATATATATATATATATATATATATATATATATATATATATATATTTTCTAAGTATTATGTTATCCATTCGGTATATTGATTTGTATCGCATCATATAAGTTAAAACAAAAATCAATATACCGAATGGATAACATAATACTTAGAAAATATATATATATATATATATATATTTTCTAAGTATTATGTTATCCATTCGGTATATTGATTTTTGTTTTAACTTATATGATGCGATTTTATATGATAATTTATTTACTATAACTCTCTCCGGGCACTACCCGCACTACTATCCATATAACCCAAGGTTAGCTGGAAGAAAATACTCATTAGTATTAAGCTCGCCTTTGTACAAATATGCTTATGGTGCAATAAAGAATTTTCTAATCTAATCTAACGCAGTGGTGACTGCAACTCGCTGGCGGCTGTCGAAGGCGACGGTGCGCTGGTTGCTCAGGTGGCTGAGCTGGTGGCCCATCTTCAAGGCGCCGCGGAGCGGTGCCGCTTTTTCAACGGAACCGAATTTGTCAAACGAATTCGAGGGTCATCATCACATCAATGTCAAAAGCAAACAGTAAGTATTGTATAACTATGCAGTGTTTTGTCTCTTTTCTTCCAACTGAAAATTACATTCAAATGACGTGAACAAAACACTGTGTACCAGGCTTATACGGTGTTTATTAGTAAGAGCCTAAAACGTGAATTCCGATTCTAGTAACAACCGCAAACCACTGCATTTAGGATGCCTCGCCCCCGCGTGGCGCACTCAATCAATCGCTGGACACCACGTGCCGTGGTTTATGTGGCCACGAACGTGGGGAGGGGCATTTGATGTGTTAAATGCGACTGTCAAGGGGGCTTAAAACATAAAAATCGTCTAAAAACAAGTGTAGAGGATTAAAGAAAAAAAAGCATATAGTAGGTAGATTTTTTTCATGATAACGATGATGCTTGATTTTCGTGATGCTTGAGTTCCATGTTTTATAATAGATTAGATTAGAACTCTTTATTGTACACACCAGAAAACAAAATACATAAAAAGGCTTACACATCTAAGCTATTGCCGTATACAATTGGCGGTCTTATCGCTAAAAGCGATCTCTTCCAGACAACCTTGGGATGGATAGAACTGAAAGATAATAATATTATAAAACAATAATAATTTTATAAAACATAGAACTCATGCTTTCATGAACTATTGCTCTAACCAATTATTTTTTGTTTGTTTTTTCCTGGTGTACAATAAAGAATATTCTTATTTTATCCTAACTCATGGATCGATCGATGGGTCTTTGCCTTGACAATACACTTAATCGATGGCTTCGAAAGATCACCGAAACAAAGTAAATGTGAGGACCCGTGGAATTTCTCTAAATTAAGTCCTAGACAAATAGAGAAAAAATTTTGTACGTGTATAAAATACGTATCAGAATTAAGGTACTATTTATTTGTATTTTATTTTCTCTGTATTTTATATTCTTGCGTTTGTGTGCAGTTAACATTTTTATGTTATTTTTTTAAATTTAAATTATACCGTTAATGTAGGTGTAACCTTTTATTTAAATAGATTACACATAAAACCTTCAGTATGGGAGCCATAGTCTTCGTATAAGTAAGTAAGAGATATTGCAACTAGTCATCCAGGAAAAAGGTATAACAAAATAATACTTTGGAGATATCCCGGAAGATCCTTTCCTTATTGAATACACGCCTCATATTGACATTCATCCTAAGCGTTAGGCTGGCTGAGACTGATCTGTTTTTATTTGAGAAATTAATAGATTGCTAATATATATATTTACCAACCAGTCCTTGGCCCCCGTGGTGGAGTATGGTCTAACCTTCCTGCGATGGAGGAAGAGAGCCGTACCCCAGCAGCGAGGACAAACAAAGGGTTGATATCGTATCAAATCATAATTTTTTAAATCTACAGAAAACGCCACTGGTTTGACTATTACATACGTATGTACGTATGAATTTTCTGACCTGAAACTATGCTATACAATTGTTTGTTTTCTTTAAATCGTCGTCATCGTCAGGCTATGCTAGTCCACTGCTGGACATAACCCTCCCCTAATGAGCACCATAGCGCCCTTCAGCTTGCCGCATCCAGGATCTGCCTGCAGTTTTTTGCAGATCGTCATCCTATCTAGTCGGAGGGCGTCCTACACTACGTTTTCGATAAATAAAATAAAAAAATCATATTTTTTTATGTTGTCTATAAACAATGTAGTGCAAGGCACAAGCCTTCTTGCAGAAACAGAGCATGGGCTTAATTACCGCGCGTGCTCACCACGAATGGGCACGTTGAGCTAGTAGAACACTTCAGACACTCAGGTTTCTTCACGATGTTTTCCTTCAATTCTTCCATTACATTCTGGACAAGCAACTCTATACACTTTACAATATTCTCTGTATTACGTACAGAGTAAAGAGGTTCGAAATTTCACTGATGCCGTGAGTCGCCCATTGGCTCAATTGGTAGAGCGCTGGTACGGATAGCCAGAGGTTGCGGGTTCGAATCCCGGCATGGGTGAAATTTTTAGCCTCTAAATAGGTTTTTAAATTTGTTCCTTAGCACGGGTTAGTGCATTAAAAATAAAAATAGTGTAACTCTATACACCCCAGACCGCATATTATTATTCCGATGTAAAACCTAACTGCAAAGT
The DNA here is from genome assembly GCA_934045075.1 of Yponomeuta sedellus. NCBI lineage: Eukaryota > Metazoa > Arthropoda > Insecta > Lepidoptera > Yponomeutidae > Yponomeuta > Yponomeuta sedellus. The sequence continues at coordinate 8,687,321 of OW203747.1, forward strand.
AGGTACGCGGGGCTGCAAGTGATGCAAATTACTTCAGCCAGATGTCGCTGCCTGTACAAAATACAGATAATAGTGTAAAGAGGTTTGAAATTTCACTGATGCCGGTGAGCGGCCCATTAGCGCGGTTGGAAAGAGCGCTGGCACGGATAGCCAGAGGTCGCGGGTTCGAATCCCGGCAAGGGTGGAATTTTTAGCCTCTAAATAGGTTTTTTAAAAGTATACAGACATGTTATTATGTAAGTCTAACTTCTAATACTTGATATTGTATAAGTCAAATTTTGTTTCGTTTACATGTCCACACGTTTTTCTGGTTCAATAAACGTTATCTTATCTTAACAATAGATACAATTTCATACAAGCCATTTTGCGTCTCACAAGCTCAGCCAAATCGCTTTAAATTTGGTTCGTTTCCGTTGTTTTTGATGAAAACCCAGCCTTAGGGGTAACGGCTTTTCTTCATCGCTGGCTACGTCCTATGACAAAAGGCAGCGGAGAAATGGACACATAATATTATTATTCTACGGGACCCCCTTATTGCCTTTTAGTGCTGAGCCGTATTTAACGGAACTGCTGTTATACATTTTGACGTACCTAGTATAAAAAAATAACAGGATACGTAGCGGTGAATGTGTCATTAAATAAGAACATGTAAAATTTCTTTTTTTAATTACTTGCGATGCCCATACACGTCATAACGTCAGTAATTAAGGAATAACCGTTTACCTAGTAGATAATCACGATAAGAACCATTTAATATGTAATTATATTTATTAAAATACTTTTCACCATATTTATTCTTGACATTTTTCTCGGACAAAACTGTGAGTGCAAATACAGATGGAGCACGCTCCGGCGTTCCATAATTGAATTATATCAAAACTCTATATTGTAGATACAAGAAAATAAAAAAAAAACACCATTTATGCTACCTACAATTGTACTTACATTTGGCGTACTTGTCACATTAAGGAGGCTACAAAAAAGATAACAGGTATTTGTAAACAGGATAAAATATAGTATTTTCTAAGGTTAACACGAGCAGTAGACATAATTAAAACTGTTTTTATACGGATTTATGCTCGTTTATTACATTTTTTACAATTTTCCAACGTTTCGGCACTTTTTCAGGTGCCGTGGTCCCGGATGACTGAGGTGACAGGTGTCTTTTAGAAATCATTAACAGTTAGTTTACTACCCTCGGCAAAAATTACAAAAGTTAATTATGAAGTTACGTTCCAAAATAGACAAACCAATTATTTTTTTATATAGTCAACAATATTGATTATTAGTAATTGAAGTTAAAATTAAATTTATAAACTAATTACTTTATATGAACTTAAAGATACCGATTATAAATTGAAATTAAATTGATTTTTAGGGTTCCGTACCTCAAAAGGAAAAAACGGAACCCTTATAAGATCACTTTGTTGTCCGTCTGTCCGTCCGTCCGTCTGTCAAGACCCTTTTTCTCAGGAACGCGTAGAGGTATGCAGCTGAAATTTATATCAATTACTCAGGTCTACTGTCCCTTGAAGCTGTGAAAAAATCAAACTTCTAAGCCAACGCAATCAAAAGATACAGCCATTTATGCCGCAAATTTTCGACACTTGCAAGGGAATCAAAACCTACAGGGTGCTTCCCGTGAACTCAGAATCTTGAAATTTGGTACGAAGCAACGTCTTATAGCATAGATAAAGGAAAAATTACAAAAACCATAATTTTTTAGTTACATCACATAATATATATTTTTTTAATAATTTTAAACTTACTACCCATTTCCTCATAAACGCGTAGAGGTATTAAATTGAAATTCATACCAAATACTCAGGTCTATAATACAGGTTTGTACGGAACCCTCGGTGCGCGAGTCTGACTCGCACTTGGCCGGTTTTTTTTATTATTTATTCTACAGTCACACTTCTAGCAAGGGGGTCTCATGCACTTAAGCACTGGTTCCCATGCTACCGGTATGTTCCAACCACGATCTCTATTAAAATTTGGATGCCGGCGGATCTCTATTGCCTCACGTATCATTCTAGGGAAGAAACGGTCTTCTCGGGCTAGAACTTTAACTTTATCGAAATGTATAAAGTGGTTGGTACCGCTAAGTGTATGCTCGCTGACTGCAGATCTACCAGAGCGCTTATGTTTCACATCAGCGATATGTTCCTTCACCCGCTCAGCTATGGTACGCTTCGTTTGACCAATGTACGAGGAACCACATTCACAGTCAAGCTTGTATACTCCTGCCTCTTGTAAGGGAATCCTGTGCTTGACACTTCGCATGAATTGGTGTATCTTTCTTGGCGGCTGGTAGATGGTTCTGATTGAGGCGCGTTTCAAAATACTCCCAATTTTGTCAGTCACTCCTCTCACGAAAGGCAGGTAGGCTGGAACTCGCTCGACTGTGTCCGGTTTGACACGTCCTCCGCGACGGACACGCGGAACTTGCAGCTTGTTTGCACGAAGTACTCGTTTGACATGCTGGAGTTCCGCAGGTAGATGGTCCTTGTCGCAGATTCGGTGTGCCCTCTGTAACAGAGATTTTCCAACGGTAGACAACTGACACGGGTGATGGTGAGACTCACCGTTTAGGTACCTATCAATGTGGGTCTTTTTCCTATAAACTGTATGTCCTAAGGTTCCATTTGGATTCCTGATGACTAAAAAATCTAAGAAAGCTAAAGAACAATCTGCTTCTAACTCCATTGTAAACTGGATCTTGTTGTTTATAGAGTTAAGGTGGTCTAAGAAAGCCGTTATTCCACTAGTAGGTAATATAGCAAAAGTGTCATCGACATATCGCTTATAGAACCTTGGTGGGACGGGAGCAGTTTGCAGGGCTCGATCCTCGAAGTCTTCCATGAAAATATCGGCTACAACGGGAGAAACAGGGGAACCCATGGCTACCCCGTCTACCTGCATGTAAAACTCACCATTCCATACCAAGTAGCCAGTTGTTAGGCAGTGATCTAACAGTTCTGCATATTCCACAGGCAAATCATGTTCATTGAGCCTTCTCTTAACAATCTCAATGCAATCCTGTATTGGAAGACAAGTAAACAAGGATTTAACATCGAAACTCACCATTGTTTCTTCACTAGTCAAATGTAGGTCCTCAATTTGACTAGTGAAGTGGTAGGAATCCTTGACGTGGGCTTCAGTGTTCCCCCTCAGCGGTGACAGGACTTGCGTCAGGTGTTGGGCTAGTTTGTAGGTAGGAGCACCAATTTGGCTGACAATAGGACGCAGTGGAGCCCCCGTCTTGTGAATTTTCGGTAGTCCATACAGTTTAGGAGGTTTTGCTGTCCCTGGTAGAAGGTTGGTAACATCCAGACTAAGCCATTCGGAGTGTTTTTCAATAAGTTCTTTGGTTTTCTTAAGAAAACGGGTCGTAGGATCTCGTTTGACCTTTTGGTATGTGCTTTCGTCCGATAGTAATGATTGAATTTTGGCGTTGTAATCTGATGTATCCATAACCACGGTGGCATTTCCCTTATCCGCTCGAAGTACCGTTAGTTCTGGGTTATCATGCAAGGTCTTAAGTGCAATGTATTCATCGCGTTGAAGGTTGGGTTTTGGAGGTTTACATCGACGCAAAACGGATGAGATATCCTGGCGTATTCCTTCCAAATCCTCACTTAGCACATTGTTTTTCCACAGACACTCATCAATACTGCCAATAATCTTTTCGTAAGGGATAACCCGCGGTGCTACAGCAAAATTTAGACCTTTTTGAAGGACCCTTTCGGTTTGTTCGTCTGGGGCTTGTTTTGATAAATTGACAACTGCTACGGGTGCGTTCCGAAAATTGGTTTGTACCGCTGCGTTCGATTTCGACTGAAGCCGTTCATATTTTTTGATTTGCTTCTCTTTGCACTTAGTAATTTGGTGTCCCTCTCTTTTATCCAAAATTTCAATGCAGTACGCAAAATCGAAAGCTTGCAATTGTGTTTGAAGCCAATTAGACAGATCTCGAATTTGATCGCTGACGGTTGCCTGTTCATGACGTCGTTGCTGAATGAGTATGACTAACAGTTTTTGACTTGCCTTATTTAGAATCTTAGCGCTCCCCACGATGTCCTTTTTAGGTGATATTTTGACACACGTAGGTAAGAAAGAGGCCAAAATTCAATCATTACTATCGGACGAAAGCACATACCAAAAGGTCAAACGAGATCCTACAACCCGTTTTCTTAAGAAAACCAAAGAACTTATTGAAAAACACTCCGAATGGCTTAGTCTGGATGTTACCAACCTTCTACCAGGGACAGCAAAACCTCCTAAACTGTATGGACTACCGAAAATTCACAAGACGGGGGCTCCACTGCGTCCTATTGTCAGCCAAATTGGTGCTCCTACCTACAAACTAGCCCAACACCTGACGCAAGTCCTGTCACCGCTGAGGGGGAACACTGAAGCCCACGTCAAGGATTCCTACCACTTCACTAGTCAAATTGAGGACCTACATTTGACTAGTGAAGAAACAATGGTGAGTTTCGATGTTAAATCCTTGTTTACTTGTCTTCCAATACAGGATTGCATTGAGATTGTTAAGAGAAGGCTCAATGAACATGATTTGCCTGTGGAATATGCAAAGCTGTTAGATCACTGCCTAACAACTGGCTACTTGGTATGGAATGGTGAGTTTTACATGCAGGTAGACGGGGTAGCCATGGGTTCCCCTGTTTCTCCCGTTGTAGCCGATATTTTCATGGAAGACTTCGAGGATCGAGCCCTGCGAACTGCTCCCGTCCCACCAAGGTTCTATAAGCGATATGTCGATGACACTTTTGCTATATTACCTACTAGTGGAATAACGGCTTTCTTAGACCACCTTAACTCTATAAACAACAAGATCCAGTTTACAATGGAGTTAGAAGCAGATTGTTCTTTAGCTTTCTTAGATGTTTTAGTCATCAGGAATCCAAATGGAACCTTAGGACATACAGTTTATAGGAAAAAGACCCACACTGATAGGTGCCTAAACGGTGAGTCTCACCATCACCCGTGTCAGTTGTCTACCGTTGGAAAATCTCTGTTACAGAAGGCACACCGAATCTGCGACAAGGACCATCTACCTGCGGAACTCCAGCATGTCAAACGAGTACTTCGTGCAAACAAGCTGCAAGTTCCGCGTGTCCGTCGCGGAGGGTGTGTCAAACCGGACACAGTCGCGCGGTTCCAGCCTACCTGCCTTTCGTGAGAGGAGTGACTGACAAAATCGGGAGTATTTTGAAACGCGCCTCAATCAGAACCATCTACCAGCCGCCAAGAAAGATACACCAATTCATGCGAAGTGTCAAGCACAGGATTCCCTTACAAGAGGCAGGAGTATACAAGCTTGACTGTGAATGTGGTTCCTCGTACATTGGTCAAACGAAGCGTACCATAGCTGAGCGGGTGAAGGAACATATCGCTGATGTGAAACATAAGCGCTCTGGTAGATCTGCAGTCAGCGAGCATACACTTAGCGGTACCAACCACTTTATACATTTCGATAAAGTTAAAGTTCTAGCCCGAGAAGACCGTTTCTTCCCTAGAATGATACGTGAGGCAATAGAGATCCGCCGGCATCCAAATTTTAATAGAGATCGTGGTTGGAACATACCGGTAGCATGGGAACCAGTGCTTAAGTGCATGAGACCCCCTTGCTAGAAGTGTGACTGCAGAATAAATAATAAAAAATCAATTTAATTTCAATTTATAATCGGTATCTTTAAGTTCATATAAAGTAATTAGTTTATAAATTTAATTTTAACTTCAATTACTAATAATCAATATTGTTGACTATATAAAAAAATAATTGGTTTGTCTATTTTGGAACGTAACTTCATAATTAACTTTTGTAATTTTTGCCGAGGGTAGTAAACTAACTGTTAATGATTTCTAAAAGACACCTGTCACCTCAGTCATCCGGGACCACGGCACCTGAAAAAGTGCCGAAACGTTGGAAAATTGTAAAAAATGTAATAAACGAGCATAAATCCGTATAAAAACAGTTTTAATTAGGATAAAATATCATAAAATATTTTCTGGTAACGGTTCCGCCTAGTATTTTTACTTATTAACTATTGCGTAGTATTTCCCACCTCTATTGCCTTTTGCAACGTACTCGAAGTACCCCTTCAATGGGAGGGGAGTCTACGTAGGCGTTTGGGTCATTCTTTAGCAGTACAATGGACATTTTATAGCTTGGTGAAAGACGATGCATGCTTTACTATGTTACAGTTCTTTGAAGAGACCAAAGTACATGAAAGGAGTTATTTAGCCTCTAGATGTAAATGTAAAATTGTAAAATATTGTATTATGAATAACACGTTTATTTTGTTTTGTTCACAGACTGCCTCGGTAGACTAGTGGTTAATAAGTTTGAGTACCAAAACAGAGGTTATTTGTTCGATACCTTCTACAGGCCGTCGAACTTCAATTGTATTGTGACTAGGCCACGAAGTAATAAGTACTAATTTATAAATTACGCTCAAGCTTTACCCTCTACATTAGCGTAGTTCATTGTTGATTTTCAGACCCTTATAAGATGTTAAGTCAACCTTATTCTCAAAACACTTTTTATTCTAGTGTCATGATAACTTCTGCGGTGGAATTGCCCCAAACTAGGGTAAGGTTCGCCTAGGGGCATTGGCGAAGTTTCTTCCCTTATCGTTGTAATTTTCTGGCGGGTGACGGCAAAAGGGTTCAGCTTATTTCGCAACGTTTTATTTGCACATGCATTACCTCACATTTTATATTCTTTTATTTAAAAAAAAAAAGAATATTTTCATGTGGGTACAGCGATATCATTCTAATGTAAAACCTAACTGCAAAGTAGGCACTCGGGGCTGCAAGTGATGCAAATTACTTCAGACAGATGTCGCTGCCTGTACGTAATACAGAGAGTATTGTAAAGAGGTTCGAAATTTCACTGATGCCGGTGAGTCGCCCATTAGCTCAGTTGGAAGAGCGCTGGCACGGATAGCCAGAGGTCGCGGGTTCGAATCCCGCCATGGGTGAAATTTTTAGCCTCTAAATAGGTTTTTTTAAAATTGTCCTTAGCACGGGTTAGTGCATTAAAAATAAAAATAGTATAATGTTTATTGTACCAACTTATAACTGATAGGTTCTTGTCAGTTATAAGTTGGTGGTTTTTGAAATTACTTCATTATTCTTATTCATAAAAAAGTCGGTTCCACTAAATCACTCTTACACTCTCCCCCACTCTTAACACTTACCTTCTTCTAAGATACAGGTTTTTGATGCAACGACAAGAATATTGTACAATAGATTTAGCTCTAAACGATTGTCGTCATTTTTACATGTAACATGTGTTTTTGAACTAAAACTTGGCGAAACCTGGTCGGACTTTTCCGATATAACAACACCGGTAAGTAAATCCGGACTAAAAGTCATGTAAAATGTGGTTTTTAAAATAAACAATTTTATTTATTTTTGAACTAAAACTTTCGTAAGCACAACACCCGTAAGTAAATTCGGACTAAAAGTCTACAATTTTATTTATTATTACTATTTATTTTCTTAAGATGGAGATAATATTTTCTTATTTAATAAAGCCGATTTAAAAGAGAAAATCCTACCATAAAAAGATTTATCTCCGTCTCAAGAGTGTTCCATGGGAAGCGACTATTTATAAATGAATAATATTTTTCTTTAGTGTCACTTGTTGAGACCCCTCAACTTGAGGGGTATTGGCGTCTAAACCTGACTGAAGCCGGGTCGGTCAAACTTGGAATTGACACTTTATTTTCTTCTTCAGGCTATATTAGTCCACTGCTGGACATAGCCCTTAATGAGCGCCATAGCGCAAGGTTGTGCCATCATTGGGGGTTAACCCACTTTATACCAATCGCGCAAAATTGGAAATTCCAAATTCAAATTGCAATTTCAAATTGAAATTTATTCAAACTTTCACGTTTATGAAATTAGAAAAATCTTTCGCGCTTGGCTAGACCCGGTAAAAACCTTTAGGGTTGTCCCACTTTTGAATAATTCAAAATGATAACAACTTTCTCAGGAGTGTGGCTATTGTAGGACGATAAAAGTGACGCGGGGCGTATAAAGGTACTTTCAAATTGATTTATACCTACGAAAATTGGCTACGGCTGCGATAGGAAATGACTTTTGAAATGGCTTGTTACAAAATGCGGTAAGAACTTTTGCGATGGCAAAAGAGCAAGAGGTAGGCAGTGTAAAACATAGAAAAGCGAACTTAAACTTACAGCAGGTTCTAGCTGGAGAGGAGTTGCGTATGATAGGAAACAAAATCATTTAGCCAGGAGGCACACTGAACTAAGAGATTTTCTATAAGCAGGAACACAAATGATAAACAAAGCTCAGGGCATAAAAGCTAATTGATTTGAAATGTTTATTGTACCAACTTATAACTGATAGGTAATCTAACAGAAGACGATTTTTAAACAGGGCGCTAAAATACTCTTAACGAACCGTCTAATTACTTGCGACCCAATCTATTATCGTTTCACAAAAACGACGGCTGTCTTTACAAAAATAAATCATCCACACTTTTGGGGCAGCCGACAATTAAAGTTAAAGAAATATTCCCGGGCAGGGTTGCCAGCGCCCAAAGTTGGGGGAAGTTTAAATGGTTTTACACCTTCTACAACGGGAAGCGATTTGTAATTACCCTTTTTAGGAGTTTCGGAATTTAAATTGCTAAGTGTACCGGGGTCTAAAAGGATTTTTCGTGTCCGCCTGATATTACATCGTCTTTTTTCAGTGAACGGAATAATCGTTCTTTGGCTTTCGATTCTAAACCATTAATTAACTGCTACCAACGAGGTACCTGCTTAAAAGAACATTCTGGAATTTATGTACATTTCCTACTTAAATTCCTAGTTTAATTTCCTATACTTTACTCATTTAGTCTGGTGACATGGAGGATTATATTCTTTTTAATGCACTAACCCGTGCCAAGAACCATTTCAAACACCTATTTTTAAACCCGTGCCAAGAACAATTTCAAAAACCTATTTAGAGGTTAAAAATTCCGGTGGAATTTTTAGCCTCTTGATAGGTTTTTGACATAGATGATGTTTTTTTTAAGGTAGCACATGAACATCCCACTGCAGGGCCCAGGCCTTCTCTCTGAGAGAGAGAGAGTAAGGGCTTAATTACTACGTTGCCTCTAGTTATATAACTATCTGTCCATCTACCTATTTGTCTTTCTTATTTAAAGTTGCTATAACTTAAAAACCTACTTAGCACGGGTTAGTGCATTAAAAAAAATAGTTGCTATAACTACTATCTATTTGTGTATAAACGGTAAATATGTTGCCAAATAATTTATTTTGGTTAGATAAATTACGGTAGCAATAGTAATTTGTGATAACCCTACAACACATGGATAAAATAAACCGACCAAATTAGGAGAGGCGCTAAAAAAAATTGACAAAAACAGGAGGCCATTCAGTAATAGTTCACGTGTGAAAATGATTCATACTGTATCACAGAACAGTATAGAAATCCCACCTTGCACATCTATCTGCACAACAGACATAACCAGGCATATCCATTTTCTGGGAAATACCACTAAATAGCTCAAGTAATTCAGCATCAAGTTGGCACCTATAACACAAGTCATTTAGTTGTACTTAGTATAGGGCTAACGAGATCTGTGTAATATGTCCATGAATATTTATTAGGTATTATTGTTATCATAATAATTATCTCCAAATCATGAAATATAAAAAAAACACAGCAATAGTCAGCACATCGGCCATTACGCTGTTCCGTTCTTCATTTCTGTCCTTGAAATAACAATGTATTGCTGTTGGTATTTTCAAGGTCAATACTAAGGATATTAACCTAAATTCATTTTATATTAAAAAAAACCTAAAACCAGTCCGTAGGTGATTCGTTATCAACCCTTGTATGTCCCCACTGCTGGGGCACGGGTCTCTTCCTGCATCGCAGGAAGGTTAGGCCATACTCCACCACGGGGGCCAAGTCCGGGTTGGTGGAGGATTGTAAGACAGTGGCGGGCCTTACTGTCAGAAGTTATCAAGCCGTCCATAAGGCCTCTGACGTGGCTTAACGACTGCCATTATATGACAGCTGGCACCAACGGCTTAGCGTGCCTTGCGAAGCACGGAAGCGCTCGGAAAAATGCTACTAGCGATGGTCACGGGACGCTCACCCATCCCGTACCTGACCGCGCCTGTTGTTGCTTAACCAAGTGATTAATTCCAATCACTCGGTTCGCCTAGGCTACGAGCGCTTCTGCCGTAGGTGATTAGCATGTTATTATTGTTGATAACATCACTTTGTATATCTCCACGGCTGAGGCACGGGTCTCTTCTTGTATCTCAGGAAGGTTAGGCCATACCCCACCACGAGAGGCAAGCCCGGGTTGGTGGAGGATTGTAAAACAGTACCGGGCCTTACTTTCAGAAGTTATCAAGCCGCTATAAGGCCTCTGACATGGATTAGCGACTGCCATCACATGACAGCCGGCACCAACGGCTTAAACTGCTTAAGCGTGACCGAAGGTGATCAACATACATTGTCATTGTCATCATCGACAGCCCACCGTTGCTTACTACTGGGGTAAAGGCATGTCTCACAGAAGCATTAATATTTAGGAAGGAGGAAGGAGCTTTTGTATTACTCTGTTTAATACCCTCGTTTCATGTGTCACATACGGAGCACTGTCACATCCGTCCAGCGATAGTCTGCGTAACATATGCTTGATCATTAGAATTGTTTTTAATTCTTTTTCAAGTTAGGTTTTTTTTTATTTTCAGCCATGACCTACGTATAAGCTTTCTGTTCTTGTATTAAATGGTTTGGTTTTTTTTTTGTTTATGTTTATGGCTGCATATCCAGCATTGATTTGTTGACTGTCTGTGAAATACGTCACCCTAAATTTTTTGAGTTCTGTAGTGTGAGGCGAAAAAAAAGAAAAAAAAAGCACATGTTTTTCCTTTTTTTTTTTCACCCCCCGAGGTGTAGTGTAGTGCGCATCTAGGTATACATGCATAGAGTAAGACACATTTGTAATAAGGCAGTAATAAAAGCTCGCTCATGGAGTAAACACTTCTTTCATTCATCGCCTCACACTACAGTTCATTTGTATTAAGTATTGCTTAATGATTCGCGATGCTCATATATAGTTATTTATATATTATACGGGTCGAATCGCGAGTCGGAATTTAAGTTAATTCGTTTTACCTAATAAATAATCGCGATTAGACCCGATTAATATATAAGTATATATTATTTATATATATTTTATGTGTATATATTTTTATTTATTTGTATATATTTTTTGTAATGTATATATTTTTTTCTTTTTTTTCGCCTCACACTACAGAACTCAAAAAATTTAGGGTGACGTTTCACAGACAGTCAACAAATCAATGCTGGCTAAAACAATTTGGGCTATTATAAATAAAGAAACTGGTAAATCCAAATTTGGAGATCGCGAATTTTCACTTAAAGTAGATGATAAATTAATAACCTTAAATGAAGACCTTGCTACGGCTTTTGAGCAGTTCTTTACAAATGTTCCAATTGTAACGACAGCTCCATAGACTCTTCTCCAGCTCTCGCTGAAAGTATTTTGAAAGACAATGTCCCCCCATGCGATCATGATTTTTCGTTTGACTATATTGAAGCACATACAGTGATTAAATCGTTTAAAAAGCTAAAGCTTAAAAAAACTGAAGACTTGTGGGGTATGTCCGTAACAGTAGTTAGCTCAGTAATCGATACCCTAGCACCCCATTTAGCCAAAATCTTTAACCAATGTTTAGATGAGGGTATATTCCCTGATTTAATGAAATATAGTAAGCACGTTCCTTTATTTAAAAGTGGTGATAAACAAGATCCTACAAATTTCAGACCAGTCTCGGTTTTACCCGTTTTAAGTAAAATATTCGAGAAGATAGTTCTAGGTCAACTGCTTACACACTTCAATAACTATCAACTTCTCCATGGTCAGCAATTCGGATTCACACAAGGGCGCTCTACAACGGACGCCGGCGTCATGTTAGTTAAACATATATTTAGTGCATGGGAAGATCGCAAGGATGCTATAGGCGTATTCTGTGACTTGTCGAAAGCATTTGATTGCGTGGACCATAAAACACTTCTTTTAAAATTAAAGCACTATGGTATAAACGGGAATAGCCTAAAACTTATGACATCATATTTAGAAGGAAGAATTCAAAGAGCTGAAATAAATAGAACTAAATCTTCAGGGTCAGAGGTCAGGATAGGAGTGCCACAGGGATCTATTTTGGGGCCGTTCCTCTTCCTCGTATATGTAAATGATTTGCCGTTCATGGTTCAAAATATGTCAGAGATAGTATTATTCGCAGATAACACGTCACTTATTTTTAAAATTAAGAGACAAGAGAATGACCTTGACAGTACAAATAATGCTCTCTCTCGGGTACATAATTGGTTTACTACCAATAACTAATTGTTAAATTCAAAGAAGACAAAATGTATAAAGTTCACTCTACCAAATGTCAAAGCGGTTGACAGCAATGTTATGTTGGGGAATGACAAATTAGACCTTGTAAATGAAACTGTATTTCTAGGTATCACAATAATAATTGATGCAAAGCTTCAATGGGGTCCTCATATAAAAAAATTAGCAAATAGGCTTAGTTCAGCAGCATATGCAGTTAAAAGAATTAGGGAACTAACTGACGTCGCAACTGCTAGGCTTATTTATTTTAGTTACTTCCATAGTGTTATGTCCTATGGCATACTACTGTGGGGACGGGCTGCAGATATTGAGACCATCTTTGTCTTGCAGAAGAGAGCGATCAGATTCATTTATAAGCTAGGCAGTAGAGATTCGTTAAGAGATTTCTTTAAAGAAACTAACATCCTGACAGTTGCCAGTCAGTATATCTATGAAAACATTATGTACGTCAGGAAAAATATCAGTAGCTTTAAAACTTTAGGTAGCCAACACAATGTGAATACTAGAAATAAACATAAACTTTTGTTCCCACTATTTAGGCTGGCAAAGGTTAATACATCCTTCATGGGGCATTGTATACGCTTCTATAATAAACTCCTTGAAGATATATTAAGCTTGCCTGAATCGCGGTTCAAAAATATGTTAAGCACACTTTGTGCCAAAAGGGTTACTATAACATAAAGGATTATCTAGATGACAATGAGGTCTGGAATTATAGCCAGTACAATGTATGAGTTCTATGTATATAATAATTATGTAAACTATGTTAATTAAGGACTTTGAAAAGACTAAGTTTGGAGTTTTTTTGTCCATTTTTTCTCCAAAATGATCTAGATTTTGAAATGGACACCTAATTTGAATTGTAACGTTCATTAAGACGCAGCTTCTGCGCTACTTTGAATAAAACCTTTTTATTTCATTTCATTGTATGTCCTTCCATTTGTGCGTGAGTAAACAAGTGAAAAAACAATGAGTTAACAAATAATGTTACCTATCGTCGGCATCTGTAATGGAAAACTTAGTGAAGAAATCTAAACCCTTGTCGAAAGTGTCCTCGAAATCCTTACATATATTTTATTGAGAAGCTTTTGCGTAGCAGCAGCGAAAGTACTCAGCAAAAGTTTCTCATTATTTTCCTTCACAAATAAACACTACTCCCACAACATTATTACAGTAATTTCAGCCAGATCGCGGCAGACTTACAAGACGATATTGCAATACAATATTGACATTTCTAATTGCGGTCGCCGGCAAAGCAAAACAACGGACCAATTTCCAGAGAAAAATATCAGCACTCCACGGCCCCAACATTCCCCGAGGCGCTGTGACAATGTGACGTCATTCCGTGACGTCATTTATTGTCTTCGCGACAAAGGCGAGGTCGTTTTTCTCTCAAAGAGATTCTCCTGCAGCTAGGTAGCCTTTTCACTGTTTTCCCGGGCGAGGCCGCTTGTGGCCCCTTTTAAAGGCAAACTCCCGGTAAGTTTATTTGTTTTAAGCGAGTTATTTGTGCTAATCGCGATTATTTATTTATCCTGAGACGGCCTCGCAGTGAAACGCTCGTGGCCTAGCCGAACCGAGTGATTAGAATCAATCACTTGAGTTAAGAAACAACAGGCGCGGTTAAGTGCAAGATGGGTGACCGTCCCGTGACTACCGCTAGTGGCATTTTTTCCGAACGCTTCCGTATTCCACAAGGCATGCTAAGCCGTTGGTGCCGGCTGTCATTTCATGGAAGTCGTTAAGCCATGTCAGAGGCCTTATGGTGGGCTTCATAACTTCTGACAGTAAGGCCCGCCACCGACTTGGCCTCCATGGTGGAGGATGGCCTAACCATCCTGCGATGTAAGAAGAGACTCGTGCCCCAGCAGTGGGGGCATACAAGGGTTGATATCGATCGATTGTACAGTGGGACGTAAATAGGCTACATTTATAATTATATAATGTTAGGTCTAGCTGTTTATGAAATAAACATAGTTTTAATTTACTAATGATATGCCGGATCGCAATGGGACTGAGTAAACAATTGTCAACAACATGTTTGTGCTGTATGCTAACAGTAAACATTTTGGAATATTAATTTAGTGTCAATAAACAGGGAGTTGCATAACAATGCGATTAGAGTTGTGGATTTGTGGACTGAAAGAGCCTGTCTCGATTATGTTGAGAGTGGAATAATGCTTTGATTTAACCGTATGAAAAGAACGAAGGAAGGAAAATACAATGAAATAATCAAAATATAAAAATATCTTTTTTATTTTTAAGATTGAATAAACATTTTCAAATTGTGTGAAAAACATTACGAATTCCTCTAAAGCACTACTTAAAGGCAGTTTATTTAATCAGGACATTTTTTTTAATCAGCAATTTTCGGGTTTTCATTGAATTTTGTTTTTGGAAATAAAACTGTATCTTTTTATTATTCATACAATTACGAAACGTTTTATTGTTTATAAAGTGTGTATTTGTATGTATGTGTGTGTGTGTGTATGTGTGTGTGTAAATAAAAATAAAATATCTCCACTTTCACAACGGACAATATAGATAGGATAGGGAACACTTTATTGTACATAAAAAAGGAAATTACACAGATATATCTTAACTTAAGCGTACAGACGGCGGCTTTATCACCAAAAGTGATCTCTTTCAGAAAAACTTATAACAATAACTCAAAACTAAAACAAAAAAAAATTATTTACTATAAAACCAAAATGGATGGTCAGAGATGGATCAGATTAGCACAGGACCGTGAGGAATGGCGCAGTAAAAAGGAGGCCTATGCCCAGCAGTGGGTTGACGTGGGCTGATTATAGATAGAAAACCAAACTGTTTACCTAATGAACACTTAACGCTGTCAATTTCTGGTCAACTGGTATATTGTGGTAGGTCAACATTCCTGGGTAAAAGGGGTCCGTTGCATTCTCTCGTTTGTATGACGTTGGCCGTAAACGTTGCCATTTTCGAGGCCCGTGGCTGAGGTTATTGTATTTCCTGCCAAAATTCCAGATTTTTCACCGAAAATCTACACTTTTGGTGACTTTGGACAAAAGCCTCTCATATCTCTTGATCGTAAGTTTTATGTGACAACTAAGTTAATAAATTATAAAACTCAATTACTAATTTTGACAATAAATGATTCGTCGAGAAAATTTCGTATTTTTTATAAATTACATAGTTTAGTAGTATACAATTGGCGGTCTTTTCACTAATGGCGATCTCTTCCAGCCAACGTAACCTCCAAATTATCTAGTTATAACTTGATTTCTTCTCTTTCGTGTCACTTTATGTAAATGTCGTGTATCATCATGACAATAGTCCCCATTTCCGGTCTTTAACTTATTTATTTATTATTTAGGAAAACTAGTGACTAAACAAACAAAATTATAAAGCAGATATAAACAGGCAGTCATTTAAAGTTTCCATTGACAACTGTAAAGAGTAATGTTACGTAACAGTTAAAAACCTAATCGATCATTTGTTACGTAATAGGCACAGATTAGATACCAATTACAGTCTGTTAGCTTTTACAATATACCTCGGCTACTGTCGGATAGAACCGATTCCTTATTTATTTTATATTGTTATTTATAACTTTTCAAATAGTGAAGAAACGTTTTAGGAAGTAGTATTACACTATTGTGCTTTCAGCGAAAACTGAAGCCTACTCTAATGAATGAATGGAAATTCTTTATTGCACTAAAACAAATTTGTACAAAGGCGAGCTTAAGGCGACGCACGACTGATAAATACCTAACCGCAAGGACCCGCCCTAGACTCTGCGGAGGTGCTCCCCCCGCTGCGGGGAGTATGCACCGCTCGCCGCCGCGTCGCATTAGAACAACGACAGAATGGATGCGCAATGTAGTTTTTTTTGTTTTGCCGCGTAATATATTGGCTATGGAGTCAAGAAACTATTAGAAGCGTTATTACTGCAATAATTGCAACCAAACGCAATAAGCTAGAATGTTATTTGCAATGAAATGTATATAATTGTGATCTCTTATACAACCTAACTGCAAATAAAAATCGTTATGGCAATTGTGTAATTTTATATGACATGTTTCTGTCATATGTGGTGTTTCACGGTAAAACTGTTTTGATTTGACGAGTAGAACCCCTCCTTTTCCAATAGAAAATCGTTCCAATAGGAAATATTGTTACTGTGTGTGTGTGTATGTGTATAAGCGCAGATGTGCATAGTGTGTGTACGTATGTGTGCATGTGTAAGTGTATGTTTTCAAAACAACGCAAAACCTAAAAACTGTAGGTATGCGTATTTTCTCAAGTTAAAAAAAAACTAATAATGATAATTTTAAACTTGCTTATTGGATGTGGTTCTATCATCTGTGTTAAAGATACATTTTTTAAATAGATACGATATTTAAACGTTCGAAGGAGAATGTCGTGAAACCTAGTGTTCAAGCCTAGAGTTCGCATACCTGTCAATCCACGGCTTGCACGCGTAAAGATTAAGCCCTGTGGCCTACAGTAGGACGTATATAGGCTACAGTAGATAAATACTTTGGTTGTAGGCAAACATTTTGAGAGTAAAACAAATTGATGTAAACAATTTTCATTTTACTAATAATTAACAAAAGGTATGATCAAATCATGGTCTGTGGTCAGTGTATGTTGTACATTTATTTTGTTTTCATTCTCTTCAGCATTCGTCTTTTCGATGGGCCTTGTTTCTTTTTTTTTTACGTAACATGGTTCCCGTAATGGTCTACCTCTCGTAAAACGCGGATCGACTAACTCTGGCAATAGTGCATCGAAATAGAACATGGTTAGTTTTGGTTCCATGTGTTCCTTCCAGAACTGGTCATCTTTTTCGATGGTCTCTATTTTAAATTTGTTATTACCATACCATACGGCTAGAATACATTTTTGTTTATTGCATATATGCATCTGACCTTGTACCTGAAAATACCAGTCAGATCTTTTATTGACGTACGTTGTTCTTGTTTTTTTGTCAATTTTCCAGAAGTGCATTTTGTTCTGTTTTATAGCTTCGTCGATTTCCCCTATCTTATAGGGTGCTATTGGACATTTAATCTCCACAAGTGTATCGGATTCTGGAATAATGCCATCCGGACTAGTCCCCAGATATGGTTGTTCTTTGTCCACGAAAAGTCCACACAAGTCTATTTTGACGTTAAGCATATTTGACAGCTGTTCTCGAGCAATTTCCTCGTGCATTGAGCCGTGATTTATAGATGCCACGTGGCTAATATTGGGCTGGTATAACATGTTCTTCACCATTTTTGCTGTGGGGTTAGTGTTTCTTCTTTTCACAACTTTGCCAAAGTTGGAACTTGTCAAAAGTTTACGACGTAGCTCCATCCACTCACCAGATTCACTTTGCAATTTTGTGTTTTCTTCGATTTCTCGAAGCTCCTCGTCTGTCTTTTTCAGGTTTTTCAGAAAAGTGGTCTTTGTCATTTCGTACATTTCGGAATCCATATCCGGACTATCAACATTTTCTCCGTAGTTTAAATCCGCTATTTTCAGGACAAGATTTCGGTTCTTTTTTCTCAATTTCTGCTTACAAAGATCTCGCTTCCTTTTTATCTTTTCTTCAAATACCTTTATTCTTCTTGATGGTGATTTCAGGCACATTTTTTTATGGACAGTAGTGTAAATTTTTCCACTATTAAAAGAAACTACGGCACCAGCACACCTTCCTTGATAAGAACGACGCAATGCATAGTTGACTCTTTTGCCGCCCACGAATTTTGCAATAACCCCATTCAAGCGTTCCACAACATTGCTATCAACGTTTTCTATAAGGCTTCGCGCTTGGGAAGCAATATTGCCCGTAATTAATTTAATTTGGGTCCAAATGGGGCATTTGAATATTTGATGAATCTCTGCTTGCAATTCTCTATTACATATAGATTTATTACAATTTTTGTGGTTACTGTATGCGTGATGAACAGAGTTGTTTATATCATTGTGAAGTTTTTTAACACTATCTGTTTGTCTATTTTCATTGTGAAAATTTATGGCCAGGCATATGTACTTCCTTGCAGCAAGTATTCTTTCGGTTGTAATGAATTTTCTTTGTTTAATGTCACACCGTGTGTCTTGTTTTAAATTTTGGAATTTATTGCAGTAATTTCTCAAAATATGATTTCTACAACCTATTTTTTCAACAGTTATTTCCGGGTAGGGACGGGCCTGTAATATTTTAGCATATGTGCTACTGTCACCGTCTGCTATGAAACGTGAGTATATTACTTGATGCATATCTATTGACAGCTTAAATCCTTCTACGAGAATGTCGGACTCCATAGATGTGGAAGGACCAGTATAATTTTTATAGCAGGTGTGGGATTTGGCAGGTTCTTTGCGATTTTCAGCTCTTGCGCATACGCAACAATATTTATTTTTTACTGCGTAAAAAAGTACCTTTCCAAAACGCCTGCCAATTATAGTAGCTGCACCTGACAGAGCGGCATAGTTAGTCTTATAAGACCGTTTGCACCAACAACCGTCGATTACAACATCTATTAAAGGAATGCCGTCTTTGGTGACTCTTCCTTCTGCAATAGCAGCTAGTCTTTCTTCTTCTCCTGCCTTTTTCATTTCGTCCCAAGATGTTTCTTCCCAAGCCTGACAAACATCATTGTGACATTTATCGTAAAGATATTGTGATACTTCCGGTAAATTTAATGCAGCCGTCACGTTTTGCAATTGCACGTTTCCACATCCAGCTGCCATAGTGCCAGTTACAGCGCTCTTGTTTAGGTCATCTGGTGAATTCTTAATTCTAAATTCTTTTTTGCACATGGAACAAAAGTATATAAACTCTGAATTCAAACCTTTCTGCAGTTCCTTTTTAATCTGCATTGTACTCATGTTGCAGTCAAATAATGAAATATGATTAGATATTTTTGAGAGTTCTGTCATAAAATAGTGGAAATCTATTATCCTGTGACTTGCTTTAGAAGGAACCTGCAAAAAAAACAAAGACAAAATGGTTTTAATTGGATAAAAATACAAAAATTTACTATACTAGTCAATAACTCATTTTTGGAGGATAAAATAATATTTTTATCGCCCGTAGAATACATAAAACTCAGTTGTCATTATATATTAAATACAAATGATACAGCACAAGAAAGCAGAGCTCAAACCGCACCTTTGATAAACCAAATGGGTATGCATTTGGTTTATCAAAGATGCGGTTTGAGCTGTGTTTTCTTGTGCTGTATCACAAGAGGTATGCTGTTATGTACCTCTTCAGATTCGGCAGACGCTTCAATACATAATACGTGCTCTTCGGTCTGTTCTTCGTAGTCTTCTTCATTTCGAACGTCGGAATTCGGTCTGCAAAATGTTAAATGTTATAACAGATTGCATTTTAGTACAGTTATGCACTTCAGAAAGGTCCTGTGAAGGCATTATTTTACTCATTAATACAAACAACTTTTACTGTTGAAAGCAAATTCGACGCAAAGAAAAAAACAAACATAAATAACATGTTATTTCTTATGTAATGTCTTGTTTGTTTCGTGAGTAATAGAGAATAAAAAAAAATGTCTATTTAGAGATAGATAAGTCCGTAATTGATGATGATGAGTTATAAAACTTGCTAAAGTTTTACAGAACTTACACACACACACGGAATTTAGTTACTTACCGATGTAATTTTCTAATCTTTGCGGACTTTTCTTTGTCATCATAACTTGTAGTGGTAATCTTCCTTTTATTATCATTGTTTACATTATTTTGTGCTCGTGGGATTTCAGGTGTCCTGAAAAAAGCTAAACGCTGGTACTAGGTCTACTTCAATACAAACATTAAAAATAAGTTTATATACAAAAATAAGATTTTATAATGTTTTTATCTGGTTTCTGTCATAACTCAAGTCGGTAGTGTAGCGTGAGACACTATATGACTTACGACAAATATTCCATTAAGATACTTGAAGCTCAGATCGTATAACACACATACTTGTCATAATTTATTTGTAAAAGTGATGGCGACTGCACGGATTTTTGATCTGCCTCTTTTTGTTCGGAAATATTTGTTGTTGTTTCCGTTGATTCCGGTGTTTTTTTCCTGTCAATGAAATATAAATATAGAGTAGGTACGCACAATTGTTTGCTATTTTGTTTCTTGTAATCAACCATCTTCTATAGTAGGTACAGGAAATAGCAGCTGGACCTTTATGCTGGACTTAGCAACAAAATTGTCAAGGTTGACCTGCTGTCGAGTGTATGACGCCTATAAAAGTAGTGAAGACTGCATAGTAGTCGACCATATCAAGTCCACATTTCAGGCCCGTATTCGCAATTGAATAAATTGCATACACATAAAAATACAAGAACATTTTTTGTGGGTTAAATGAATGATTATTTAATTTGTTTTGTAACAACTAGCGTATGAAATAAATACCTACTTACCATCTCTTTGCATTCATACATTTCACTCGTTTATTCACCAACTTGTTTTTTTGGTTTGCCTTCAGTTTTATCGTTTTTTTTCGCCCCATTTGCTGGTTGATTTCGTGCGTAATTTTTATTATGCGAGAAGCGAGGCAACGACATCCGAGCTCACGAAGTGTTTGGGGGCAACTGATCGAATATGCAAGAGACAGTGACAGCGCATTCTCCGTTCTTGCGCCGGAGTGAGAAATGCGTAGTTCAGTGCGATTCCGAATGAAAATGAAGTAAGCGACAAAACAGAAATAGTTGATTTACTTAAAAAGTAACGCATGTAGTGAAAAATCCTACTAATCATTACTAGATACTGAGTTTACCAACTGATTCGTATAAAATTTCAAACTAAATACCTTTAGAATACGAGTGTATGACAAAAAAAGTGTTTTTTCAGAGGTGATTTCAAAAATTAAAGTTATCGAGAAAATTTTCACAAATCATGTTTTCATCCTACACAGTACTAGACAAAACCTTCTAGTTTTCATTGCCTAAATTTCATGTAGATAGCATTTCGTAATAGTCAAGAATTGCAGTTATAAATTAACCGACAACAGTCGTACGTCATCTTAATACTCGATAGTATTTTCTTCCAGCTAACCCACGATAATACGGACAAATGAAGGGCTCTAGAGCCCCAGGTATATTTTAAAAGGTAACAGGCTGTAATTTTCAGGATTAAAAACGAAAATTCGTGTCTGTTGGTAGCACTGCCTGAGGTTGGCTAAATTCACCGTAGGATTTGGCCAACGTGATCGATTTGCATGTTGATTGCTTGGTTTTTGGAGTTTAATCAATGACCAAAGTTGAGGAGGGCTCGGAAGTCATCCAGAATATTGCTTCTGCCTGTATTGTGGTTGAAAATAAGGGAATTTCGTTGTAAAATGACTATTACATTTACAAACCTCTAATTGTTACTTTATTATGACGTTTAGATGAGACTTTAACGTTTAAAATTCGTTAATTATAACTTGTTTTTAATAGGTACTAAATTATAAAACTATAACTGTAAAAAAAATTTTCTCGTTAAAGTGTTATATCAATATGTCTAAATTTTAAATGCGTTTATTTCAAGAATAAATACAAAGTAGAATATTATCATTATCGTGTTTGTATTATCTAATCTATGCACATCTCAATTATTACTAATTAAGTTAACATTACTTACATATTTACAGAATAAGTTACTTTTGAATTTTGCTTACTATTGAATTAGGAATATTATTATTAATTAATCAATCAATGAATCGAAGTATTTTATTCAAATACACAGAAACTGCGACTGAACGTTACAAGATGAACTAGGAGTCCATTTCAAAACCAGCGCATCATCCTGGCCTTAGAAAGGGGGAATGCTGCCAGCGTCCTGGGAACTCTCCCCAACGGCAGCGGATAATACTTTTTAAAATAGAACTTATTTTGTTACTACTGTAAACTTCATTAGTAACAGCTGTACATATATAAATTAAGATAAGATACATGTTACATTACTAGGCTGTTACATAATATATTCAGAGCCATAAGCGCTAATTAGCGCCCCGAAACGCCATATTAAGGCGTTTCGGGAAGCTAATTAGCGTCATAAATGGAAAAAAAACATAACTTGTTTTACAATACGTTTGTATCTAAAATTAACATGAGAAATCTTAACAACTGTGATAATTATTTAAAGAACTTACAGTCTAGAACCTATGATCAATAGATTATAACTTTAATCGGTTTTGGCGGAAAGTTATTAAGATCCTTGGTTGCTCATTCTATTTTCTAGACTGTAATTATTTTCTAAAAATATTTGTCACAGTTGTTAAGATTTCTCATGTTCACTTTTAAATAAAAACTTATTATGACATCAGTTATGATTTTTTTCCATTGGTGGCGCTAGTTAGCATACTGAAGTACCTTAAACACTTCTGTATTTAAGTGATTGTTGTTAATTCTGTTTTTCCTCCTTTATAAAATAAAATAAATAAAAAATAAACACGGCAATTACACTGAGTAACCAAAAATAAACATCAATAAAAACACCAATCGTCACGTTTGCCGGATGGATCCGAACCGGTGGGCGAAAATCGCCACCGAGTGGATACCAGATGGACGGCGAAGTCCGCGACGGAGATGGCGGGATGACCTCGACAATCATCTCCGAGATTGGTCACAGGTGGCGCTGGAGAGAACGGAATGGAGAAAAAGTGGGGAGGCCTTTGCCCAGCAGTGGGACACAAAACAGGCTAACTAAAAAAAAAAACACCAAAACAGAGGCCGTCCCAGCGAGATCGCAGATAGGACCACCGATTATCACTAGAGCTATGAAGTAGTCAAATGATAATCTACTCACCTCTAGAGCCAGTGCTAACTTGACATTGGTACATGGCATCGTCGTCCAGGGTCACCTCTCGGATATCCAGTGAGTAGTCACCTGTATAACAAAAATTCTTTTGTGAACTTTGGCAGAAATAAAAAAAACAAGTAAATAAAAATTGACAACATATTCAAATATAACACAAAAATAAATTAGGTATAAATTTAAAAACCTATTTAAAGGCTAAAAATTTCACCCATGCCGGGATTCGAACCCGCAACCTCTGGCTATCCGTGCCAGCGCTCTACCAATTGAGCCAATGGGCGACTCACCGGCATCAGTGAAATTTCGAACCTCTTTACACTATTCTCTGTATTACGTACAGGCAGCGACATCTGGCTTAAGCAAATTGCATCACTTACAGCCCCGACTACCTACTTTGCAGTTAGGTTTTACATCGGAACGATAAATTAGGTATGTAAAGCAAAACATCATCATCAGTCATCATCAACTCATTATGTCCCACCGAGGGGCACGGGTCTCTTCCATGAGGAAGGTATAGGCCATACCCCACCACAGAGGGCAAGTCCGGATTGGTGGAGGCTTGCAAGACTAGTGGCTGGTGGTCTTACTGTCAGAAGCTTTCACGCCGCCGCGCCCTAAGGCCTCTAACTTGGCTTAACGACTGCCATCTAATGACGGCAGCCGGCACCAACTATTTAGCAGGCTTTGCGAAACATGGAGCATAACATTATTTTTTATAGCCTCAGAAAAGCCTTATACCTTATCGTAAAACATTTATATGCTATTTTGTGCATCAATATCATGCCTCTGATGCCTCTGACATGGCTTAACGACTGCCATTACATGACAGCCGGCACCGACGGCTTAACGTGCCTTGCGAAGCACGGAAACAATCAGAAAAATGCCACTAGCGGTAGTCAGGGGACGGTCACCCATCCTGCACCTGACCGCGCCTGTTGTTGCTTAACTCAAATGATTGATTCCAATCACTCGGTTCGACCAGGCCACGAGCGCTTATATTTACTTAGCACTGCCGTATAGATATGAGAAGCGCTCGTAGCCTAGGCGAACCGAGTGATTGGAATTATTAACTTGGTTAAGCAACAACAGGCGCGGTCAGGTACGGGATGGGTGAGCGTCCCGTGACTGCCGCTAGTGGCATTTTTCCGAGCGCGTCTGTGCTTCGCAAGGCACGTTAAGCCGTTGGTGCCGGCTGTCATATAATGGTAGTCGTTAAGCCATGTCAGAGGCCTTATGGGCGGCTTGATAACTTCTGACAGTAAGACCCGCCACTGTCTTACAATCCTCCACCAACCCGGACTTGGCCCCTGTGGTGGAGTATGGCCTATCCTTCCTGCGATGCATGCGATGCAGGAAGAGACCCGTGCTTCAGCAGTGGGGACATACAAGGGTTGATAACATAGATATGAGGCATAATATATATCGCACATAGTGTATACCGTATTTCAGTAGATATCTGATGTGACGTTGATATTGAATCAGATTATTGTACGACACAGTCCGGTAGATATTTAGTTTTGACAAAAAGATGTAAACGTCAGAAGTTACATAATCAATGCGTAGAGCAGTGCGTGTGTGCCGAAGGTCCACAGGTCATTTTTTGACAGTCGGAGACGAGATATATTTTCAAAAAACATGAATACTCATGAATTTTTATTTTATTTCTCTAGTTCAAAGTTATAGTCTCACAGCCTTACTAATAAACTTGGTGTAAGTATTGTATAACTATGCAGTGCATTAAAAATAAAATAGTATAATCATGTGGGTACAGCGATGTCATTCCGATGTAAAAACCGAACTGCAAAGTAGGTAGTCGGGGCTGTAAGTGATGCAATCTACTTCAGCCAGATGTCGCTGCCTATACGTAATACAGAGAATAGTGTAAAGAGGTTCGAAATTTCACTGATGCCGGTGAGTCGCCCATTAGCAATTCAATTCAATTCAATTTATTTCAACGTAAAGAATTTACATTCTGTTTGCTGAATGTCAAAGTACAATGTAACATGAAAGTGAAAGCCGCTGCCTTCGGGCCGTAATGTAGTGGAGAAAAAGGCAGCGGGAAAAAAAAACTCCACTCTGACCATCTTTTCTCAAGTCTTAAATCTAATACATTACATACCACCTATACGCATAAGATTCCATGATTGCCATTAATAACTTTAAATGTTAAGGCATTATTAAATAAATATACTTTTTTTACATAGGCCGTGAAAACATGACAAGTGCTGCGGCCAGACACACGAACAGCACTCGTTCACGAGCATAACGCAGAGGTCAGCCATCATCAGTCTCAACCATTTTGGAGGGAGATAGATGACCCGGCCACCACGCCACCATTCGAATGACCTTTAGCAAACCTGCAGATTAAGTTTTTGTCAGTTGGATAGAGCGCTGGCACGGATAGCCAGAGGTCGCGGGTTCGAATCCCGGCATGGGTGGAATTTTTAGCCACTAAATAGGTTTTTAAAATTGTCCTTAGCACGGGTTAGTGCATTAAAAATAAAAAATAGTATAACTATGCAGTGTTTTGTCTCTTTTCTTCCAACTGAAAATTACATTCAAATGACGTGAAAAAACACCACTTTGTATACCAGGCTTATACAGTGTTTATTAGTAAGAGCCTAGAAGATTACATTCTTAAAATAAACTGCGGCTTTTAACCCACCCAGACTACATTGCGTACTATTCAAATTCAAATCAATTTTATTTTAACGTAAAGAGTTTTCTATCTGTTTGCTGAATGTCAACGAAAAATGGAAGTTACTGCCTTCGGGCCGTAGTGTAGTGGAGAAAAAGGCAGCGGTAAAAAACTCCACTCTGACCTGTCTGTTGTCTGATTAATGTTTTCAACTCCAAGCTTATCTTACCTTCCTCGTCACTCCCGATCATCTTGTATCGCTCGTACCCAGTCAGGTGTCTGTGGGTGCCCAGGCCAAAGTCGTCCTTTGTCCACTGCAGCTGTCCTGCCTTGTTCTCGACCCTACAGGGCAGCGTCACCCTAGAACCGACGACTGCACTCTGGTGAAGATAAACATTTATGTTAGGTTGTTTGGTAAAGTTAAGATAGCTTCGTTCTCAAGCCTAATTTTACATTTTCTTTTTTTCTTGGTTTTTAAGCATGTTTACACAGAGATGGAATAGAATAGAGGCGCTTAAAGTGTACACTACTAAGAGTGTGTGTGAGGCTTAGACCTGCTCTGAGAGAATTTGTAAGCCTTGATTTCTTTAAGTCAAAAACCGGCCCTAAGTATTTTTTTTATTTGTATTTATTGTATTTATAATTTATTTATTGTTTCCCCACAATTTTGAATTTCATATACAATATAGATACGAATAGTAAACTTTTTATTATTTAATATTGCACTACTTGCTAATCTTGTCTCGAAAATTTAAGTTAACTGTAGATAATTCTAAGTAACATTAAGCTCGCCTATGTGCAAAATATTATGTATTATTAAGTGCATCTGCAGGCAGATGCTGGATGCGGCAAGCTGAAGACAGAGCGCTATGGCGCTCATTAGGGGAGAGCTATGTCCAGCAATGAACTAGTATAGCCTGACGACGACGACGACGACGAATAATAATAAACGTCTAAGGTGTTCAGATACCTACTTCAGTGCTTAACATTTCCACTCCGCGGTGGGTGCTTCTGTTAATTAAGCCGAGAGAAGGCCTGTGGTGTGTGAAGACAAATAGTGGACGTATTCGATACTAACCCTTGTATGTCCCCACAGCTGGGGCACGGGCATCTTCCTGCATCACAGGAAGGTAAGGCCATACTCCACCACGGGGGCCAAGTGCGGCTTGGTGGAGGATTGTGAGATAGTGGCGGGCCTCACTGTCAGAAGTTATCAAGCCGCCCATAAGGCCTCTGAGATGGCTTTACGACTGCCAATACATGACAGCTGGCACCAACGGCTTAGCGTGCCTTGCGAAGCATGGAAGCGCTCGGAAAAATGCCACTAGCGGTAGTCACGATCACGCTCAAGTCGGGACGCTCACCCGACAAGCACCTGACCGCGCCTGTTGTTGCTTAACTCAAGCCTTATAAACGTACACTACATGAGCGCTTCGTACACTCTTAGTGGACGTTTATAGGCACCATAAAAGGACATTATTACAAACGTCAGAGTTATCCATATTGCAGAACTTTCTGCCTGTATGAACCCTCTTATCGAATCGAACAAGGAATGTTTAATATCGGCAGAGATTCTAAAGCGTACACACGACAGAATATCGATCTGAACATTGACAATCTAATTTCTACCCTACGTCTATACGATAAGGACGTCCTAGAGTTTCAAACTTGAACAGCTGTTGTCTGTCCTCTTTTTGCATAGTCGAAGTGGTATTTTTATATCAAAAAGTGCATTATTGTGGCCATTGTTCGAATATCCTTGCGGCAAAAGCGGATATTTACGATATTCCCATATTAGTTTTCATATTGAATTTGATAGGAATTACGTGGAGGTATAGTGCTACAAGAGCTCGTGGCCTAGGCGAACCGCCTGATTGGAATCAATCACTTGGTTAAACAACAACAGGCGCGGTCAGGTACTTGATGGGTGAGCGTCCCGTGACTACCGCTAGTGGCATTTTTCCAAGCGCTTCCGTGCTTCACAAGGCACGTTAAGCCGTTGGTGCCGGCTGTCTTAAAAGAGGCCTTATTCGCGGCTGGATAACTTCTCATAATAAGGCCCGCCACTGTCTTACAATCCTCCACCAACCCGGACTTGGCCCCCGTGGTGGAGTATGGCCTAATCTTCCTGCGAGGCAGGAAGAGACCCGCGCCCCAGCAGTGGGGACATACAAGGGTTGATAACGAACGAACGATAGTGCTACAAAGTTATCTGACCCAGTAGAGGTGTCAAATTTTGTATGCAAACGTCAAGTTTACTATGAGAAAAGTCACGCTGTTACGGGTTCAGATAAGTTTGTCGCACTCTAGCAGCTGCTTGCGCGGTTATGGCTTGAGTAAGGAAAACTTACTTAGTTTACTTAAGTAATAAACATTTTCAAGGGTCTTATAAATCCGATGATGTACGTTTTATGGGAAAACGTATGGTCTTACTGCTCATATTTCAGAGCAAATGTTTGATTGCATTAAAAATTATTTTTAATACAGTTGCTCAAAAAGTGGCGTATTGCAGGGACGTATAGCGTTCGGGATGTGGGTTATTAACTTATTACACACTCGTGCTTTTTTCCACCTTTCCCAAACTCGTGCGTTCTCTTTCCCAACTGTCAAAATAATGTCTATTAAAGAGAAAAAGCAACCATGAAGTTTTAACTAAAAAAACTCATAGAAGTTTTTATGATTCATGCAAATACGTGTATTTCTAAAAAGAAGCTACTAATTTGTTTCAATATTAGATTTAATGATTTGATTGAATGAGTCAGGTTAGGTTTATTTCATTTTATCTCATTAAATTTAATTTTCATTTTATGTCAATAAAACAATTCTACTGAAGACTTGGCTGTATGGGCATAGTTTAACAGTTCCGCAACTATATAAAAATAGTCGTTCTGTAGGTACTCGTGCGGAACCGTCATCGCAACTTTTTCCGACTGTCAACCCTCGCATTCGGCTGCGCCTCGGCTCGGGTGTAAAAAATTCAAAGTACACAAATGAAGTTAGGTAGCCCATATAACGTACCTACATACAACGTAAATATTAAATTCTGATATCAATTTGGAGTTAAGTTTAAGACACACTAAGAAAGCTCCGCAGAAAGTTTAATTTCAATGTTCTCATAAAATCCGGATTGCAGTGGAAAATTAATCAGTATGCGCAAAGGACACAATTAGAGATTTGTACGTGTTTTAAAGAGCGAATAAATCAAAATTAGAGTTTTTTAAAAAGTGTTTATAAGAAGGATTGACATTCATTTATTTTTTATTCACATGTTCTCAATTCTAAGCTCGATGAAACCTCTTTTAAACAAATTGGTAAAGTTTAATTGCGATTATGCGTGCCGTTTGTAAACGAAAACCAAACAACGTTTTAATGGAATCACTTAGCGAGGAGCCTTTTTAAGTTCTGCTTCAATAATTTTATTAATAACTAGCTAACCCAGCAAACTTCGTATCGTCTCACAGTCGATTCTTTATTGTTTTTTTAATTTTTTTCTCCGTAAGAACCATCCTCGTACTTGAAGAAATATTCTAAAAAGAGAATTAGAGAAATCGGTTCAGCTGCCCTTGAGATTGGCGCCTACCAACATATTCAGTTGTAAATTTTTATATTATAGATTAAATTGAATGTACTCAATGAAATTTAATAATAATTAATATAACCAACACAGAGCTGATAATCCATAAAGTTATGTATGTTACATAATTATGAAATTCACACATTTCTTCTACGAATACGAATACATATTTTTTACCCATTCTGGGGCAAGCCATAGACGTACTTAGTTCAGAATGGTGTAGGTTTACCCTAAGAAGTTAGGTTTCAGAATTAAATCTATTGAATTAAAAATGCTTCGAATTGTGCCAGGAAACGCTTTTCGGGGCCTGGCACTCCCCCAAAAAATACCTCTAACCGCCAATGTCTAAGAAGGAAAACGCTTTTAGTTAATTAAATGGCAGCTACTAAAACAAAAAACTGCATCAGATTTATTCAGCAGACATTTCAAATGTTTTCACGGAATCAATATAATATTTAAACAGCTATGTTCATAATTAAAACTGTTTTTATACGGATTTATGCTCGTTTATTACATTTTTACAATTTTCCAACGTTTCGGCACTTTTTCAGGTGCCGTGGTCCCGGATGACTGAGGTGACAGGTGTCTTTTAGAAATCATTAACGGTTAGTTTACTACCCTCGGCAAAAATTACAAAAGTTAATTATGAAGTTACGTTCCAAAATAGACAAACCAATTATTTTTTTTTTATATAAAGTCAACAATATTGATTATTAGTAATTGAAGTTAAAATTAAATTTATAAACTAATTACTTTATATGAACATTATTAATTGAAATTAAATTGATTTTTTATTATTTATTCTACAGTCACACTTCTAGCAAGGGGGTCTCATGCACTTAAGCACTGGTTCCCATGCTACCGGTATGTTCCAACCACGATCTCTATTAAAATTTGGATGCCGGCGGATCTCTATTGCCTCACGTATCATTCTAGGGAAGAAACGGTCTTCTCGGGCTAGAACTTTAACTTTATCGAAATGTATAAAGTGGTTGGAACCGCTAAGTGTATGCTCGCTGACTGCAGATCTACCAGAGCGCTTATGTTTCACATCAGCGATATGTTCCTTCACCCGCTCAGCTATGGTACGCTTCGTTTGACCAATGTACGAGGAACCACATTCACAGTCAAGCTTGTATACTCCTGCCTCTTGTAAGGGAATCCTGTGCTTGACACTTCGCATGAATTGGTGTATCTTTCTTGGCGGCTGGTAGATGGTTCTGATTGAGGCGCGTTTCAAAATACTCCCAATTTTGTCAGTCACTCCTCTCACGAAAGGCAGGTCGTATAAAAACAGTTTTAATTATGTCTACTGCTCGTGTTAACCTTAGAAAATACTATACAGCTATGTTCAGTCAAAAATCATACCGTACCTGATCTTGAGGCTCGATGGCAAATTTCTGCTCCTTGGCGCTGACACAACTCAATAAAGTCAGACATAACACCAACTTGATCAGATTGAACTCCACTTTTATCCTCAGCAAGAGAAATAATAAATTGGCCTTTCTACTGGTCACTTTAGATCTGTGCTTCGCTTTTGTTTCCTTTGGATTTTCTCTTTTAAGTTTTTCTGTTGCTTCGTCCGCATTTGTTAGCTTAGTATCTTTATTAGCTGATTGTGCGGTTCCAGGATTGGAAATGCTTGTGGATTCATTTTCGAAAGCAGTTCTGTTTATTTTGGCATCGATTTCTGCTGATGCTGACTCCATTTTCTTACTTTTCTGTTTATGACTGGGTTAACAGACACAAGTGGGTCTCATGTCTGAGTCGTGTGTCGTTTTCGGGTATCTGAAACAAAGAAATGGTGGGGTTACAAAAATGTATTATGGTGTTTACACAACACAATTTTGCATTTTGGAGGCAATGAATTGTAATAGTACAATAAATAAAGATGTAAGAAATAAAGTGTATTGTTATATATATAACATGTTTGATCTATTTTCAACATCGTCATTTTATCTAAAAATTGTAAGCTAGATGTATTTTATGAACATACAATTCCGGTTCGATTTCACCGAGCTTAAATGTTGTTTGTGCTTAGTACTACGCCAATATCAGCGAAGCAATATAAATCTCTGAAATAATCTGAGACTCTTTAGAACCTCAGACAGATCTTAGGATTTACTCTTGAGCAAAGGAAACGAGCGACAAAAGAGAGCTCGCTTAAATATAGCTTTCTTCCGTCTCTAAAGGAAGACGGAAATAATCGTACCTAGCTAAAACTAGTGCACGTCTTTAGGTAGGTTTCCACGGTGCGCTATATCACGAACTGCCAGACGCGAGCCAATACCGAGCTCGCTCGTGAAAGTTCATGGAAGCGCGGACGCATTATGTCTGGAAATTCGTGGTAGCGCGGACGCGTCACGTCTGATTCAACATGAGCCAATTATAGAATAAGAGATAATCTTAATTCATTTTCACATAACGTTTAAAGACAATTTAGATAGTAAGGCATATACATAGACAAAAAGTATTTATTGCCGTAAAGATACAATTTTCCAATAAGCTGACCTTCACACTAATTCACGAGGAAAATAAAAAAAAACATTTAAGTAACCGAAAAAATATTCAAAAACCTAACTGACATCTAAAACTTATGCTCAAAATAAACATTGGCAGGGACTTAATGACTTCAGACTAAGCCTACGGCATTTGGCCAAACGTTATTGTTTAAGAATTTTCAGTTTCTGTGCTTTATTTTTGGTAATATACAGACAATATAACGACGCCTTACTGCTAAAACCGACTATCTGCATGAAATGTTGTTATGCACACAATAACAAGTTTTAGTATAGTTAACGACATCCGAACCTTAAACTCGAGTTTTCTCGAAACAAAATTTCATGCAGATAGTCGGTTTTAGCAGTAAGGCGTCGATAACTTTATTACAAGTTATGAATACACTGATACTGCGGGTCAAGAAGAAGAAATAGACGCTCTGGAAATGTGGTGCTGGAGAAAGATGCTCTGAATATCATGGACTAAGTTTCGCACTAATAATTTGATTCTTAAAGAACTTGGCATCAAACAGCAATTATGAAATCCAGTAAAAGATCGAATCCTGCGGTTTTCAGGCCATGTATCCCGACATGACAATCAATCCATCGAGCGAATCGTTGTGCAGGGGATGATGTAGCACCAATACGATGGACCGACCAGGTTTAGTCGACTGTGGGCAGACAACTGCATAATGCTCCAGAGCGGCTTCTAACCGAGAGGAATGGCATTACATCGTGATGCTTGCAACATCAGCCTACAATAAACCTTCTTCGTGAGAACCACGACAGCTTTGTCAAGAGCGTACCGACTGTGAAGAAGATGAATAACTTATAAAAGTACGCATTGTGCGTATTGGTTTGCACCAGACTATCTAGCGCGCGCTGATACGGTGCGCGCTGTGGTTCGGTTGGGTTCGGTAAGCGAACGTGCGTGACCGTCCGTGCTCGTGCGCCTTCCATTCGAATTTTGTCTACATACGGTTGATAAAAATGTTAAAATACTGAAGGCAATTTTGTGTATCAAATTTTTATTCTTGACCTGTGTAATTCATTCAATTACACCTATCTTTGTAGACTTTTAGTCCGGATTTACTTACGGGTGTTGTTATATCGGAAAAGTCCGACCAGGTTTCGCTCCGATTCGCAGAGCTTAATCATGGTGAGCAGAGACACCTATCTTTTTAAATTGTTATTGCACTCTCTGTTATATGTCGAATCTTAATGTAATTAAATATAAATAGTTCATCCCATTATAAATACTCGTACATAAATTATATTTTCTATTCTTACCTAGACCAGATATGTTTAAGTATACCTTCTCATTCTTTTCATAAAAAGTCTTAGAACGTGAAAGCGAGACAGAAATAAAAGGAAGCTCTCTTAGGTAGCTCTGTTGTATTAATGTCTTCCTTCCTAAGCTACTCATATTTGAACAGTTAAAACGCACCTCAGACACAATTTGCACTGTCGCCGGTAAAGCAAAGTAGCATCGTGGTACAAAGAAACCGGGTCATTCCTTTCCAAACGAGAACTTGTCACTTGATAACTAATTGGATGACAGAAAAATAGTAAGAATCTGTACGTAATACAGAGAATATTAAAGAGGTTCGAAATTTCACTGATGCCGGTGAGTCGCCCATTAGCACAATTGGAAAGAGCGCTGGCACGGATAGCCAAAGGTCGCGGGTACGAATCCTGGCATGGGTGGAATTTATAACCTCTAAATAGGTTTTTAAAAAGTAAGAAATTAGAAATATCAAAAAAAAATCTACATTCCTGTAAAAGTTATGTTTATGTTGATTAAATTCTTAAGTAAAATTGAAAAATTTATTCGTTTATTATACGTAATAAAGTATTATAGTGCATATTAATGACTTGACATGCTCAAGATCACCCTATGTTTTTATATGCACTTTGTCAACTGACAGCTGATAGCTTAATAGTAGACTAACATATCATAACGTAACGTAACGTAACGTAACGTAACACAACAACACAACACAACATTTAAATATAGGCACACACATTTTTACCAGATTGTTAGTTTACAAGAAACCGGGGGGAAAGACACACCGTATAACGCCTTAATTTCTTGTGATGAAAAATACATTAAAAGGTTTACACATCTAAATTTTGTCGTATCCAATTGGCGGTCTTATCGTTTAAAACGATATCTTCCAGACAACCTTAGGATGGATAGAACTCATAGATGAAGAGAATAAGTACATAGGTAGGTGTACATGAAATAAATTGTAAGAATGAAATATATTACACAATTATATAACTTTTATTTTTAATGCACTAACCCGTGCTAAGGACAATTTTTTTAAAACCTATTTAGAGGCTAAAAATTCCATCCATGCCGGGATTCTAACCCGCAACCTCTGGCTATCCGTGCCAGCATTTTGCATACACTAGACAATTTTTGGGTAGGTACACATACTTTTTATGTGAATGTTTTGCGTGACGTTCAAAGCAGAATACCGTGTGTCTCACATCACGTAAAATAGTACAAAGTTTTTAATAACGCAGGAAGTGGCCCATTTGCATGTTCTAGGATATTGTAACTTTAATTACATTTTCATAGTGTATTACGCTGTTGGAATATAACGTTAGGCTGGCCGGTTTTTATAGTGCCTCTGAGCTGCTTACTAATTAGTTTGTTTTGCTTAAAGTGCATTATTCATTTTACGTTGCGTGCTTTATTTCTCTTTTTTAGAGTTTTGCCAAAGTGAAAAATTAGTGAATAATGGAAGAATGAAACATATTTTTGAACGAAATCTTTCCTAAGCACTACATATTGGTATCAACCCTTTGTATATCCGCACTACTGGAGCACGGGTCTCTTCCTGCATCGCAGGAAAGTTAGGCCGATAGTTAGAAGATATTGAATAGATTTTCTAAACTTGTTAAGAATTATCAGTATCTTTGAAAGCGACAAGTCCGGCGAAAGGGCGCGCCTGTAAATGGCAGCCTTTACTCAAAATATGCACAGTGCGGACTGGCCGAGAACATGGCATGCCCGGGTAGCGAAGACACAAATCACACGTTTCATGGGGATAAAATGTCATAATTTGACAACGAGCCGTTTTCAGCACAAATGCACAAAGTTATACCATTGCAATGCGATTGGTTACCAGACTACCGATAGTATTGATAAAACGACCATTACCGGTCTAATATGACCCTATTGAACAACTATTCATTTTAGAGACTCACCCTCAGGTCCCAAACTAGCATATAAAGTACTATGGTAACCAGACAGGGGAGGTCACAAAAATGAAAATACTCCCAGACTGAGGCCACTTGTACGAATGTACGACTAGATAGAATATTGTTGTATAAATAACGTATTAAGATCCCTAAAAATAGGGCCTAAAACAAGCTATTGCTAACCATTCAAACATGTATGGTAAGTATACAAATCCAATTTTGAATTTATATTCCTACGCTATCACGTTTTATTAAGATATCGAACCTCTCATTCACTCTTGAGGACTTGCTCTATATCTCTTACTCTCTAAACAAGCAAGAAGTTTTAAACCAGAGTATCGTACTGCTTTGTGTCCCAAACTCGTTGCATCGAAACTTTTTGCTCTCTTCTTGGAAATATAAATGTCAAAAATTTGAATTTGGAAGGCCAATTTTTCATTGGATAACGTTTCCGAAAATTGCATTGGCGCGCATTTAATATGTTTAAGTTCTTGTTGCAAAAAGCAGAGTGTTCGTCACGGGCGCAAAATGTTTTTGGTCTCGGTAGTGTTGAATCCCTCGCTCCTTCGGGACTCTTAGTTGAAGCTATTCAAGAGTCCCTCAGTTTATTCAGGCTTCAATTTCACAACCTCGACCCAAAAACTGTATTTGCGCCCTTGGCGAACAATCTACTATTATTGTATTTATGCCAGGATTTACATAAGAGACTCGAACAATAACATAGAGATGGCAATTTTTTGCCTCAATACCCGATGAAAAAGGAAAAAACGCATCGCAAGCGTGAGATAGTTCCTGTTAAGTCACAAAAAGCTCGTAATCAACTATAAATGATATCGGTACTTAAAATACAAACCCAGACTTTCCCACACTATTATTTGTCACCGCAAGAAATAACGTCTTCCTCATAATTAAAGCGCATCTTCCGATAACTTGGAGGTACTGAAATGTGAGGGCTAAAAACGTCTTTAGTACTATAGGAATAAGATTTAGTAGCCCACTCGGACTTGAAGGTAAAGTTACCTAGTCACTGGTGCAGGTAGATGCGCTTGGGCCTCTACTGAGAATCCTGAAATAATTATTTAATTTATTTACACCGATTAATACATATAGATACTTTCCTACGCTATTATTAAGCTATTATTATAAAGCCGTCTTTATAATAATAGCTTAATAATAGCGTAGGAAAGTAAAGACGGAACTTAACCTAAAACCTATTCTAATTTAAATAAAATATTTGAGCCAGATAGCTGACGGGCGGCAGAGTACCAAGAAGGCTGGCAGCATGGCCTCGCTGTATGGCTAGGCTTAACTTTTGGCCAAAGTAAGCACCAGCCCTCGGGTCTCCTGAAGCGTCGACTAGGCGCGACAAGATCTCCGTAAAGAAGAGTCGCGCCTCCGGACCCCATGGCCCCAGAGTCTCGACTCCGAAAGGCACAAATATGTAGCCCTGTCCTATGGCTGTATATCTGCATTACACCTTATGTAAGTATGCCTTTGAATTTCATTCATTTTACTATTTTAATACATTTTACACGCTAAATCGCTCGTAGAACCGGCAGCCTGAGTAAGTAAGTAAGTATTTTTCATCCCACCTTCTCGGAAAGAGTATTTTTAATCTTCAATATCTGAGTGGAAAAGTCGTTTTTATTCTCTAGAGGATAAATTAAATTCAATTCAGAACTTCGTGTGCACTAAGTTTGTGAATTAAAAAAAATATTACACTCAATTTTAATAACTGTAGCAACGTTACTTTAAAATTTTCTTAATTATACCTCAGTATTATTTGTTATAATTTAAAGATTATTCTGTAATACTTACCTGTCACAATGTAGTAATTAATACCTAAACTGAAATAAAAGTGTACCTATCTTGTGATTGTAAACGTTTTTTTTTTGCATTTAGTCATTTCCTCGCTGAGGTGGAATGAAAAGTTACGTGTTGCACTCGAGTGCAAAGATTTTTCACCTCGTGCTCTTTTGATTCCTTCGCTTGCTCGGTCATCAAAATTGAACACGCGGTTAAAAAGCAACTTTGCACTCTTGTATAACAAATAACTATTATTCATAAAGATGATACATTACACTTAGCATCAAGCTACACTTTAATTTAATATAAAAGTAATATGTGTGAATATGGTAAGATGTGGAGCCTCTGCTTCCTAAAAGAGGGATGAGACCCTGTAGCTTAGGGTAAGCAGTGCTCATCCTCAGTTATATGATACAATATATAATGAAATGTAAAAAAGAGGTTGTCTTTAGTTTAAGTAGAATATTAATTACTAAGTTTAGTAGTGTGTGTGTGTGCGTGTACGTGTGTGTGTGAATTAGACATATGCATTTGACCCATATACATTAACCTACAGTTTTAAGAAGCTATGAGTGATCTTAAACGATCACGAAGGTTAAGAAACAGTGGGCGCTCTCAGTGCATGGATGGGTAAACCGTCCGTGCGTCGCAAGCCACGTTAAGCAGTTGGTGCCGGCTGCCGTCGATAGATGGTAGTCGTTAAGCCAAGTCAGAGGGCTTAGGGCGGCTGTAAACTTCTGACAGTAAGACCAGCCACTGGTCTTGCAAGCCACTACCAATCAAGACTTGGCCCCGTGTTAGAGTATGGCCTATATCTTCCTCAGGGAAGAGACCTGTGCCTATCGGTGGGGACATAATGGGTTGATGACGATAACACGCTTAAAATGTATTTTACCTGCTTACCGACACTTTCCTCTACCTCCTGCGGTTGACTCTCGCACTCTCCCATACACATAAGGTTATCTCCAAGCGTCAAAAGCGTCAATTGATTGATTACCTACTTAGATTTAGGAATTTTTTTTTGGTTGTGAAATAAAGTGGTCCCTACCTATCTATATGTACTTTTCTCTCTCTGAGAGAAGGCCCTACAGTAGAACGCATATAAGCTACATAAAATATATTTTTGTATGTAGGCCGTCAGCCTGAACCGAACCCGCGACCTCCGTTTCCGTAGGCAAGCTAGACGAAAAAGACAGTCACTCCAGCACGTCGGGAGTACACCCCTTTAGCCATCTAGTCATTAAGGCAAGCAGTCCGGGCAGTCTCTGAGGAAATTAATAGATAAACGCCACTGATCTTGCTCCAGTTTATCATTTATACCAGTTAAACGCACCCACTTGAATACTGTTAGAGCTACCTTCGACTAGAACATACAGAAGGGGAATTGATTGACTCACTAGCTTTTTAAGGCGATTCGTTGTCGTTATGAATTGAAAATTATAAATTGTTGTATAATGAAATGAAATGAAATGAAAAGGTTTTATTCAAAGTAGCGCAGAAACTGCGGCTTAATGAACGTTACAATTCATACTAGGTGTCCATTTCAAAATCTACTTTGTAATACGAGTATAATCAAAAACCAATAACCTTAATCACTTTATACTATTTTTATTTTTAATGCACTAACCCGTGCATGTGGGTACAGCGATATCATTCCGATGTAAAAACCTAACTGCAAAGTAGGTCGGGCTGTAGTGATGCAATCTACTTCAGCCAGATGTCGCTGCCTGTACGTAATACAGAGAATAGTGTAAAGAGGTTCGAAATTTCACTGATGCCGGTGAGTCGCCCATTAGCTCAGTTGGTTAGAGCGCTGGCACGGATAGACAGAGGTACGGATAGACAGAGGTCGCGGGGTTCGAATCACGGCATGGGTGGAATTTTTAGCCTCTAAATAGGTTCTTAATCACTTTTGGCCAAAACCAGTCGTTCAATCCATTCCCCTTCTGTACCTATATTCTGCAATATTTAAGGTGCATCGGGCTGCTAACTAGCGCCAATAGTGGAAAAAAATCATAACTTGTTTCATAAAACGTTTTTATCTAAAAGAACATGAGAAATGTTTAGATACAACTGCGACAAATATTTTTAGAACCTACAATCTAGAACCTAGGATCCATAGACTAGTAGGTACTTCAATCGATTTCCGCCAAAACAGCTGTCTTTAGCGAAAATCTATTAAACTCCTAGGATATTAACACTACATTTTAGTTAAAACTGTTTTTATACGGATTTATGCTCGTTTATTAAATTTTTCTAACGTTTCGGCACTTTTTCAGGTGCCGTGGTCCCGGATGACCTGAAAAAGTGCCGAAACGTTGGAAAATTGTAAAAAGTGTAATAAAAGAGCATAAATCCGTATAAAAACAGTTTTAATTATGTCTAGTGCTCGTGTTAACCTTAGAAAATACTATACTACATTTTAGTGTTAATATCCTAGGTGTTTAATAGACACAGGGTATCCTAGTGTGGGGCCAGAAGCAATGTATGTGCCTGTATGTAAATGTTATGTTATATATACGCTAATACATTTCTCGAGTAGATATATCTCAGACCAGTCCTCTAACTACAACACTTTTAACTCAGTGCACCATTTATCTGCAACTTCCTTACTAAATACGCCTCACAGACCGAAAACTTTAAGGTTGCCTACAGGGTAAAATAAATAGTAAGAGGCTAGGGGCCACCAGAACATTCACTTTGGCAAAACCGCCTGAGCTACCGTTGCAGTGATAAATACAGGGCATTGCATAGAGAACGGTCATTACGTGAACTGCCTTGAGGGCTGCCTACCCTAAAGATAGCTTAGAAACTGACCATCTTAGTGCTATTTTAGTTAAGTACCACCCAACTCACGATGTTTTCCTTTAGCGAAGGAAAATACCGTGAGGAAATCTGAGCGTCTGTGGTGGGCGTCAGCGGGCAAGCGTGGTAGGTAAGCCTATACTCTCTCTCTGAGGGAAGGTTGTGCCCTACAGTAGGACGTTTATATCTTAAAATAGGTTTAGTTTCGTTTTTATAAAATAATATTAAGCAGTAGAAAAAATACATATTTTCATTAGGAAATTGAGCAACCCTTGTATTTTTTATTCGAATAAACATGTTCAGTCAATCAATGAAATTGAATTGTAAACTCTCAATTTATTCATTCAGGCACTTTAAAACCTACCTATCGGTAGAAACCGACAAGTGTACTTCTAGAAACGTAAGTTATTTCCAATACAAGCACAAACGGAGCCGCCCACTTGATCCAGCCAGCCACTTGGATGCCATCCAACTACTTCTGAACCATTCGTACGACAGCCATAATTCTATCAGTGACCGAGCCAGAGTCGAATAAGCTACTTGAAAATGTGAAAAAAAGTATTAATTATATTTGATACAATCAAAACTCTTAAACGGTGAAAACTAGTCGTTTTCAACCCTTGTATGTCCCCACTGCTGGGGCACGTGTCTTTTCCTGCATCGCAGGAAGGTTAGGCCATACTCCACCACGGCGGCCAAGTCCGGGTTGGTGGAGGATTGTATGACAGCGGCGGGCCTTCCTGTCAGAAGTTATCAAGCCGCCCTTAAGGCATCTGACATGGCTTAACGACTGCTATTACATGAAAGCCGGCACCAACGGCTTAGCGTGCCTTGCGAAGCACGGAAGCGCTCGGAAAAATGGGATTAGCGGTAGTCACGGCACGGTCACTCATCCTGCACCTTACCGCGCCTGTTGTTGCTTAACTCAAGTGATTGATTCCAATCACTCGGTTCGCCTAGGCCACGAGCGCTTCGTCAAAACTAGTATTGACTGCTAAAATCAGTCAAAAGTACTTGGTTCAGTAAAATTTTAAATACCAAATGGTAAAAACACTTAAAATGATGCATCACCCAATCTGCGACAACAAAAATATAGGTGCGACGAAGCGCGTAGCGTAGAGGAGCGCGAAAGAGCGTGTAAGGTTGAACATGTAAGACCGAAAACTAATTCGACATTGTTGGATACAAATCAGAATTTTTCTTTTCTAATTTTAGTTTTCGTAATTTTGACTTTAGCAGTCAAAACTAGTTTTGACCGTTTAAGAGTTTTGATTGTAACATATACATTTTTGTATCAATTACAAGTTTTAATGAGATGTCTTACTGTACAGTTGTACAAGCTGCCCGAGCCAAAGCCTAACAGTCCAATCCTAAAATTTTCATATTTTTTCTCCGTAAGAACCATCCTTCAAGGAATATTATAAAAAAGAATTAGCAATATCGACTCAGCTGCTCTCAAGATTTTCGCTTACCAACACATTCAGCAATTATTTTTATATTATAGAGATAACATAACATTTACATACAAGCACGTACATTGCTTCTGGCCCCACACTAGGATACTCAGTGTCGTGGAAACCAGAAACATCGACATCACAAACATGTAAACATACAAGACCTGGGTTTTTTTTCCCAGCCCGGATTCGAGCCCGGGACCTCTTGCATGGTAGGCAGACGCGCTACCGCTACGCCACATAGGTCGTCAGATGTATTATAGATAGTAATAATTGCTTGATGTCTGAGGTGTATCAATACCAGCTCTTGAAATTGCCAATCAGCGGTGGGAATATAACCCATACTCTCTCTCTGAGAGAAGGCCTGTGCCCTGCAGTTGAATGTTTATAGGTAGGCTACAAACATTCAACTGCAGGGCACAGGCCTGTGTGGCAGATTGCTGTGTGGCAGATTGCTGAACCCAAATTCTTCCGGCGGGTGTCGCAAAAGGCGACTAAGGGACACAAACCGGGGGGTGGGCAGCAGCGCCTCCTGCAGTACAATTCTACCAAACTGAGATCCCCAACTCGCATGCCCAGCGTGGGGATTATGGGCATTACCCCCTAATGATGGCACAACCTGGCGCTCATTAGGGGAGGGCTTTGTCCAGCAGTGGACTGATATAGCCTGAAGAAGAAGAAGAAGGTAGGCTACAGAAAAATATATATAATGCACCTTTGGTGGTACAAGGGCACCACTGCACATTTTGTAATTTAACAGAAGAGGCATTTTTAAGTTTTTTTTTCCTTTCAATGTCCTAAGTATTATTCGGCTTTGTATTGCTTCAAAGTGATTATTATTTGCATAAAATACGACCCATATATTTGTGAATATGGCCATGTAGG
The DNA here is from genome assembly GCA_934045075.1 of Yponomeuta sedellus. Taxonomy (NCBI): domain Eukaryota; kingdom Metazoa; phylum Arthropoda; class Insecta; order Lepidoptera; family Yponomeutidae; genus Yponomeuta; species Yponomeuta sedellus. Next base: position 8,729,454 of record OW203747.1, read on the forward strand.
TACTTAACCCAAGCCTTAGGCGTAGGGCGAGCAAGAGGGTAGTGTGTAGAGAGTCTTCAAATGTCTTTTTTAGTATATGTTTGTACCTAGCATATAAGAATTGTAAAACCAAGAGCATCTGCCAACAAACTGTTATGCAGTTTGGCAGAAACCAACTCCTGTATTTTTTTTGTATTTTTATTTGAATAAATCAATCAATCAACAGGTGTGAAATATAGTTTTTTATGATATTTTCTGAGTGTTGCCCTTGTACCAGCGAAGGTGCGAATATGTTATGGTTCAATGTTCTATCCTACCCACAAATTCAAAGCTTTACAAGCTCCAGATCAGATTAATTCAAGAGTCTCACTCCCGTGCAGTACCCACTAGTACATCTCCTTTTCTGGTCGTCTTTACCACCAAGTATTTTCTAAGCCACTGTAGACCACCAAGTCTTTGTTGTTTATAAATAGATTACTTTACAATGCACACACCGGTTCAGCACCCACCTGTCGCTGAGGCATGCAACTTGACCAGTAGAGACGAGAGAAATAACCGATTTAGCGCTCCTTTATTGGAGGATATATTTGTCTTACCTTGAAGGAAAACATCGTGAGGAAACCTGAGTGTCCGAGGTGCCAATCAGCGGTGGGCTAGCGTAGTAAGTAAGCCCATAATTTCTGTCTGAGAGAAGGCTTATGCCCTGCAGTGGGACGTTTATAGGCTACTTGGTATGAATCCTTTGTATGTCCCCACTGCTGGGGCACGGGTCTCTTCCTGCGTTGCAGGAAGGTTAGGCCATACTCCACCATGGGAGCCAAGTCCGAGTTGGCTATAAACTACTTAAAATTGTCTTTGTATTGGAGCATTCCATAGTTTTGTAAGACTACTCAGGCACTGGAGTGTCCGAGAAGTCCCTTCACCGATCTAGTGTGAGTGAAAGTACTGTATAAATCATATCATTTACGTAGATGCTGAGGCCAAAGTCAAAGTCATGTAATGGCAGTCGTTAAGCCCTGTCAGAGGCCTTATGGGCGGCTTGACAACTTCTGACAGTAAAGCCCGCCACTGTCTTACAATCCTCCACCAACCCGGACTTGGGCCCCGTGGTGGTGTATGGCCTAACCTTCCTGCGAAGCAGGAAGAGACCCCGGCCTCAGCAGTGGGGCATGGGTCTCAACGGGGCAGCAAGAGTTGATATCGATCGTTTGAATTTAATAATAACAATAATAAATAATAATAAAATAATATTCATGGACATATTACACAGATCTCATTAGCCCTATACTAAGTACAACTAAATGACTTGTGTTATAGGTGCCAACTCGACGATATATTTACTACAATAAATAAAGAGATAACATCCAAGACTCGAGACAAACTAGAAAAGTTCGTTTCCTATTTTGACCCGGCCGGGGATCGAACCCGAGACCGACGGTTTTACAGTCAGCGTGCCACACTGCTGCGCCACCGAGGCCGTCGGTGATACCGTCGGTGATAATAAAAACAATTCTATTTCCAGTTCAGAGTCATCAGATCAAACCGCAACTATGCGACCACATAAACTCTACGGGCGGCATCATTCAAAAAACTTGTCTTCTGACATCTGTCGACTAATAGAGTAATCACTGATGCATCTGGTGACGTCCGTTTTACAGGCTTTAGTTCCAGAAGCCAGTTCTCCACGAACAATACAGTAGGGTCGATAATCTATGTGTGATACGTTTATAATCACCACCTTAGCTTGAGCTTTGGAGTGGTTACTTTGTGTGTGTTTGTTGTAAATGGAAATGTGATTGAATTGTTAATGTACAATGATGACTATAGCTCTACACTGACTGATTATAGCCTTTGTAATCTGACCTCTGACGGCATTTGTGGCGCAGCGGCCACATATGTGTGATGTCGTTGTTTCTGGTACCCACGACACAGGGAATCCTAGTGTGGACCAGAAGCAATGTATGTGCCTGTATGTAAATGTAAAAAATGTTATGTTTGTAATGGTTAATCTGACCTCTGATGGCCTCTTTGGCGCAGCGGTTGCACATCTGTCTACCGTACAAGAGGTTCGAATCCCGGCTGGGGACCGAAAAAACCCCAGGTCATGGATGTTTACATGTTTGTGATGTCGTTTTTTCTGGTACCCACGACACAGGGAATCCTAGTGTGGGGCCAGAAGCAATGTATGTTTGTATGTAAATGCCAACTGGAATGCCACAGCACCTCGGCACTAAGTAGCCGCTCCCAGCCGAGTAGTAGTTTCGGCCTTTGGCCTCCGTCGGTGGTACTAAAGAAATGCATTTTTGTATGAAAAATCCTATTTCGGGTGAAAATTTTCTATTAAAGTGGGTGATTTTCAAACTTTAATGGGTCGATGGCCAACTGGAATGCCACAGCACCTCGGCACTAAGTAGCCGCTCCCAGCCGAGTAGTAGTTTCGGCCTTTGGCCTCCGTCGGTGGTACTAAAGAAATGCATTTTTGTATGAAAAATCCTATTTCGGGTGAAAATTTTCTATTAAAGTGGGTGATTTTCAAACTTTAATGGGTCGATGGCCAACTGGAATGCCACAGCACCTCGGCACTAAGTAGCCGCTCCCAGCCGAGTAGTAGTTTCGGCCTTTGGCCTCCGTCGGTGGTACTAAAGAAATGCATTTTTCTATGAAAAATCCTATTTCGGGTGAAATTTTTCTATTAAAGTGGGTGATTTTCAAACTTTAATGGGTCGATGGCCAACTGGAATGCCACAGCACCTCGGCACTAAGTAGCCGCTCCCAGCCGAGTAGTAATTTCGGCCTTTGGCCTCCGTCGGTGGTACTAAAGAAATGCATTTTTCTATGAAAAATCCTATTTCGGGTGAAATTTTTCTATTAAAGTGGGTGATTTTCAAACTTTAATGGGTCGATGGCCAACTGGAATGCCACAGCACCTCGGCACTAAGTAGCCGCTCCCAGCCGAGTAGTACTTTCGGCCTTTGGCCTCCGTCGGTATATGTAAAAAAATGTTATGTTTGCATTTGCATCTTTTATAGTTGAACATGATAAAAATGAAGAAAATAAGTCACATCACATCATACTAATATTATAAAGGCGAAAGCTTGTAAATGTTTGTTACTTCTTCACGTCTAAACGGCTGGAGCGATTTTAATAAAGTTTGATAGTTAGGTGACATCCAGGGGGCCGATTCTAGCCAATGCGAATGGGCATTGATCAGGGAGGCATCGATTGTCGTAAAGTGAAAACCATTTCGAGGAATAGGGATACTGATTACTATTAGGGGTTTAAATAGGTAAAATAAAAACGGATTATATTTATCGCAAAATAATGTTCACTTCATTTCTCTTTCAATGACGTCATCATTGGCTCTAAAGCGGTAGTTCAATTGCCTACAAATATTTAAAAAAAAATTCGTCAAGAACAACATTTTGTTCCTGTAAAATAAAAATATATAAAAAAAAACAACATTTTGTCAAACGTCATTTTTTTTTATTATGAATATATTCAATGAACGTAGTTCATAATGCCAGTGGTGACGTCATACTTACAAAACTTTAAATAAATAATAAAAAAAAAAATTAAGAAAATATTAAAATTAGTTTCTTATATTAATCTATATTTTAGATTTATAGAATAAAAAATAGGATGTCACAATGCCCATTGAGAGCGTATAACATTGTTAAAATTTTAAATTTTAAAAATGTAAAATTAAACGAGTAGCATCCGTGTAAATACAGCTTTTAATAAGTATGTCTATATAGTGCTCGTGTTAACCTTAGAAAATACAAAAACTTTACTTTGAGTTATTACAAATCGAAACGAATACGATTCTATTGCCAATTAATTCCCAGTGGCCTGTCATTGTAAACTAATGGAACGGCGGCACCTATCATTGAGTGCGCGTAATACGACTTCAGATCATAAAATATGTTACTAGAGCGATTATAAAACACATGCGCCTTGTAAATGTCACCGCCGCAGCTCATGTAAAACTGGACGATCTCATATGTGAAGTAATGCTGCTTTTTATCGACCACGGGGTCGATAAACTGGAGTGCGAGTGAGATGACGTTATCAATTATCGATAGATGGCGCTTTGGTGGTACTAGCAGATAGGGGTGTTTCTTTTTTGTGGCGTGAGAGAATGTGACATGTTTTTGTAAGTGGGAAATAAACGGTTGTCGTTGACACAGCGCCACAAGCCTTCTGTATTGCTCGTACGGCCTCGATGGCGCAGCAGTTTGGCACGCTGACTGTAAAACCGAAGGTCTCGGGTTCGATCCCCAGCCGAGTCAAACTAGGATACGAACTTTTCTGGTTTGTCTCGGGTCTTCGATGTTATCGATGTATTTATTGTATTAAATCTATCGTCGAGTTAGCACCTATAACACAAGTCATTTAGTTGTACTTAGTATAAGGCTAACGAGATCTGTATGTCCATGAATATTTAATATTATGTATAGTTATGTTATGAAAATTTTACTATAAGCCGCAACGACACATTCGCAAATTGCTGGGCAGTGACTGGAAGAGGAGAGCCGAAGATCGGGCTCAGTGGCGTGTCATGAGAGAGGCCTGTGTCCAGCAGTGGACTGACACAGGCTATGATAGTGGTGATTATAAGCCACACTAGTCTACACTATTCACTACACTACCGCCGCGATCGCTTCGCCTATCACATCATATCACGTAACACTACCTACTATAATAAAGGCGAAGGTTTGTGAGTGTGTATGTTTGTTAATTCTTCACGCCTAAACGGCTGGAGCGATCTTTTAAATCTAATAAAATTAAATAAATTTGCTATGGAGTTAGCTGAAACCCTGGATTAACACTTAGGATACGATTTACTGCGTGAAAATAGGTATCTTATTCCCATGGGAAAATCGATGAACCACGGGTAACACCGCGGGGCACAGATAGTATTATCATTGGTATTATACATGACAATGTATTATGCAATCGCTGGGCTAAGTGAACTAGCTAACGTCATGATTTTGCATGATACATCTAATTTTATACGTAAGTATTATCGAACAAAGTAGGTAAGTTCATAATGATAGTTGCATCAGCCACCATTTTATTGAAGAATTAAATTGACAAGCAAAAACATATTAAACATATTGAAGGGAAGTTTTAAAAAAGAAAAGGGAAACCGAGTGGGGTTTGAAAGTGGCTTCACGTCGCACGCTAGCGGCGGGGAGCCATTGCTTTCCCGAATACGTTGCTGATCGGATCTCCTCAACAAACTTCATATTACTGCCAAGCACCCTGTACGCACTAGGCAACGCGGGATGACGAACGGTCCATATCCGCGCGAGGCACCTGTTCTAACGCACCAATCACAGCGCGCCTACCAGCCATTCCACGGTCAAACCTACCTTTTTATTTCTCTGGCCAGTGCCCGTATCACGAATTCGTAGAAAGATTACGTTAAAAAAAGTAACGCAATTGAACTAAAACTTTCGTAGGCGTATTATGAAGTTTTTTTATGCCTAAACGAACGTGTGAGTTTGTTTTGGGGGGCAGTCAAGCTCAGAGCCATAAAATTTAATTTTATATAGTTTTCTGATTGTCACATGTTGTACTTACTTAAAAAATTAAATAATTTTATTTATGTGTTCATTTATTTGCCTCTTAGTATATACAGAGCTACAAATTAAGCCTAAAAAAATGGAAATACAAGAAGGAAATTCTTTGAGTTAGTGGCCTACTAAGTTCAACCCGTAACCCTTACTTCATGTAGCATTGTATACGCTTTTATAATAAAATCCCTGAAGATATATTAAGCTTGCCTGAATCGCGGTTCAAAAAATATGTTAAGTACACTTTGCCAAAAGGGCTACTATAACATAAATGATTATTTAGATAATTTTCTTTTTAAAAACTTAATACTACAAAATTACCAGGGGTCCTTGCACTAGGCTTAGCCTGTTTCGCGAGGAACCAGTTAAAATTTTAACATCTTAATTACTTATGGTAAACAATATACAATTTGTTTATATAATAACATGCTAAAAATAAACTTATAGAATAATTTTAATTTTATACTTTTATGGTTTAGTTTACTTTCCATAAAACAGTTACCTATATAGAAAGTTAACCAAACTGAACCAAACAGAATCATTATCATAATATATTTTCCTTGTACAATAAATTTTCTGTGCTTGTGTAATCCAGACTTAAAAGTAATTTTGTTATTGTGACTTTGAGATGACAATGAGGTCTCGAATTAAAGCCAGTACAATGTATGAGTTCTATGTTTTATAATAATTATGTTAACTATGTTAATTAAGGACTTTGAAAAATACTAAGTTTGAAGTTTTTGTCCATTTTTTCTCCAAAATGATCTAGATTTTGAAGTGGACATCTAGTTTGAATTGTAACGTTCATTAAACCGCAGTTTCTATGCTACTTTGAATAAAACCTTTTAATTTCATTTCGTTTTGTTTCATTTAATTAATCAGTAAGTGCAGCCCTGGTCCCCTCCTTAGGGTACCCTGTGTGGAGGAAACCAGTGAAGTAAACAAAACAATGAAATAAACGAGCCTGGGTACAGTCGGTTACAGGTACTAAAGTAGACAGTCGACTGTAAATCGCCCATAACGTAAATGACGTAACATACGACGACCACGCTAGTCGTATGTTACAAGCGTCAAAAGTCGCGACTTTCCAGTACATTGTCTGATTCTAACATTTTATCGGCACAAACACGTGACTCGTTCCATTGTATTACCCTGGCTGGTCAGACACGTTTGACAAAAAAACAACTAAGTGAATAGGGAATGAAGTGCATAAAAATAATGTTGCTTTATATAACTCTTACAATAGGTAAGATACGAGTAAGATTAGATAAGATAAGGATATTCTTTATTGTATACCGGAAATTGATACAGAATAGCAGATACGGAAGATAAGATACCATTGGCTGCCTTATTGCTACTAGCAATTTCTTCCAGGCAACCTCAAATCGGAGAATTTGCCGAAGGAGAAATAGATACGGGTAGTCGGTAAAAATAGGAATATTAATAAACATACGTATACGTAATAATAAACTTACATAAATCATACTTGAATACTATAAATAAATATGTACACATACTTACATAATTAGTGACTTATATAACAAGTGTGTTATAAGTACAAGAAACAGGTGATACAATATTTAAGATGTAGTATGTGTGCAATATCACTCTCTAACTGTGAAGGAATGCAGCGTGAGAGGACCCGCGGTCTATTTGGCTCCGTACGTATTGACTTGCCTTTCCTTACGGCTAGGCCGTCTGAGCTGTCAAGTATAGGTTTTATGCAAGCCTATTTCACCTAAAACACCACGTCCCAGGCACTGCAGCGTCCGAGAGCTTCCTTCACCCATCTAGTGTGAATGAAGATGCTACTGAACGCTTTATAAATCAACTCATTACGTAGATGCAACGCCTTTGCAAAAGGAAAAAGATTTAACATATTTTAAACTTTCGCGACTTGTACAGTACACAAAGTTCATCTGCCAACATCTGCTTGAATCAGGATCAAACCACTGGACAGAATTACACAAACCATCGGTACTTTCCAACGATCGCCATTATTATAGCCGAATTGTGCGTGAAGCGGTTGAAATTAAGAAACACAATTTTTTTTATTGGGAATGTTGTTTCAAACTGTCGCAAACGTAGGATCCGGTCATCAAGAAGTGTTCGAGTGGAAAAAAGGCACATGGCTTATCGTCCGAAATTGTCAGTGTAGTGTGTCGCAACCCTAATAGTGCTTTGTGATGGCTGATTGAGGGTAGTCGCAACCCTAATAGTGCTTTGTGATGGCTGATTGAGGGTAGTCTGAAACCTCATCAGCCGAAGATGCGAACGGGTGCCAGCCGTCAGTCTTCTCGTGACCACGATGACTGTAACGTCGTCGAAACGTCGAGGTGAAACAGCAATAAATTACTACGCGATTAAGCCCCGAAAAATTTCTAACTATAGGAAAAAGTTTTGTTTTTTACTCAATAGTAGCCACAAATCTCCGTTTTCGTATCGACATCGTTAAGTCAAGCTTGCAATGGGCCTCTAGTTCTTAGTTACTGATAGTCGGATACAAGTAGCTTTGTTTGTTTCTTGGAACCACCTATTGAAGTGTCTCATCGGGAGTTACCGAGATGGTACAACGTACAAAACCTCTGAGAAAAGTATTTTTAATACAGTTGCTCAAAAAGGTGATGTATTGCAGGGTGATAGCGTTCGGGATGTGGGCTATTACATACTCGTGTTTTTTTTACCCGAACTCGTGCGTTCTCTTTCCCAACTGTCAAAATAATGTCTATTAAAAAGAAAAACCAACCATGAAGTTTTTACTAAAAAAAAATCATAGAAGTTATGATTCATGCAAATACGTATATTTCTAAAAAGATGCTACTAATTTGTTTCAATATCAGATTTAATGATTTGATTGAATGAGTTAGGTTAGGTTTAATTTCATTTCATCTCATTAAATTTCATTTTCATTTCATGTCATAAAAAAAAACTACTGAAGACTTGGCTGTATGGGCAAAGTTCCCTTTGCGTACCAGAATGGGTGAAGAAAAAAAAATCTCTGCTTATATTCTTTTACGGTTGGCGCAATTTTCCAAATTTTTTTTCTTTATTAAAATTATGCTTATTTTTTTCGCAAATGTATTAAAAATAGTCGTTCAGTACACATGCGGAACCGTCAATGCAACTTGTTCCGACTGTCAACCCTCGCCTTCGGCTGCACCTCGGCTCGGGTAGACATTTGTCGGAACTCTTTGCAATGACAGCCTCTCCGCACTTGTAATGAAATATACTATATTATCTGCCAGTTATCTCTGGTTTCTCATCGGTTATTCAGAAACCCCACGTAATATAACATAAACTCATGCTTGTATCCTAGACAGGTAGGCCGATACCAAAGTCTGCTACTCGTTGCTATCCAGAGAAATCTTTTTCGGTTCGCCAACGTTTCTTCTTCTTCTTCAGGCTATATTAGTCCACTGCTGGACTTAGCCCTCCCCTAATGAGCGAAAGGTTGTGCCATCATTAAGGGGTAATGCCCATAATCCCCACGCTGGGCATGCGGGTTGGGGATCGCAGTTTGGTGGAATTGTACTGCAGAGGGCGCTGTTACCCTCCAGTTTGGGTCGCCGACGTTTATTCAATTCAATTTTCTTTTTTTTGCTAATGTGTTGGTATGCGGCAAGCTGAAGATAGGGCGCTATGGGAGGGGAGGTCTATGTCCAGCAGACGACTACATAATATAGCCTGAAGAAGAAGAAGTGTTGGCATGAACATACATCAGTACAGCTCATAAGACATTCATTTTTCCATACATGCAATCGAGTATGCAAAGATTATTGGGTACTTTTCATCTTTCCTTTGGCTTTGGTCGGAATATGTCTGGGAAGTCCCTTGCCGGCCCTTTCAACCACATTCGCTCGATATATTTGTTTCGTTAATCTTTCCTCCTTCATCCTCTCCACATGTCCTAACATGAAACCGCCGGTTAGAAGGCTTTTTATTCAATATTATCTATCTTAAGTTAATAAAATGTACAGACGATTTATATTTTCGTTGCAAAGTCGTCCGTGAGGCAACTAAGTAGAGTGCAAACATGTAAAGTTGCATGTGCTGTCGTCGTACAACATTTTATTTTAAAGGCGAAAGAGTGGAGACAAGACAAACCAAGAGCACGCGTTCACACACCTGCACTGATGTACCCTCGAGTTGTCGCGTGGAAAATATACAGGGTTATTTAAAAAAATACTAAAATTGTTATTAACACACCGCGAAAAAACATGGATCATAAATGCTGCAGAGTGGCTTAACACGAGAAACATAGAACTCTCCGGCGTCAAAAGATGTAGAAATAGGTATCTCGGAAGACCACGATACTAATAAACACGTCAAAATTGGTACTGTTTTGGTACATAAATAAGGTATACTGATATTTTTACGCCATTTCAATAAGTATGTGGACTTGGTTATGACCTGCATACATTTAATAAAATTATGTAAAGCCTAATACGTCTAAATGTATTCAATAATCATAATAAGAAAAATCAAAAGCCAAAACATTTAGTAAAACATTAAAAAATTAAGGCCAATATTTCCAAAGATCAGTGAAGAGAAAACTCGAAAAAAATAAACCGTACTGGAGATATTTTTTTCTTGTGGTTAGTTACAAAACAAAATATCTCCAGCACGGTTTGTCGTTAACGACAAAAAAAACTCCAGTTTTTAGTATCTTAACAATAACCCTGTAGAGATATCGCTGCGAACATGTATACAAGCTATTACGCAAATAAAGTAGAACAGAGCCAGTTTCTCCGGTCGCCCGTGCATCTACCGCTTACCAACACGAACACCTTTAGAGAATCATCGTGAAGAAAACTGACAACTTATAATACTGATGGCAACTTATAATACACATGCCGTGGGATGACCTCTGTGGCGCAGCGGTAGCGCATCTACCTACCATGCAAGAGGTCCCGGGTTCGAACCCCGGCTGGGGACAAAACAACCCCAGGTCTTGGATGTTTACATGTTTGTGATCTCGTTGTTTCTGGTTCCCACGACACAGGGTGTCCTAGTGTGGGGCCAGAAGCAATGTAAGTGGCTGTATGTAAATGTTACGTCTCTTTGTTTGTTTGTTTGTTTGTTTGTTTGTTTGTTTGTTTGTTTGTTTGTTTGTTTGTTTGTTTGTTAGTTTTGTTTTGTTTTGTTATGTTATGTTAATAGAGTCTCTTTCTTCCGAATTCGTTGCTTTACCCACTTTGCTAACACCGCTCAAAGGTACGTCTGCGAGTATGCTTGCGAGCTTACAATAGCAATCATAATTATCATCATCATTTTTAGCCCACCATTGCCCACTGCAATGGTGGGCTATGCCCATAGGCCTCTTACCCCAATTCCATCTCTCACGATCTCTTGCCAGCCATATCCACGGACCCTCCGCCGACTCAGCGACATCCTTCGACCATCATAACATAACATGACGTAACGTAACGTAACATAACGTAACTAACGTGACGTAACTTAACGTAACGTACCGTAACGTAACGAGCGTAACGTAACGAACGTAATGTAACGTAAAATAACGTAACTAACTTAACTTAACGTAACATTGACATAATACAATATTAGTAATTATACATTATTAAGGCCGCCGTGTGTGCTGTACTGTTATTTTTTAAGTCTCATATGTAATTCCTGGTGTACATGCAACAAAGAATATCTATCTATGGCTGCTGGTCTGCCCACAGACCTTCTTCCTGTTCTCGGCCACCACTCTGTGGCTGCCCTGGTTCATCAGTGGTCCAGTGGTCCTGGTCCAGTGAAGGAAAACCTCGTAAGGAAACCGACGGCTGGATTGGCTCCACACGTATAGCTTGCTGTTGGCTAGGCTGACTAAGTTGTCAGGATGACATAGATGCTGGGCAAGCCTCTGTCTACAAAAACTATGCATCAGGCACTGCAGCGTGCGACTGGACCCTTCACCTATCTAGTTTGAGTGAAGGTGCCACTGGACGCTGCATAAATCATCTTATTACGTAGATGCATAGGCTAAAGTAATCGTATATTTTAAACTTTCGCGACTTGAACACATAGAATATTTTCGTAGTTTCAAACTGTCGCAAACGTAGGATCCGGTCATCAAGAAGTGTTCGAGTGGAAAAAAGTCGCATGCCTTATCGTCCGACATTGTCGGTGTAGTGTGTCGCAACCCTAATAGTGCTTTGTGATGGCTGAGGGTAGTCTGAAACCTTGTCAGCCGAAGAAGCGAACGGGTGCCAGCCAACAGTCTTCTCGTGACGACGATGACTGTAACGTCGTCGAAACGTCGAGGTAAAATAGCAATAAATTACTACGCGATTAAGCCCAGAAAATATTCTAACAAAGTTATAGTAATATTTAAAAAAAAAAATATCGTATCTTAATTAATGAATCACTCATTTAATGTATTTACTCGTAAAGGTATGTATATTTTTTGTTATCTGTAGCTTAAACGGCTCGACAGATTTTTACTTGAGAAGTATCGTTAGATTATTGTTAGATCATCTTAACTGTGACAGTAACATTGAATACATAGAAATATTTAATCTATTTTGTCATTAACCCTTTGTAAATCCCCACTAAAGCACAGATATCTTCCTGCATCGCAGAAAGGTAAGGCCATTGGTGCCGGCTGCCATGTAATGTCAGTCGCTAAGCCATATCAGAAGCCTTATGGGCGGTTTGTTAACTTCTGACCGTAAGGCCCACCACTGTCTTACAATCCTCCACCAACCCGGACTTGGCTCCCGTGGTGGAGCATGGCCTAACCTACCTGCGATGCAGGAAGAGACCCGTGCCGCAGCAGTGGGGACATATAGTACAAAGGGTTGATATCGAAAGAACTTATCGACTTCTCTTGCCAACTGTACAAAGCCGAAGAGTGCCATCAAACAATTTACATTTTGATACGCATTTTAAATCTCAACGCGCGTAGATATCGCGATATTAAATTAGGTGCGTATCGCCTTTGTCCTATTGAAGTTCAAAAGGACAATCTTCTACTTATTAAGTGCTACATTTTGTAGTTAATTATTACGTTATAGCTTGATATCAACGCTTTTTTGTCGCAGCCGGGAACTAACGTTTTTTTTTAATATATGAATAAAACCGCTAAACAACAAACTGTCCAACTCACCTGACAATTGCACGTAACACGCATTCCTTGTCAATAAGTAAATCCTTGCACCGCACAACCACTACTTTCGAGCCCATTTAAACCAAAACCGTTTAACGCGAGCACAGCCGCGGGTAATGACTAGTTGCAGTCAACTAGTTCCCGTGTCGCCAATTTCGCCATTTTTCCACGGGCCGGGAACCAGTTAGGGCTGACAATTTCGTAGCAAAACTAGGCGCAGGTTATGCTTTTAGAGATCCGTACGAAAAGAGCGCCAAAGAGACCCTACGAAAAAAATTCAAATCTGAATATAATTATATTCTTTTTTGTTGCACAAACCCGTGCTGAGGACAATTTTAAAAAACCTATTTAGAGGCTAAAAATTTCGCCCGTGCCGGGAGTCGAACCCGCGAGCTCTGGCTAATCGTACCAGTGCCCAACTGAGCTTATGGGCAAGTGCCGGCATCGGCGAAATTTCGAACCTCTTTACAATATTTTCTCTGTATTAATTAGAGGCGGCGACATCTGGCTGAAGTAATTTGCATTACTTGCAGCCTCGAGTAGGTTTTACATCGGAATGATATCGCTGCACCCACATGATTATATTCTTTTTTGTTGCACTATCAATCCGTGCTGAGGACAATTTTAAAAAACCTATTTTTATTTTTACAAAAAGCATAATAATAATGTAGGTGTAACCTCCCAACATGGCACAATTAGTGCACGCGCCGTTAGTAAAAATTGCGGTGGGACCGCTAAGTCTAAATCCGTAATACAAATACACTGTATGATGGTACAGAACCCTCGATTCACAAGTCTAACACGCACTAGGCCGCTTTTTAATTTCAGTTATTACAGACAGTAATACGTTCAGTTATTATTTTGCGGCCCAGCTATGGACGAGGCTGGATATAATTGGACAACGCCCGGATTATTAAACAGATTTTTGCACGCGATCTTTGGCCATAGATTTTTCTCACATGAGATATTGGTTGACGCGTTGATTGTCAGTCTCTCACTTAGGAGCCTAACAATTTATTGTTGATTGTCAGTCTGTGCTGTGCCAGGAATTTGAAATGCCTTGCCACTCTTTTCAGCTTCTTTTCATGCTGTCATAAATTGTTAGGCTCCTAAGTGAGAGACTGACAATCCACGCGTCAACCAATATCTCATGTGAGAAAAATCTATGGCCTAAGATTGCGTGCAAAAATCTGTTTAATTATCTTGTAATTTTTTTTATATTTATTTAATGGGTTCCCACGTTTTCTTTCACTTTTATGTTTTTTTTTTGTTAGAGTTGGTGAATGATTCACATTCGATATAGTATTATGTCACAGTCAAAACTCTTAAACGGTCAAAACTAGTTTTAACTACTAAAATCAGTCAGTACTTCTGTCCAAAGCTTACATTTGAAATACCAAATTGTGAAAACACCTAAAATGATGCATCACTCAATCTGCGACAACAAAAATATAGGTGCGACGAAGAGGGTAGCGGAGCGCTAAGGAGCGTGTTAGGTTGAACATGTAAGACCGAAAACTAACGACATTGTTGCATACATAATTAGAAATTCACTTTATTTTTCTCCAGTTAAAACTAGTTTTCACTAAATCTAACAGTCAAAACTAGTTCTGATCTTTTAAGACTTCTGACTGAAACATATACAAATTGAGACTAGTTGTTGCAAAATGGTTCGGTAGAATTTAAGGGGTAAATTCTATTCACTATTATAACTTTTACTGTGGGACCGACTCGGTAAAAAAATATAAGCTGCTTCGTACATTCGCTGCAGTAAATATTGCAATTTAGTATGGATTTCGCTAGATTTACGAAACAAATATATCGAGCCATTGTGGGTTAACAATAGAAGGGCCGACAAGAGATGTACAAGGCGGACATACTTCGACTAAAAATTCCACCCATGCCGGGACTCGAACCCGCGACCTCTGGCTAACCGAGCCAGCGCTCTCCCAACTGAGCTATAGGGCGACTAACCGGCATCAGTGAAATTTCAAACCTCTTTACAAACTCTCTGTATTACGTACAGGCAGCAAAATCTGGCTGAAGTAGTTTGCATCACTTGCAGCCCTGAATAGGGATTGTACCTTCTCGTATTAGCAAATGACAAAATTGAAGTATCCAAAACCGGTGTGCGAACATGCAGCGACTAAGAATTGTTAATGAAGCGAAGGTGATCTGTCAGGATAGTGGCAAGTGGCATTTCTTGGTCTCTGAGTACCCCTCTGGGATAAAGGCATGAATTTATATTAAATTACTACCTCCGAAATAGCAAAACGCTACGATTTTGCTATTTTGGAGGTAATTTCATATAAAAGTTGTATAGAACAAAGGAACAACCTTTAGAGCTACCAAACCTTTCTGCAACGCCCTGTAGAATCCACCCAAACCTTAAATTAATTAATTTCCAATCAAAAAGCCGCTATTCGCACTCCCAAATTTATTTTAGAGTCGAAAGATAGATATTTCATTCTGAGGACCGTGAAATTCGTCACAGCTAGAGTAAAATTATTATAATTAACGAATACATGGTATTTTATTCCGAAAATGACACTGACATGTTCTTCACAACCATAACAAACTGAAACAGAGACAGATGACGCGCTGAATGCTTGTTTGACATCTGGCGCTAACTGAAAACAAGGGCTGTGGTTTTAAACTCTTAGCGCACCGCTAGGTTAGCTGACTTTTGCAACAGAATACAAATCTTACCTTCGGTGGCATAGGGGCACAGTGGCACATTTTGTAATTTTACACAAGAGCCATTTATAAGTTTTTTTTTCATTCAATGTCTTATTATTCGGCTTAGTATTGCTTCACGGTGATTAATCTTTGCATGAAAGATTAATCACTGATATTTTTGTGAATATGGCCTTTACAGGTGCATTTTTTTTCCGATTTTTTGAATATTGTGCCCTTATGTGTACCTACAAAGGTACGATATCATTTCATAGGCCTTCTCTCGTTTTGAGATAGGACCTGTAGCTTACAGTGATGCGTTCAAGCCATAGTATCAGCGACAGCAAAGTATAGCATAGCATAGCATAGTATATTAATACTTAAATTGTATAACATTGCTGAGATTTAAAAAATCATGGTTTTTCTGGTTCTGCAATAAAGTATTTTCTATCTAAATATCTACTTAGTATAAAACGTTTAATTATGGTAACATATGTATCTAGTTACATATTGTTAACGTCACAAAACGTGGAGCGTGAGGTAGAACATGAATTAGAATAAATATCACTCTAAAATTAAAGTCAAAGTCAAAATATTTTATTTACTATAATTTTATTTCGTTATTCGTTAGCAATCCTTGTATGTCCCCACTGCTAGGGCACGGGTCTCTTGCTGCATCGCAGGAAGGTTAGGCCATACTCCACCACGGCGGCCAAGTCCGAGTGGTGGAGGATTGTAAGACAGTGGCGGGCCTTACTGTCAGAAGTTATCAAGCCGCCCATAAGGCCTCTGACATGGTTTAATGACTGCCATTACATGACAGCCAGCACCAACGGCTTAACGTGAGAAGCGCTCGCAAAAATGCCACTAGCGGTAGTCACGGGACCTCACCCATCCCGTACCTGACCGCGACTGGCGTTGCTTAACTCAAGTGATTGATTCCAATCACTCGGTTCGCCTAGGCCACGAGCGCTTCATTTTATTAAATATTTACTTAACGAACCTCAGAGCTGTTTATCTCCACATTCATTCTTTACAAAGTAGGTCTTAACTTTTTTATTTGCGTCTATCTCATTCTCTACGGACAAAAGGAGTAAAGATGTATCAGTGTAAGTAAATTTTTACTCCAATAATGTAAGTACATGGTGAAGTGTCAATCTGTTTTTCTTGGAATGGAATTGTATACCACCAGCAAAATTTCCTCGGTACCCAATTTTGCGGTGTAAACAAAGCCGGCTCGAAAGTTGCTGTAATTGACCAATTATTCGCGTGTTATCGATTCGAATTCTATTAAGTACTAGTCGCGATAAAACGTCTTTAAGGTGCTGGGCGGTGCTTAGTAGCGCCACCAATGGAATAAAAATCACAACTTGTTTTATAATAAACTTTTCCCCAAAGCAAACATAAAAATCTTAATATCTGTGATTCCTATTTGTAGAACATGCAACCTAGAACGTAGTATCAACATACTATACTATTTATTGATATTCTTATTACACAATATAAATAAGAAAGACGATTTTTAAGAGCAGTGATATACAATTGGCGTCTTATAGCTTAGAGCGATCTCTTCTAGACAACCTTTAGGGCTGCAAGTGTTACAAATTACTTCAGCCAGATGTTGCTGCCTGTACGTAATACAGAGAGTACTGTAAAGAGGTTCGAAATTTCACTGATGCCGGTAAGTCGCCCATGGGCTCAGTCGGGAGAGCGCTGGCACGATTAGCCAGAGGTCGTAGGTTCAAATTCCCGGCATTGGTGGAATTTTTAGCCTATAAATAGGTTTTTAAAATTGTCCTTAGCAGGGGTTAGTGCGTTCAAAAGAATATAACCTTTAGGTGTTAAACTCGTGCACCGAGGGTTTTTTGTCGAAATACGCAAAATAATTGGTTTGGAAACAGTTTAGAGTCCTCAACTAATTAATACAGGTTAATTTTTTATTATTATTGAGGCGTTCCTAGTGTTTTATTTAATAAGTTCATGAGCTGATAATATAATAGCATATAATTGATTGTTAATTTTTTGTTGGTCCCTTCATTTCCTTTAAATGATACTTTTTTAATATATAATGTGGGTAGGAGTCGCAAACCTAGTTGCTAGAATCTTTTTTATCTTTTCACGTACAATGCTAATTTTACGCATAGTTTAATGAAAAATCATTTTGTCTTAATAAAGAACTTATTGACTTCTCTTGGCGACTGTACCAAGTCGAAGAGTGCCAACAAACAATTTACATTTTAACACGCATTTTAAATCTCAACGCGTGTAAATATCGCGTTATTATATTAGGTGCGTATCGCCTTTGTTCCATTGAAGTTCAAAAGGACAATCTTCTACCTATTACGTGCTACATTTCCAAGTTAATTATTACTTTACAGTACAACGAGACCATCAAATGAGAAGAGAGTAAATTATGTCAGTAAGATCATTATCATTTCCAAGGTGTATGTGATACGGCGAACGACTAATATGACCTAAAATAAATTACAGTGCTACACATCATAGAAGTCCCTTCGGGAATCTACGTTCGCGCAGATTAGGAAGAAGTGTAACGAAAGTACCCGAAGCTATAAGTATATCGATACGGTTAAGGTGCAGAATTGACTGCCGCAGTAGCGCTACCTATTTCGCTCACGCTAATATTGCTAATCTAATAGTCACCTGCATCGATGACGTTGAATCAACCAATAGCAATAAAGGCGCGCAGCCTGCCATAAAATGAAACTATCTGATTGGTCGATCAACTTGCCGCACATCCAAAATTTGGTCATCTGCGCAGGTACATCCGCGGGACTTATTTCTTGTGTTGCACTGTACTAATAACCGGGGGGTGGGCTAATAGCGCCCCTTATAATACAATTCCACCAAACTGCGATCCCAACCCACATGCCCAGCGTGGGGATTATGGGCATTACCCCCAATAATGGCACAACCTTGCACTATGGCGCTCATTAGGGGAGGGCTATGTCCAGCAGTAGACTAATATAGCCTGAAGAAGAAGAAATTACTAATTACGTTCTTAAATTTTGAAATATTTCATTTTTTATGCAGCTTGTTTACGTGTACAGCGGTGGTAGCTCAGTGGGTAGAACAATGGACTCGCAAGCGAGAGACCGAGGTTCGAGCCCCAGTGCGGGCATGTACCGATGACTTTGTTTAATTTAAAAGTTACGTACATTTGCGAATTCATAGCCGCAATACCATACCCTAACTGTTAAGGAATAACATTGTGAGGAAACCCGCGGCTAGCTTTGCTCCGCACGTATTGATTAGTCTTTCTTGTGGGCTACGCTGACTAAGCTATCAGGGTGGTGTAGGTGCTGGGCAAGCCATCTATAAAAACCATGTCCCAGGCACTACAGCATCCGAGTGGTCCCTTCACCCATCTAGTGTGAGTAAAGATGCCACTGGACGCTGTAAAAATCAACTCATTACGTAGATGCAAAAGGTAAATATTTTTTTATTTACGTGTGTATTCACTGCAGGGCGCAGGCGTTCTTTCTCAGAGCTTGTAAGGGCTTAATCACTTAATTAAAGTTACGCTGGAATCATTTATATTACGCGCATTCCTTAACCATTATCTGTAGACTAATTTGCATTGTCGTCGTCGTCAGGCTATACTAGTCCACTGCTGGACATAGCCCTCCCCTAATGAGCGCCACGTTGTGCTATCATAGGGGGTAATGCTCATAATCCCCATGCTGGGCATGCGGATTGGAGACCGCAGTTCGGTGGAATGGTACTGCAGGGGCGCTGCTGCCCACCCCCCGGTTTGTATCCCTTAGTCGCCTTTTACGACACCCGCGGGAAGAATTTGGGTTGATGCTATTCTCTAGGCCGACACCACACAGTACTTGCATTGTTTGCTAAATGATTTGAGCTATTTTGTTTTGATGAATTGCTTCAAGACGTCACGTGCATTGGCGGTTTGCGCTTAAGTGAAACGTGCACCCCACCGAACAAACGAGATTCGTGGAATCAAACGTTAGATAAATTGAAATATCGGACAAACTGTCGATAATTTGTCATACAGCAATTCGGTGGAATGTGTTTTGGAGTTGTGTAGTGAACCCCTGTCAAATTGGTATCGAAATTGACAGTTAGATGACTGAAATCAGGATTTGGTACATATATAATTAGGCCCATGTAAATGTGAAGACCTCAGACAACCGCATATCTTTACGTATAAAACATCGTATACCTAGTATTATCTTCTACAACACTTAAAATACACAAGACATAAAATAAACAATTTCCACACAAAATGATTAGGTACTAACAGAAAGTTCAATTTAAAAAATTGTCTGTTTCAAGTATATTTTTGTATTTGTTTGCATTGCATTTTTGTGTAATTATTTCAATATCTATTTCAAAAATGTTTATTACAATCAATAAGTATTCTAATAACAATAGGCATATGAATCCTTTGGGAAACCGATATATTCCGGTAGCTCAATAAATCACATATTTCTATAATGCTTGTATTGCGCTTTGCGCAAAGCATAACCTCACCACCTCTGAGATTATATTCATCACAGCATTCCTAGCGACCATAACCTCAAAAACACCTCGGTAAGTAAAACGACACCAGTTCTGTGACTGCCAACTCACGTATAAAGGCCTCAACTCACCGTGCACGTGAGATTATAACATTTATGAATGCATGTTTTGTTTTTTATTGGTGTAAACACGCAAGTTGTTTTTCTATCTATCGTTTTTTTACAAATTGTTTTCAAGCATTATGTGCCACAAACATGCACCATTCATGTTTGTTGTTACTAATAATACTTTGATTGCACTTCAACAAGTGAATAGTGGACTTAACGCCCTAGGCATTTTCCACCAGTCAAGCGCAGAAGGTGGAAGGGACATTGAAGAAAAAAAGGCAGGAGGAAAAAGAGGAAAGAAATTTAAAATATATTTATATGAAGTATAATTGAATAAACCTACGTAATAATATAATAATCTACATAACAAAATAAATACATTAGGTACCTAAATCAAAAAGTACTTTAAATACTGTACACACTATAAAATAGCAAGCCTATACATATAATTCACCGTACACAGGAAGACGTAGATTTTTAACATGTGTAGAAAACAACACAGGTTTGACTAACCTAAGTGTAACCAATTTTATTTTAATACAGAACATTACTACTACCCTCTCACACTAACCCCCACGATCCTCAGCCCATACTTTGACTATAGAAAATTTATTTATCTTCTATACTCAAAGTGTTGGAATATTTTTAACAAGACAAATTAGTTTGAACAAAGAATATTCTTAACTTATCTAACATTATAAACGATGTTCCGATGTTAAACCTAACTGCAAAGTAGGTAGTCGGGGCTGTAAGTAATGCAATTTGCTTAAGTCAGATGTCGCTGCCTGTACGTAATACAGAGAATAGTGTAGAGGTTCGAAATTTCACTGATGCCTTGAGTCGCCCATTGGCTCAATTGGCAGAGCGCTGGCACGGATAGCCAAAGGTTGCGGGTTCGAATCCCGGCATAGGTGAAATTTTTAGCCTCTAAATAGGTTTTTAAATTGTAAACGCAATTCAAAGCATCTTTGTCAATTATCCCTAATTGGTAACCAATAGTAACTTTTTAATCGAATCCCGTGCTATCCATTCTATCAAAGCTCGATGTACGATTTCTGAATGTATGATGCTGTTTAAATATTTTATTCTGTCCATGCAAGGCCATTTGTTTATGCATGCATTTCACATAGTGCCTAATGTAGTATAATATCGATTGACAGTGTGAAACGTCACAGTGTCTATAATATGATAGTTTTGTATTTTTTTGTAATTTATTTTTAATGTTTTAAAGAATGCACGTGTGAATCGTTTACTGATCCGTTAAACCATTGCCGGTTTATCTCGACGCTATATAGATTATGTACATATGTAGATATTATGTACAGTTTAGAAATAAAATCAGATAAAATTACAAATTATAAAATAAAATCTCGTACAATTTTGTTATGAATCACCTCAGAAGCAGAGAATTTTTAAGATTTTTTTGTGTATAGTATAGGTATTTGGTGGGTCTGAGAAAAGTTCTTAGTAGATAATTGATATAGGAAAACAGCGTTTGCAGGGTCAGCTAGTATTAGCATAAAAGCATAGTGGATAACGCCCTTTAGGGTTCTGCATATTTACACCATTAACTCTACTGGCAAGTAAATGTGGTTGCGACCGCGCTGCAGAGTTGCGAGTAACGGGTTGTTTGAGGCGCATTTAGACTGTAGTCAAGTGCTTCCCCCTTTAGCGTGACGTATTTAATTGGTACGATTTAATTGATACGTGGACGTTCTGCACATTTAGCTTATTTTCTTAATTTTATTGAATAAACAGACGGAAATGACGTTAGAATAAAAATCAGACATTGTTATTACAACAATTAAATTTACGATTTAATTGAGTGTCTTCTTTGGTTTATGAAACAAATGTTCCTCTAAACAAGTATTTCACAACCTAAGAATTTATAAAATCAATGTAATTGTGCACAAAAAAAAATTAAAATACCCTTAACCGGCTATCACCGAAATGTATAATGTATTCACGAACACTAATATCATTTTTAAAATTGTTCTTAGCACGGGTTAGTGCATTAAAAAAAGAATATACTAATATCATGCTTATAATGATTATTTCTCTGTTTTTCAAGAGACCGTGGTTACATTATTTTCGGATGACGTTGAAAAAAAAAGTGAAAGCTATAGGCTACAGTTCTGCTCAAAAGTTCAGAACTATTGCTCCCAATATGTTGATACTCAATAACATTAGAGTTGACTTGATAAATAAAATATGATTATCAAAGTGTTATTCCTTGTAAAGTTAGCTCGCTCTCCATTTTAATAATACAAACCACATCAAAAATTTATAGCATATTTCGAACAGTAAATAAATAAATACACAGAACCTTAATTAATAAATAAACTCTTGCGATAGCTATCATAGAGCGGATTTGTAAGCAATTTCGATTAGAGCAAATGCATGACCACTAAACTCTCCGGTTTTAATTTGTGCAGGCAAGTTAACTTGTCTATTCAAACGAGCTTCCAAATGTGCAGTGTCATATGTTTTGCATAGCAGCTCCACGGGACTTAGAATGTATTCATTAGTGGACTCTGACTCGAATTAGGATACCAAGATGCTTTCTTACCTACAATTTAAGTAAATGTTATACATACAACGTGTAGTGGAAAAAACTTGAATAAAAAAAAAACTACAAAATATGTATGAGAATAGATACGTGAGCAGGCCTTTCACCAGATGGTCTGACGACCTGGATACGGTGGCGGGGAGTCGCTGGATGAGGACGGCACAAGACCGTGAAGATTGGAAAATCATGAGGAAGGTCTGGAAAGATGTCTTGGGAGGATGTCCTGCAGTGGAAGTCAAATGGATGATGATGATGATGATGATGATGATATATTAGATTAGTTATGAACTAATATCGGCCTCACACACGGGAGGTAGGGGTACGAATGGGCAATGTATCCCGGCATATACCAATAACTTTGTGCTCTAAGTTTGTGAAATTACAATGACAATAGCACTCGCTAACTGGGAAGAAACATGTATGTAGCCCATAAACCTCTCACTGCAGGGCACAGTCCTTCTCTCTGAGAGAGAGTGTGGGCTTCATTACCACGCGTGCCCGCCGCGGATTGACAATTTCAAGCGCTAAGGCATTTCAACACTCCAGACATTCAGGTTTCAAACACCACACAATGTATTCCTTGAAAAAGTTATGTAAGTGCGTAGACTCGAAGCGGTAATAAAATGAAATCGAGGCATTGAGGCATCGCGGTTTTTTCAATTTCGAGCGCTGAGGTATTTCAACACCCAGAGAATTAGGTTTCAAACACCACACAATGTATGAACACAATGTATTCCTTGAAAAAGTTATGTAAGTGCGTAGACTCGAAGCGGTAATAAAATAAAATCGAGGCATTGACGCAATCCGCTACTTGACATCAAATTTGACGCGATAAATTAATATTTATTGTAGTATTTAACGTAAGAATCTGAAATATTTACTTTGCCAAGCATGTAGGATGGCTGCATAATTTGCGAATTAAAAAAATATTTTCCGCTTTTAACTCGGAACGGTGAAAACGCTATCCGCCATGTTGAAAGCACCTTTCGTTTGTAAACAAACATTTTTCAGCCAGAGCCGGTGGACATTGATTATTATAGGACTTACATTAAAGTGATCTTCACGTAAATACAACCGAGTTTCAGTAGATAAAGTATAAGGGTCTCTTTTGGCAAGTTTGAGCAAATTTTTTCATATGTTTATTTCACTGGGTACACGGGGAATTCACAACTTCCCGGGGGTCTTTATTGACTTGATTTTGCATTCTCAAACAATGCAATAATGATAATTGCTATATTTTGCATGTAAGCTCGATGAAATCATGGTTGCGTCGTTGTTATTTCACTATGCTCACAAATCACTCACTGAGTGCTTAGTGCGAGTTTTTTAACTACTCGATCGCGTTAACGTAAACTCATATTTCTATGGCATCGAGAAAGCGCCACCTAGCGACAAGTATGGAAATTAAAATTGCTGAGTGCGAATTGTAATGGTTTACGTTGAGAAGTGAACACGTTTACCAGCCAAAACACGAATAAACGCAAATGCGAGTTGTACTGTGACAACTTTTTGCCAGTTCACTACTGGCAAAAAGCTGTCACAGTACTCACTACTCAATGCTCGATTAACGCGGTAGTAAAGTTATTCGATTGGATCTGTCAAACTCGCACTAAGCACTCAGATGTTGAATGTCAAACTTTGTTTACAAGTTTTCAGGTCTTCAAACCATAGACAAAAATGAATGACTGCGTTTTTGGCCCTTAAGCAAATCAAAGTCTTAAAATATTTTTTTTGTTGCTTTTATGTCCTCAAAAAATATACAAAAATATTTTTATGTCTAATGGAAGAGATATTTAGCATTTAAGACTCACTTGAAAACATAGTCAAATAGCCGGTTGTAACGGTAACATGAATCTTATAAACGGACTGCGGCGGTTCCCCGGGACAGCTAGTAAAACACAAAAGGAAAACTAGAAGCAACATCAATACAACTCACACGGGTACACACCGCCGTGCGCCGCGGACCATTTATTTCCATTAGCAACTAAACCGTGGCATTACGCAAGGGATTACTGCAACGTCGTTTACACTTTGGACCTAGGCATCTGTGGTAGCAACTTGATTCGGTTTACACTGCAAAGGTATCGGGTAATCAGCCCTTAAATTGCTTAACTTTCTACTCAAGGTTAAGCATTTAGACGCTCCCAAAGTGTCAAAATATGTCTGAGATGCTGGCGAACAGAATCAGTTTAGTCCGCGAAATCAAATTTTACACAGCTAAAAAACTAATGTCAATATAATGGGGTGATTAATAACATAACATTGCATTATTATACGTGGCGCTCTTTAGGGGAGGGCTATGTCCAGCAGTGGACTAGTATAGCTTGATGATGATTATATTAGGTCTATTGTTGCATGAGTAAATAATTTTTTATCTACTTTTATATTCTAGAAGCTATTCAAGAAAAGAATTTGGATTAAACCGATTTTGTTTGAAAACGGTCTCATTCTCATGCGTTTTTAACACCAAACTTAACATAAAATAAAATATTATGACTACAAAACACCGACAATGATTGCAAGCAACAGGTGATTTTTTTTAATAATATCGTAATTGCCAGCTTAATGCCAGTGTTGCCATGCAAAAAATATACAAATATTTTTTACTTTATGTTTTGTTTTGCCTGTACATTTCCGGTTTTGATTAAAAATGTCTTAAAATTAATACTATATTGTTTTTAATTAATAAATATATACTATAACATAACATGACTGGTTACTCGTAAATGAAATGAAATTTAGTGCTAGAAAAGAGTTTGAACTCATTCTAGAATAAAAACATTGTCATAAATTTTGCTCCACGGGAACGGTTTCAGTGAAATGCACCCTTAACAATTAGAATTGTTTCGTCTATTAACAACACTGTTGCAAGAAACCTAATCGATAGTTATTCGTTCGCAATTAGTTGGAGGAATCTTCGTTCGGATCAAATGGCTCGGTGCGTGGTCCAAGTTAAGAAGGGGACGATCTAAGCTATCCCTTTACCAGGCAATGGTATAAAAGAATCCATCATAAATTGAACCTTATCTCTTTAAAATAAAGTACAAAACCAATAATGCCCGCGACACGGGCCTAGCCTTTTGTGAGGACAATTAAATATCTGTACACTTCTTATAATAAGCCAAAATGCATCTTCACATTATCTAAGTAACTGTTTCTACCACATACGCCTTCTCGTGTTCACATTGTAGTAAAGGGGATGCTGCCTGTGCCTAAATAGTATCTTGTGATTAATAAATAGAGAATAGCACCAACCCAAGTCTTCCCTCTGGTGTCGTAAAAGGCGACTAAGGGACACAAACCGGAGGGTGGGCAGCAGCACCCCCTGCAGTACAATTCCACCGAACTGCGATCCCCAAGCCACATGCCCAGCATGGGGATTACGGGTATTACCCCCTATGATAGCACAACGTGGCGCTCTTTAGGGAAGGGCTATGTCTAGCAGTAGACTAGTATAGCCTGACGACCACGACAACGATTAATAAATATTTTTATGATATTGATTTTTTAAATAAAATAAAATGTATTGGCTATGGCCGTTAAAGGTTTAACGCCGTTGTGAGTTTACAAGATAAACATAACTATAATTGCCTCGTTGATTCAGCAGTATCACGTTTGATTACCGTGCCGATGGTCATGGGTTTGATGCCCGCTGTGGGGCGGCCACCCATTTGTACAAATGGCCTCAGACTGGGTGCATTTGCATGTTTGCGGTGTCCTTGCCTGGTTACGATGGCACAAGGTATCCTAGTTTAGGACCTGAACAAAGTGGA
Organism: Yponomeuta sedellus; assembly: GCA_934045075.1. NCBI lineage: Eukaryota > Metazoa > Arthropoda > Insecta > Lepidoptera > Yponomeutidae > Yponomeuta > Yponomeuta sedellus. The sequence goes on from OW203747.1 coordinate 8,755,748, forward strand.
CACCAGAGTGCTTAGTGCGAGTTTTTTTCACTACTCGATCGCGTTAACGTAAACTCATATTTCTATGGCATCGAGGAAGCGCCACCTAGTGACAAGTATGGAAATTAAAATTGCTGAGTGCGAGTTGTAATGGTTTACGTTGAGAAGTGAACACGTTTACCAGCCAAAACACGAATAAACGCGAGTGCGAGTTGTACTGTGACAGCGTTTTGCCAGTTCGAACGGTTAACTTACTCATACTCACTACTCAATGCTCGATTAACGCGGTAGTAAAGTTATTCGATTGGATCTGTCAAACTCGCACTAAGCACTCTGATTGTGTTGTGAAGAACTTTTTATTTATTATTGTACACCTTATAAAACAAACATACATATGCACGCACCTGTATCCCGGAAGGGTAAGCTGATACCACACTTCGTCACTAGTCATAATATTTATTTCATAAACATCTATAAGGCTTGAGTTGGATGACTTGCGCTACATTTAATCTATGCTATTATTATTATTGGCTTTGTGAGTTAGTTATACCAATATTACAGAACACAAAGTCACTCCTGTATCCCCAAGGGACAGGCAAAGACCTGGGCGTAGATTCTGATGATGCGTTGTGGTACAATGACCATTGCATGATCATGGTGATTTAAAGTCGTTGCTGCTTCAAAGCTATGCGCGCACATAACCTTTTAGGCGTCAATGGTATAAAAAAACACGTCACGAGACCCGTCACGTGTGTCAATATCTATTTTAGCCCTCTAAGTAAGTGGCCGGACTATATTCGCTGGCAAGGCATCGTTGTCGTCGTCAGGCTATACTAGTCTACTGCTGGACATAGCACCCCCTTAAAGAGCGCCATGTTGGGCTATAATAGGCGGTAATGCCCATAATCCCCACCCCCGGTTTGTGTCCCTCAGTCGCCTTTTACGACACCCGCGGGAAGAATTGGATTGGTGCTATTCTCTAGGCCGACACCACACAACACCGTGGTGAAAGGAAATCCCAAGTGGAGGCCCCTTTTATGCATCCGCAAGTCAAGTGGAAGTCGAGGTGCTCGTGGCCTAGTGAAAACGAGTGATTGGAATCAATCACTAAGGTAAAGCAGGAATAGGCGCGGTCAGGTGAAGAGTGACCATCACGTAACTACCGCTAGAGGCATTTTTTCCGAGCGCTTCCATTGTGCCGGCTGTCATGTAATGGCAGTTGGGCAAGCCACGCCAGAGGCCTTATGGGCGGCTTGATAACTTCTGTAAGGCCCTCCACTATCTTGCAATCATCAACCTACCCGGACTTGGCCCCCGTGATGGAGTATGGCCTAGCCTTCCTGCGATGCAGGAAGAGACCCGTGCCCCAGCAGTGGCTACATACAAAGGGTTAATACCAAGTCAAGTGATTGTGTGGTGTGCAAGTTTTTATATATTATAATTATATTACTTTATTGTAAATAATGTAACATTGTGTATGTTTATAATTAATTGCTATATGTATTATATGTTATGGTTTAAGTGAGTATATTATTTTTAAGTATAAGTATGTTTATCAATATTCATATTTGCACCAACCACTTTGCCTTAAGCAACTCTCCATCGTAGGTTGTCTGTAAAAAAATGCTCTAAGCAATAACGCCGCCAATTGTACTGTATCTTTGTAATTATTTTTTGTTTGTTTTTTCCTGGTTTACAATAAAAAATATTCTTATCTTATATTTTGTGTACGCTTATACTGATTCGCTACTAGCTTGTCTCTTGGACCACATCCTAGCACCCTAGCTGGACATCCCAAGCGCTCAGCCCCATCCGCTGCCCGACGTAACCTGACGTAAGACCAGCTTTTGCGCGCTAATGGATATAAACGCTGTGAGAACGCACTTTAGCGCAGTTTTATCTGGAGAGTTTTGTTGACGGTGCACTATCAATGGTAGTTCATAACTTGCTATTTTATTGAATTAGGCACACCAACAGCATACATACAGAACATAGTACAAAAGAGTTACAAGAAGATAAAATTACGTGTAGGTATTTTTAATACCACTTATAGGTAAGCAAAGCTTATGTAAATTAAGCTTACATCGTTAAATGCATCGTTGACGGCCTCGGTGGCGCAGCGGTTTGGCACCCTGTAAAACCGAAGGTCTCGGGTTCGATCCCCGGCCGGGTCAAACTAGGAAACGAACTTTTCTAATTTGGCTCGGGTCTTGGATGTTATCTATGTATTTATTTGATTAAATGTACCGTCAAGTTAGCACCGATGACACTAGTCATTTACCTGTACTTAGTATAGGGCTAACGAGATCTGTGTAATATGTCCATGAATATTTAATTAAAACTGTTTTAATACGGATTTATGCTCGTTTATTACATTTTTACAATTTTCCGACGTTTCGGCACTTTTTCAGTAGCAGTGGTCCCGGATGACTGAGGTGACAGGCGTCTTTTAGAAAGCATTAACGGTTAGTTAACTACCCTCGGCAAAAATTACAAAAGTTAGTTATGAAGTTACGTTCCAAAATAGGCAAACCAATATTTTTTTATATAAAGTCAACAGTATTGTTAAAATGTTAAACCTAACTGCAAAGTAGGTCGTCGGAGCTGTAAGTAATGCAATTTGCTTAAGTCAGATGTCGCTGCCTGTACGTAATACAGAGAATATTGTAAAGAGGTTCGAAATTTCACTGATGCCGTGAGTCGCCCATTGGCTCAATTGGTAGAGCGCTGGTACGGATAGCCAGAGGTTGCGGGTTCGAATCCCGGCATGGGTGAAATTTTTAGCCTCTAAATAGGTTTTTTAAATTTGTTCCTTAGCACGGGTTAGTGCATTAAAAATAAAAATAGTGTAATCAACAGTATTGATTATTAGTAATTGAAGTTAAAATTAAATTTGAAATTAATTGGTTTGCCTATCATTATCACTTTATACGTTGACTAGATCTGACTATTTTACTTGCTTATCCATTTTTATTCAGTTTTCTGTTTTATTATAAAATAAACAGTGTAAATAAAGCAAAAGTTGAAGTCGATCCAGTTTTATTATTTACAAAAGGTCCACAACACTACAAGCCCATACCCTTTCCCTCTCTCTGAGACAAGGGCTGTATAGTAGGAACTATATCATAACATAACATTTACATACAGGCACATACATTGCTTCTGACCCCTCACTAAGAAACCGTGTCGTAGGAATCAGAAACAATGACATCACAAACATGTAAACATCCTAGACCTGGGTTTTTTTTTTAATTTTTTATATCATACTCTTAATCTCGTTACTATATCAGGCTCGTATTTTATATTATTTATTTATACATTTCATTGTTTTGCTTATATGTAGCATCTAAGGCCTTCATTTGTGATTAATTCAGTGGAAACATCACCAGCCGGTAGTTTTTGCCTGACACCCCACAGCTCCTGACTCCGCACTCGTATGGTATTACAAACCAGATACTTCATCGCAATGTTGATTAAAAACCGCAAAATAAACTCCGATAAGCATGCAACGTGATCCGGGTACCTATTCGCGAATACCATTATAATATATTAACGCTTCGAGGTGTGAGAGTTAGTGTCATGATTTTGAACAATTTTAATGGAAACTGGGTTGCATTTGATCATTCTGGCATTGGTTTGCATTGATATTGTTTCTCCGCTTGCTTCATCGGTTAATAGTCGTTGTCACGATATTGAAAGTATTCAATAAAATAATGTCATAATTCTTATAAAATCGTACCGTTGTCACTATTCAAAAGTAGATAGATAGAGAACGCTTTATTGTACATAAAATGGAAATTACACAGATATTTCTTAACCTAAGAGTACACAGGGCGGCCTTATCACTAAAAGTGATCTCTTCCAGACAATCTTTGGATGGACTGGACTAATATATCGAAGAAGATGATTAAACTAATTGATTGGACTAATATATTGGAGAAGATGTAGATGTACAATTATGAAAGATTATTACAAAGGTATAAATGAATACATAAACAACAGTATACATATAGTTATCAACAGATAAATATAATTAATTTAAATAAATATATATATAAATACACAAACACACCGTAACCGTAACCGTTCGTTAGTTGTTAGTCGTAAGTTGGCATCCCTGCGAAAAAGTATGGCGGGTTGCATCGCTTAGATGGGAAGGTCAGAACCGTGAGCTGGCTCATTTTTACTGTATTCTTGGTTCAGGAAATATATCCTCACATTAGTTAAACCTGAGATTTCTGCACTTAGCCTCAAAAATTAAAATTATCAATATTTTTGTAATAAATATTTTCAATAATGACTGAAACACCCATCAGACCTCGTGACGTCACGCTTAGGTAAACATTGGTAATCTTCAGCCATGCTTTGTTGTGACTAATAGTGATTGTGATGTGGCGTGACGTCAGATTCGACGCCATGACACTGCGAGCTGTTTTCCTACAGATTAAAAAATAATTTTAGAAAAATTAGTGTAACCTTCGTTAAACTTTATTTTTATAACTAAAATATAGTTTTTTTCGTAAATAGTATATGTCACCCCACATGGAAGAGGATTTAAAAATCTTTCGTCATGTAGACAGACAATAAACAAATATCTTATCTTATTTTATATGGCCATTTTTTTATAAGGAAAGCCAAATAGACGTCCAGATCCCTTCTTTAATTAACAGTTCTATACACTGAAAGCAGCTTCGTGTAACGCTCAAAGGTGCTTTTCTCAATAGCCGTTAGCGTAATAAAAACAAGCTAATTGGGAACCAGAATAGGGTCCTGAAGGGCAAGATGCCTGAGTGAGCTATTCTAAAAACTAGTAGCGTCCGCAACGCTTAGCCTTTAATGGTCCACTGGTCGGTGGAAGGACCTTGGAAGTGCATTGACAGCGTGTCAGTTTTACCCGACTGCGAAAGATTATTCTATTATTTTCATATTAATATGACACTCGCATATTGAGACTGCCAAGTTCTTTGCTTACACAACAAAAGCAGTATTTTGACAGCATTGCAACAATATTGAGACTTTTAAATTTACAGACTATACTATACTATTTTTATTTTTAATGCACTAACCCGTGCTAAGGACAATTTTAAAAACCTATTTAGAGGCTTAAAATTCCACCCATGCCGGGATTCGAACCTGCGACCTCTGGCTATCCGTGCCAGCGCTCTTTCCAACTGAGCTAATGGGCGACTCACCGGCATCAGTGAAATTTCGAACCTCTTTACACTATTCTCTGTATTACAAAACCTACCCCTAAAAATCCCATCCCATCACACCACTATCTACGGTTGTTCCTTCACCGTGCAGGCAGTCCGATTATGGCATGCCTTACCGGTGGAGGTACGGAAAGCCAAATTCCTTCCCATTTTTAAGGCTATGGTAAAGGAGTTCTATCTCACTACTACACTGTAATACTGTTACTATTTAATTTTGTAATATTGTCCTGCTGTTGTTGTGTTCTACTTATGTCCTTTAAATGTGTATATTTTGTTAATTATTTATGTATTTATGTATAATATTCATTTTTTATTTTTATTTATGTAAATAACAATAATAATTAATGATAAAATTATTTAAATTATGTTAATTATTTCTATGTATCAGTTGATAATTTTATTTATTCACACCGTTATTGAGGCATGTATTTGGAACCTCTGAAATTAATGTTTTCTATGTTTTTTTTTTGTACATCTACTTCCTTCTCTAATGTATTAGTCCAGTTCATCCGAAGGTTGTCTGGAAGAGATCACTTTTAGTGATAAGGTCGCCGTTTGTACTCTTAGGTTAAGAATTATCTGTGTAATTTCCATTTTTATGTACAATAAAGTGTTCTCTATCTACGTGCAGGCAGCGACATCTGGCTTAAGTAAATTGCATCACTTACAGCCCCGACTATCTACTTTGCAGTTAGGTTTTTACATCTATACATGGCAAGTTTTTATTATAAAACTATTAACATACTCTAAAAACTTTTACTTTAAGGGCCAGTTTTTGAATTGACAATTTCTCTATGTCAATAGTTAATTATAGTGCTGTCTCTTCGAAATTCTCAGAAAGGAGCGTGAAAGAACGTTACTTAAGTATTTACTAACTGAAATTGTGAATCCAGAAAAAGATATTCCCTAAAATTGAAAAATAAAAAGTTTTATACAGTATAATAAAAACTGTATTTACACGGATTTTACTCGTTTATTTTACATTCTTACAATTTTTCGACGTTTCTTCACTTTGTATAGTGGTCTCGGAAGACTGAAGTGACAGGCGTCTTTTTGAAATCATTAACTGTTAGTTTACTACCCTCGGCAAAAAATTACAGAAGAAATCCTGAAGTTACGTTCCAAAATATGCAAACCAATTATTTTATATAAAGTATAAAGTCTTATACAATACTTGAGATTGCCAATCTGATGCTACCATTGAATTTTAAGTTAAAATACTCGTACAGTGGTGATACTTAAGCCCAAACTATATATCTCTGTAGGATAAAAGGCCTTTGCCCTGCGACGTATAAAGCATCGCGAGGAAACCTGAATGCCTGAGTTGTTCATATTTTTCAGTATTTGAAATCGCCAATCCTCGGTCGTAATTGGACCCAATCTATCTATTTCTCTGTCGTAGAGGCCTTAGTCCTACAACATATGAAGCATTTGCCTATTCACTATCTCTTACCCACAAACTATTTCAATCTCACCATCTATGAAACTTTAATAACCTGAAACATTAAAACGACAAATTTCACACTAAAGACCGAAATTATTAACACCCTTGTAAACTTTTCCATACATGCTTTCCCAGTCTTTACTTGTTAAATATATTTCAGCGGAAACTTCACAAAGGGGTTTGTAGCCGGCCCGTAATTTACAAAGTTGAGTTTACCAAAGTACTATAAGTAGGTTTACCTACTAGATGACATGTCGAGACACGCGAGTCTCAAGAACGTTTGGTTAAAACACCCTTGGTTGTACTCGTAGTACGTATGGTAAAAACGGTTTGACACTATTCTGGTTGCGTTTATGGTAAATTGGTCTTTTTAATCTGTTACGAAATTTTAATATTTTAGGACTGGCCATGCGTATTTACATTAAAGGATGACGAGTGCCGTAAAAAAAAACTTTTTTTATGACTGGCTAGTGTGTTCCTTACGCTGATGAAGAGTAAAAAAAGGTTTGAATTTTAAAAGTTTATTTTATGCTGCGAATCAGGCAATTATTGACTGCCATGGTGGAGAAACTATGTTGAAGTTTTTGTTTGAATAAAAAATAAAGGACTACTTCAGGTAAATTTACAAATAATTGAGTTATCAATTAGTATGGTAGATTCAACAACAATTAATTAAGAAATGCAAAAACTACAATTATATTTATTTATAATATTATTGCACTCAAAACCTAATACTCGTATAAAAATTTCGTGTCACAGGGTTTGTTATCGGCGTTATCCGACTTGTCAGAAAAATCAAATTTGATACTCATATCAAATTTGATTTTTCTGATAAGTCGGATAACTTGACTCATCAAGCAGCGGTTTGTATTGGCCACTTTGCTGAGTTAAATAAATGAAAAATATTGCTAACAGTGGAACGTTTTAATAACTTTTATAATTAATAAATAAACTCTGGAACGACTTCAGGTGTGATTTTATTTGTAGATTTAGTAACTTTAAAACAGAAAACTGATAAAAACGGAGAAGCAGGTAAAAAGTCAGATCTGGTCAAAGCGTAAAGTAGTAGTGTGAAAAATGAGGGAAATCGAAGAATGAGTGACATACATAATTTAAATATTTGAAAATGATAGATGGAAAAAGAAATAAAAATGGTGTAAAGAGGTTTGCACCGTTACACTACCCGGGGGCAACCGGTAAAAAAAAATTTTTTTTTTAAATATATTTATTTAAAAAAAATATATTTAAAAAAAATTTTTTTTTTATAAAAAAATTGTCAAGTAAAATTATTTAATTTAAAATTTAAAGTCGAGAATCCAAAGTAAGGTCGATGAAGGTCGGGGATGTGGGATGGTAAGTAAATAAATTTAGTTATTCTTAAATATTAAAATAAAATAAAATATAAATGATGGGCGATGAAAAAAAAAATTTAGAAGGTGTGGGGTGATATCTACAATGAATATTTACATTAGGCAGTTCCACTTCTATTCATCATCTACCACTCATCCCTAGCATGCATCATCTGTCATTGTCTTCAACTACAGTAAAGGTGAAGACTTTCACTCATTATAGACAAAATCTATTTTTATTAATTAGATTTATCCAGAAACTGGCCTAAATTAGTAATAGGCTTATTTAGCCAGTTACCACCCGCTGGTATTCGGTAGTGGTAAGGCTTATTTATTGAGTCACAATCCGCTCCATGAAAGTTATTTACATTTTAACAATATTTATAATATTGGGTACATAGTACCCGACGGGGTAGAATCCGTCGTAGAAGTGCTCTCAAGAGCTATGGTGGGGTAAACACCGTAACGCGTTTAATTAGATAACGCGATTGATAAATAAATTAGTTGACCTAGGCTTATTTAACGTGTTGTCGCCGCACCTGATTGAAAGTTTGGATGTTCTAAAAAAATGGTTAGTAAATGTCCTGGAGGATAGTGGTGTAAGTGTGCTTAGTACGCACTAAAGGATAGGTAAGTTAAAAAGGTGCTCTAAGTTTATGTTAGAGATACACCTGGTAAGTAAAATTAAATAGAAGATTGAATAAATAAATAGACTTTGGTATGCAAATGAGTCCGAATAGGTGATGTAGTGGATATAAAAAAATTAAAACTAAAAAGGTAGCGTTTATAGCCGTTAAGGTAGTTAATAAAATAAATAAATGAAGGTGTATATATTTTACAAGTATTTACAATTTAATATAAACGAGGAATCGTATTTAAGGGTCGTATAGGGGTTTATTCTCTAAGTCTTAGTGGGGTATAGGCTTGATGTCTTTAATATGCCATCGACCTAGAGGTTTATTAGAAAGGTCGATTAAGTCGTAAATAAGGGGTGATATTTTATTTTGTATAATACATTTTGTAAATTTCGGAGCTAATTTGGCAGTGAAATGCTTGTCTGAGGAGCTCAAGGGGTAGTTACGCTTCCAGACGACATCTCCAGTATTAAATTCGAGGTCTAGATGGTGTTTATTATAGTATTTTGTATTAGCTTGATGCGCTTTAAAAATGCGATGTTGTACTTTCGAGAATAGGGGTCTTAAATGACCTATGTTTTCAGCGTACTCGTCGCGAGGGGCAAAGATTAGGTCGTCTGACAGGTCTTTGGAATCGTATGTTGTTCCGCAGGCTGGCAACTCGCGACCGAAGACTAAGTATGCTGGAGTAAATTTAGTGGTTTCATTTACTGCTGTATTGATAGCGAATTGTATTTTGTTTAAATTAACGTCCCATGTGCGGTGGTCTTCGTCGACAAAACATGCGATTGCTGTAATTATCGTTTTATTGTATCTTTCGACCGTATTGACTTGGGGGCAATAGCGTGGTGTGTAGTGAATTTTAGGTATGTTGTAAAGTGTGAATAGGTCGTGTAGTTCCTGGCCTATCATCTGAGGGCCGTTGTCTAATATTATGGTTTCTGGTATGCCGTAGACCATAAAGACAAGGTTCTCTAATATGTGCCTGATGATACCTGAAGTTGCTCGTTTAATTGGGAAGATTAAACAATATTTGGAAAAGCAACATGTTACGACAAATATGAATCTGTTAAGTTTACGGGTTATAGGTAAAGGGCCAATGAGATCGATAGATATGCATTGAAAAGGTCGAGAGCAAGTTTTAGGCTTGCCCATAAGGCCAATAGTTTTTTGGTTTTGATGTTTGTATGCAAGGCACGTATCGCATTTAGAAACGAAGGAGGCGATGTCTTTATACATGCCTGGCCAGAAATAGGACTGTTTAATACGGTGATGAGTTTTAAGGGTACCGAAATGAGCGGCCGTGGGTGTGGAGTGGTTTTCTGTTATAATCGTATGGATAAGATCTTTGGGAATCACTTGTTTCCAAGTAAATTCTGAGTTATATGGTGTATTAGAGCGTGTATATCTAAAGAGTTTATCGTCTTTAATCATGTAGTCAGGTGTGGAGGTTGGATTAGTTTTACATTTAGTGAAGATATCGGTAAACCATTTGTCAGTGGTTTCTGTAGGGTTAAAGTTAATAATGTTAACAGGTATGGAACGGGATAAAATGTCGGGTACTACATGGTCTTTGCCTTGTTTATGTTTGATGTCGAAATTGAACATTGAAAGGCGGATACTCCAACGGGCTAGTCTACCTGTGGGATTATCCAATTTTAGGAACCACTGGAGAGCTGCGTGATCGGTATAAATGGTAAATTTTTTGCCATTATCAAGGTAGCAACGCCAGTGTTCTAAGGCTGTAATTACACTTAGCAGTTCGCGTTCAGTGATAGAATAGTTTCTCTCTGCGCTTGATAAAGATTTGCTCATATAAGCTATAGGTTTTTCGACTCCGTCATAGGTTTGGGTAAGCATGGCTCCAAGGCCAAAGCTTGATGCATCACAGTGTACCTGGAATGGTTTATTGAAATCTGGGCAAGATAAAATAGGTGTGGAAACAAGAGCTTCTTTTATTTTGTTAAAAGCCTTATCAGCTTCTTGTGTCCATTTGAAAGGAGGAGCTTTTTTGCTAGTAGAAGTAAGTTTGTTTAGTGGAGCTGTTAAGTTGCTGAGGTTTGGTACAAAGCGTCTATACCAGCTCACTGTACCTAGAAATTGTTTAACTTGTTTAGCAGTTACAGGTGTTTTAATATCTAATATTGCTTTCACTTTTTCAGGGTCAGTATGGAGACCTTTTTCATCAATAATATAACCCAGATATTTTAACTCTTTACGGAAGAAAGCGCATTTGGGATAATTTATAGTAATATTTGCCTGTATTAGTTTTTTATGGATTTTGTTGAGTAATTCTACGTGATGTTCGAATGTGGTAGTGGCTATGACAATATCGTCTAAGTAGCAGAATACAGAGTTATCGAAATCGGCCGAGAAAAGATTATCAATAAATCTTTGTTGGGTAGCGGGGGCGTTAGTGAGACCAAAGGGCATAACTTTAAATTGGTACATTCCACGACCTGGAACGTGAAAAGCAGTTTTAGGTCTGTCATCAAGCTTGAGGGGAATCTCCCAGAAGGCTTTAGCGATATCAATGGATGATAAATATTTGGCATCACGAAGGTTGTCAAGTATATCCGAAATAAAGGGAAGTTTATAAGCATCTTTTTTGGTAATTGAATTTAATTTTCGGCTGTCCACGCAAAAGCGCCATTTGCCATCTTTTTTTGGAGTAATTATGACTGGACTAAGCCAAGGGCTTTCGCAAGGTTCGATCACATCTAGTTTCAACATATCGTCAACTTCTTTGCAGAGAGCTTTCTGTTTTTCTGGTGAGAGTCGATAGCAGCGTTGACGAAGAGGGGGGTGATCACCTGTATCTATTTGGTGCTCTGCCATATGGGTTTTGCCTAGTGGTAATACTTCAGTGGATATGTTTTTGAATTTTGCCATGATTGCGTCTGCGGTAATTTGTTGACATTCTGAAAGGTTATTGTAGGAATGGATATGTTTGTTATCGGTAGTGATATTAAATGATTTGTTAGTAGAAGAATTAAAGATTCTAATTTTGGAAAGGATATCTGGTCCTAGGTTAAATTGTTTCCAGAAGTCTATCCCTAGAATAAATGATTCGGTGATAGCTGGAATAACATGTGCTGTTATAAGTGAAAACTTGTTGTTGAAATTAATTGGTAGTGTTATCGTGCCGATGGAGGTAATGGATTGGCCGTTTCCTACACTGGCCTTAATTATTTGTTGCTTGTCAATAGTATAGCCTAAGTGTAGGAGAGTTTTATGGGAGTTGTCGCCAAGTATTGTTAGTGAGCTACCGCTATCTAACAGGCCGTTTAAGGTTAATTGGTTTACCTGAACTTGAACATACGGGCGTTCCGTATCTACTTTGTTAGAGAATAAAGTAGAAATATTATAGGATTTGAAGAATATGGTAATGGTCTGTAGCCATTCTTTCCAATCCGTTTCGTTAAAATTATTAGTAGGGTAAATACGATCCTCGTTAATTAGTTTTTTGGAACATTACAATTAGGGCAATGAGTAAATTTTACGTCAGATCTGCCACAACGGTAACAGACTAAGCGTGTACTAGTACAGTCGTGTAGTAAATGTGTATCGACTCGACATCTTGGGCAAGTAAATATAGTTTGCCGCGAGTCAGAAGGTTTTTTAATAGTATGTACGGGTAAGTTTTTATTGTTAAATGGGTATTCGGGAATGTTTGGAATGTACCTATTTGGTTGTGGCTTAGCATGGGTGGACTCAGCGGTTTGAGTAGCTGGATTGGATATTTCCAAGCAATTTTCTGTCCATTTGCATGCTTCTAGCAAAGAATTTATAGAGTTTAAGTCACTGGGTGATAAGCGCTGTGCGTATTCGTGTCTTAAATTTCGGCGAATGGTATTAATTTTTTCTTTCTCTGACGGGGGGTCGTATAATTTTGAAAATAGTGATTGTATAGCTGTGAAGTATTGAATCACACGTTCATTTGGTTTTTGTATGCGTTCATCAATAATCTTCTTTAACTTGTAGTCGTGGTCGACTATTTCAAAATCAGTTACTAGTGCTGTTTTGAAAGATTGCCAATCACGTAATTGATCTTTTTTTGATGTAAACCAATCTAAAGCTGTATGTTGTAAAATATCGAAAAGGTTAGTGTATAGTTTGGTGTGAGGTATATTTTTGATTTCTGCAAGTTCTTCAATTTTTTTTATAAATTCTTTTGGGCAGCTGTCTCCTTTAAATACATATTTTTTAAATTCGTTTCCTGTTCTGTTGTCCGAAATGTTAATTAATTTTTGGGTTAATGTTTCGAAATACACATTTGCTTGTAAGTGGTTGTTAGTGGTTGGTGTGGTTATTGTTGAGTGGTATTGTGATGGGCCTGGGGTGTATTCTAATGTTGTGAAGTGTGTTTCGTGAGTTTTGAATTGTTCCCATAATGCTTTGTATGTATCGAGTTCTTGTGTAGTGTTTTCGGTTGAGATAGATATGTGGGATAACCTTCCCTTAATATGTTGTAAATAAGGTTGAATTTTTTGTTTCCTACTCGGATATGCAGTTAGTAGAGTACTCACTAGGGTTAGAGATTTATTTATTTCCTCAAAATCAGTTTCTAGCTGGTATGGTGACGACTCTAGAATCGGGTGGGCTTCTGAATTATTTAACGCATCTATTAGGATAACGCGTAGGTTATCTGCTGTTTCAGTTGAAGGGATTGTGACTCCTCGAATTCGCAGTTCATAAAGGACTTCGGGTTTATTCAAGAGGGAAACGTCCATCGTGGATAAACTTTTATACTCGATTGTACAAGTTGAAAATTATAATATTTAAAAGAATATGGATACTATAAAAAAAGAGGTTAGGAAATTATTTTAGTAATGAGGTAAGGATGGGGTGAGGGTGAAGTTTTATTTTATTGCCAAAGAGTTCCTTGTAGGTTTAACCTGTGGAGGTTTTGTTTTGAATTTTGAAAAATTTTATGACAATGAATGGTGTCAGAATTACTGACGTCTAGAAATTTGGTTTGCAAAGATTTTGTAAATAATTTTATTTTAAATTTTAATAATATAATATTGTTATCAATAGACTGTATGAGTGCAGTTTCACCTTACCTTCGAGTCGGCCTCGAAGACCTAGAGGGTAAAGCTAGGCTGTCTACGTGTAATTACCCAGGATACTCTCCTGAGGCAACGTAAGTTAGTAACCAGTCCCACCTGGAATTATAAATTCCAGGTTACCGAGGTCTATGGAACTGCTAGTGAGCAGCCTGTGGTTGTGTAACTGTCTGATAAATGCGTGTAGAAGTTATTGATTGTATACTGTTGGTGTATACTAACTGTGGTATGTTTCGGTTAGGTGGGGTGCAGATAGATAGAATAGGACTTTTATTAGGGCCGAAAAAATTTGTTACTATGGGTGAATCTAGTTAGTGAAGAATGGTCAATGAGTAGTTATGATGAATTACCTTGTGGTCCAGAAGTCAAGTCGCACTTTAAAATTAATTTAATATTTTATTTATAAAACACTCGACAACACTTAACAAAAAAAAAATCTTGCAGGTCTTGTGGGTAAAGTTGGGGGCGGCGGAGAGGTCCGACAGAACCCTTGAGCAAGGCTGGGGAGCTCCAAGGGATGCGTCTGTGATGTATGAGGTCGTGGGTCGTGGGTATGAAACAGCAGCAGCAGTTCGACGATTGTGCACACGTATAATCGTGGTAATCGTACTCGTATTTGCCTTCGCACTCGCAGCGTAGTCGCGGTGGGTGGGCTTTGTCGTCTCAGCGTATCAAGCCGTGGGGTGACGTTGGGTTTCGTTATTATCGTTGGGCGCCAGTGTATTTGCACCGTTACAACAGTACCTTCACATGGAATATTTAACACTTGTGATTAATGTAAGGTTGTAGAACTTTTAATATGGCGTTTCGAGTAAAATTCTCTGTTGCCTTCTGTCGTTCGTAGACTTCTGAATAACTTTGGCCGTAAAACAGACATTAAATTAAACGTCATATCCCTATATCACGCGCACCAAATCTTGAGCGAAGCGCTTTTGGTCTATTCAACCCGCAGTGATTGGAATCAATCGCTTGAGTTCAGCAACAACAAGCGCGGTCAGGTGCAGGATGGGTGACCGTCCCGTGACTACCGCTAGTGGCATTTTCCGAGCGCTTCCATGCTCCGCAAGGTACGTTAAGCCATGTCAGAGACCTTATGGGGGGCTTGATAGCTTCTGACAGTAAGGCCCGCCACTGTCTTACAATCCTCCACCAGCCCGGAATTGGCCCCGTGGTGGAGTATTGCCTAACCTTCCTGTGATGCTGGAAGAGACCCGTGCCCCAACAATAGGGGCATACAAGGGTTGATATAGAAATCTTGATCAATCGCCTAACTGTCAAATTAGTATGGAATTTGACAGCCAGGTGATTGGAATCGCTCAGGATTTAGTATCCATAATTAACCCATGTACTTTCGCCTGCACCAACATTGTAAACACGTTAGAACCTTGTCACATTAACCTCTTCTTGACTGGTGTATGAGGAATTGACTATTTTGACTTTGACAAGGTACAGTACTACACATCATAAAAGTCCCTTCGGGAATCTACGTTCGCGCAGACTAGGAAGAAGTGTAACGAAAGTACCCGAAGCTATAAGTACATTCAACATGATCTTTAACCGATACGGTTAAGGTGCAGAATTGATTGCCGCAGTAGCGCTACCTGTTTCGCTCACGCTAATATTGCGAAACTAATCACCTGCATCGATGACGTTGAATCAACCAATAGCAACAAAGGCGCGCGGCCTGCCATAAAATTAATCTATGTGATTGGTCGATCAACTCGCCGCACATCCAAAATTTGTTCATCTGCGCAGGTACATCCGCGAGACTTATTTCTTGTGTAGCACTGTACTGACGTGCATACTTAGTACTCGTGACTGAACAATAAATTCAAGACTCGAGCGAAGTCGCAAACTTTTACGTAGTCTATAAACGTACCACTTCAGGACACAGGCCTTCCCTCAGGAGGAGAGAGAATGGGTTTAATTACCACGCGTGCCCACCGCGGATTGCAGTGAGGTATTCGACCACCTCAGATACTTAGTTTTCCTCACGATGTTTTCCTTCACGGTTAGTGAGTGGTAACTAACTAAAAACAAAGTCTTTGGTACATGCAAAACTGGGAATCGAACCTGGGTCTCTCGCTTCCGAATCCATGGTACTGCAAACTGGGCTACCGCCGCTCTACGCCCGGTTACTCGTACGTTAGAAAAATAAATTTTAGTTAACAGGGTATCAGTCGTTTTTGTATGCACATTTGCCAACAGACAGTGCTTAACAGTAGATTCTTAGACTGTTAGTGTACGAGAAGCCGGAGGTTAGACCCACAACGCTTCTAATGTCTAGAAAAGTGCATGACCTATAATATGGCCTAAGACTTTCTTTCAATTAAAGAATCAATCCAAGTAGGTATTCTAAATCTCTCGAAAGCGGCACTTTTTTGTAACAAGTAGCGCCATCTGTGATCGCACTCAAACAACTTTCCCCAAAATGCAAGAACGCGAGCAGATCTTGCGAGCTCTAGTTTTTTTCCTATATTGTACCCATTTTTGGCTAGTTACGGTGGCGGGGTGAAAAGAAAAAAAAAATTAAGAAAGAAGACATTCATTTCCACTATTGCCACGAAAACAAAAAGTAAACAAGTCCAGTAAAAGTTAAACAGTCCAACTACCTGTCTCACTTTTCCTTTAGCACCTCTCCATCGTGGGTTGCCTGGAAGAAATTGCTCTAAGCAATAAGACCGCCAACTGTACTGTATCTTTGTAATTATTTTTTGTTTTTTTTTCCTGGTGTACAATAAAGAATATTCTTATCTTATCATATCTTATCCAGGGATCTTGGAAAGCCATGAGGAAGGCATTATGTTTTGTAGTGGGCGTCGAATGGCTGATGATCATAAAGATGATAAAGGGGCTCCATGCAGTAACACTAGTACGACGAATGGAAAAAAACTCGTATGTTCTGTTCCGGATCGGTTTTGAGTACGAGTTAGTGTAAGAAATGTTTATTCATAAGCCATAACACCAAATAGACCATACAAGTTAGTTAGACCTGAGATTTCCGCACTTAGCCTCATAGTTGGGCCATTGTACGTAGCAAGCGCCGAAGTACGCTAACACCTCTGACACTAGGGTTTCCTTACGATGTTTTCCTTCACCGTCAGCGAGTAGTATTGCTAGTATAATTTCACAAATGTACATAATTATACTATTTTTATTTTTAATGCACTAACCCGTGCTAAGGACAAATTTAAAAACCTATTTAGAGGCTAAAAATTTCACCCATGCCGGGATTCGAACCCGCAACCTCTGGCACGGATAGCCAGAGGTTGCGGGTTTGATTCCCGGCATGGGTGACATTTTTAGCCTCTAAATAGGTTTTTAAATGTACATAACTTAGAAAACAAAGTCATTGGTACATGCCGGGCTTCGAACCCACGACCTCCCCATTGAGAAGCCGGCGTTCTACACCGCTCCGCTACCACCGCTCTATAGACCATACAATATGAATGGCAACATAGAACGGAAGATTTAGATAGAAATACAATTAACTAACGTAGACTGTAATAATATACTAGACTAACATCGTGCTAAGGACAATTTTTAAAACCTATTTAGAGGCTAAAATTCCACCCATGCCGGTATTCGAACCCGCGACCTCTGGCTATCCGTGCCAGCGCTCTTCCAACTGAGCTAATGGGCGGCTCACCGGCATCAGTGAAATTTCGAACCTCTTTACAATATTCTCTGTATGACGTACGGAGATATAGTTTTTGCAAATGCAAAAACTATATTTTGTAAAAGTAGATGAAATGAAAAAATTAAAAAAAAGACAAATTTTTATTGAGCAGAATTAAACATAACAATGTATTAAGTAACTCTGAACCCCAAACTAAATTAAATTGTGTCTTGGGGCACAGTTCTCCATACGGGTTGAACTTAAATAGATACGAGTTTTATCCATCGGAGTGGTAAATGCATGAAGCCGCTTAAGACGAATTTATAAAACAACGATTCCTCTAAAACAGTGCTCAAAGGCAGTTTATGCGATTTGTGGTTTAAGCCCTAAACCGTCAGACTATTTAAACTGTATCTGAGAAGAGTATGTTGCTTGGCTTGTTGTTGCTTATACTATTTTTATTTTTAATGCACTAACCCGTGCTAAGGAACAAATTTAAAAACCTATTTAGAGGCTAAAAATTTCACTCATGCCGGGATTCGAACCCGCAACCTCCGGCCATCCGTGCCAGCGCTCCACCAATTGAGCCAATGGGCGACTCACTGCATCATCATAAATAGGTTTTTAAATTTGTTGTTGCTTGTTGAGAGAGTGTGCACGTGCATAGACCCGTTTCACATCTCCACTCCGACTCCGAAAGATTTGCTGGAAGAAATGAGCTAACAGAGATAAGCTCGCCTTTGTACATGTATTCTCTTGCGTTCTATTTTTTTTATGTGTTTTTCGTGTACAATAAAGTATTAAGCTATCATATATAAAAAAACCGCTGTTAGTTTTTACATGATCTCCAAAAAGAAGTTATGATACATAAACCTGTCTCTTAAATTCAAGATCGATCCTTCGATAGAAATAAGACCACAAAACCATCAAATCGGCGGGCCAAGATTCGATTTCCGGCATCACATTTTTTACCGGTTTGATAGCCCCCGCTGCCGGTTGTAAAAAAGCGTTCGAGGATTGCGTTCCAAAGCAAGATAATAATATTGTAATAGAGGATTTAGGTACCTACTACTTGCTGCCTTGTTGGTCTAGTGGGATCACGTCTGATTAACGTGCCGGAGGTAGGGGGTTCGATCCCCCCCCAGTGGGAAGGGTTGATATAGATACATTTGTACTATATCTATATCAACCCTTGTAATTATGTCCCCACTGCTGGGGCACGGGTCTCTTCCTGTATCGCAGGAAGGTTAAGCCATACTCCACCACGGGGCCAAGTCCGGGTTGGTGAAGGATTGTAAGACAGTGGCGGGTCTTACAGTCAGAAGCTATCAAGTCCATAAGGCCTCTGACATGGCTTATCGACTGCCATTACATGACAGCCGGCACCAACGGCTTAACGTGCCTTGCAACGTGCGTTAACGTACATTTGTACAAATGGCCTCAATCTGGGTGAATTTCCACGTCAGTTATGTCCTTAATTGGTTACCATAGCAACCCAGTTTGAGACCAGAACAGGTGATTGTGTTGTGTGGAAGTTATTAGTATTTATTATTAAATATATGTGAAGTTATAGTACCAATACCAGTTACTAGCTTTGAAGGAAAACATCGTGAGGAAAGCCAAGTTTCTAAGGTTTCAAAACCTCAATTTGAAATTACCAATGCGCGGTGGACACACGTGGTAATGAAGCCCATACTCTCTCTTTCTCTCTCTCTCTTTGAGAGAAGACCTGTGCCCTGCAGTGGAACGTTTATAGACTACATTAAAAGGAAATCAAAGAGGCAACTATGGTAATCTGGCGACCTTGATATTATTACAACTTATAGGAAGACGTAGGTCACCGAA
Organism: Yponomeuta sedellus; assembly: GCA_934045075.1. NCBI lineage: Eukaryota > Metazoa > Arthropoda > Insecta > Lepidoptera > Yponomeutidae > Yponomeuta > Yponomeuta sedellus. The sequence goes on from OW203747.1 coordinate 8,774,901, forward strand.
ATCACTACAAAAAGTCGAAGGCGTTCCTATAATGAAATTTATTGCCACTCGCTGTGATATTGTGTTTCTTTTCCAGTAGATTAATCTACTGTGGACGTTGTGGAGAGTAATAAATTTCATTTTATAGCGCGTTGAGGGTGTTAAGAGATAAGAATAATTAAAAGCAGACAAATAGTTGAGATAATAATATCTTCTATTATGCTACGGTGGCGGCGGTAGCACAGTGGGTAGAACGATGGAGTTGGAAGCGAGAGCCCCGGGTTTGATTCCGCGGGCATAACAATAAGTATGTACAGTACTACACATCATAAAAGTCCCTTCGGGAATCTACGTTCGCGCAGACTAGGAAGAAGTGTAACGTACCCGAAGCTATAAGTACATTCAACATGATCTTTAAACGATACGGTTAAGGTGCCAAAATTAATGTGCCACCTTTTTGTAACATAAATTAATCGCGTAATGTTTTAAGCTTTAGATTTTGTACATACATACATAACCTCACGCCTGTATCCCAGAGGGGTAGGCAGAGACCAGGGACTGCCACTTGCCACGATCCCGACAGATCACCTTCGCTTCATCGATCATTTGAATTGTGCTGAAAAAAATTTTTCGTTTACGTAGTCAGAAGGCTTTAAATCGTCCGGTGACATCTTCACTCACACTAGATACGTGAAAGGACTACTCGGATGCTGCAGTGCCTGAGACTTTGTTTCTTAAATGGACCAGGTTTTACGAGCACCTGTACCATCCCGACAGCTTAGTCGGCCTAGACCACAGGCCAAACAAGTCAATAAGTGCGAAGCCAACCAAGATGCGCGTTTCCTCACGATGTTATCTACGTGATGAGATGATTTAAACAGCGCCCAGTGGCTCCTTCACTCATACGAAATGGGTGAAGGGACCACTCAGACGCTGCAGTGAAACCAATACGTTAAAAGAAGAAACCATTCATTCATCACGGTTCGATCAAGGGCCAAACGACCGGACTACTTTTTTACAGATTTTTTTGTTAAAATAAATAAAATAAGGGCTTCTACTCCAGAACCGAATCTTGAAATTTAGTAGAACGTTTCGTTTGATTGAAAATGATGGGGGATCAAAAACGTAGCTTGTTATTTATAAAGTATTGTTAGAATTTAGGTAGATTGAATTGAAATTTAAAACTATAACGTAAAAAAATACAAAATAGCTTTTTCGTTTTGTTCGATACAGCGACACCAAGAAAGCCTTCAATGTATATTTAAACAATAAGAAAAGTATTCTTTTAAACCTATTATTATTATAAGATAACGTGAAATTTACTTCCAAAATAGGATACAATACAGTGATGGAGAGGCACTTAAAGAAGTAGATTTAAAGAGTACAGTGAACTTATATAAATAACACGGTGTAGAGTAGGCCCTTGGAAACAGGTTTCGGATCCTTGCCCTGGGAGCGAGTCCTTTGTAGACAACAGGTGTTGCCACCGATCTCTTTTTTATTGCGTCTTTTGTATTTTTATTGCTATCAGAGTGCATAAACGAGGTACTTTGGTCTAAGTGTGACACTTAGCCTCAAATTCTCGTGCTATAAAGTCAAATACTCAAACTCTATTTTTTTATTTACTATAAGAGCAAACTGTTTTCTGAATGTTAGTTTCACAATTACTAGATTATGTAATTACGCCCGATTTCCCGATAAATATAAATCGGTTAACAGCGGAGAGTATTTTTTGTATCCACTTCAACGACCTCTTTACTATGTGTTGAATGTAGATTTAACAGATGTTAGTATACGACATGTCGGTGGTTAGACTTTTATAAAAAAAAACTATTACTTTGCGCCATACACAGAAAACTTGAAGCCCTGTAAACTAAAATAATAGGAGATTAACAGATTGTTCGTATACGAAAAATCGGGGGTTAGCTAAACTTGTATAAAAAAACTATTACTTAGGCATTCATATTATTGAAACCTGTCGGAATCTTGACATTTCAAAAAGCAAATACCTCAAGTATGGAATGTTTTATAGTTTTTCCATGTATTTTAACGTACATAAATGCATGTTTTAGGTGTTAATCTACAATTATATTATACGTTGTAAGATTGTTACTTGCTTTACAAGCCTAATAAACATAATAAAATAACATTTGACAGTTGTATGTTTGGATATGGTGCGCATGCGCGTACAAGGACAGTTTACTAGTAATTAAGTGTCAAACTAAAGCACTTATGGACTAAAATGCAACCGAGTGATTGGAATCGATGAATTAAATTAAGCAACAGCAGGCGCGGTCCGGTGATGGATGTGTGACCATCCCGTGCCTGTTGATAGTGGCATTTTTTCAAGCGCTTCCGTACTTTGAATAGTATCCTAAGCCGTTGGCGCCGGCTGTCATTATATGGCAGACGTTAAACCAAATCAGAGGCCTTATGGGCGCTTGATAACTACTGACAGTAAGGCTCGCCACTGTTTTACAGTCCTCCTCCGACCCTGACTTGGCCCCCGTGGTGGAGTATGGCCTAACCTTCCTGCATCGCATGGGTACATATAATTTCTTTCTTGTCTACGTCTATGGTTGCTTGGAAGAAATTTATTTTAGTAATAAGGCCGCCCATTGTACTATATTTTCATATAATTTCTGTGACTGTAATTTCTGTGTACAATAAAGAATATTCTATCTATCTACAAAGGGTTTATATCAAGTGTCAAACTAATTTTCGGAGGAGCGCACCGTTTCTTACTACACTGTGACTTTTATGAAGCTTCTTTCCCTTCGCCAGTTTATTTAGGATCGAGTCTGTGACGAAATGTCTTGGAACCGATTTCTAATAGTGTGATAATGTTTGAATGGAGGGTTGAAATTTGTAATGTAACGCATGGTGTTCCTTTGTTGGTTTAAAGTCTAGATCTGTTTGTTTATTATCTTCTCTTATCTTCTTCGACTATATTATGAAGTCCTCCCCTAATGAGCGCCATAGCGCCCTGTCTTCAGCTTGCCGCATCCAGCATCTGCCGGCCGTTTTTCGCAGATCGTCATCCCACCTGGTCGGAAAGTCGCGGCCTACACTCAAGAACACGTTTACTCCAACGGTTGTCGGTTCTTTGCGAGATATGGCCAGTCCACTGCCACTTCAGCTCGCTGATTCTCTGAGCTATGTCGATAACTTTGGTTCTCTGTTTGTTTATTATGTGAAAAAAATAAAAAAGCATTGTGCCTGATCAATCAAATCATCTGTGGCTGCAAGAGGATGGCAGAGGACAGAAGGAAGTGGCATTCCTGTATACTTTTATTGCTATTATCTTAAATGTATTATGCGTCAATCTTAGTGCCACAAGCATTTTCTACCAGAACACTATTTTACGAATTACCATTTTTAGTGACCATTCCATTTTTTTTTATTTATTTATTTAAAGTAAGAAAAAAAATTTAGTTACCATTTGAAATATTTATTACTATTACTGTATTAAATCAAGAGTAATTTGTGAATAAAACCTTTTTTATTCTATTCTATTCTATTCTACTATAGTTAGAATATGCTTTGTGAGGGTAGTCTGAAACCTCATCAGCCGAAGATGCGAACGGGTACCAGCCATCAGTCTTCTCGTGACCACGATGGCTGTAACGTCGTCGAAACGTCGAGGTAAAATAGCAATAAATTACTACGCGATTAAGCCCCGAAAATATTCTATGTGTGCAAGTCGCGAAAGTTTAAAATATGCTATTCTACTATGTTGTACTATATACTATGTAACTTAGATCAGATACGTATTTAAGTTTTTCCTGTATGTACTCTCAAAATATATGGTGTGCAATAAAATACTAATAGTAATCTAATAATATTTTTATCCACACGTCTACCACAAAAAATGCAATTCTTGAAACACCCAAATTAGTTTTGTCCGAAGTATGAGTTTTGTTTTTAATTTCTCTCATTAATATTTACATAATTTCGCTCAACCAACGTCTCGGCTGCAGTAAATCATTATCCCACATTTAATAAGCTGACTTGCCTGAAATTGTTGAAATAAGATAAGTATATCTTCTTAGTAAGGATTAAGGATTCTTTATTTTCTTGATTGTATACGGTATAAAAAACATGTAAATATACCAAGTAGAAATGGCGGTTTTATTGCAAAAAGCAATTCGTTCTAGATATGGCGGGAGGTAGCTATCAAAAAAAGTACAAATTAAAGGCGAGGTTTATTGCACTTACGAGAATTATAAAAACGAAAACTATTTTGATTTCATAAAAACAGAGGTATTGTGCTTAAATTAATATATTCAGTGGTCTGATATTTCTTTAAAAGAACTAATAATGTATCAATATTGACGACCTCTGTGGCGTGGCGGTAGCGCGTCTGCCTACCATGCAAGAGGTCCCGGGTTCGAATCCCGGCTGGGAACAAAAAAAAAACCCCAGGTCTTGGATGTTTACATGTTTGTGATGTCGTTGTTTCTGGTTCCCACGACACAGGGTATCCTAGTGTGGGGCCAGAAGCAATGTATGTGCCAGTATGTAAATGTTATGTTATGTTATAATACCGGTTTCTTGGGTACCAACCCAATAAAGAAGATAAAGTTGGTAGAAAAACTGTATTACTTAGGTATATAATTAACCTACCTAATATACCTTCATTAGCAGTTACAAATAGAGTTAGGAGTAACCTATATAAATAAGTTACTTAGTATCTATTATATTAAAAAGGTATAATAGGTACATGGAAGAAAAAAATGCTCGTAAAGCAAACTTGGTGCCGGCTGTCATGTAATGGCAGCCATGTCAAAGGCCTTATGGGCAGCTTGATAACTTCTGACTGTAAGACCCGCCACTGCCTTACACACACACACACACCCTCTCACACACCCTCACACACACACACCCTCAAACACACACACAGACACACACACACACACACACACAACTAAACTTAGTAATTAATATTCTACTAAAACTAAAGACAACCTCTTTTTTACATTTCATTGTATCATATAACTGAGGATGAGCACTGCTTACCCTAAGCATTGAATTTCAAATTCAATGCCCTAAGCTACAGGGTCTTATCCCTCTTTTAGGAAGCAGAGGCTCCACATCTTAGCATATTCACACATATTAATTTTATATTAAATTAAAGTGGAACTTGATGCTAAGTGTAATGTATCATCTTTATGAATAAAAATACTTATTACTTACTTATTATTATTACTTACTTACAATCCTCCACCAACCCGGACTTGGCCCCCGTGGTGGAGTATGGCCTAACCTTCCTGCGATGCAGGAAAAGACCCGTGCCCCAACAGTGGGGACATACAAGGGTTGATACCAAAGCAAACTTGAAGAGGCAGTTAAAACTTCTTGATCATTTAAAAACCTATTTAGAGGCTAAAAATTTCACCCATGCCGGGATTCGAACCCGCAACCTCTGGCTATCCTTATAGGCCTTCTTGATCATGCTTTAAAATACGGACAATAATAACGTAGGTACCTATATCAAGTTGTGTGCTTGTCCTAGGTTATTCGTTAGTCTCATTTCTTTAGAACAATCAACAAATCATCATAGATTATAATTTTTTTGACTTTGAACTTTGAAAGGCTATCCTTTCAATATCAATAGAAAAAAAAGTTTGTTTACACACAGACAAAAGCTGATTCCAATTAAATGAAGAGTGTTTAATCTGTTTACCATATGGATTTAGGCTATATCTATCAAACAGCGGCGTAAACTTAAAACCATACAGGTACCTAGGTAAATTATAAATAAAAAAAAAAACAGACAAAATTATAACAGTTGTAAAATTAAAGTTGCTGATAACGAAATACTCTCATTAATTAAATAATACAATAAACGAAATGAAACCATACAGCTTTATGTAAATAAAAGAAACAAATATATTATAAACTAGAAAAATAAATGTTGCTATTAATGAAAACTCTAATTAAGTAAATAATACAATAAAAAAAACGAACACAATCGTAAATACTTACCATTTCACGTAATTGAGAGTGAATCCATCTGATTATGAAATTAGCCGACACACCACAGATCGTTTCATACACGAGAATCCATTAAACTCGTTAAAAGGAAAAACCACAATGTAACAAATGAAAAGCTTCAATCAACTTTGCCCAAACACTATTTTAAATTCTCTGTTCCAGCACAAAATGTCACTCGACAAAATTTTTACCGATACTCGTTCGAAAACATTCAAAAGTCACATTTATTTTTCATAAAAAACGTAACAGTCAATATTATTTTCCCGCGAAACAAAAGACAGCAATGTTCGAACACGCTCGATCGTTCGAAATTCAAATATGGAACATGGCGTCAAAGACACGCGGAGCCCGCCAGGACACTGAAGGAGGGAAAATGCTTTTCCCGCCGGGCCGTCTAAGAGTAGTGACATTGTGACATTTGCACAGACATGACAGACGCTTGAAGGGCGGCTTTAACAGGGATCACGACGACCGCCGATGGAGAAAGACTGCTTACTCTTTTTTATGATTTCATTTATAGAAGTTCATTGGCTTGCTTTACACGATTGGTGTGTGTAAACTTGGTAGTTTAAAACAATACAGCTAATTGGCTCAATGAAGACAAATTGATCAAAAACTAGTATTGTAGTAGCGTAGTATAAACATTATTTTTTGTAACGTATTCTAATTAATCTGTGTAGAGAAAGAAACGAGTAAACGAGAAACATAATATAAAACTAGCATTTACTTATGCTTGTTAAAAACTCAAACTGAACATCAAGAACGTAATAATTTTTCCTTCACTTTTAAATTACACACTTAGCACAGAAACAGAGCCAAGAAAAAGAAACAACCACCTAAAACTAACAAGAGCCAACAAGGAAAATGGCGCATGCAATATTTTTCAATCAAACTCGCGTTCGTAAACTTGGCATTAAAAAGTTAACATAAGCATAATCTATGATGCACATGCACTCTCGCGCCTTCTCGCTCACCCGCACAGCCAGACGTTGCATCTGTCCCTTTTCAACACCACTGCAGTGTTTTCAATCTATAAATAGTGTTTGTGTATGTAAACTTAGCAATTTAGTGAAACGAACGGCTGAATTTTGAGCTTTCAAATGTGTGCTTTGAGTGGTTTAGGAATGATTTTAATATTGATCAAGCGCCAGATTGGATTTAGGGAAACGCATTAGTTACCCCTGCAAGTAGGTAGAGCTACTTCTATCTAAGTAATCATTGCTTTAATCTTACCTTTTACTAATGTTGGATCTCTTAGAAATAGCAGCTAAAAGCTTAGTTATTGTAGTTAAAATTGGGGCCCAATTGAAAGCATAAAAAAAGAAAGAAAAACACTTTGAAAACTATTGGTGTTATAAAAACAACATTTAGATGAGATTAGATTAGATTAGATTACTTTATTTATAATAATAGAATTACATTTCAATGTTTCATTCTACAATTAATTAAAATTTAAATTAAATGAGATACCTAAATTAAATTACATGTCAGTTATTAATTAACTGGATAAAAAAAATCATTAATGTCGTATGGTGCCATCTCGAGAAGACTACGCTTCAGTTTTGTTTCAAACATACTAAGACTCTCGGTTTTAATAATATTGCGCGGCATTTCCCTAAAACATCCCTCAAATTCAGTTTAAATAGTGCAAAAAAAAAATTTTTTTCTCGTTTAATTCGTAACGGCGAAAACGCTATCCGCCATCTTGAAACCATCTAAAGTATGGAAACAAACATCTTTCTGCCAGAGCCAGTGGACATTGATTATTATAGGACTTACATCAAAGTGATCTTCACATACTTAAATACACCCGAATTTCAATTGATAAAGAGTCTCTTTTGGCAAGTTTGAGCCAAGTTTTTCGAGTGTTACTTTCACTGGGTACACGAATCCACAACTTCCCGGGGGTCTTTATTGACGTGTTTTTTCATTCTCGAACAATGCAATAATGATAATAAATTGGTATATTTTGGATGTAAATTCGATGAAATCATGGTTGCGTTGTTGTTACTTCACAATGCTCAGAGATCACTTACAGAAAATTGAATGTCAAACTTTGTAATTTTTTTGAATTCAAACCATAAACAAAAATGGCTGACCGCGTTTTTGGCTGTTTAGGAAAATAAAGTTTTAGAATATATTTTTATGTTGCTTTTAGGTCCTCAAAAAATATACTAAAATATTTTTTGGTCTAATGGAAGAGTTATTTACCGTTTAAGACTTACTTGAAAAGAGAGTCAAATAGCGGATTAGGCTTCCTCACGACGTTTTCCTTCACAGGTAGCGAGTAGTATTGCTGCACAATTGTACAAAATGTAACATAACATAACATTTACATGCAGGCACATACATTGCTTCTGGCCCCACACTAGGATACCTTGTGTCATGGGTACCAGAAACAACGACATCACAAACATGTGAACATCCAAGACCTGGGGTTTTTTTTTGTACCCAGCCGGGGATCGAAACCGGTACCTCTCGCATGTAAACTTAAAAAACAAACTCTTTCGTACATGCCACGGAAATCGAACCTGGGTATTTCACTTTCGAGTCCATTGTTCTACCCACTGGCCTGCCGCCGCCGCTAATAATACAGTTATGCTACATAAAAAAATAAGTTAACTTACAAGAAAGTAGTGCGAACGAGGTTACCTAATTAGCCGGGACTCCCCCTCTTTATTAAAACTCGGACCACATTCCACATTCTAGAAATAATAACATCGACGTCCCATCAACATCTACTTGAAGACGAAAGAAGAACAAAAACTTAACTATTTCACGGGCAAGTCTATTTTAATACTTGACTACTGTGGCACATCTCCCGTCTCTGTCTACCGCCACGCCACAGGGGCCTTCTCTTTTTGACACCACTGGATAAGGCAAATACTGACGTCCTTTGAAAACTCTACTTTGAGAGTTGTTATAGAATTGACGGTTTATCTTAGAGCATTAACGAGAGGATAAAGAAAACAATTTATTATAGTAGGTTAGTAAGATATTTTAAACTTTCGCGACTTGTACACATACTTAGTTAGAATATTTTCGGGGCTTAATCGCGTAGTAATTTATTGCTATATTACCTCGTCGTTTCGACGACATTACAGTCAACGTGGTCACGAGAAGCAGTCTTCTCGTGACCACGATGACTGTAACGTCGTCATCCAGCCAGCCATCAGTATGGCTGGCACCTGTTCGCATCTTCGGCTGTTGAAGATTTCAGACTACCCTCAATCAGCCATCACAAAGCACTATTAAGGTTGCGACACACTACACTGAAAATGTCGAACGATGTCTTCTCGTGACCACAATGACCGTAACGTCGTCGAAACGTCGAGGTAAAATAGCAATAAAGTACTATGCGATTAAGCCACAAAAATATTCTAACTAGGTTAGTAAGCTTGGGCAATAGATTGGGCTTGGACAAGCTAGAAAGAGTAGAAAGAAAAACTATTTAGTCAAGTATTAAGTAATTATTCGCGATACTCATACATAGTAATATATTTAACGGGTCCAATCGTGATTATTTATTAGGTAAAACCTAATTTAGTTTCGTAAGCGTTGCGGTTGCCGTGGTCACATTACAGTGAATTATTGTGGGTAGTCACTTTTTGTTTTTTTGCTGCTGGCCGCCACACAACACTCACTACGTCCGCGGACAGGTCCGGTCATAAAGCACGTGATTTGTATTTACTTAGCACTGGATTCCTCATACTGAAAAGCTTGAAACCATTCTACGTTTTACCTAATAAATATTCGCGATTCGACTCGTTAAATATATTACTATATATACCTATGCGTGAGTATCGCGAATCTTAATATAAAATTATTTAGGTAATGCTGCCAAAACGTCGGGAAATAAGGTAATTAAGTTTTACCTAATAAGTAATCGCGATTAGACCCGTTAAATATATAAATATGTATGAATATCGCGAATCATTAAGAAATACTAAGTTAAGTTTTATTTTTTTGTTTTTATTAATTATTTTCAATATTTATTTTATTTGTATGTACAAAATCAGCATGTTATCTTATACAAATTACTAACACTACTCTACTCTACACTAATTAGGTAATACTAGTTTTACATAGGTTAAGTACCAACAGAGAAGTTTCAATTATGTAACCACTAATAGAGTAAATCCGCACCGGATACATGTGATTGGTCATTTACCAGGTGACACGGCTACTGTATTGATGGATTTAATACAAAATTAAAAAGATATATATTTAAAGGGAGTATACACACATATACACGAACAGTTACGAACAATATATTTTTAAAAACCTATTTAGAGGCTAAAAATTCCACCCATGCCAGGATTCGAACCCGCGACCGTAATACAGATAATATTGTAAAGAGGTTCGAAACACTGATGCCGATGATTCGCCCATTAGCTCAGTTGGAAAGAGCGCTGGCAAGGATAGCCAGAGGTCGCGTGTTCGAATCCCGGCCTGGGTGGAATTTTTAGCCTCTAAATTGGTTTTTAAAATTGTCCTTAGCATGGGTTAGTGCATTAAACATAGTATGATTATATTTTTATTTCAATAAAAATCTTTCATTCATTTATTCTTTCAAAACATTCTTTTAGGAATTAGGAAATAGCTAGAGGTTTGAGCTAGAGATCAACTACCCATTGTGTCCCCACCGAGGTGCCCAGGTCTCTTCTCTGAGGAAGGTTTAGGCCATACTCCACCACGGGGGCCAACACCGGATTGGTATAGGCTAGCAAGATCGGTGGCTGGTACTGTCAGAAGTTTTCAAGCCGCCCTAAGGCCTCTGACTTGGCTTAACGACTGCCATCTATTGACGGCAGGCGGCACCAACTGCTTCAGGTGCCTTGCGAAGCATGGAACTAAGCTCGCTCGGAAAAAGCGTTAGTCATAGACGGTAACCCATCCATGACCTGAACGCACCAAGTTGCTTAACCTTCGTGATTGATTAAGATCACTCAGGCAGCCGGGGCTACGAGAGATTCGTGGTTACGATTGTAAAAGATGTCAAAGTCAGATTTAGATTAAATTCAAACTTAGAGAGAGCATTGTAATGATGGCAGCAACCTGCACCATAGCCGACGAAAAATGTCAGAAAACAAAACAAAGCAACCGCAGCACGCGATAAAAAGTTGCATCTCGCGAGCAAAATATGATCTAGGAAAAATACACATCGCAATTTGCTATTCTAGTTGAGTACTTTCTCTAGCACCTAGACCACGTTTTTACAGATCTTTTGGTGGCTCTGCTCGCAGCGCAAATTGTAGGAGTCTCAGGATCACCAAAGAGAGAGTAGTGGCACGTAGAGAATCCAAGCCGCATTTCAAAACATAATGACTATACCCATCTCTTTCGCACGGCACGCTTGTAACCGGGTAAGTGTGGAACAGTACGATTTATGTCGACAGGTAACGTTTTAAAGTTTAACTTTACAAAACACCAAATACAAAATCTTTATTTTCGTGTAATGCTATATTTCACGATACAATAGTATTTGGAACGACCTTTTAATCATGTTTAATGCCTGTACTAGGTGACACCGCACTTCCATCATAGCTTGAGAAAAATTTAGTCTGATTTGATATTTTTCATATTTTAAAGATTAGGTATTACTACTAAGACGAAAATATTAAGTGTGTGTGTGTGTGTGTGTGTGTGTGTGAAACTTACTTTGCCTCCTACTTTATTTTCAATTATGTGCCATTTATTTACTCTAAAGTTAGAGTATTACATACATAAAGAACAAAAAAGGTTTTTAACGATTTCTGAAGAATCACTGTGAAAATTATATTTGATAGAATATAATATACATATGTAGGGCTATTTGAACTGAAATCTGCGACTTTGGTAAACCGTGTAAAGCGCAACTTTAATAAAATTATTTAAAGCCTAATTAACTTGATACTTCCAAAAATAAAAATTTGAGCAAGAACTTATATAGCAACAATTACAGCCTTTGAAAATTTATAATAAGGCGAGCGAGACAGCATGCTCCACGAAAGAACAGCCATTTTTGCAATTTTTACAATTTTATCGGAGTCATTGAGAATTTGGAAGTGGTGCCGGCATTGCATACTTTGAGCATTGCTCATAATATGCTGACTTCTGTCGGTAAGTTGTCATCTGTTGGATTACATATGTACCTATTACTAAAATTAGTAGGTATAGTAGCAAACCACTTAATTGAGACGTGACTTTTCAGAGGATCTGGCGCACCTTAGCACCTGCAGGAACTTGTCAGTCCTAGATCTATCCTACAACCGTATCGAGGATCCACTTATCGTCGACGTTTTGGCTGATATGAATATCCTGAAAGGTAAATGGGAGGTGCAGTATGTAACAACCAAGCGCCTTTTGTTGTTCTTACTAGTGTCATTGTTGGATTGGAGCAGTGGGAGAAGTTGACTGTTATGGACTGCTATATCTATCAGTGTACAATCACCTACTGCTGTATTATATATAGACCTATAGGTCTAATAGGTAAAATACAATTTTTTGTGTAACGCAAACACAATACATATTGAAAATTGATACCCGCTTTTGATTCAATTTCTTACTGGCTTATGTCACCCGTTATAGCTACAAAGCAGCACAAAGTGCGGAAAAGTCCGCTCTTACTCACTAACAAATGGAGATTGTAAGGAATTATATATTAAACTGGTCTAATCCCGATTATTTATTAGTTAAAACGTAAAAAATACCTTATCTCCCGACGTTTCGGCAGCGTTACAGTTGCCGTGGTCTCAGGTAGACTGAAGTGGCGAGTACAGTCAATTATTGTGGGTAGTCACTATATGAGTATCGCGAATCATTAAGTACCTAATAAGATTGTAAGTAATTAACCTACTGTTCGTTTTTCTCCACGGTACTTAGGTATAGCGGCATCGGCGTCCTTCCCGACCTGTAATGTCACCCGCGGATCAAGCTCTTCATTCGCTGTAGGTGCATCAGCAGCAGTATACGGGGAACAGCAGATAAACCCTTCATGCAAAGATCGTATTTTTACCAGACTGCGCCAGAAATGTTTGTATGTATGCATGTGTGTGTGTGTGTGTGTATGTATGTATGTATGTATGTATGTATGTATGTATGTATGTATGTATGTATGTATGTATGTATGTATGTATGTATGTATGTATGTATGTATGTATGTATGTATGTATGTATGTATGTATGTATGTATGTATGTATGTATGTATGTATGTATGTATGTATGTATGTATGTATGTATGTATGTATGTATGTATGTATGTATGTATATATGTAAGTATGTATGTATATGTGTAGGTATTTATGTCTCTTTATTTTTCACTGTCCGTAACCTAATCAGCTTGAAGGATTTGAGCTCGAGAGGTGTGATTGGATTTTTCTTAACTGTGAGAATGATACTACCTATAGGTTTAAAAAATATTGTATGCAATAGGTATTTATCCGATTCAATATCAATCCTTGATATTGCAATTAGTCATTTTGATGGTCAACATGTCAACTTCACGTGTAAACTGACCACTTCGCAATACAAAGACGACATGTTTTAAAAGAGTTTTAACCTTGCCATAAAGTATTCTGAACTTAGTCTACTTACAACTGGTTTGCTGGTAAAGACTGTTTTACTGTTTTAAAAAGGCTTGCCTTTGTTCGTGTTATATCTTATGTATAGTTTCTTGTGTTAAATATTATCTTTCGTGTGCGATAAAGTACTTATATTGTATTAATAAAAAAGATGATTAAAAAAATATATCCGACTGCGTAAAAGTGACTGAGTTAAGCTGCAACTATTGATGATATCGTTAATAAAAGGAGCTCACTGACGGTACACCCGGAGTGCTTAGTGCGAGTTTTTAAATACTCGATCGCGTTAACGTAAACTCATATTCCTAAGGCATCGAGGAAACGCCACCTAGCGACAAGTATGGAAATTAAAATTGCTGAGTGCGAGTTGTAATGGTTTACGTTGAGAAGTGAACACGTTTACCAGCCAAAACACGAATAAACGCAAGTGCGAGTTGTACTGTGACAGCGTTTTGCCAGTTCGAACGGTTAACTGACTCATACTCAATGCTCGATTAACGCGGTAGTAAAGTTATTCTATTGGATATGTCAAACTCGCACTAAGCACTCTGTTAACAATAATTAGTGACGTAAGTGGTTATTGTTACGTAATAGTCATGTAATGGCAGTCGTTAAACCAAAGTCAGAGGTCTTAGGGCGACTTGAAAACTTCTGACAGTAAGACCAGCCACTAGACTTGGCCGCCTTGGTGGAGTATGCCCTACACCGTACTCACTGAAGGGACCCGTGCCCCTCGGTGGGGACATAATGGATTGATGATGATGACGATGATTATGAGTTTTCGCAAACTTTAAGTTCGTAATCTAGGTACATACCAAATCAAAACCAAAAAAAATATTTCAACGTAAAGAATTTACATCCTAACATAACATGACGCCTGGATCCCAAAGCGGTGGGCATAGACCAGGGACTGCCACTTGCCACGATCCTGTTAGATCACCTTCGCTTCATCAATGTATTTTAGTTGCATGCATGCACGCCGGCTCCGGGTACTTTTTATCTTCCCCTTTCCTAATTAATTCCCCATTTGGTCGAAATATGTCCGCCTGAGGTAACTCTTACCGGCACGTTCACCCACCCAATTGGCCATGCTAATTTTTTTAATATGGTTGGAAATGTCAAAACCATTTGGAGAATTTTGCTTTCCGTACAATTTCTATTTATCATATTTGTAAATCTATATTTTTAAGATATTCAATAAAAAGCTTTGACCTTAAATGACGTTTGTATGACATCGGCTAAGGCAGTTTGAGTACTAATTCTTTGACTTACAAAAAGAAAAACGAAATGTCTGTTAGACCCGCAGACTCTATTTACGGTTAGACCACACATTAATACATGGTTAGCCGACCATTGTTCTGTGAGCCGACCAAGTCAACGTTTAATTGTTCTGTGAAATCAACTGACGTTAATGATATTTGTTTTTTTTTATGTAGACAAACACATTCTCTTCAAACTTACTCTGATGACGTCACACACCACAATATTTTAATTAATTAAAAAAAAACGTATATCAAAAATAAATCGCATGGCTAAGTTTGCTGAATGCCTTCGCACCATACGATAGTGTTGTAGATCACTGGATTTATTAATATATTATTTACTGGTCACTTGAATCACCTGACCTTGCTTAAGGCTATCTATCACTCTAGCCTCCTTCTTTTTCGTATTAACAACAACAACTTGTTTATTTTTATAACAGCTCTACAAATTCAACCACGAAACTCTTGGACCAAATTCATTGGAAAACTTGTTCCTTATAAAAAAAATTAAGTTGTTATATTATCAGCCTCGCTTTTTAAATCTTTATCACGCTGTTAAACCACACATAGATAGTAATAAATGAAATTGGCATAAACAGTAAAATCTACTTACCTACAATACATAATATAATCTACCAACCTCCGAATTATTTCCGAGTTGGGATACACTAGAATGTTTTTCTACTGTACAAAAAGGCACATACAAAGTAAAGGACGAAAGTGGCATCTACAGTAAAAACTAAATTGGTACGAATAGTTAAAACTAATCCACTAACTTCATAGTTATTTCTAAGAAGGCGCTTTCCCTACTGTCACGGCTTGAAACGACACAAATAAAGTAATGGACGAAATTGGCATTAACAGTCGCCAGCAGGTCGACCTTATTGGTCGTATCTGAATCGAGTGCACGTCTGTGAAGATATGAAGACTGTACACCAAAATCGAAATAGGTACGAATGATCCACAAATATCTGAATGATTCCTGAATTAGGATACCGACAATGCTTACGTTCGCTTCGTTTTCATAATGCCTGTACATACATACATACATACATACATACATACATGCATACACCCATACATACATACATACATACATACATACATACATACATACATACATACATACATACATACATACATACATACATACATACATACATACATACATACATACATACATACATACATACATACATACATACATACATACATACATACATACATACATACATACATACATACATACATACATACATACATACATACATACATACATACATACATACATACATACATACATACATACATACATACATACATACATACATACATACATACATACATACATACATACATACATTCATTCATTCATTCATAGAGCTCACGCCTGTATCCCAGAGGGGTAGGCAGAGACTAGGGACCGCCACTTGCCATGATCCTGACAGCCTTCATCAACGTTGTTAAGTGGTTGCATGCACGCACGCCAGTTCCGGGTACTTTTTGTCTTCTCCTTTGCTAATACATCCCCTATTTCGTCGATGTATGTCCGCCTGGGACGACACCAGTCTTTCCACTAACAATATAATGCCTGTAAGTTCAGGAAATTAACTAATACAGACAAAGAGTCTGAGCTAAATCTTTTTTTTTTGTAGTGTACACATTGCACGGCACAGGCTTTATCTCAGAGAGAGGAAGAGAGAAAGAGAGAGGAAGAGTGTAAGGGCTTATCACGTCGAGGATTGGAAATTTCTAGCGTTGACGTATGTGAATACCTCAGATACACGGTAATATTATTACTATTTACAGCACTCAGGTTTATAATAATCAGGATATTTCAAGCGCTGAAGTTTTTGAACACCTCGTACACTCAGGTTTCCTACAAGCTGTACTAACTTGATTGTATATATCACCGTATTTCAAAGTGCTTTTAGCTTTAGCATTTTTCGTCTCTATTATTTTTTTATACTTAAACTTGATCTTTTATCAATTTGTTATGTACTTCTAAAATTGTTAGGCGTATTGTAAATTGGCATTTACTTTATGTTTTTGATTCTCTGTGTTAGGAGTTTCAATAAAATAAAAATCAACAAAATAAAAAAGAGGATCACATATTACAAAATCCTTCTACACCAGAGAGTTGGAGTTTAAATTTGCAATTTCTGAAAAGAAATTAAATGTAATAAATTTTTATTCAAAGTAGTGCAGAAACTGCGGATTAATGAACGTTACAATTCAAACTAGGTGTTCATTTCAAAATCTAGATCATTTTGGAGAAAAAATAGACAAATTAACTCCAAATTTAGTATTTTACAAATACAAAGTCCTTAACTAACAGAGTTTACATCTAATTATTTTAAAACCTAGCACTCATGCATTGGCTTTAATTCCAGACATCATTATCATCTAAATAATTATTTATGTTATAGTAGCCCTTTCGGCACAAAGTATGCTTAACACACAGCATTGATGTTTGTAAATACTTCAAGTACACGGTATTGCACGATGTAATTTCAAGCGCTGAAGTTTTTGAACAGCTTGGATACTTAGATTCCGAGTAGAAATTTAGAAGAGTAGCAATTTAAGAAGGTTTCCTACAGAACCTTGTACGAAACCTTCCTAAATTTCTACTCTTTTTAAACGACAGGTTCCCGTGTTACAAGGTCCCCCTACACCACAGAGTATCAGGGACTCCAGCGCTAACGAAGTAGCTTTTGTTGAGGTTACGCATGAAAGCCTGTGTCAGACGCTACAAAATAAAATCCAGTTCTTTTCACGCTGTGCTTAAATTAATTGTTCATCGTGGCGAGAAGTTTGGCCTTGTGACTTTTACCGAAACAATTTATCACTGTCTAATCAATGGTGTCTTTTTTTTATTCAGCCTATAACCGTGAAGAATTGAAAACGTTGAAAGTTATTGATAGCAATCATGGAATGGTATCATACATTCCATGATTGCTAGGTTTAGGTCACGTAAGGTTTGCTGGAAGAGAATGCTTCTTGCATTAAGCACGCCCTTGTACATCTACTCATGTAATCAGTGCAATAAGGAATTAAAATAAATAATACATAATAAGATGATTGTAGACTGTTAGTCCGGATTTACTTACGGGTGTTGTTATATCGGAAAAGTCCGACCAGGTTTCGCTCCGATTCGAGACGGAGCTCGCGTCGTCGGTTGCTTGTCTCACACTGTGTGAGACAAGCAACCGACGACGCGAGCTCCGTCTCTGCTCACCATGATTAAGCTCTGCGAATCGGAGCGAAACCTAGTCGGACTTTTCCGATATAACAACACCCGTAAGTAAATCCGGACTAACAGTCTACAATGTGTTGTGCTTACGAAAGTTTTAGTTCAATAATAAGATGATGTGTGATAAGATTCCATTACAGACAACTCTGATGTATTAGATTAAACATGAGTTGAGAAAAGATGGTCAGGGTGTAGTTTTTTTTTCCCATCGCCTTTTTATCCACCGGCCCGAAGGCAGCGGCTTTCATTTTACATTGACGTTCAGCAAATAGAATGTAAATTCTTTACGTCCAAATAAATAGAATTGAATTGAATAGTAACGTGAAGCGCTTGTGGGCTACGCGAACCGAGTGATTGGAATCACTTGGTTAAACAACAACAGGCGCGGTCAGGTACAGGATCGGTGAGCGTCCCGTGTCTACCGCTAGTGGCATTTTTCCGAGCGCTTCCGTGCTTCGCGAGGCACGTTAAGCCGTTGGTGCCGGCTGTCATATAGGCGGTCGTTAAGCCATGTCAGAGGCCTTATGGGCAGCTTGATAACTTCTGACAGTAAGGTCCGCCACTGTCTTACAATCTTCCACCAACCCGGACTTGGCCCCCGTGGTGGACTACGGCCTTACCTTCCTGCGATGCAGGAAGAGACCCGTGCCCCAGCAGTGGGGACATACAAGGGTTGATAACGAATAGAAACGTCCCACTGCAGGGCACCGTGTCTCAGATAGATAGTATGAGCCTAATTACTACGCGTGCCCCCTGTAGATTAAGAATTTTCAGCGCTGAGGTATTTGAACAACTCAGATACTGGTTTCCTCACAACATTTTCACGAAGTAATCAAGCTTGGGAAGAATTTGGGTGGGTGTCGTAAAAGGCGACTAAGGGACACAAACTGGGGGGGGGGGGGGGTCAGCAGCGCCCCTTGCAGTACAATTCCACCGAACTGCGATCCCCAACCCGCATGCCCAGCGTGGGGATTATGGGCATTACCCCCTATGATAGCACAACGTGGCGCTCATTAGGGGAGGGCTATGTCCAGCAGTGGACTAGTATAGCCTGACGACGATAGAATAGTTATGTGAGTTAACGTGTCCCCGCATTATGGAAGAGTATTCAGAAACCTTTCGTCATGCCTATGCTATTAATATTTTTCCGCAGACAAAGCCATTTGAAAACACAGGTGTTAATCTAGAAATGCCTATGTAGGTAACACGTCTCCTATTATCGGACCCACCTGGATGCTGTCACTTTGCACAGTACTAGGTCGTCCTTCGTGCATTTGGAATAAGAGTCAATATCGAACGAAAATTGTTAAGTCGATTTTGCTTCGTAGCTATAACGGGCGACATAAGCCGGTAAGAAATTGAATCGAAAACGGGTGTCAATTTTCAATAGTATACCTACTTTAGGTTAGTTTAGGTAGACCTGAGATTTCCTCACTTCGGTCCAGTTTCCGAATCGCTAAGTACCTAAATAGCTAAGTTTCTTCGGATTTCTCAAAAAAGAACGTGACAGAACGTTACTTAAGTATTTTATATTCTTTTCTTTATGTACTAACCCGTGCTGAAGACAATTTTAAAAACCTTTTTAGAGGCTAAAAATTCCACCCATGCCGGGATTCGAACCCGCGACCTCTGGCTATCCGTGCCAGCGCTCTTTCCAACTGAGCTAATGGGCGACTCACCGGCATCATTGAAATTTCGAACCCGCGACCTCTGGCTATCACGGATAGCCAGAGGTTAGTTCAAATTTCTTAATCAGAAATCCCGTCAGAATCATGGTTGGGCCATTGTACCTAGCAAGCTCTGAAGTATGTTATCAACTTATCACTTCAGACACTAGGGTTTCCTCGCAATGTTTTCCTTCACATTAGAGAGTGGTATTGCTACTATAACTGCACATATGTAAGATAAGATAAGAATATTCTTTATTGTACACCAGGAAAGAACAAACTTAAAATAATTACAAAGATACAGTACAATCGGCGGCCTTATTGCTAAAAGCAATTTCTTACAGACGACCCTATGACGCATATTTTCTCACACAAGAATTGGTGTCGGTGGTGGTGTGGTTTTTGCTTGCTTCTGTTTGAAAAAGTGGGAGGGAGGGCGGTGCATTAACTAACCGCATGGTGCTTGTGGGATTTTTGGCGGAATTTAGCAAAGTAATTTTTACATTTTAATGCTATTATGGATTTCCGCAAAGTAACGCCTGATTACATACAAGTATGGAAGACATACCTCCAGCTCCTCTGCACACGGAACCTAGATCGATACCAACCAGCCCTTGAAAATGAAAAGAAAAAAAACCTCCCCAATTCCCCAACTGCCTACTTAAACGACAAAGGCTTTCAAAAAGTTAACGGAAGGGTTACGGAACCCTCCTTCTACCCCACGCTCTAGGGGCTCCTAAATAATCGATTATGCGAGTTACAGAAGAACGGATAGATAGATAGATAGACAGAATATTCTTTATTGTATGTACACCAGGCATTACATAAGAGAGTTTAACAATAATAAATAATACAGTGTAATTAGCGGCCGTGTAATTAATTAATTATAATTAATTATAATTAATTAATTATAATTAATTAAAATATATATATATATATATATATTTTTACGTGAACCCAGCTGTCTCGCTCACACGATTTAATTATTTCAGTGATTGCATTGAGTCCACTTTTGATTAATGTGGTTTGAAGAGTTTGATGGGTAATAAACTTGCGAAGATTTAAGACTTACGAAGCGCTCGTAGGCACGGCTGCTTGAGTGATATTAAATGATTACTTGGTATATATATATATATATATATATATATTATTTCGTTAACTTATCATTAATTTTACACTGAAGTGGGGACTTCCTATTAAGTGTATAGACACCCTGTGCCAGGAAGCCCGGCTCTTCCTATACTAGATGAATTCAGTTAAGTTCAGTACAAACATGCTTATACTATTTTATAATTTGTTTTTTAACTATGAGTTAATACATGCAAATAATATAATATTAAAGTATTAAGTAATAAAGAGTTCCAATACATAATCATCCACTTTCCAATATTCATAACATTTTAGAAATTTCGGAAATCAATTCATTAAATAATTAATTTACTAGTTTAAAAACCTATTTAGAGGCTAAAAATTCCACCCATGGCGGGATTCGAACCCGCGACCTCTGGCTATCCGTGCCAGCGCTCTTTCCAACTGAGCTAATGGGCGACTCACCGGCTTTAGTGACATTTCAAACCTCTTTACAATATTCTCTGTATTAGGTACAGGCAGCGACATCTGGCTGAAGTAATTTGCATCACTTGCAGCCCCGAGTACCTTCTTTGCAGTTAGGTTAGATTTCGCTACCTCTACGTATAGCCAGAGGTCGCGGGTTCGATTCCCGGCAAGGGTGGAATTTTTAGCCTCTAAATAGGTTTTTAAAATTGACCTTAGTACGGGTTAGTGCATTAAAAAAGAGTACCTATAATAATTTCGTCGTCGTCAGGCTATACTAGTCCACTGCTGGACATAGCCCTCCCCGAAAGAGCGCCACGTTGTGCTATCATAAGGGGTAATGCCCATAATCCCCACGCTGGGCATGGGGATCGCAGTTCGGTGGAATTGTACTGCAGGGGGCGCTGCTGCCCACCCCCCGGTTTGTGTCTCTTAGTCGCCTTTTACGACACCCGCGGAAAAATTGGGTTGGTGTAATAATTTACTATTATTATTTTTATATTATTATAATTAATTAAAGTGTATTTATGTGTGTGTGTGTGATTTTGTGTGTATTAAACTATGGTTTATTTAGCAAGAACAGCCCCAATATTTCTGTTACAGTTAGTTTGTGCTTGTGCGGTGTCAAGTGACATTTTGTCGGGCGGCGTGGCAACTAGCAGGTAAATGATATGCTGCGGTCAAAGTTTGGTTTTGCACACTTTGCTGATTGGCCGTGTTTAGTAAGCCGTTTCAGGGATCCGAACTTCACAAGAACTCTGAGGGGCAGTTTTTTTACCGTCTGTCAACGCACAATGTAAAATGTAAACCGCTGCCTTAGAACTATAGTGTAGTAAAGAAAAAGGAAGTGGAAGAAAAAAACTCTTCTATGACTATCTTGACACTAAGGTCTGGAATTAAAGGCAATAGGTACAATGCATGAGTTCTATGTTTTATGATAATTATGTAAACTTTAATTAAGGACTTTGAAAAGATTAAGTTTGGAGTCTTTTTGTCCATTTTTTCTCCAAAATGATCTAGATTCGCTAAAGGTCATTCGAATGGTAGCGTGGTGTTCGGGTCATCTATCTCCCTCCAAAATGGTTGAGACTGATGATGGCTGAGCACTGCGTTATGCTCGTGAACGAGTGATGTTCGTGTGTCTGGCCGCAGCACTTATGTTTTCCCCTATTATTGTGAGACATTGTGAGACAACATGACCGACTAATGCTTTGGCATTTAGGGTTGTTAATTGCAATCATGAAATCTTATTAGGTTTACATATGGCAACTGATGTATTTGGTTTTAAGATGATTTGAGAAAAGATGGTCAGAGTGGAGCTTTTTTTTTCCGCTGCCTTTTTGTCCACTACAATACGGCCTTACATTTTACATTGTACATTGACATTCAGCAAACAGAATGTAAATTCTTTACGTTGAAATAAAATGATTTGAAATTGAATTCCGAAATGGACCCCTAGTTTAAATCGTAACGTTCATTAAGCCGCAGTTTCTGCGCTACTTTGAATTAACATTTTCATTTCATTTCCCAAATCATCTTAAGCCTAAAACATCATTTGTTGCCTATTTTAATAAGATTTCATAATTATCATCAATAACTTTAAAGGCCAGTTTCTGAATTGGCGGTACTCACTAGCGGTAGTCACGAGACGGTCATCCATCCTGCACATGACCGCGCCTGTTGTTGCGTAACTCAAATGATTGATTCCAATCACTCAGTTAGACTCGGCCACGAGCGCGGGGCCACGAGGTGGGTATATTTCAGCCAAATAGGGGACGTATTAGCAAAAGGGAACAAAAAATTACCCGGAACCGGCGTGCGTGCTTGCAACGACCAATGACGTTGGTGAAGCGAAGGTGATCTGTCAGGATCATGGCTAGTGGTTGTACCTAGTCTCTGCCTACCCCTCTCCGTCCCTCTAGGATACAGGCGTGAAGTTATGTTACGTTATAATAAAGGTGATAGTGTTTTTATAAAGCAGGTAAAAAACTCCTACTGCTACGGAACCCATCACGCAATTCGCCGGTTTTTTGGCAGTGTAATATGATAGGCTTATGATTGCGTATAGAACTCGGTAAAAGACGGCTTCAAGTTCGTTCACCGTATTTCCAGAGGACATTCGGACATTTTTTTTTTGTTATTAAAAATACTTCATTTATGAATCATCATAATGGCGAAATAGAAGAAGCATCAATTCTTTTATTGATTTATTTACAAAATGTATATAACTTAATATTAATCTTTAATTCATGATAGGCGGAATGACTTTAATATAAAATTAACTCGTATTTAGGGTTAATTTTATATTAAAGTCACTTGGAGACAAGCATTTTCATTAGAAAATATCGAGTTAAAAAGAAATTTAAATGAAACAAACTAATTTCAAACTAGCTTCGAAATATAAAAATCAAGCAAAACAGATTATCAAAAAAATCGAAAAAATATGGTCCAAGCGATTTAAGACTACCTAAATTTTTCTTTCACTTGTTCACGCATATAACATAACATTTACATACAAGCACATACATTGCTTCTGGCCTCACACTAGGATACCCTGTGTCGTGGGAACCAGAAACAACGACAACACAAACATGAAAACATCCAAGACCTGTTTTTTTTTGTTCCCAGCCGGGATTCGAACCCGGGACCTCTTGCATTACAAACATATAGCATCACAAACTTTTGATTGAATGTACAATAGGCAACATTTTTCACCTTTACCTAGCACTTTGAATGTCAAAACAATTAAAGTTCAAAAATCACGATTGTTTACATATATTGTCACCTTCTTCTTCATCGGGCTATATTATGTAGTCCACTGCTGGACATAGCCCTCCCCTAATGACCGCCATAGCGCCCTGTCTTCAGCTTGCCGCATGCACAGATCGTCATCCCACCTGGTCGGAGGGCGTCCTACACTACGTTCACCGAGTCGCGGTCTCCACTCAAGAACACGTTTACTCCAACCGTTGTCGGTTCTTCGCGAGATACGGCCGGCCCACTGCAGCTTGCTGATTCTCTGAGCTATGTCGATAACTTTGGTTCTCTTTCGGATGCATTCGTTACGAATCCTATCCTTCAGAGAAACTCCGAGCATAGCTCTCTCCATAGCTCGTTATATTGTCATTTTATTACTGTTTTCGTGTCACAGTGTTTTTAACGAAATCCTCCGAAATGATTCCACCAATTTTTATGATTTTTTTTTGTAATATTAAGTAGGCCTGAGAATATGCAATACGTTGATTAATTAATGTAGAAAAACAACGTTTGCTATTTCCTTATAACATTCCTAACGATCACGCTGTAGTATTTTTTTTACATTTTTGTGTTTGCTCATTATTTCCAACAAGAAATAGTTTGAACCCTAAAATTGGAGTCGTTGCATGAAGTACCTTTTTTCTAGTTAGGTAGAAAAATATTTATGGGATCACGTTTAATTAAAGTTAAATTTTAATTAAATTTCTTTAGTGTTTTTTTTATATAAACTGTAGCAACTTTATCCTGTATTTTTTTTCGATACAAAATATAATATTATAATAAGCATCCTGAAGAAACCTGAGAGTCTGAGGTATTCAAATACCTCAGCTCTTAAAATTGCCAATCCGCGGTGGACACGCGTTTTAATTAATCCCATACTCTCTTTCGAGAGAGAAGGCCTGTGCCCTGCAGTAGGACATTCGATATCAACCCTTGTATGTCCCCACTGCTGGGGCACGGGTCTTTTCCTGTATCGCAGGAAGGTTAGGCCATCTCCACCACGGGGGCCAAGTCCGGGTTGGTGAAGGATTGTAAAACAGTGGCGGGCCTTACTGTCAGAAGTTATCAAGCTGCCCATAAGGCCTCTGACATGGCTTAACGGTTACCATTACATTACCGCCGGCACCAACGGCTTAGCGTGCCTTATGAAGCACGGAAGCGCTCAGAAAAATGCCACCAGCGGTAGTCACGGAACGGTCACCCATCCCGCACCTGACCGCGCCTGTTGTTGCTTAACTCAAGCGATTGATTCCAATCACTCGGTTCGACTAGCTTCTCGAGGCCTAGTCGAACCGAGTAGGAAATTCATAGGCTACATAAAACAAATAATAATAAAAATAAATGGGAAGGAAGTTTTGCGAAAAAACTGAAATGCCGATGACTGTAACATATCGAGTAGTTCTAGCGTTACCCTTTATCAACCCTTTTTAATTTGTAGCGGTTTAGCCGACCTACGGTGCGGAGGGGAAAGTCTTGGTTTTATTTTTTAACCGAGTACGCGAGGCCCTAAAGGAGGGTTAAGTGTTGTGGGTCGTATGTATGGATGTAATTAAGTATGTCCGTTTCATTAGATAACATAGTGAAGTTAAACGTAATAAAAAATTCAAAGTAAAGATTTTTTAATACAGTTGCTCAAAAAGTGGCGTATTGCAGGGACGTATAGCGTTCGGGATGTGGGCTATTACATACTCGTGCTTTTTTTTACCTTTCCCGCACTCGTGCGTTCTCTTTCCCAACTATCAAAATAATATCTATTAAAAAAACCAACCATGAAGTTTTTACTAAAAAAAATCATAAAAGTTTTTATGATTCATGCAAATACGTATATTTCTAAAAAGAAGCTACTAATTTGTTTCATTACTTTATTAATAGGTTTTTTTTTTTCATTTCATCTCATTTCATTTCATTTTCTTTTCATATCAATAAAAAAAACCTACTGAAGACTTGGCTGTATGACCATAGTTCCCTTTGCCTACCAGAATGGGCGAAGAAAAAAAATCTCTGCTTTTACGGTTGGCGCCATTTATTTTAATAAATTGCTTCATTTTTTCGCAACTGTATTAAAAATAGTCGTTCAGTACACGTGCTGAACCGTCATTGCAACTTGTTGCCTTTCCGCACTTGTAATTAAATATACTATATTTTACATAAAGGTTTCACAATCATATTTCATACTATTGTGAAACCTTTTTTGCTGCTGGACATAGCCCTCCCCTAATGATCACCATAGCGCCCTGTCTTCAGCTTGCCGCATCCAGCATCTGCCGGCAGTTTTTTGCAGATTGTCATGCCACCTAGCCGGAGGGCATCCTACACTACGAGTCGCGGTCTCCACTCAAGAACACCAAATGATTGGAATCAATTACTTGGATTAAGCAACAATAGACGTGGTCAGGTACTGGATGCGTGACCATCCCGTGACTACCGATAGTGGCATCTTTTCCAAGCGCTCCCGTGCTTCGCAAGGCACGTTATGCTGTTTGTGCCGGCTCTCATGCCATATCAGTCACCTTATGGGCGGCTTAATAAATCCTGACAGTAAGGCCCGCCGCTATCTTACAATGGTCCACCAACCCGGACTTGGCCCTATAGTGGAGTAAGGCCTAACCTTCCTGCGGTGCAGGAAGAGACCCGTGCCCCAGCAGTGGGGGCGTACAAAGGATTGATGATCATGAACGGTGGTCTCCAGGGATAATCGAACTCCTGAACCTATTTTGGTAGTCAAGCTTGTGAACCGCAACGAGTGCAACAATGCAAGTGCAATAATGCTCGACAATGCTAGTGCAATAATGCTCGACAGGTGGCTTGACCAAAAGCGTTTGACATCGCATGGTTTCATTTCGTTTTTCGGACTTAAGTTTTAGTCAAAAATTAAATATGTTTGCTCTTGCGCGTATATCGCAAGCTCATTCTGAGTTCGTTGAAGTTATTTGCCGAGCATAGCACTAGTATAGTATACTATTTCCAACAACATGTTAGGCTGGTGACTACTAAAAAAACCCAATGGCGGCTGGGAGGCATTATGTTGTGTGTATTTTCTTTTCTTACTTTATTAAAAAACAAACATATTATTGTTTTGTAAAATGTGTTTAGCAGGATTGGTGCCATTGGTCGGATAACATAATTTGTTGGTCCTGCGAACTTTAGTTAAACATTCAAAAGCATCTCATTATAACAACACAAAGTTACAAACTTAATTACGTTACTTAACGCCGAAATTATCACTCAGAAAACGGCTCAAGTCTTAAACAATCCGAGTTTCGTTTAATTACATTTCTAAGGGAATTCTAGGTATCATCAGCGGCAAGAAAATATATTATGTAAATTTTTTGGCAACTATTTCACGGTTCAACAGTCCATTTATGGAATCACCTGCCCGTGGAAGTGAGAAAAGCAAAGTCCTTGGCTTTTTTAAAGACGGCCTCGGTCTTGGATGTTACCAATGTATTTATTGTATTAAATTTATCGTCGAGTTAGCACCTATAACACAAGTCATTTAAATGTACTACTTAGTGTAGGGCTAACGAGATCAGTGTAATATGTCCATGAATATTTTTTTTTACGGCGTTGGTGAAATCCCACTACCTCACTGTTTAAACTGGAAAACTGTCGCTTATATGTATTTGAATATATAAGTATTTATTTTGTAGGTGTCTATGTATATTAAAGACTGGTTAGACTGGTTCTTGAGTGGAGACCGCGAATCGGCAAATGTAGCGTAGGACGCCCTGTGACCAGATGGCGCGGCGACATTTGCAAATCGGTAGGCAGTGACTGGAATAGAAGAGCTGAAGATCCAGGCCTATTTCCAGCAGTGGACTAATACCGGCTGATCATGATGATGATGTATTTATTATTATTTAAATATTAGACCCAGCCTGGGATTTGTGGTGTCGGCCTAGAGATTAGCACCAACCCAAATTCTTCCCGCGGGTGTCGTAAAAGGCGACTAAGGGATACAAACCGGGGGGTGGGCAGCAGCGTCCCCTGCAGTACAATTCCACCAAACTGCGATCCCCAACCCGCATACCCAGCGTGGGTATTATGGGCATTACCCCCCAATGATGGCACAACCTTGCGCTATGGCCCTCATTAGGGGAGGGCTATGTCCAGCAGTGGACTAGTATAGCCTGAAGAAGAAGAAGAAGATGGTGACTCATGCAACTATTATTATGAATTTACCTACTTTGATCCGCTGGCAATCAGATCGGCCCAACGAACTGCTGGGCGTCCTACGCTTAGGTTGTTACTTCTTGGTTTGTATTCGAGAAACTTTGTACCCCATCGGCTATAAGTTCTTCAGCAGATACGACCAGCCCACTGGCACTTTTACTTCAGGTTTTATTAACCTAGTCATGTAAGCTCAGTACTTAATTTTCTTTAATTCGAATGTTTAATTTATTACTGTTAGGGCTGATTTTACAATGGTCAGATAACTTTTATCTGAGGAATAAAAATCGCGGTTTGACATAATTTTCATACATAAGCTATCAAACGGCCATTTTTTATTCCTCAGATAAAAGTTATCTGACTATTGAAACATCAGCCCTTAGTCAATTCATAATTCAAAGGCCGTCACAACACAGGTTTGACCTAGCGTGGTGATTACTGTAAACTCCTCATCCGCGTAACCATTTTATTTAATAAAGAATTTCTTACTTTATTTCAAAGTAACGTATCTGGCTTAATATTTTTTAAACCTATTTTAGAGGCTAAAAATTCCACCCATGCCGGGATTCGAACCCTCTGGCTATCCGTGCCAGCGCTTTTTCCAACTGAGCCAATGGGCGACTCACCGGTATCAGTGAAATTTCGAACCTCTTTACAATATTCTCTGTATTACGTACGTATTAATGTTGTAAGATTGTGTAGCATCCGTTCTCTAGCAGATGCGTCCAGCCCACTGAAACTTCCACTAGCTATTCTTGCAGGATTGTGTATTAGAGACTTTGTATTGGAGATTATGAAGCTCACAGCTTACTGTACGCACCCGCAACATCTGTCATGCGTGAGGCTACAAGCTACGGAAAGTCTAACTTTTCTTTTGAGCTACAAACCGAATTATTCATTGTTTCACCCCGATGGCCCGGGGCGAGAGGCCTTTGACATTTTAGAGGCTCTTTACAAGATAGGAGATAATTTATTTACCAGTCTTAACACACCACAGTACAGACAGCTGGAGAATCGAGAAACGCTTAGGCTCGTCGAAAGAAAAACAATACTGATGAAAGAAACATAATGATGTGACGGAAATTGAATATAATTATCTTACCTCAGAAGCAAATGCTAACGATAACGTGAGGGAAAACATCTTGAGGAAACCTCAGCGAAAGAAATTGCCAATGAGCGGTGGGACCGCGTGGTAATTAAGCCCATCTCTGAGAGAATGCCTGTGCTCTGCAGTGGGAGGATTACAGTCGGTATACATAGGGAGGCCTAGGGAAGTATACATAAAAGTGAATAAATAAAGTAGTATTGAGTCTGTTAATCAAATAGGATTAATGAAGTGTAAGATAAAAGTTTCGTATGGCGTGCTTCTCTGGGGCAACAGTACGAATGCTAGACAATTGTTTTTGTTACAAAAAAAGGTGCATTAGAATAACAGCCAACATTGACACTATGACCAGCTGTTGACACAATTCTATTGAATTGAATATTCTCACTTTAACACCTCTGTATATTTTAGGAGAATGCACGTTTGTGAAAAAGAACAAAACTCTTTTCTCCGTCTATTCACGACCTGAAAACCTAAGACCACGTAAGCGATTAGAAACATGATCATCTAAATTACATCTTGTGCACACTGGCCCCAATTCAATGGCCGCCAAAATATACAACCGTCTACCAGAGTCCATACAGTCCTTGCAGATACCCCCATTTATTTAAGAATGCTCTTAATAAACACTTAATTCAGAAGTGTTAATATTCCCTTCAAGAATATTTCGACGAGTAATGTTTGGTTAGACATTTTTAGTGTTTAAGTTTAGAGAGTGAAGCGCTTGTGGCCTAGGCGAACCGAGTGATTGGAAACAATCACTTGGTTAAGCAACAACAGGCGCGGTCAGGTACAGGATGGGTGAGCGTCCTGTGACTACCGCTAGTGGCATTTTTCCGAGCACTTCCGTGCTTCGTGAGGCATGTTGTTGGCGGCTGCCATGACTGTGATAGCAGATGTTATGCCATGCTAGAGGCCTTATGGGTGGCTTGATGCTTCTGACAGTAAGCCCCGCCACTGTCTTATAATCTTCCACCAATCCGAACTTGGCACCCGTGGTGGAGTGTGCCCTGACCTTCCTACGATGCAGGAAAAGACCCGTGCCCCAGCAGTGGGGACATACAAGGGTTAATATAGAAACGAACTTCCTAATGCTTAGTTTTCTTGAGCTTATCTATTCTTTTTAAGTATAAGTATGTATATCAATATTCATATTTGCACCAACTACCCGTCTCACTTTTCCTTCAGCAACTCTCCATCGTGGGTTGCCTGGAAGAAATTGCTCTAAGCAATGAGGCCGCCAATTGTACTGTATCTTTGTAATTATGTTTTGTTTGTTTTTTCCAGGTGTACAATAAAGAATATTCTTATCTTATCTTTTAAAACTTCTCCAGACCATCTCAAATCGATAACACAGATCGTTGTGGTCAAAGTTTGACTTACAACGGTTTTTGCGAATCACTGACTTTGCGACCCACCATTTGTGTTAACTTCGATGCTGTACAATTACTTAGCCTCTAGAGTTCACCAGATTTCATAGTAAATAACTCTGGCTTTTGTTTGCTATGGTGGTCTATCCAGTAACGGTTTTTGCTCCTAATCGTAGGTCTTCCTAAGGTGGACGTTTTTGTGCTGACATACATGTCATCTTTAGGTGTAATATCACTGCAAAAATTCTGTTATTGAATGCTCTTGCCAATGTCATTTATTGAAGAGTGTTATTGGTTCTCTGAAGACATATTGCCGATTTGTTTGTCAATAGCCAAGATATTACGACCTTTATGCCACTGGTAATAAATTGTACGAAAACTAAAGCGTCAGTTTTTTTTTTCTTTTTTCGATCGATATCGATTTCGATACCAACCCTTGTATGTACTGCTGGGGCACGGGTCTCTTCCTGCTTCGCAGGAAGGTTAGGCCATACTCCACCACGGGGCCCAAGTTCGGGTTAGTGGAGGATTGTAAGACAGTGGCGGGTCTTACTGTCAGAAGTTATCAGGCCGCCCATAAGGCCTCTGACATGGCTTAACGACTGCCATTACATTACAGCCAGCACCAACGGCTTCAAGTGCCTTGCGAAGTACGGCAACGCTCGGAAGAAAAATCCACTAGCGGTAGTCACAGGACGGTCACCCATCCTGCACCTGACCGCGCCTGTTGTTCCTTAACTCAAGTGGTTGATTCCAATCACTTGGTGCGGCTAGGCCACGAGCGGTACACCGCTACTTTTCCTACTATAACCCAACAACTTCAATACTTTTTAAGACCAATCGTACGCTCGTTAAATATTTTATCAGACTCGTTTCCATGTCGAGTGCCTCACAATATTATGTATAAAGCAATCGGTCGCGCTAAATTGTTAAGTACGTGATATTGATTTTGTGTAACCCTCATTTCTAGTAGAATGGGAACTTGCAAATGAAATTTTTTAATCTGATTTCAGAGGCCATAGTAAGTGGCGAGTAACTCACCACAAGAGTAACTCAGAAGAGTAACTCACCTAACAGATAAACTTGTACAGGTTTCAGTGAAGGTTTTTTTTATATTTAAATACTATTCTGTAAAGGTCTTGAATATATAATAATAAAAAAAAGGCAGCCCAAAAGGAGGTGGATTGACCTGCGGTACCCACAGGAAAGAAGCCAAGATCGCAACTGTGCAAAGAACTTGCCGCACAGTTGAGTCATTGTCCGTAGCAATCGCTGGGGTGTATTACCACTTCACGCGCTAGGGTTTATTTAAGATGTTTTCCTTCACTTAACTTAGAAAACAAAATCGTTGGTACATGCCCGTACTGGGATGAAAACCTGGGTCTCTCGCTTACGAGACTATTGTTATACATACTGGATCCTAGTGGAACCGAGTGGTTGAAATCAATCACTTGGGTTAAGCAACAACAGGCGCGGTCAGGTGCGGGATGTGTGACCATCCCGTGACCACCGCTAGTGGCATTTTTTATAGTGTGGTTTGCAACGCATGCTAAGCCGTTGGTGCCGGCTGTCATGTAAGGGCAGTCGTTAATCCATGTCAGAGGCCTTATGGGTGGCTTGTTTACTTCTGAGAGTACGGCCCGTCACTGTCTCACAACCCTCCACCAACCCGGACCTGGCCTTCTTGGTGGAGTATAGCCTAATCTACCTGCGATGCAGGAAGAGACCCGTGCCCAAGCAGAGAAGACAAATACAAGGGTTGATACGGATTCAATATAGAAACAAACTTACTCAGTGAAGGCTTTGCTCTCAATCAGAGCAAATGATTTTTTAAGAACAGCGCCTTCCGCCTAGCTCCGAGCAATATATCAATCTGCGTGAGACTAAGTTCTTTAGGAAACAAAAGGATGCTTAGGATGCGGATGTGTTAAAAAGATGCTGGATTCAAACCCACCACGAACATTCATCCGCTTTGCTATTACTGCGTGTTTAAAAGATAAGTTATGTAGTATACAACTTTATGTGGAATGTAAAAGAAAATAAAACTTGCTCGGCATAATGTAAAACAAGAGAAAACAATGAGGGTACAATTTCAAGCGGGGTTGAGCCGGGTTTGGGCCGCGTACCTTAAGCACCCTCAGAACGAAAGAGGCCTAAGTCAAAAAATAGTTTAAATACTCAAAAAATTCTCAAAAATTGAGTACCTAACAATCATGGAGAGACATAAAAAGGTATCCTATCCGATGAATAGTAAAACAAAGGCACTTATTGTAAAAAAAGAACATAGCGAGTCTTCTATCCACGGCATACCTATTTAGACTCTATGATTGTAACTCAATTTCACTATTTTTTGACTTAGGCCTCTTTCGTTCTGAGGGTGCGTTACGAGCCTAAATCTACTATTGCAGAACAATTTTATTCATTGTCTCGGAAACTCTAACATCCATCATCATCAACCCATTACGTCCCCACCAAGGGGCACGGGTCTCTTCCCTGAAGAAGGTATAGGTCATACTCCACCATGGGGTCCAAGTCCGGATTAGTGGAAGCTTGCAAGACTAGTGGCTGGTCTTACTGTCAGAAGTTTTCAAGCCGCCCTAAGGCCTCTGACTTGGCTTAACGACTGCCATCTATTGACGGCCGGCACCAACTGCGTAACGTGTCTTGCGAAGCACGGCACCGCTCGGAAAAATGCCACTAGCGTTAGTCATAGACGGCTTACCCATCCATGCACTGAACGCGCCCTATGTGGTTTAACCTTCGTGAACGTTTAAGATCACTCTGGCACTTAGCGGCACTAAAATTTAATTATATTCTTTTTTTATGCACTAACCCCTGCTAATGAACACTCAAGTCACACGAACACCAAATACATCATGTAACAGCACTTAACACAAAGCGATATATAAATATAAAGTGCATAAAGCGCGAAATGCTGTTTGTTAGTATATTTAGGTATATTGTTGTTATTTGATTTACAACCGCGGCCCCCACAGGACAGACTCGGCCTAGTGTGGGGACCACTGCTTAATTATAAGTCTTTAAAAAAAACCAATCTAACTGTACATGAATATAAAGAGGCTAAACATTCCACTCATGCCGGGACTCGAACCCGCAACCTCTGGCTATCCGTGCCAGCGCTCTCCCAACTGAGCTTTTAGGCGACTACCCGGCATCAGTGAAATTTCGAACCTCTTTACAATACTCTCTGTATTACGTACAGGCAACAACAACATCTGTCTGAAGCAATTTGCATCACTTGCAGCCCCGAGTACCAACTTTGCAGTTAGGTTTTACATCGTAATGATATCGCTGTACCCACATGATTATATTATTTTTTAATGCACTAACCCGTGCTTAGGATTGTTGGGTATACATGTAGGTAGTTATAGATGTTTTGTGTGCCACCTTTCGTTTAGCAATAAACCAGTCTTTTATCGCGCTCTGTGTGTTTCACTGAATATCTAACTGGCGACGAGATTTAAAACGTTTTAGTGGTGATTTCGGATCATATTCGGTGTAAAAGTGATAATGCCTATCGGTAAAATAGAGAATTTTGACCTAGCTCAAAAAAGTGGACTTTGTATGTGAATCGTGTAAAACAGTTCATAACCTTGAACGCCATCAAACCTGAGCAAGAAGTTGCTACGTTGATAACGCTGGTGGGCGAGGCTACGTATGACTTAATGTTCGATTTATGCGCACCGAACCTACCTGAAAGTAAAACTTTTTTGGAACTGGTGACAATAGTCCAGAATCATCTCGAACCCAGGCGATCAGATATCGCTGAGCGTCATCTCTTTCGGCAAAGACGACAAAAGCTAGGAGAAACCTTGAGTGAATATTTGCAACATCTGAAGCACTTGGCTAGCACTTGCAATTTTGGTACAAAACTCGAAGATAATCTGAGGGATCAATTTGTATCCGGTCTCAGCAGTGAGATCATGCGGAGTCGTCTATTTGCTGAGCCATCAGTGACATACACGCGAGCGGTAGAGTTGGCGCTGGCGCTGGAGGCTGCGGAGCGGCACGCGGTGGTGGCGAGCGGCTCGGGCGGCACGGGGCCGGGCGCAGGCGCGGGCGCGGGCGCTGAAGGCGGGGGCGCGGGCGCGGTGACCGTACACAGGCTGGGGGCGGCGGCGGCGGGCCGGCCGCGCGCCTCGGCTTCGTGCTGGCGGTGCGGCAGGCAGCATGCGGCTGATAGGTGTCGGTATAGGAACTTCAACTGTGATGAGTGCGGTGCGAGAGGCCATCTAAAGGTCATGTGTAGAAGTGCAGGTAATCGTGATCGACCTACGAACCGCGGCTACTCTAACAAGGTAACCAAACAGTTTTATTTGGACCCGGAGTCGGAATCGGATGACAGCGATTTCTTTCATTTAACCGTCGACGGCTCGAGTGATAAACCTTATGTGATAAAAATAAATGTAGAAAATGTCCCTATTCTGTTTGAAGTGGATACTGGAAGCAAAATCTCCGCAATTAACGAACAAATGTATGCTAAATATTTCAGCAATTTCGCAATTAATCAAAATAATTTAAAATTGCGTGCGTATACTGGTGGTTGTATCAAGCCGCTCGGTTTTATCACTGTGTCTGTGTGTGGGTGCGAGCCGCAAACAGCCAGGCGCTTGCTTCCTTTGTTTGTAATACCAGGAGGCGGGCCACCATTACTAGGCCGCACATGGTTACGCGAATTACAACTTAACTGCATCAACATAAGGATCAATAATATCAATCAGATCGAGGACAGTGATAAGGCCGAGCGCATTGTTAGGGATTTAGCAAACGAGTTTGTTGACGTGTTTTCTTCGGGCTTAGGTACATGCACAAAGAAGTTTTCGTTAAGATTAAAAGATAACGAACCAATATTTTATAAGGCTCGCAGTCTACCGCTGGCATTGCGGGAACCCGTTAAAAAAGAATTAGAAAGACTCGAGAGCGAGGGTACAATTATGAAAGTAGAACATTCCGATTTTGGTACGCCCATAGTACCAGTTATTAAAAAGGGAGGTGGGTTAAGAATATGCGGTGATTACAAGATTACCATAAACACAAAGTTGAAGCAGGAACCGTACCCGTTACCACGTATTGAAGAGTTGTACGCGGCACTCAGTGGCGGGCAGATATTTTCAAAAATTGACTTGGCGCATGCTTACGAGCAGGTGCTTTTAGAAGAAGAGTCTAGGACTTATACGGCCATAAGCACACATATTGGTACATATGTTTACATTAGGACACCTTACGGATTAAACTGTATTCCTGAAAAATTCCAAAAACTGATGGAAGAGGTAGTTAGCGGCGTCCCAAAAACGGTAGTGTTTTTGGACGATATAGCTGTGACAGGAATTTCTATTAAAGATCATATAGAAAATTTACGCGCCGTTCTCCGTCGTCTTCAGAGTTTTGGACTAAGAATTAAGCTGTCAAAATGTGAATTTTTTAGAAGTGAAGTGTCTTATCTAGGGCACATCATTGACAAAAATGGGCTGCGCCCCGATAAAAAGAAAGTTTTGGCCATCGATCAGGTTCCCAGACCAACAGAAATAGGACAATTACGAGCCTTCTTAGGCTTAGTAAATTACTATGGGAAGTTCGTGCCACATCTAAGTACAGTCCTACACCCACTGTATCAATTATTAAAAAAAAAACTCAATGGAATTGGGATTCTGATTGTGAGGAAGCTTACATAAACATAAAGTCTATATTACGTAGTGATAAGGTGTTAGCGCATTACGACCCGAGCCTGCCGTTGGTCCTAAGCGTGGACAGTAGCTCATACGGACTCGGGGCCGTGTTGGCGCATCGCTACTCCGACGGCACGGAAAGACCGGTTTGCTATGCGTCGCGCACGCTAAATGATTCAGAAAGATCGTACAGTCAACTAGATAAGGAGGCACTGGCTATTTTCTTTGGCGTGACCAAGAATCATCAATATTTGTATGGCAGGCGCTTTGTTATTCGCACGGATCATAAACCGTTGTCGTACATATTTGGAGACAAATTGGGCATTCCACAGACGGCAGCCAGCAGGCTCCAGCGCTATGCGGCACGACTGGCGGCTTACAATTTTGCAGTGGAGTGGGTTAGTTCAGCGGAGAATGCGCCAGCTGATTGCATGTCGCGCTTACCGCTGACGCGTAACCGGACTAATGTTCCGTCGGAAATAGCAGTTTCGTATTTACACTATATGGAAAACGAATTTCCGGTCAGCTCAAAAGATGTTGCGGAGGCAACGAAGAGTGATATAGTGCTGCGAAATATTTATAAATACATTCTTTTTGGCTGGCCGGATTCGGTTGAAATCGAACAAGAAAAACCGTACTTGAATAGAAAGGATAATTTGTTTATCGAACAGGGTTGTATTGTTTATAACTATAGGATTGTGATTCCACCAAAATTTCGAAAAAACATTTTACAAGAGCTCCACGAAGGTCATTTAGGGGTAGTTAAAATGAAAAATACAGCTCGCAATTATGTTTATTGGCCAGGTATCGACTCTGAGATAGAGGAGTTATGTAGGACTTGCGCTGCATGCCGGCAGCAACGAGACGCGCCGCCGCACGCGCCGCTCACGCCGTGGGAATTCCCCTCGCGTCCTTGGCAACGCTTACACGCCGATTTTGGTGAATGTAAGGGGAAACACTATTTCATTGTGATTGATGCTCACAGTAAATGGATAGAGGCTTTTCTAATGAATAGTACGTCCGCAAATTCTGTAATTGCTAGGTTTAGAGAAATGTTTTCGCGGTTTGGCTTGCCGTTGCAAGTTGTTACAGATAATGGCCCGCCGTTTACATCGGCAGAAATAAAGCATTATTTCGAATATAATGGTATTATACATAATCCAATGAGTCCTTATAGACCACAAGGCAACGGAGCTGCAGAAAATGCGGTTAAAACTGTAAAGAACTGCATTAAAAAGGCGCACTATGAAGGGGTTAATGTAGATCAAGCATTGTGCAAGATGCTTTTCCATTACCGCAACTGTGAGCAAGCCACAACTGGGGTAGCGCCAGCAGTGGCGATGTTAGGCAGGCGGCTGCGCGGGCGGCTGGACGCGCTGCGGCTCGCGCCGGCGGCGGCGCAGCGCGTACTAGCCGCACAGAACCGTCAGGTCCAAAGGGCGGGCGGCACGCAGCGGCAAATATCAATAGGAGATGATGTTTTTATTAGGGATTATAGCAAGAATAGGGAGAAATGGGTTGAAGGACGGGTAAGCGAACAAGTGGGACCGGCATCATTTATAGTTCAAGGTCCATGTGGAGTAGTGAGAAGGCATCTGGATCAAATAGTAAGTCCTAGCAGGAAAGGTCGCTATTCGCTTACACGCACTTCTAATGAATATAATAAAAATGTAGAGGAAGCCCCCTCCGATCATGAAGAACAATGGGAAGAGGCGTCTTCAAACCCACTCTCTCCTCCGCAGGGAGTGTCTCCGCCAGAGGGTGCGGCTTCTCTTGTAGAGGGTGCGCCACCTTTGACGGAGAAGGAAATGGGTACTGAACCAACATGTATTCAGGGCGGTGTTAATTTAAGACCCGGTCCGCGTCAAAATAGAAATTATAAGAAAATATAAGTTTATAGTCTTAAGGGCAATGATAAAAAAAATCATGTTTAGACTAAGTTAATATTTAGTAAGGAGGTGTTGGGTATACATGTAGGTAGTTATAGATGTTTTGTGTGCTACCTTTCGTTTAGCAATAAACCAGTCTTTTATCGCGCTCTGTGTGTTTCACTGAATATCTAACTAGGATCATTTTAAAAACCTATTTAGAGGCCGAAAAGTCCACCCATGCCGTAAGTCAAACCCGCGACCTCTGGCTAACCGTGCCAGCGCTGCAAGTGATGCAAATTACTTCAGCCAGATGTTGCTGCCTGTAGGTAATACAGAGAATATTTTAAAGAGGTTCGAAATTTTACTGATGCCGGTAAGCCGCCCAATAGCTCAATTGAGAGCGCTGGCACGCTTAACCAGAGGTCGTGGCTTCGAGCCCTGGCATGGGTGGAATTTGTAGCTTCTAACTAATTAGGTTTTTAGTAAAATTGTATAATTTATATTTATGAATAATCGATCCTACTTGAGTGTTTAATTTTAATATGAATATGTTCCTCTTATAAGCCGGCTTTAACACCATCTTAAGAGTATTTCAGCAGAACCGACTTTGTTACAAATAAGATCGATTGTCCTTCATGTTACTCTTTCCAGAGCTAAATAAATAAATAAAATAATTATTCATGGACATATTACACAGATCTCGTTAGCCCTATACTAAGTACAACTAAATGACTTGTGTTAATTAGATAGGTAATTAGACCTTTGAAAAATACAATTTTATCACTCACTTTTACTCCAAAACAACAAACCAACAGTCATCTATCTCGTATAAAACGTCATTAGATGCAAGAAATATTGCACCCTTTCCAATATTGCAACTTCCATTCATCAGTCCTTTCATTTGAGACAAGCTATGCAAATGAAACAACTGAAATTCTGATCGATTGAACAGCACTGGCGGCAGCTGGCAGTCGTCAAACCCCTTGTTAGAGGAACGCGATGACAACTATCCATCAATCATTCTATCAGACTTATCCCCGGCTCGTACCGCGGTACGGCCAAATCAATTCAGCGTGAAATGCATCAGAATTTTAAAGGTTATTTGGATGTCGCTTTTTACTTACTTAGCGAACAGGCGCTTAAATAAATAAATAAATTGTTTATTCTATAAAAGTTACATGCAACTTTTACATTCATTCGTTTCCGCCAAACTAAATGATAGTTTGTTGGCAGACTTACTCATACTTTATAACTAAGTTACGTAAAATACCTAACAAATTACCTACTAAAATTAAGTTAAACATGACAACTGTCTTAACGATTTTTAGAACCTGCAGTCTAGAACCTAGGATCAACAATCTACTACTTTTAATCGATTTCCCCCAAAAACGGCCGTTTTTAGCGGAAATCGATTAAAGTCCTAGGATGTTTATATTACATATAACTAAGTTACGTAAAATACGTAACAAATTACTTAAATTAAGTTAAACATGAGACATGTTGACAACTGTCATAACAACTTTTAGAACCTGCAGTCTAGAACCTAGGATCAACAATCTACTACTTTAATTGATTTCCTTCAAAAACGGCCGTTTTTGGCGGGAACCGATTAAAGTCTTAGGATATTAATATTACATTCTAGGCCGTATGTTCTAAAAATAGTTACCACAGATATTAAGATTTCTCGGGTTTCTTCTTCTTCTTCAGGCTATATTAGTCCACTGCTAGACATAGCCCTTCCTTAATGAGCGACATAGCGCAAGGTTGTGCCGTCATTGGGGGGCAGTGCCCATAATCCCCACGCTGGGCATGCGGGTTGGGGATCGCAGTTTGGTGGAGTTGTACTGCAGGGGGCGCTGCTGTCCACCCCCCTGGTTTGTGGCCCTTAGTCACCTTTTACAGTAATTACTCCGGCTCTGGTGTACAGTAAATAATATTATTTTTCTTAACAACGTTTTTTAATAATTAGCTAATCATACCCGACTATTTTTATTTTCATTTTAAATCAATGTGAACTTTTCTTAACCCAAGAGGTGGCTGTGGTTTCTTATAGTGGTTATCGTAAATACTGTCCCAAAACTGTGTCACTTCTGACAGTGGAGTTCCCTTTAGCTGTGGAGGCAGTGTGAGCTCCATATATGGAGAACCATTGGCTGTAGCAGCTGGCCACCCGTGCGGGAAGTCTGACGTCACTTCTGGAATCGGTTTCCTGCAAGAAGATATTATTATCAATATTCTTAGACATGGGTGTCTAGACGACGAAACTGAAATGGATCTGAGCTGGTCATGTCAGTCGAATGCACCCGAACAGGTGGGCGAAGCTCGCCACCGAGTGGGTGCCTCGAAATCGAGGCCAGCCTAGTAGACGGTGGAGAGATGATCTCGACAACCATCTGCCGGTGTGGTCTGAGGTGGCCCAGGCCAGACAACTCTGGACTGAATTGGGGGAGGCCTTTGCCTACCAGTGGGATACAAACATAGTGACTACGTAAAAAAAAATCTTAAAGCACAGAATGTACGGTGGTCTTAATACCATGAAGAACTTCTACCAATCAAACGCAGGAGGTGGGAGAAAGCTTGGTTACACATTTTTTTAAGGTTTCTACCTGGCTTCGAGAAGGGGTGTTACACGTTCTAATAGCATTATTATATTGCCCTGCGCGTGCAACATGATAATGCCCTCAGGATCCTGTTGGGGTTGTCTAACTAGTGTAGTTCATGTTCGTGGAAGCGTATGTGGATTATTTTTATGCCTACAGACGACGGTACATCATCCTATGCATCCATGCACTCTGCTCCGTAGTTTTACGGGCGAATTTGCAACTAAAATGTATAGGGTGATGTGTTGTCGACTGTACCACCTCGCTTAAGTCAAAAACATCCTGAAAACCCAGCCTGTTTTTTTATAGCCTAATTCTGCAGCACTGGATGGGTAAAATAATTTATTGTCATCCAGTGTGGTGACTAGGCTGGGTTCGTTCTGTATTCACTTAACATTAATCTTTATATTATCATTTGTTGGGCATTTGTTGTTAATAAAATAAAAGTTGAATATATTCATAAATAAAATCTGGCGCCCGAACAGGGACGCTTCAGTTGCCTCAGTCTGACACCAACTGGAGCATCTTCCTTGTTCCACTTTATACCACTTTGTTCCACACTAAATAAACTATAGTAAAAGTCTTTGATAAATAATAGTGTCCCAAAAAAATTGTGCTGTCTGCTTTATCAGTTTCAAGCATTACTTTCTCACGAGTGCAGATTTTAGGGCACTCTGGGCAGCCTTTGCCCAGCTGTTGTGCAGATTGAAATATATTTTAGGACATTGGTGACATTTTAATGAAATCTAATGTGCTTTTGTGATTTTGATATCCACTTTATAGAGGTGCGGTTGATTAAAATATCTATTCTTACCCTGTTTTGATGAAATTAGTCCAAAGTCTTCTCATGATCGATTTCATAGTTTTAAAGTTATCGCTGATTGGATAATTAAATCCAAAAGAAGCGCCCATATTCTCCAATATTGCATACGTTTGTGCGCAATGACCTGCGCCTTTTATATCACGGTATAAATGCGTCGACAGTATCTCACTGTCCACGTAAGAAAATTGATACAAGTAAATTCTGTCATTTCCTGATTGCACCTGCATTTTGACGTTTTGAATTATTGGATATCGAAACATTCCATCGCCAAGATAGCTGAAATAGGCTTTTATAGTTTCATTGTTGATTTCTTTATCACTGAAGTAATGTTGTCTTATGTTATTAGCTACTAATTGTCTTTCTTCTTTGTCTTTAAAATACAAATCGGCTGGTAGAAACTTAGAGAAGTCTTCATTCATAATAGATTTCCAGTCTTTAAACAAATCAGCTCTTAGCAACCCTTCCATGTCACTAAAACCAACAAGAGTAGGTAGTTTCTTAAAGTTTCCATTCTTCAGTGTATCTATTGGAGCTTCCTCTAAAAATCTTTCTTGACCCAAATCTTTTTCAACACAGGGGACAAACATCAAAGTGTGATCGAATCTTTTGGAAAACGAGTCTGAAGTTAATTGGTCATATGATATTCTTTTGTAAAATTCCTCCAAATCGGTGATATCTTCAGTTGTAAAGTTCAGCTGTCTGGCAAAGGCCTTAGCATTTTCAAGCGGATCCAACTGAACACTCCATACGGCGTTGCCTACACCGCTTTCTGGAATGACTTTTGTGAATAATCCATCGGTTGTTTCAGAGAGCATCAAAAGATCAGCGGAAGACGACCCTGCACTGTACCCAGCAAGCGTTATGTCTTTGGAATTACCGCCAAAATTAGCAATATTCTCTTTGACCCATCTCAATGCAGCGACTTGGTCTTTCATGCCTGCGTTGCCTGGCACATCATCAGTCCCAAGGCAAAGGAATCCTTGAACCCCTAATCGGTAGTTGAAGTTTACAAAAATTACATCTTTGGCTTCATTTAAGAATTCATAAGGACGCACTAAATTCCCCGCTCCAGTTTGGTATGCACCTCCATGGACGTAGACTACAACTGACAGGTTAGTTTTGTCTATGTCAGGAGTGAAGATGTTGGCTACGAGACAGTCTTCTTGATATTTCGTAGTGACTCCCCAGTGTATCGGATATTTTACTTGAGGACAAAATATATTTTCTCTAACCGCTTCAAATGGTTTCG
Organism: Yponomeuta sedellus; assembly: GCA_934045075.1. NCBI lineage: Eukaryota > Metazoa > Arthropoda > Insecta > Lepidoptera > Yponomeutidae > Yponomeuta > Yponomeuta sedellus. The sequence continues at coordinate 8,817,808 of OW203747.1, forward strand.
TCCAAGTTGGAGCCGGTAATGGAGCCTAGAGGTAAGAAAGGTAATTCGGTAGTATAAAAATGATGAAATGAAATATCTATGTTTTTGTTACTGTAATTTTTCTGAGGAGTATTTTAAGAATTTGTGTTTTTATAAATAATACTGTGTCATAGCGGTAGTCACGAGACGGTCACCCATCCTGCACCTGACCGCGCCTGTTGTTGCTTAACTCAAGTGATTGATTCCAATCACTCAGTTTGTTTAGGCCACGCGCTTCATATGGTATATTACATGGCATACTACACCGCCATTGAATATTTAAAATTCTTAACATATACTCGTACATTGTTATGATAATACCATAGTGATAAAACGGCAAATAATAATGTTATGTGTAGACTGTCCTTGGTTGATTGTGTAGATTTCTAACTACTTCCTGTATTCTGAGGATTCATCTGTAAGATAATTTTTAACAATAAATATGTACCTTTGTCCAAATTTCTATATTCAGAGAAGATCTTTAACTCAGTAGATGATTTATTAGCAAAGGGAAAGATAAAAAATACTGGAAACCGGCATGCTTTCATACAAGATTTAATGAATACGATGAAGCGTAAGAGATCTATGTGTGGCAATCTCTGGTCTCTGCCTACCACACCGAGATACGCTTGGATCGGGATACGTTTACACACCGAGATACGCTTGTATCGGGATACGCTTACACACCGAGATACGCTTGAAGTTCGGTGGGTCAGCTAGTCTTTAATATAAAAATGAATAGCTGAATGTGTGGGTAAGCGCAAATCTCGAGAGCAGCTGAACCGATTTCGGTAATTCTTTTTTTAGATTATTCCTTAAAGTACAAGGATGGTTCTTATGGAGAATAAATAAAAAAAATAAAGTATCGACTGTTAGGCGTTACGAAGTTTGCTGAGTCAGCTAGTCTAAGATATATACTGTGTGTAGTGAAACATCGTGAAAAATTTACAATTGTCTATTTATAATGTGGTGTATTACGTGTTATATAAATCAATTCAGCGCTTTTATGACACATCATTTTAAATTTTACTGGTTCGTTAAAGTTAGAAACAAATGTGGACGTGTTTTAGAATCTGTACACAGCTAGTTAGTCTGTATAAATTCTTGATAGTTTTGGTATACTGAAAACTTTATCTAGCAATTTAATTGAAACTATCACAAGGAATAAAATTTAAATAGAATAGGGTACTCTTGAATTAACCTATTAAGGTGGTTCGGGTGCCAACTAGCGCCAAAGGAATAAAAATCACAACTTGTTTTATAATACGATTTTAGCTAAAAGTGGACATGAGAAATCTTAACAACTGTGACAACTATTTTTAGAACCTAGGATCAACAATCTAGGACTTTAATCGATTTCCGCCATAAACGGCCGTTTGTAGCGGAAATCGATGAATGTCGTAGGATATGAATACTACATGCTAGGCTTCTTCTTCAGGCTATATTAGTCCACTGCTGGACATATCCCTCCCCTAATGAGCGCCATAGCGCCCTGTCTTCATGCTAGGCTACATGTCCTTAAAATTGTTATCACAGACATTATGATTTTTAGGGTTTACTTTTTGAAAAAAAAACCGTATTATAAACAAGTTATGATTTCTATACCATTTGTGGGGCTAGTTAGCGCTCCTAAGCGCCCTAAACCTTTAAAAAAAATATAGGAGAAGATTAAATTCAAAGTCAAAGTGACAGCTACGCTGAGCTGTCATAAGAGTAATAAAGGGTCTGACATTAGAATACAATACATTGAGAAACTCACCTTAAATTTATCAACGCCCGTAGGTGCAGTCGCATAAGGTACACTATAGAATGCGAAAAAATCTCCATAAGAAGATTTGTAGCCTTTGACGGGACCAGACGTTGTGTTCACAATTTTAGACCTCACATCATCAGCATGAATATTTGGTGCAATGAGAATTGTAACAAGTACGTTAGCAAATAACGTTGCTTTTGCCATGACGAGTGGCGCTATACTGAACGATGTTTCCACTGGGTGCCAATGGCATGCAGTGACCTTTGTCATTTTATTAGCTATTTGTGTCTTGCTGCGGTTGATTGGATTAAACATTAGTTATTTCGCTATGAGAGTTTGCGTATTCACTTCCAAATAATTTATTGTGATTTATTTAGATTTCATTGTCAGTATGCGTTTCACCAAAATCGATGTCTGCATCTATTTTGGTAAAACAACAAAATAGATGTCTGAGAAGCACTCGTGGCCTACTTGAACCGAGTGATTGGAATCAATCACTTGAGTTAAGCAACAACAGGCGCGGTCAGGTGCAGGGTGGGTGACCGTTCCATGACTACCGCTAGTGGCATTTTTCCGAGCGCTTCCGTGTTGCGCAAGGCACGTTAAGCCGTTGGTGCCGCCTGTCATGTAATGACAGTCGTTAAGTTGTGTCAGAAACCTTGTGGGCGGCTTGATGACTTCTGACAGTAAGGCCCGCCACTGTCTTACAATCCTCCACCGATCCGGACTTGGCCTCCCTGGTGGAGTATGGCCTAACCTTTCTACAATGCAGTGGGGCCATTCATGGGTTGATATCGATATCAAGAGGTCTGCATAGTAATAATAACATCGACTTATATTTTTACCCGACTCGATATAAAAATATAAGTCTAAAATATAGTCCTAATATAAGGATAACCCGAGGTTAGTATGTTCGACTTTGCATGTAAATTCGATTCTATGTTCTCTCATCATTCCCACTGGTCAGATTTTGACCAATTATATCTCAATTGATGAGTCACGTTTGCGTGGATACCAGAAATCAGCACAAATCCAATAAAAAATGTAAATTCATGGCCTGATTTTTCAATCTTCGGATAAAAATTATCTGAGTAATAAAATACACAATAATAAAAAAACACAATGAAATAACAAAAGAAAGGCAACTGAAGCACATTTTTGAAATGGTCGCTTAATGCTATATTCCAAGAATATGTTTTATCCGAGTATTAAGGAAACGATCGCGATTAGATCCATTTATAACACATTTAAAACTTTCGCGACCTGAACACATTATTATCAAACTACTGGATAGAATTACACAAACCATCGGTACTTTCCAACGATCGCCATTATTATAGCTGAATTGTGCGTAAAGCGGTTGAAATTAGGAAACACAACAATTTCAATCGGGAATGTGGTTTCAAACTGTCGCAAACGTGGGATCCGGTCATCAAGAAGCGTTCGAGTCAAAAAAAGTCTAGAGTTAGAATTCCTATTTCCTTGAATCCCGGCATGGGTAGAATTTTTAACCTCTAAATAGGTTTTTGCATCGTGTGTTTTGTTTTCATTTATTTAATTAATTCGGATATAAAACAGAAACATGCCACTTATTCTAAACTTATGATTAAATCCAAAAATATATCTTACAAAATACTATATTTTAAGTAAGGTAGGTAAAGGTGAGGGCGGGTACTGAGTAATCCATGAAGATTACACCAATTGCTTACAGTAGTAAAAAAGGACAAAGAATTGGTAACTAAATTAAAATTTTATGTATATGTGGGGCCCCGCGGCGGCAGTTGACTCCACAGATTTTCGCACACCAACAATCCGTCAATCTAGAGCCACTTATAATAATTTGAACATAAAACATAAGAGAAACACACGGCTACAGTCAATGGTCTTTGCCTACCCCTCTGGGATACATCCCTGAGGGGTAGGCAAAGACCATTGACTGCCACTTGCCACGATCCTGACAGATCATCGTTGCTTCAACAACGTTCATAAGTCGTTGCATGCATGTACGGTTCCGGGTACGTTTTATCTTCCCATTTGCTAAAAAATCCCCTATCTGGCCGACGTATGCCCGCCTGGGACGTCGCTTATCGGTCCTTCCACTCACATTTGCAATACATGTTTGTTTCGTCAATCTTTTTTCCTTCATCCTCTCCACATGTCCACAACGCAATATTTCTGTCTCAATTCTAGTCACTATACATCTTTGTCCTTTGAGTAACATACATTACTTCCCATACATTTACGCTCGTAAGAAAGAGAAGATTTCGATGTCTCAAGTCAAGGCAAAGATAATAACTGTGAATTGTTTAAGAAAACATAAACGTAAATACCCGACTGCGTAAAAAGAGGTTAATAAGTTTTTGTATGTACCTAACCTTATACTTCCCACTTCAGGGCTCAGGGCTTTTCTCAGAGATAGAGTACCTATGGGCTTACAAACGTAACACACAAGCCTTCTCCCAGAGAGAGAGAAAAGAGTATGAAATTTATTACCACGTTTGCCTTAAGCCGATTGGCAATTCCAAGTGCAGGTATTTGAACACCTCAGACACCCAGATTTCCTCACGATGGTTTCCTTTGCAGTTAGCGAGTACCTACTATAACTAAAGATTGGATAATCCGATGCATATTTTTGCCTAAAGCTGAGATGTTGGCATGGATAGCACTTTAGTATCGGAAATTTTTTTTTTTTATAGAATCACATTGGATGCAGAGCGGTGGTAGCGTAGCGGTGCAGAACGCCGGCTTCTCAATCGGGAAGTCGTGGGGTCGAACCCCGGCATGTACCAATGACTTTGTTTTCTAAGTTATGTACATTTGTGAAATTATAATAGCAATACTACTCGCTGACGGTGAAGGAAAACATCGTAAGGAAACCCTAGTGTCGAGGTGTTAGCGTACCTCAGCGCTTGCTACGTAGCCGTGGTCCCGAATGACACGTGACCATCCGGGACCACGGCACCTGAAAAAGTGCCGAAACGTTGGAAAATTGTAAAAATGTAATAAACGAGCATAAAACCGTGTAAAAACAGTTTTAAACATTAAGTATCTGTAAATAAATTTAAAAAATATCACGGGGATTCAGCACCATCTCATGGAATGGTACTCGTATAATATGTATAGTACTGTTGTTGTTGATATCAACCCTTTGTATGTCCCCACTGCTGGGGCACGGGTCTCTCCCTGCATCGCAGGAAGGTTAGGCCATCCTCCACCACGGGGGCCAAGTCCTGGTTGGTGGAGGATTGCAAGGCAGTGGCGGGCCTTATTGTCAGAAGTTATGAAGCCGCCCATAAGACCTCTGACACGGCTTAACGACTGCCATAAATAGTACTGTGGTAATAGATTAAACTGCGGTTCTGTTGGACTTCGCGTTTTGACGCTAATCAGGCTTACACAAAAAGCCTGAGAAAAACTGTGCGAGATTTATGAAAAGGTTTCGCAAGGACCCAGATTTGTGTCAAAACTTTTCAATGGTCAGTGTTTTTTTTTTGTGGCGCTCGGGTTTATTTATGTTTACCAAACAAATTTATTTCGCTAATCGAAATGAGTTTATTTGCTGATTATACCCGGCTTGTAAGCGCAGCAGTGGGGTAACCTGGTAGACGTGAAGTGGTATAAATCTAGTTTATGGAGCTGGCTCTTCAATAAAACAAATACGGGGAGCCTGCAGATACCTCACACTTTATTGCTCAAAATATATGGACGTATTACATCGTCAAATAATTAAGATAACTTAAAACAACTAGACAGCCATGCATGCCCGGGGAGAAATTTTAGAAAGAGAGAGTGTTGCTACATGAAACAAACGAAATCGTCAAAACTGAAAAACTTGCCATATCAAGCTTTTAGGGCGACTTGCGTAACGCTTTTAAATATTGTTTAAATAAGAGTTAATCAAAATTAGGTTTTTAACTAACATTAACGACTGTCATATTTAAACAGCCGAGAGTGGCTATTTAACTCTGCTAATCATAGTTAGCGCCATCTTACTTTCACAGCTGTTCAGTGTCAATATGAGAAGTGAGGTTATTTTCGTAAACTCTTTGTTTGGTGTGCTCCGAGAAGTTGATTTTCAAACAAAGAACCAAACAAAATAAAAGGAACAGACGTAGATAGAGTAGAACTATAGATCAAGGCACAGTGTAACCGTTTTCACGTCGGTGAATATTATTTGTTTGTGTGCGTGAATGTTGCCACAGTAAAAGTGAATTGCCATCATGAGGGATAAAATATTTCAGTCGTTCATAGGCCATGAATAAAAATTCAGATTTAGTTTTGAATTTTATTAATCATACATGTCTGACAATTGTTTGCAGAACGTAGCAAACTTTTTATAAACAATTGTCATTTTGTATAATTAAAAATACGTTTTATTTTACACGTTTAAATTTTACAAGTTAAGGCGCTTAGGGACTCTATCTAGGACCACCAATGGAATACAATCATAAACTGTTTTATTAATAAGTTTATTTCATAAAAAAATTCACCATATAAAAAATCTTTCGAAGGGTACCTCAGACCACCAAAATGTAAATTTTGTCGAAATGTAGAGAGCATAATATTCGAGCACTTGATGTAGGTGACCAGTTCTCTCTTCTAAATGCTAGCACCCATTTTTCCAGAACAGAACTATTTTGAAGAAATCTGGAAAAGAAACATTGCTAATATTAATAAATATTGGTATACATTAAAATATAATAAGTAATATAATAACTTTAGTATTATTATTCGCGATACTCATACATAGCTGTTGTATATTGAACGGGTCGATTATTTATTATTACGTTTTACCTAATAAACGATCGCGGCTAGACGGTATTGTACGAGATTCATTGATACAAATTCAAATTTGAATTCTATACTGAATTCAAGGGCACATTGCTTGCGGCAGAATGCACAAAAACACCAAAAGGGTTCTTGCGATAAATTCGAGTCGACACATTTTCTGCTGAGTGGAATGAATGCTGAAAAATTATATGGGCAACAAGTCACATAGGAAGGCGATGCAGCTATCTAACAAAGCATCAGGATATTATATTTGATAATTCAGTGCTGTAGCCGTAATGTTTCTGTCTCTATTGTTTTTATTATAGATTTCGATATCAACCCTTGTATGTCCATAACTCTGGAGCACGGGTCCTGCATCGCAGAAAGGTTAGGCCATACTCCACCGCAGGGGCCAAGCCTGGGTTATAGTTTTAGGTACATTTGATTTTTAATAACGATACATTAAGTATTAAAGATTCATAATATATTTTGATTACGTTTGTAACTTAATATCTGTACAAGGACAAGCCGTCGAAGTCTGGGACTTCGAGTTAAGTAATGATCACGCATCGTTGCCAGAAATACGATTTAAATCGTATTCATACGATGTTTTACATTTATGTTGCATATACTCGTACGATCAAGGGGCAGAAATCGTACGTAAACATACGACTTTTTTTAGATTTTATTCAACCAAAGTACTAATACCAACATAGCACGTCACTATTTATTCTTTTACTTACTAATGTGCGACTTTACCGGTTACTTGTTTTTGTGGCACAGATTATGAACGCTGCTTCAGTTCAGTCAATCTTATTAAAACAAAGATCCGAAATAGGCTGAGCAATGAAACTCTAAACGGCACACTTTTGGCAAAACAACATATTAAGCGCTATGGGTGTTGTGTGGATTTTTCTCAAACAAGAGCAATAATATTAACATTACAGTAAAACCCTTTACGGGGATAAATAAAAACCTAAAAATAGTGTGTTTATGTTTAATCGATTGTTTACTTTAAAGTAATAAAACAAAGGTTTTGAAAACGTTCTGTTTTTTTAGCAGCCTTCTTAGGGAATACTACTTTTTATTTTCCCATCGTACGGTCGCTTATAACGTCTGCCAACACGGTCAAGTAATGATCGGGATTTTCGACATAAACGGATGGCAACATTTTTTTACTCTTCGTTTTTTTAGGTTAGGAAAGAAAATTCTATTAAACTGCTTTTCTTACGGACTAGTTGCAAAGCTACTAGTTGAAACTTAACTAAAATACTCAACATAAGGCAACTTTGGGCTTAACAATAATTGAAACACAATAATTACTTACCTATCAAAGGAAACTTCCCCCAAAGCTCTTTCTTAACGATTTCTGCATACGAGTACACTACAATTCACCATACTTTCTCTATTTAGGTCACTTTTAATATATCATTTCACAAATACACGGTTGCTCTTCGAAACGGCTAGCGTAGCGTTAAATATGATAAAATTTTCAAAATCTTGTCGTTTGTTTGCCCCCAAAAACGTCAACTTGACACTGGGGGCAAACAAAAAAAGCAGTTACACTTTTGCTGTTTACTCTATCTCTTTCTCACCCATGGTCGCTACGAAGTTTGTTTCATTTAAAACTTGTATGTGTGCGCTGTGGCTTGCTCTATAGTTTTACTCCCTCTACGGGAACAGATGTTGCGCAGAGTGACATTTTGAAAGTTTTGTTTTCTTTTTGTAACTTGTTTCGTTCCATGCAGATTTTTATCTCTAACCAACTTCATTTTTGTCAGCGGAAATAAGTTCAGACGTAAAACGGAACGTACTCGTCTGCTTTACCGACACGCATTCGTCCAAAACTATATTTAGCTAAATAACGGAATGACAAGTGTTGTGCAAGACGATTCTGATTATGATTAGTTTAAAGAAATTTAGCAGAGAAAACGTGTTTAGTTAATTTTATTTAAAGTTAAGTTAAGCGAAATGTCACGCAAGTCGGCCTTAGTATTGCATTGCTGCTGTGTGTTAGTCAGTTACACCTGAAATTTCCGCACTTAGCCTCATAGTTGGGCCATTATACGTAGCAAGCGCTGAGGTACGTTAACACTTCAGACACTAGGGTTTCCTTACGATGTTTTCCTTCACCGTCAGCGAGTGGTATTGCTACTGTAATTTCACAAATATACATAACTAAAATAAAAAAGTCATTGGTACATACTGGGGTTTGAACCCACGACTTCCCGATTGAGAAGCCGGCGTTCTACACCGTTCCGCTACCACCGCACTGCTGCTGTGTGTTGTCGGTCTAGACTCTAGACCGACAACACACAGCAGGGTTGAATTGGGTTGGTGCTATTCTCTTCGTAAAAGGCGACTAAGGGACACAAACCGGGGTGTGGGCAGCAGCGCCTCCTGCAGTACAATTCCACCGAACTGCGATCCTCAACCCGCATGCCCAGCGTAGGGATTATCGGCATTACCCCCTATGATAGCACAACGTGGCGCTCTTTAGGGGAGGGCTATGTTCAGCAGTGGACTAGTATAGCCTGACGACGATTATTGCATTAAGTGCGTATACGTGAGACAAAATAAAGTCTCTCGAATATGGCTTATTTGCCGACAATATTACCGCGTAATTATTCGTTCAGATTCTCTCTCTCTCTGAGAGAAGGCCTTTGCCCTACAGTGGGACATTAATAGGCTACATAACAAAATATATACAGAACATGTTTCCTTTATTTTCAAAGAATATCCACTATAGGGAAAAGCGACATCATAAACGTCCAAGACCAATTTCGTCCCCAGCCGGGGTTTGAACCCGGGACCTCTCGCATGGTAGGCAGATACGCTACCACAGAGGTTGTCATGATATCATCATAGATATAGTTAGTCGAAAAACTTATAGAAGGAAAACTTTATACAAATTCAGTAGAAAATTACTTGATAGAGTTGCCATTAAATAAATAAATCAATATTCATGGGCATATTACACAGAGATCGTTAGCCCCATCTACAATTTACACACCCACTTACACACATACAACACATTTTTACATATAACACACCTATAGGAACAGATTTTAACACCATCTTATACGTTTTTTGTTTCTTTTATTATTTTTGTCCAGTTAAATAATAACATTAACTTGTCTTTGTATGAAAACATAATATATACAGTCTATTTATTCTTACTTGTCCATTTTAGTAAACAACATTCTCCCGTAAATTATGATTTTTTAGTCGAAAATTGCCATATTCCCATAAATGAAGTAATCGGGGAGACTATTTTAGACAACACGCTGCCAATTTTATAAAGAAAGTTTATGAACTCGCGAGAAAATGTTATTATATGTAGTTTTGGCATCAAACATCAATTTTGAGGTTAGAATCTTGTTTACTACATTAGACAAGTAAGGATAAATAGACTATACACATTATGTAACACCGAAATAGATACTGGCAAATAAGTGTTACCGGAGGGAGTGGCGCTGTTTGCCGAAACACAGGCTCTTGCTTAGTTCGGCAACAGAGGTTTATATTCATGACGAATTGTCTAGAAACTATCATTTGTCATATGAATTACTTAAGCACAATGTATTATAAAGTCAAATCTTATCTAAGCTAAGTGACTTTTATTACAGGTGCTAACTCGACGATAGATTTAATACAATAAATACATAGATAACATCCAAGACCCGAGACAAATTAGAAAAGTTCCTTTCCTAGTTTGACCCGGCCGGGGATCGAACCCGAGACCTTCGGTTTGACAGTCAGCGTGCCAAACGGCTGCACCACCGAGCCCGTCAAACCTCGTTTTCTTCTCTCTCATGGAATTTGTCGGATTGTGCGAGCGAGACAGCGTGCCAGGCTAAGCGGCAGTCTTCGCGTTTTCACGGTCTTAGTGGAATCGGATCGAGTGCGCCATCCGAGTATACTAATGTATGCTTCTGATTGGCTATTTTGGTGTTGTCACGAAAAACCGACCAATCAGAAGCATTAGTTTACTCGGATGGCGCACTCGGTCCGAGCGTACTAAGGCCGTGAAAGCCTGGCCTAAGGAGTATCTACAAATACGAAGCGATCGAAGCGTTTGGTGTCAAAAATACCAGCTGCTGGCTGCGGCCCAACTTCGGCCGAAGTTTGCAACTTGGGTAGGTAAAGTGAAGATTTATACCACTTTGCGTCTTACGTTTGTTTAAGCAGCCACCTAATACGGAGACCCGTATCAAGTTTGGTACTACAATTCACTATGTACCTAACATAAAGACATATTACCTGAATGACTTTCTTTGTGATAACTGAAGAATTTTGAAAAAAGTGTTTAAGATATTATATAGATAGAGAACACTTTATGGCACAACCAGAAAAAGAATACAACCATGATTTCTTAAATCTAAGTAATGTTATGCAATTGGCCGTCTTATCGCCAAGAGCGATTTCTTCCAGACAACCTTTGGATTGAGTGAATTGCATGAAGAATTCAAAAAAATAGGTAATAATCTTTTATGCTAAGATTATTTTGAATATTAAAAATGAGTTTTGATTTTTCTCATATTCGAAATGAAAAGTAGAGTGCTTAACACGGGTAAAAGAATAAATCACTTCTCGGACTATAGCCGTCTAAACCACTCGGGAATTTATTTTTTCAACCCTCGGTTAACAATCTACTATTATTTTTGTACGGTAGAAGTGCAACGCCATTTAATAGTACATTATGATATAAGTGCGGTAAGTTGAAAATTACAGCCTAGGCGATATTACTAGCCCGAGCCATCGGCGAGGGCTATAAGGAAGCAGAGGCTGTAATTTTCAAAGCGCACGTATGTCATACGACGTTTTTTAACATATTTACGAGGAAATTAATAAAACTCTGACTTTGTTATCATCACGACTTGACGACATTTTGAAATAAAAACAATACATCGAAAAGAAAAAGCGCGCGGATTTATTTTTACTTGTCCACAAATAAGCGATTCGCGCGCATCAACTTTTTTTTTAGGCAAAGGTACAATAACAGCCAGTATTACTAATAAAGTAAATTAATATTTTTGTGTTTTTGTTACAGATAAATGGTTGTAATTTATTGTCAAAATTAAAAACCTATTTAGAGGCTAAAAAATTCACCCATGCCGGGATTCGAACCCGCAGCCTGCCCGCAACCTCTGGCTATCCGTGCCGTGGCACGGATAGCCAGAGGTTGCGGGTTTGAATCCCGGCATGGGTGAATTTTTTAGCCTCTAAATAGGTTTTTAAATTTCTCCTTAGCACAGGTTAGTGCATTAAAAAAAACAAAAATAGTATTGTCAAAATTAATTAAATTAAAGAGTTTGTTTGTTTATTTGTTATATTTTATTTCCAAAGTTAATTTTATTCACAAAATATTGACCACTTTCTTGACATAAAACCTCTTTGCTAAGATTTTTAAAAGTATCGTTCATTTTAAGGGGGAGTATCTTAAAACTTTATTAAAAAAAACACGTGCCTTTTACATTACATTATCGCACAAGTACGTAATGAGATACATTACGATATTGAAATTGGTGTAATTACAACCACTTTACGAGCAAATATGTTATAATAGTACATTACATCCCTAGGGTGGTAATACAAAGAAAGGTCCAGATCGCAGAAGTTTGCGGCCCGAGCTGCAAGCGAGGGACGTAAATATGCGATCGAGAGCTTTCTTTATTACCTCCCGTGTTGTGTACATCTTTTTATGTCTACACTTGGCCAGAAAGCGGCTTTTTCCGTACGCGCAGCCTGCGGAAAAAGCCACTATATTGCCAGGTGTGGCATAAATAAAATTACGGTACAATGTTATATACAGAAAACAATCTAACAGTATAAAACACATTTGTTTTGCCTGAAATTAGCTAAGCGTTGAATCCATTTCATAACTCATAAATATTTCGTGAACCCTGTATTAAGTTGTCAAGACTTAGGCGATTTTTCCATTGACATACATGCATGCATGTTTAACGTCGACGTTGTAATTGGTTCCTTTGATCACAGTGAGCCTTAATTTTATTACATTATTTCAGCTCCATGGGTCACCAGATTACGGCAGTTGCATTTTTATTTCTGATTTATAGGTTAAAGATATCTTGTCAGAGGCTTATTCTCATATTTTATTTGTAAATTTTTGCTGCCAAATAAACTATCAATCTTCTTTCCACAGAAGAAAAGGGTTTCGATGGTCTAAGAAAGGAATAAAGACCGAGAAGAAAATAATGTAAATCAAGTTATAAAAATATTTAGATTACGTTGGTTTTATTAAAACTTAGATTCAGTTTCCAAAGCGCCCGCGGCGAAGCCGAACCGAGTGATTGAAATCAATCACTTGTGTCAAGCAACAAAAGGCCCGGTCCGGCGCAGGATGGGTGACCGTCCTGTAATAGTGATTTTTTCCGAACGCTTCCGTGCTTCGCAAGGCAAGTTAAGCCGTTGGTGCCGGCGGTCATGGAATCACAGTCGTTAAGCAACGTCAGAGGTCTTAGGGCGGCTTGAAAACTTCTGACAGTAAGACTAGCCACTAGTTTTGCAAGCCTCCACGACTTGGCTCCCGTGATAGAGTATGGCCTATACCTTTCTCAGGGAAGTGACCTGTGCCCCTCGGTGGGGACATAATGGGTTGAAGATGATGATGACACAAGTCTAAACCTATAAGCCTTATAATTAGTCTGTAGTAGTTTTCCCTAATTGTCTACCACGGGTTATTTATAAGGCGTCTATGGAGTGTTTTAAGGCATCTTGTTTTTCTAAATAACACCGATAGATTTACCTTAGACCACAAATTAAAATAAACAACACACCAATACCTAGTTCTATATTTACTCTCTGTAGCGTTATTATTAGATAATTTGAATAATGTTTCCTGTGTTAGACGAGGGTCAACAATTTGTCGTCTCGACACAAAACTCGAAGCTTGAAGAGCAATTATTTTAAATCTTCAGCCCTATTCCTAACACCTCCATTTATATTAATGTACTTTTGCACAAATAAACATGGCATTCTAACATTGAGCCACATGCAGTTTAACTTTGGAATAAGAGATGTTTTTTATATGGATGGTTACGGGTCCGTATAAAATCCGCGCTCGCTCGCGAAGCGCTTGTGGCCTAGCGAAAATGAGTAACTGGAATCAATCACTTATGGATGGGTGACCATCTCGTGACTACCGCTAGTGGCAATTTTTCCGAGCGCTTTCGTTCTTCGCAAGGCACATTAAGCCGTTGGTGCCGGCTGTCATGAAATGGCAGTCGTTAAGCCATGTCAAAGGCCTTATGGGCGGCTTGATAACTTCTGACAGTAAGGTCCGCCACTGTCTTACAAAATTGTAGTAGCAATGCCACAGCGAACGAATATATCGTAAGAAAACCTCAGTGTATGACGTGTTCGAATACTTGATGCTTGAAATTTTCAATCCGCTGTAGGCACGCGTGGCAATTAACCTACTCAGTACTCTCTCATACTCTCTCTCTCTCTCTCTGAGAGAGAAAACCTGTTCTCTGCAGTGGGAGGTATATAGACTACACAAAAAAAATCAAACTTATACTCGAGGTCACTGTATTCCAAAGCAACGGTCTAATATGATAGTGTGTCAGTCGCCTTTTGACGTCACCAGTCTTCTATTCACACCTGATTTATATTCACTTTTCTCTATAATCTAATAAAATTGTGAAAAATATTCATATTTTATGTATTAAAAATTAAGTACAAATTTGTCATTTAATACGGCCGGCCTCCAATGAGATATAGATAATAAGAATATTTATTGTGAACAAAGACATGGGTTTTAAACATTTATTAAACATTCATTTTGGCAAATTCTCCATTATAGCTGCTCTTTGTACAAAAATATTCTAGTACAATAAAAAAAAACAATTCAATTCATTACACCTAGAAGTAGAAGGTACCTTTTCAAAGTCAAAATAGTCAATTTGTCTTACACCAGGCTAGAAGAGGTTAATGTGACTAGGTTCTAACGTTTTTACACGTTAGTGCAGGCGATTGTACACTACGATACTTATGTACACTCGCGGTGTAAAAATGTTTACCACCTTAAGGTTGGTAATTGCATGCACAAATCTATGCCACATGGTCGATGATATTATCTAATTTAATTAGGCATAGAGCATAGATTAGGCATAGAGTATAGAAGAAGCTATAGAGATTCACTTAAGCGAGGTTGCCATGGTTTTACAATCAATTTCTATTATTTCAATCCTAGTATTTTTGATGTCATAATAAAAAATCAATTATGTCAACTTTTAAATAAAGAAAAGAGTTTCATCATCACAACGTCATGAATATTTGTTAGAATCTATGCTACAACTATTAAAAAGTAATACGTACCTAGATATAGATATTTTAGACTTTACTGCACACAGTGCGCTAAAGAATCTAATTCGAAAACTGATAAACATTTTTAGACCGCGACTGTACGTGACTATATGACCTTTTGACTCGTCTCATTTCATTTCATTAGCAGAGGAACAAAATAATGGGACCATTCAGGAAGTAGGCTCGGAACTGTGACATCGAAGCAATTCTCACCGAATCGAGATTAGGAGCCAATAACAGTCAAAATCCTGAGAAGTCGACAATAATCTATTAATTAATGCTCAAAGCGACCCGTTATCAAACTAGAACTAGCGGCGGTGCCTTTACGTGGAACCTCAAAACTGTTAAGGAGAAGCGCTTATTATTATATCCAATACCTTGGAGAAATATGTAGTATATATGTATATAGATAGATAAATAATAATATGTAGGTTAACACCTTGGGCACGCAGGTTTCCTCACGATGTTTTCCCTCGCCGCTGGCCGTTAGTATTGCTACTGTAACTGCACAAATGTACATAATTTAGAATATCTTTTATGATATGATGATGTCCTCCACAACGATTCGGTTGACGGCGACACCTTGAAAATTTTAGACCCGAGCATGCGCACGGACGTGAGATGCAAATCCGAATTTGTTTTTAAATGTACGGTCACAGCTGATGCAATAAAGTTGACCGGCTGAGTTAAATGTGTAATTGTAGGAGGGCTTAGGACGAGTTTTCCGAGTCTGGCGTTTGGCATCGAGGTCTGCATGACGCGCTTGTTCAAAAGCAGCGGTGCCTTCGGTAATAGCTTTTCGCCAATCTGGTCTTAGCTCGGCAAGCTTCTCCCACGTCTTGACTGATATATTGCTCGAGACTAAGTGGCGCTTCAAGACATCTTTATACCGAAGGTATTGACCACCTACTGTGCGTTTTCCGCAACTAAGATGAGAGTAAAAAACAGCCTTCGGCAGTCTCGAAGAGTCCATCCGCACCACCTCAGTTGTCCCCTCATTATGAGACACTCCATGCCTCACCAGCCGGAACTCCTTCCGCCACCTCCCCATCGCCGTAGGACTTGCGCTTATAGTCGTTTATCTTTTATAATGACATAATAGTGCGTACATGTCATCATACAGCTTTTTTGGTAGTTTATTTATATTCATGGACATAATTGAAAACAGTAAGTTTCCTGTATTTTTACAATGATACTTGATATTACAAATGAAATGAAATGAAAAATGTTTATTGCAGAATTAAACATAACAATGTATAAAGTAACTCTGAACCCCAAACTAAATGTGAAAGTTTGTTAGGATGTTCGGATTTTTCTAACTCAATCCCGCAATAAAGGCTGGACATACCTATAGGTCTACCTATGTATAGATTCTGGAACTAACAGCTTTGACGAAACATTTTGTTTTATAAGGACATACTTTTTTTTTACTTTGGCCATGACAAAAATCTAAATTTAGATTTAGAATAGGTACTTGATATCCCGGTAATACGTTCTCATGCATTTTATTGTTACCGTTACCTTTTTTCAAGCCAAACTCTATACAATTATCGATTGTGTTGTCGTGGTAACAAAAATCGTATTCTCGTAACAAATTCTATGGCTCTATGTACAGTCACTAAAGGGGCTTCTAACCGGGCCATATTTTCACTGCAATATGTGGCCGGCAACTATTGGTGTCCCTTTCCTACTCACATGTTAGAGAAAGACGGCCACGTATTGCAGTAAAAAAATATGACCCATTTAGAAGCCCCTTTACACTAACATGTATGTGCCTCAGTACTTTGTCAAAGACAAAGAAGGCAATTTCTCATTCATTACTGCAGAAGAGTTTAATGCGACAAGGTTCTTACGTGTTTACTTCTTAGTCTGAACTGACTGACTGTACAAATTTCGACGATACAATATCTTGTTAATAATATTGTCTGGTATAACTATAACGTATTTCATTATACAAAGTGAGTACAGACGACGTGATTGCATAATAATAACTACCTATATATAGTTAGTTAGACCTGAGATTTCCGCACTTAGCCTCATGATTGGGCCATTGTACGTAGTGGAGCTGTCAGTTTACTCCAGCCAGCCTATCTCTTTCCAGAAAGCCAGCAGTGCTCCGATGTCACTGCAGGCTTCCTGAAGGGACCCCGGCTTCCCAATGATGGCGGTTCGTTGCTTTTCCACGCCTTCGCAGTGAATGGTCACGTGGGCGGGTGTTTCCTCTTCTTTGAGGCATCCCCGGCAAAGCGGGCTGTCGGTTAGACCCATGTTGTAGAGATGTCTGTTCAGTGAGCAGTGGCCTGTTAAGATTGCCACAGCTTTGCGCAGATTTTCTCTTCTCAGACGCAGCAGGCTACGTGAAAGACGTTTCGAGATGGTTGGTAAGGCCTCCCTGGCTTGTCTACATTTGGTTTCTGTTCTCCAAAGTTCAGCATGCTGGCTTTCTGTTCGCGACCTCAACCATTTTCTTAACTGGTTGTATGGGAGTGGGAGCAGGGGTTCGGGTCCTTCCACTGTAGTTTCCGAGCCTCTTTTAGCGAGTTCATCTGCGGCATCATTGCCCAGGGAGCCGCTATGACCCTTCATCCATTGTAAAGTGACTCTGTTATTTGTTGACAGTTTTTTCAATTCATAAATAATAATAATAAAGTCATAGGATGTTTCATATAATAACTACCTATATGAAACATCGTATGACTGACAAAACTAACTTTTTTTTAACATGAGACATTTGATTAATGGTTTGGCGTTTAGGGCAACTGATGTATTTGGCTTAAGATCACTTGAGAAAAGATGGTCAGAGTGGAGTTTTATTTTCCGCTGCCTTTTTCTCCTGTACAATACGGCCCGAAGGCAGCGGCTTACATTTTACATTGTACATTGACATTCAGCAAACAGAATGTAAATTCTGTACAATGAAATAAATTGATTTGATTGATTGATTTGTCAACCTAAATAAACTTATTACGAAAGGCTCCCACAGCATCCACTTTGCTCCATAAGAGAGCCTCTCCTTAAACTGATAAGGCATAATCTATTCAACGCGATATCAGTTCCAGTTACTAACCTTCTATGGCGAGTTGAACCTTACTCCGCGCCCATCACGATACCATTTAATTAAAACTGGAAATAACTGGTTAACATTTTCAACCAAAGGTTTATCTTGATCTGATTATCTCGATTTCGATCTGATTATCTCGATTTCCTAAGAAATAGATCAGATCCGTGGAGCAAGCAATTTGAAAAGATTTTTTTGAATTGCTTGCTCCCTTTTATTCAAAATACAGTCTGTTCGCCTTTAGAATATACCTCGGCTGCTATCGGAGAGAATCGGATATATTCGTGTATTATAAATATTGGAACTAATATTATTTATTACTTAACTTTTCAAAATAGTGAAGAAAAGTTTTATACAGAGCGGGAAGTACTCGTGTTCTTTCAGCGAAAACCGAAGCCTACTCTAGAGCCCGAGGTATATTCTATAAGCTAACAGACTGTTCATTTGTGTAAATTCCATTTTAAGTACAATAAAGCTCTTTAGGTTCTCTATCTACTTATCTATCCTCTGTAAAAGATAAACACGACGATAAAAAAGACGAACCTGTAAGTCATAGTAAATCCTGAATTATTATTAGTTCTACGAAACGTGGAAGGGCCGATAAGGGACGTCCCAGGCGGACATCGATTACAACCCTTGTATGTCCCCACAACTGAGGCACGCGTCTATTCCTCGCAGGATGGTTAAGCCATACTCCACCACGGGGGCCAAGTCCGGGTTGGTGGAGGATTGTAAGACAGTGGCGGGCCTTACTGTCAGAAGTTACCAAGCCGCCCATATGGCCTCTGACATGGCTTAATGACTGCCACGACTCCATGCTTCGCATGGCACGTTAAGCAGTTGGTGCCGGTTGTCATGTAATGGCAGTCGTTAAGCCATATCAGAGGCCTTATGGACGGCCTAATAACTTCTGTCCGTAAGACCCGCCACTGCCTTACATTCCTCCACCAACCCGGACTTAGCGCCGTGCTGGAGTATGGCCTAGCTTTCCTGCAATGCAGGAAGAAACTCATTGATGTCGAAAGTAAAATTGAGATTTAGTGGTGGTTTTTAGTCTGTTGTTTTTTAATACGCGACCTATGCCAGAGTCGGATTGGCCATAAAGCCAAGGTCACGCTTTCCACCTGGGCCCCAGCCTGTTTGGTCCCCAAGCAATTTTTCTGTCGTATCGGAGCATTGCCATCCCCTCTGGAATACAGGCGTGACGTTATGTTATGTTAAGTTCTATGAAACATGCCCCTGTGAGTGACACTGTTTTAGGGTTACCCCTGGTTGTAAGATAAGGGGTCTTTCCTCAGTCCGGGTCAGACTGGCTGCGGAATAATAAAACCCGAGGTTAACGACAGGATATCCTATTCTGGGGATATTACAACGATTGTAACTTGTTTAGAAAGTCCGACGCTGTCGTCCGTGCTGTGCCGATGCTTGTGGCGTGGCGACTGAACGCGCTCGCTTTGTATTGTTATGAGTTCTCAGGTCGTCGCTGTGGTCGCAAATTTTGTATTGTTATGAGTTCAGTTCAGCGTAGCAGAACATTCATCCACAGATCATTTGTCCACAAATGGCACGAAACGCTTACTTGCTTACTCCTCATTTAAGTCCCTAATATCGGGCTACCCTACGTCTGAGTCTAGGAGTCTTGGTTAAGCATCATAATTACAAGGAGGGGCACAAGTACTTGTGTGCAAACGCCCGGTTATTTCGGGTTACACTGGATGCTCCCGAAATGGCGCCACCGGTCTTTTGTAGCGCCAATTTTACGTTGTATAAGTATTGACTGTGATTGGTCAAGCTGACCGCGACTTTTAGTTTTTGTGTGTTAAAGAATTTTTTGTCTCATGGACACTAAAATAAGCGAAAAATAAGGAAACGGAATAATTTCCAGCTATTCCGCATCAATTTGTGCCCGCTATATAAGTGAGACCCAAGTATTGCAGTGTATTGTTGACCGGCCGGTCTAGGGATTTTTTTCTTTTCGAACCAAAACTAGTATGTATGACTGCCGCCCTCCCGCTGCATAGTGGAGCTGAAGGTGTACGCTATTTCGATGAAAAGGTAAGTGGGTTTCTTGCTATGCAGTGCTGGTGTCACTTCTTGTTCTTTTTCCTTGACGGTCATTATTGATAGGCTCAGAAAACTTAAATAAATTTTTATACGTACGCAAGTACACCTGGCCGTGGCTAAGTACACGCGACACCAAGTCTAAGCATGTACACACCTTTGAACCTTGTCACTTTAACCTCTAGCCTAATGCATGAGGAATTGATTATGTTGACCTTGACAAGGTACTAAAGTTAGTGAAGTTAGTGAAGTTAAGTGAACAAATGTTAGTGAAGTGCAAAACGTTCAATTTTCGTTATAAATATTTATGTACCGTGCCTGGCAATGATGCCGTTATGCCTGACCACGAATGTAATGTTTCCAGTATCTCGGCTTTAGTTCTGTATAGTTCTGAACCGTTTCAATGGCCCAGAATCTGGCCAGGTCCGCTCCCGTACCGCAGTAAGTTATTGAAACTTTTATGAGCGGACTTAGGACTGTTCGGGAACGCGCAAATCTTTGCGGGCTACCTGAGGGCAATACCGTGAAAGAGTCTAGAATTTTACAAAAAAAAAACTATTAATTTATAAAGACTCCTTTTCATACAACTACAGACGGGTACATGAGTGCAGGGGGATGTGGAAGATAAGATAAGATATATTGTAGCCCAGAGCCCATATTATAAAACATGTAAAGATACAGAGTACAATTGGCGGCCTTATTGCTAAAAGCAATTTCTTCCAGGCATCCTTACCAGTATGACGAAAGACTAGTACGAAAGTCAAAAGGTCAGAGATGTTTATCGTTTCGATTATGAATGAAGGAATGAATGAATGAATGAAAATACTTTATTTACTTGCCCATTGACTCAGTTGGGAGAGCGCTGGCACGGTAAATCACAGGTCGAGGGTCCGAGTCTCGTCATGGGTGGAATTTTTATCCTCTAAATAGGTTTTAAATGGTCCTTAAGCACGCGGGTTAGTGCAACAAAAACAATATATTCTTTATTGCCCTCAACATAATTTGTACAAAGGCGAGTTTAATACTAGATATTATTTTCTTCCAGCTAACCCACGATGACGCGGACAGTTGATCCGCATCGTTTCGATTATGATTGATATGGTAAATTATGTGATAGGGGGAATTCTTTTGTGAAACCAAGTGATTGGATAGAGAACACTTTATTATGAATAAAAATGGAAATTACACAGATATTTCTTAACCTGTACTCTTAGGTTAAGAAATATCGACGACGGCCTTATCACTAAAAGTGATCTCTTCCAGACAACCTTCGGATGAACTGGACTAATAAATTAGAGAAGTAAGTAGATGTACAAAAAAAAACATAGAAAACATTAATACATTAACATTGATTATACACAATTACTTTGTAAGTTATTAACCCTATTGTATTAAACCTACTGTGATATCATTAATAAATATCGCCAAGGAATGAGTGACAGTTCATTTTGTGACATTGCTCGTTAGGTTACCCCTTAGCCATTTTACTTTTGCTCTTCAAATGGACTTTACCTCGTAGGCTTTAGAGACTGTTTTTGCTTAACTCTGGGGAAACAAAATAAAGTTCAACTCAAATTAAATTTGCGATTTGAGACGTTGATTACAACGGATAAAAGAGACCTTTTAACAAAAGCAACGTATTATTGCAACAATAATTTCATTCAAAAGATCGCTAACAAATGGAACGATAGTACCAATCGTATAATTAAATGGTTAATTAACGCTCTCATTTATAAACACGATTCTTGTATTAAAAAAAAGTACTCAGGGAAGATGCCCCTTACCGGCCGTGGCACCCACATTCACTCTATACGTTTCTTTTGTCAATCTCGCTTCCTTCATCCACTCCATATTTGATTTCATCATCATCACCAGCCATTTGATGCCCACTGCAAGATATAGGCCTTCTTTCATAGAGTGTATGGGTTTCGTTACCACGCGAGATCACCACGCTTGATGATTTCTGACAGTAAGGCCCGCCACTGTCTTAGAATTCTCCACCATCCCGGTCTTGGCTCCGGGGTCGAGAAGCACTCGTGGCCAAATTGAGTCGTTAGAATCAATCACTTTAAGTTAAGCAACCGTTGGTGCCGGATGTCATGGAACGGCAGTCGTTAAGCCACGTCGGAGGCTTTATGGGCGGCTTGATAACTTCAGACAGTAAGGCCCGCCATTGTCTTAGAATTTCTCCACCAACCCGGACTTGGCTCCCGTGGTGGAGTACGTCCTAACCTTACTGAACTGCGATGCAGGAAGAGACCCGTACCTCAACATACAAGGGTCATACAAGGGTTGATATCGATATCGAAAAAGGTCTGTCAACAACACAATGCAACATTTCATTCTCAGTTCCAAACACTAAGTACTAATTCAGTCCACAACGATTTCTAACATGTCTTAAATGTAAGTAAGTGTCATATTTTAATGGCAGTCGTTAAGCCATGTCAGAGGTCTTGTGGGTGACTTGATGATTTCTTACAGTAAGGCCCGCCGCTGTCTTACAATTCTCCACCAACCCGGACTTGGCCCCCGTGGTGGAGTATGGCCTAACCTTGCTGCGACACAGGAAGACAGCCCCAGCAGTGAAGCATAAGGATATACAAAGAGTTGATATCAAATCAATTTTTTTTTTAACTTATATATAAAAGTTGGGCCTTTGCATCTACGTAATGTGATAATTTTTTTGATGGATAGGCTTCGATATCAACCCTTTATATATCCCCACTGTTGGGGCACTTCCTATATCGCAGGAAGTTTAGGCCATACTCCACCACGAGGGCCAAGTCCGGGTTGGTGGAGGATTGTAAGACAGTGGCAGGCCTTGTATCAGAAGTTATCAAGGCGCCCATAAGGCATCTGACATGGCTTAACGACTTCCATTACATGCCAGCCGGCACCAACGTCGTAACATGCGTTGCGAAGCACGGAAGCGCTCGGAAAAAATGACACCTGCGGTAGTCACGAGATCCAGTACCTGACCGCGCCTGTTGGTGTTTAAAAGTGATTGCTTCCAATCACTCGGTTCCCCTAGGCCACGAGCCCTTGCCGAGGCTTGTCCAGCACCTATACCATCCTCAAAAGACGGTATAGGTGCTGGGCATCCTTAATCATCCTTAACCCCAAAGGAAAGCTAAGTCAAAACGAACTACGTAAAATTCTGTAAGTAAATAGGTGTAATTTCAACTGATTTGAGACACAAGAGGAAAGTTGGTCGCACCTCAACTAATATGGAGTATCCTCGACAAATATTTACACGAGCCTTAGGACAGAGGAATGCATGGGAGATGCTAATCATGAGATTCCTCGCATGTTTGCCCCGAAAAGTATTTTACAGGCGCTGCTTGTACCGAAGGCGCAGACATGTAGTTGCCATGATGTTGGAGATTGCACTCCTGGAATCTTGGTCGGTGCCATGTAATGTGTTATACTTAAGGTGAGTAGAAACGTAGACAAAACGGCAGTTTTTACCCGACTGTGCTAGAAGGAGGGATATGTTTTTTGAGTGTATGTATGTGTAAATAAATAGATAGAATATTCTTGATTTCATGTACACCAGGAATTACATAAGAGATTAAACAATAACAAAGTAGAATTAGTATGTTTCTTTGTTACGCTTATCGACTTGATGGATTTTCGATTAAAGTGTCGTTCGAGTCATCTTAATTGTAGGACTGGGAGTGACAAGGGGTATAAATAGTTCTTTAGACTACTATTTATAATTATTGGTTGAAAAATCAAGAACTTCTTGCGAAAATTGGCAGGTCAGCTAAATATGACTGAAATAAATAGAAAAAATATTTAAAAAATCGTTTAATTTCTTAATGTCCTCCTTTTCTACAGAAAATTCTCCTTTTTAGATCCATCTGCCCCCATTTATCAAATTATCATCTGGCAACCCTAGCCGCAGCTCACTTCTCTACAATCGTATAACAATACTTTGAACAAAAATGACGACATTCGCGCATACAAAGGTAACCAAGTCACGTCCATAAACCGTCCCAATCAAAGGGTGCTAAAACAGGAATTTAAAATTGAATTAACCCACATACGGCCCTACCTCCCCTGACGCCATGAAACTCGTTTGGGATTAATAATACGAAATGTAAATAAAATTTCAACGCAAATTATCCCAATTTTGTAAGCCAATCATAGGAGACGAACGAATAGTGGGCAAAGCACAAGCCTGGTGGTCCGACGACATTGTGAAAGAGGCTGAAAGACATTGGGCGAGACTAGTAAAGGACCGGCTGGCACCAGACTTGCCCTCCAATTGTTCCTCGTTAAAATATTTAAAGTGTACTTACTCATTCCGATTACGAGGCCTCGTAAGAGTCCCGTATCGTTATTTTTCGTCACTACCTCCCCGTGCCGGGAGTGGGTAATTTGCGCGCCTGCTGCCTTCCTTGGATGTGGTAGCCGTTTCTTAGACTCCATCTCTGGAATCGAACCCTGATTCCCCGTTACCCGTGACAACCATGGTAGTCGCAGAAACTACCATCGAAAGTTGATAAGGCAGACATTTGAAAGATGCGTCACCGGTACTGGACTGTGCGATCGGCAAAACTTATCCAGATTCATCAAAATGAACGACTTCGGACGCGAGGCCCTCCGTCGATAGGTTTAGGCCTATGCAGAAGAAAGAAGAAGAAGCAGAAAAAAAACATTTATTTTAGAAACAGTGCACACGCCACAGTAACAAAACAAACTTAAAACATATTACTAAACATAACGTTCACAAAAAAAGGCAAAAATACGAAAGGTCACAGCGTGTCACTGCTGCTATAAATGGCAACTGATTTAGCAATATGCTGAAGAAGAAATACATTTATTTATCGCCACACAGACAAATACAAATCGTAAAATAAAGACCCCTCTCCAAACGCAGCATTGATATTGCGGGCTGTTTCTGCCGCGTTAGTTCCGCGTCGGAACTCGTATTCAAAAATCACTCGAATTTTCTTTCTTGTCCAAATTGAATAACAAAAACAATTGAAAGTCGATATTCAAATGTTTCACATTTTTTAAAAAAAGAACATCATAGAAACCATTTGAAAAAAGTTTGATTCGAAAACCTCAAACCATGAAGATTCTATGTCAATTCAAAGAACCTATTGCAATAAAACGGCAATTTCATACTTTAACCCCTAATATTAAAAAAAAAGTAATAAAAACAAACAAACACGATAGAACACTGTAAGCAATACGAGCCATATCCATGCTGATGAACATGCCTTCAGCGCTGATTTTCAGTCAGTGCCAGGTGCTACCCACTAGCGTCACAGGCTGCGGTACGGAACAGCCATGGGCAATACTATATAGAGTAGAATACTTATATGTTAATGTGATTTTAAGTTAGTTGAATACTTATACGCCCAACAGTAGACTCTATTTATGAGCTGATTAGATAGATAGATAGAACGAATAGTCTAAAAATGCCTCCAACAATAGTTGATGATGACCCAACTATAAATGTTTATTGACAAAGTAGTATGGAGAAGGCTGGGAAGAAGGATTGCAGCAGATTGATTGGAGCAACATCAAGGAGTGGGCCACTGTTAAAACCGCGGAAGAATTGTTCAGATCTGCACTGAACAGAGAGCATTACAACTCAACTAGCAACTGGCGGGCTTAAAAAAATATGTCACGTGACTGGTCCATTAATCTGTCATTGTAGTGTAATGCACTAACACAATTAGGGCCCTGGTTAGCGTACAGATGACTAGCGGTAGCCTAAATTTGAGGCGTAGATGTTCTCCAACTGAGTCGTGTCGGTGCTGGTAAAATGAGCATGACCTTAAACTCATGATGACATGTCAAAACTTTTGCAAATATCCTCTGAACGGGATAATTATAGTCTACAGCATATGGAAGCCTCTCGAATCAGTTTCGTCACGCATTCAAACTACACTACTACGGTCGACGTCCTCACAATAGATTTATTTAAATGTTTGTGTTTAACAAGTCTATGAACTGTCTAATATGCGTTCAGTTACTGTGGGATTTAGGTGTGGGGACCTAAATCCTGAGTGGGATGAGTGAGATATGAGGCGATGAAAAAGGAATAAATGGCTGTCTCACCAGAGCTGACTTGGAGATGGTATGAGCCGACGATGAGGATGATAATGTGGATGAGCTGAGTGTGAGTGTCCAATGCACAATAATTCATACAATATCGGGTTTAGCTTTTGGGCCGGCCGGCGCGCGCGCGTGATTATGACAGTTCGTTCGAAACACTTCGACACACTGACACTTGAATGAGAGAGGTCGTCGCCGGTGAGGCGGGGCAGTGTTGCCAGCGAGCAAAGTCTTTCCCGTCTTGCGTCAAAATATGAGCTGATCGTCGAGTGGCACGAACACTTAGCGAACACTTAGAACCGTAAGCGATCCACCTTCGCCATTCCACCGCGCATGGTGTTTAAGCCCATATTCTCTTTCCTGTCCTCTGCAGGGCTAGAGACAATATTCTCTAATGTACGTACCCCAGGCAATAAGAGGCATAAAGAATCGATATCAACCCTTTTTAGGTCAACCACTGCTAGAGCGCGGGTCTCTTCCTCCATCGCAGGAATGTTAGGCCATACTCCACCCCGGGGGCCAAGTCCGGGTTGGTGGAGGATTGACAGACAATGACGGGCCTTACTGTCAGTACAGTTATCAAGCCGCCAATAAAGCCTCTGACATGGCTTAAAGACTGCATGACCGCCGGCACCAACGGCTTAAAGTGCCTTGTGAAGCACGGCAGCGCTCGGAATAGATCCACTAGCGGTTGTCACGGGATGGCCACCCATTTAGCACCTGTCCGCGCTTGTTGTTGCTTAACCCCAGTGATTGAGTCCAATCACTCGGTTCCACTAGGCTACGAGCGCTTCACCAAGAATGCTACTTTTGTTTTGTTGCAAAAAACTGCGGTATGTGTATTTCTAGGCGCGGCGAATTAGGTATGTCGAAACGCTTTTTGTTAAGTGCTTATGTATTTTTATGTATTAATATAATTTTTTTATTATGTATATTTATGTAAATTATTTGTATTTATCTGTTGATAACTATATGTACACTGTTGTTTAAGCATGTATTCTTTTATACTTTTGTAATAATCTTGTATATTTGTACATCTACTTCCTTCTCCAATACTTTAGTCCAGTCCATTCAAAGATTGTCTGGAAGAGATCACTTTTAGTGGTAAGGCTGCCGTCTGTACACTTAGGTTAAGACATATTGTTCTCTATCTATCTGCCTGCCTGCCTGCCTGCCTGCCTGCCTGCCTGCCTGCCTGCCTGCCTGCCTGCCTGCCTGCCTGCCTGCCTGCCTGCCTGCCTGCCTGCCTGCCTGCCTGCCTGCCTGCCTGCCTGCCTGCCTGCCTGCCTGCCTGCCTGCCTGCCTGCCTGCCTGCCTGCCTGCCTGCCTGCCTGCCTGCCTGCCTGCCTGCCTGCCTGCCTGCCTGCCTGCCTGCCTGCCTGCCTGCCTGCCTGCCTGCCTGCCTGCCTGCCTGCCTGCCTGCCTGCCTGCCTGCCTGCCTGCCTGCCTGCCTGCCTGCCTGCCTGCCTGCCTGCCTGCCTGCCTGCCTGCCTGCCTGCCTGCCTGCCTGCCTGCCTGCCTGCCTGCCTGCCTGCCTGCCTGCCTGCCTGCCTGCCTGCCTGCCTGCCTGCCTGCCTGCCTGCCTGCCTGCCTGCCTGCCTGCCTGCCTGCCTGCCTGCCTGCCTGCCTGCCTGCCTGCCTGCCTGCCTGCCTGCCTGCCTGCCTGCCTGCCTGCCTGCCTGCCTGCCTGCCTGCCTGCCTGCCTGCCTGCCTGCCTGCCTGCCTGCCTGCCTGCCTGCCTGCCTGCCTGCCTGCCTGCCTGCCTGCCTGCCTGCCTGCCTGCCTGCCTGCCTGCCTGCCTGCCTGCCTGCCTGCCTGCCTGCCTGCCTGCCTGCCTGCCTGCCTGCCTGCCTGCCTGCCTGCCTGCCTGCCTGCCTGCCTGCCTGCCTGCCTGCCTGCCTGCCTGCCTGCCTGCCTGCCTGCCTGCCTGCCTGCCTGCCTGCCTGCCTGCCTGCCTGCCTGCCTGCCTGCCTGCCTGCCTGCCTGCCTGCCTGCCTGCCTGCCTGCCTGCCTGCCTGCCTGCCTGCCTGCCTGCCTGCCTGCCTGCCTGCCTGCCTGCCTGCCTGTCTGTCTGTCTGTCTGTCTATCTATCTATCTATCTATATGTCCTATAGTATTTATTGCCGCGCCAATCTAGTGCAGTTCAAATTTTACAGTAAAGAAATCATAGTCAACTATCAACTCCAACATCGTCACTTAAGATTAAGATACATCGCCTTATAGTGCTCCGATAGTATTATATATCTCCTTCAAGTGCGCTCTATAAAAGTAAACCATATTCCCATAAGTGTACAGATTTATTTACTCCTACACCACGGTACATCCTGTAAATGCCTGTAACGTGGTTCCTGATAGAATTCGTTAGTTTGAGGAAGCGACGCGGAAAACCATGAATAGAGCCACATATACGCACAAAGCGACATCTGCGTCAAGTTTCATAAAACTAAAATTTTAGTTTAATGTGACAATTGGATATACGTTGCGTAGCCGATTTGTACAATGGGTTTACCTACTCGTTATTCCTTGAGGTAATCAGCTGTACAATAATGCACGTCAAATTTTCCAACCGATCGACCATTGCAATCCTGTATGTCCCCACTGCTGGGGCACGGGTCTCTTCCTGCATTGCAGAAAGATTAGGCCATACTCCACCACGGGGGGTCCGGGTTGGTCGAGATTTGTAAGACAGTGGCGGGCCTTACTGTCAGAAGTTATCAAGCCGCCCATAAGGCCTCTGACATGGCTTAAAGACATGATATTATATGACAGCCGGCACCCACGGCTTAACGTGCCTTGCGAAGCACGGAAGCGCTCGGAATAATGCCACTAGCGGTAGTAACGGGAGGGTCACCTATCCAGCACCTGATCGCGACTGTTGTTGCTTAACTCGAGTAATTGAATCCAATCACTCGGTTCGACTTGGCCACGAGCGCTTCAACTAGGCTACGAGCGCTTCACTCAGCCACGAGCGCTTCACTAGGCCACGAGCGCTTCACTCGGCCACGAGCGCTTCACTCGGCTACGAGCGCTTCACTCGGCCACTAGCGCTTCACTCGGCTACGAGTGCTTCACTAGGCCACGAGCGCTTCTTTCGGATTTTCCAATTAAGCTATGAATTGTAGTTTATGAAACAGGCTACTGCTATTGATCTATGAACTAAACGCGTTTAGCACTGGATATTGCTCGTGGTTTGTTGTCTTTTGCAGGATATATAAGATAAGATAAGGTTATACACTTTTACTAAGACCGACGATCATTTTGTAGAACAATGGGCACAGAAGCGAGAGACCCAGGTTTGATTCCTTCAAACATGTACCAATGACTTTGTTTGTGTGAAAGTTATGGACATTTGTGCAGTCAGCTAGCTAGTAGCAAAACTACTAGCTAGCTGACGGATTGGCTTTCAAGCGCCGAGATACTTGAACACGTCGGACAGTCGGGTTTCTTCACGATATTATCCTTCACAGTCAGCTAGCTAGTAGTTTTGCTACTAGCTAGCTGACTGTGAGGATAATATCGTGAAGAAACCCGACTGTCCGACGTGTTCAAGTATCTCGGCGCTTGAAAGCCAATCCGCGGTGGGCACGCGTGGCAATTAAGCCCATACTCTTTCATGGGCATGTAACTATGGCTTTGTTACATTTTTGAGTTATAGTAGCAATACTTCGCTAACTTTTAAGGAAAACTTCGTGAGGAGATATATCAGTTTGACAAAATAGTTTGACTATGGTTCGACTGTACTTTTCGGCATTTAGAATCTTGTACAGGAAGGATCATTACATTAATTTGACCACGAGGAACGATGTTTCCACGTGATCAAATCAGCGCGCGTGGGCACGCGTGGTTAATTAAGACCATACTCTTTCTCTAAGAGAATGCCTGTGCCCTGCAGTGCGATGTTTATAGTCTTTATATAACCTGGGATTTCTACCTGCACAGACATTAGCATGTATTAAGACCTCAAAGCAATGCTGAGTACAATAGTGTGCCTAGATTCACAACACAACCGTTTAAACGGTTTATCCATGTTAAGTCCAGATTAAATCCTGCTAAACTAACTCGGGGTCAACTAAATTTGTTTCATACCCGGTCTAAGTTCGCCCCCAACTTTGTTACAATGTTTGTCTTAACTCCGAAAGCATTTGAGCGCTGAATAATTTAGTTATTACGAGTACAGCTCTGCGCAGGATATCAGTGCTGGCCTTGACAGGGCCATGAAGTCATGAAGTTCATGAAGTCACAATTAGTAAAACTTTCAATTTATATAGCAAAGCAAACAATTTATATAGCATTTGCATCTACGCAATGAGATGATTTATACAGCGTTCAGTGGCACCTTCACTTATTAAGCTAATAAATAGGGAAAAGGATCACAGTGGGACATTGTTTTACATCAAGTAGGCCTTGATAACACAAATCTAACTGTAACAGTAACATTTAAACAAATTAGCGGACATATTAAAAAGTTTTGTATATCTATAATACAAAAATTAATCGCTGAATGTGTTGGTAAGCGCAAATCTCGAGAGCAGCTGAACCGATTTCGCAAATTCTTTTTTAGACTATTCTTTGACGTTCCAGGATGGTTCTTACGGGAGAAAAATTTTAAAAATTTAAAGAGTCGATGGTAGGCGGTACGAAGTTCGCTGGGTCAGCTAGTTTCTTATATTTAAATGGCATTGTATAATTGTATAGTATTTTCTAAGGTTAACACGAGCACTAGATATAATTAAAACTGTTTCTATACGGATTTATGCTCGTTTATTACATTTTTACAATTTTCCAAGTTTTCCAACATCCGAGACCATGGCACCAGTAAAAGTGCCGAAACGTTGGAAAAATGTAATAAACGAGCATAAATCCGTATAGAAACAGTTTTAATTATTGTATAATTGCTCGTAGTCCCGGCTACCTGAGTGATCTTAAACGGTCACGAAGGTTGAGCAACATAGAGCGCGTTCAGTACATGGTTGGGTGACCGTCTATGACTAACGCTAGTAGTATTTTCCCTAGCGATTCCGTGCTTAGTAAGGCACGTTAAGCAGTTGGTGCCAGCTGCTGTCGATAGATGGCAGTCGTTAAGCCAAGTCAGAGGCCTTAGGGCGGCTCGAAAACTTCTGACAGTAAGACTACTAGTCATGCAAGCCTCCAACAATCCAGACTTGCCCCCCTCGGTGGAGTCGGTGGTGGGACCCCCTCGGGTCTCTTCCCTGAGGAAGGTACTGACCGAAGGTACAGACCGGGAACATAATGGGTTGATGATGTACAAAAGACATTTTTTGTTTTTTTTTTTTGCCGGCGTGTGTGCATGCAACGACTTATAAACGCTGATGAAGCTAAGGTGATCTGTCAGGATCGTGGCAAGTGGCAGTCCCTGGTCTCTGCCTACCCCTCTGGGATACAGGCGTGAGGTTATGTATGTGTATGAATGTAATATTTTTATTATTATTCGATTATAGACACATTTCACGGTAGTCACACTATTTCATTGTTATTGAATTATTTTTGCTATGCATAACAAAGAATGAGTGTACTGTCTACAAATAACAACATTATCAATACTTTTAAAAACACTAACCGGAATTGTTGGTACTTACTTTGTTTAAAAACCTATTCAGAGGCTAAAAATTTCACCCCTGCCGGGATTCGAACCCGCAACCTCTGGCTATCCGTGCCAGCGCTCTTCCAATTGACCCAATGGGCGAATCACCGGCATCAGTGCAATTTCGAACCTCTTTACACTATTCTCTGTATTACGTACAGGCAGCGACATCTGGCTTAAGCAAATTGCATCACTTACAGCCCTGACTACCTACTTTGCAGTTAGGTTTTTACATCGGAATTACTAAAAGTTACAAAATAAGAAACCTACATCAGACAAAAGTTTACTGTCACATTGGCATTTAACTGTCCCTGGTTTCCTTCTATCACTTCTTAGCGTGTCGATGGCAAGCTATAGCGGTAAAAGGATTTGCCAATCAGCGTAAAGGACTCACCGATTGTTATCCAGGGTACGCCAGACGTACGGGCTCAGTGAGTAGGTCGTTTGGGGAGGCTCCTTTCATGCACTCCTGTCACTGCCTGTTGCAGACTTTTTGTTAATATCGTTTTTTACCGTCACATATGACAACCGCATTGTCTCATAGCATTTTCTCGCCTAAATCACCCAGCGAAGCCTGGTCAGCGAGGGTGATTAGACCACACCCCACAAACCACAAGGCTTGTGGGAGGCCAAGCATGTCCCGGAGAGGGACACCCTAATAAAAATGCAAAAAATACAATTTATAAAATTTATTTAATTATTAACTCGAGTAATACAATGATAAATATGTCAATTTCTAATTGTTGCATGTAAATAACTATTATTTTGAAAAATTAATAAAGGCTTATATTATTATTATTATTATTATTATTTTCTCGCCTACATTTCTTATAATACATTTTCCTTAAGGCCTGCGCAGACGAGGGACTTTTGTCCCCAAGCGAGAAAAGTCCATGAATCGTGTAAAATGTCCTTCGAGTACTTATCGCGGAGTCAACGCCTACGGTGTGCGGTTATTTGTTTCCCGGAAATTCACTGAAGCGTACGCTATGGAAGCAAATATTCTGAAATTACGTTGTATTGTAATTTACATGAAGTTGAAAAAAGAAAGGCGTTTTAAAAGAAAACACCGAACTTTTGTCCAGTCCGGTCTCTTGACGTCCTCGGAAACTTGAAACACTTTTTGTACGGGGTACTTTTAGTCCTTCGTGTTCGTTATTCGATACAATTTAGAAGAGATCTATATCGACGGACAAAAAAGTACCCCGGGGACAGTACTTCGTCTGCGCAGGCCTTTAGTTTTTCTTCCGTTTTCCATACAGTACACCGTAGTCAATAATGTTGGTCATTGTTAGCGCTGCAGTCAGTGGTAGATCTGTAATTGTGCACGGTCGCGTCATTGAAGCTGTACCTTTTGGTTTGTTTAGAGGTATATTATGCCACCTGTAATAATTGAAGTACAACACTTCGTTTGACGATCTCTGTGGCGTAACGGTAGCGGGTCTGCCTACCATACAGGAGGTCTTGGGTTCGAACCCCGGCTGGAGACAAAAAAAACTCCAGGTCTCGGATGTTCACATGTTTGTGATGTTGCAGTTTCTGGTTCCTACGACCTAGTGTGAGACCAGAAGCAATGTATGTGCCTGTATGTAAATGTTATGTTATGTTACATTCGTGATTAAGGTTCATCCACAATACGACGGGCCAGTGACGTGCGGGCGCAACGATACAAGCTAAAATAATACTTCTTTTTTCAATACTTCTTCGTCAATTTTATTTGTTATGAAAGTTCTTATATTAACCTTACAAATATAACCGCTCGGTTTTTACGTTCAGTGACAACTTCACTCACACTAAATCGGTGAAGGCACCTTTAAGACGTTGCCTAAGATTTCTTTTATTAGATAAATAGATAGATAGAGAACACTTTATTGTACATAAAAATGAAAATTACACAGATAATTCTTAACCTAAGAGTACAGACGGCGGCCTTATCACTAAAAGTGATCTCTTCCAGACAACCTTCGGATTAACTGGACTAATACATATTAATAGTGGAAATGTTAATTCTTGCGCGCTATAAGACAAGAGATTAATTCTAGCGATAGACCATTGCCATGGGTGTTAGCTGAAAAGCAACTTCAATGTGGAGCTAAATTGAAAATGAGTGAGTCAAGCTCGTCCTCATTTCAGTACTCGCGTAGTTTGTCAACTGAAATCACTGTTCTGTTCGCCAATTTACATACACTACACCACAGACGACCAACTTATTCAAATATGAACTTCGCGCTCAAAGGCATAAGGTGTATTAACGTTCAGTTGGGGCAGTCAGAGAGTGTGCCAAACTAACTAGAGTATTGTTAGACAAGTTCTGTTCCAGACAGTTTGTGATGAAATTATAAACAAGCGACACATGCGGTTTTGCTCGTGTAGACAATAATGTTGCTTTACACGGCTTTTAAGGTAACTATTCACACCTGATATTGGGAGACTAGTCAACCAAGCCGCGGGTTTTCTCTCGATGTTTTCCTTCACGGTTAGCGACAACGAATTAGCAAATGTACGTAACTTTGAAATTAAACAAAATCAATGGTACAGTACTACACATAATAGAAGTCCCTTCGGGAATCTACGTTCGCGCAGACTAGGAAGAAGTGTAACGAAAGTACCCGAAGCTATAAGTACATTCAACATGATCTTTAACCGATACGGTTAAGGTGCAGAATTGATTGCCGCAGTAGCGCTACCTATTTCGTTCACGCTAATATTGCCAAACTAATAGTCACCTGCATCGATGACGTTAAAGCCTGCCATAAAATGAAACTATCTGATTGGTCGATCAACTTGCCGCACATCCAAAATTTGGTCATCTGCGCAGGTACATCCGCGAGACTTATTTCTCGTATAGCACTGTACATGCCTTCACTGGTGATCGAATCTAGGTGTCTCGCTTGCGAGTCCATTATACTACCCACTTCACAGAGAAGTTACAATAACAGAAATTATATAAAAATAAAGTCCAATTGGCGGCCTCATTACCAAAAGCAATTTCTTCCAGACCATATGAATAATGCAATGACTCGAAATCCTAATCCTGGCGTACATACCAATCATGAAGGACCGTATCCTCCCTTACTGCCAGCACATGGAGTAAGAAATATGAACTCGAAAAACATGTAATTTCCCCGCTCTATTTTTCCTTTTAACCCCCCTAATGGCAGACTGGAGACATGTTAGTATGTCACAATACGGCCCCAATAGCCGCAAAAACGGCTCAACCCTGCAGCGTTAACTGACGTCATTTGGACCCTTACGCTATTATACCAAAGCAGGCTTGTTCCGAACGAATTACAAAAAACAAGTGAAAATTCGGGAAATGAATAATTGAATGTGTATTTTTTTTTCTTCTTCGTCTTCTTATGGTGCCTCTCCGACTTGGAAGTCGGCTCAACCTTCGACTCCGAAGGTTGGCAGTCAGCTCTGCATATTTCTCTCTGTCACTCGCAATGCGGAAGAGCTTGGCAGCAATTGCGATTCCGGTCCACTCCCCCAAAAATAAATTCACATGATTTTATTGCTTTTTCGAGAAGAGAGCAGAACAATAGGGGACACAATTTTTCCCTTTGGTCGTATTTCTTTGGAAATAATAGTTATTTTGAAGTCTTAAAGTTTTTTTACAACCGGAAGTGACGTAGGCTAGAATGCAACATAAAACGTAATCTTTGCTTTACTTTACTTCACTTTACACCACAGACTAAAACTTGTTGACATTTTACTTTTTTTTTGTGACAAAGGCGAAGGCTTAGGCAGAACCTCCTCGTTGGTAACCTTTTGGGTCCAGCTAATTTTAATCATGCGTCTGTACCACATCTACGTTTCCTTAGATGGTCATATATTCTTTTACTATTTGCAATAATATTAATGACCGACTCATCGATCTTTCCCTATTCTTTTTTTCTGACTGTACTATAAAGTGTTTTCTATCTTTCTTTCAACTAGATGCACTTTGTCGTAGGAATGTACGTGACCTCTGTATTTTCCTCTGACTTACAGAGGTCTGATATAGCTACAGAGGTCACGTCTGTGTTATATCTGACCTATCATCATTAACCCATTAGGTAAGTATATCCCCACCGAGGAGCACGGGTCTCTTCCCTGAGAAAGGTATAGGCCTACTCTACCACGGGAGCCAAGTCCGGATTGGTGGAGGCTTGCAAGAATATTGGTCTTGCTGTCAGAAGTTTTCGAGCCGCCCTAAGGCCTCTGACTTGGCTGGTGACAACGCCACCAACTGCTTAAGGTACCTTGCGGACGGAACCTATCGGAAAAATACCACAAGCGTTAGTCATAGACAGTCAACTATCCTTGCACTGAACGCGCCCTATATTGCTTAACCTTCGTGATCGGTCAAGATCACTCAGGCAGCCGGGGTTACGAACGATCTGACCTATACGACGTACTTTAAGACAAGCTTAACATTACACGTGTGGTGTCAGAACCAAACATTTGTAGAGAAGAGGGGAAGAACCCGCGCGAGATTAAAATGCGTCATGTCAACACAAAGTTAAGATGTTAACCCTCCATGTTTGCATATTCGCTAAATCGTGTGTCTTCAGACGCACCACGTTAATGTTTCGGTTATTACACCCTGGTATAGGGTTAGAAATGGCAACGGTATAGCCTTTGTTATGGAGATAAGCAAAAGAACGCTTGTTTTCTTTTCACTGCTTTCGTTGTTTTTTCCATAGCCCATTTCGCTGCTGATTAAGGGATACGTAATCAGCAGCAGAGGGTCAGCTATTTGTGCTATATACATATTGCATTTTGGGAAGTTTGAAAGTCCTAACAAAATTAAAGTGTTTTAACAATAGCTATGGAAGACGACAGTTTGTCAATTGTGTCTAATTAAAGATTGTTACGACGACTACCTGGTTATGGTGGCGGGGAGTCGCTGGATGCAGACGGCTCAGGACCGGGGAGCTTGGAAAACCATGTTAGTTAGTTAGACCTGAGATTTCCGCACTTAGCCTCATAGTTGGGCCATTGTACGTAACAAGCGCTGAGGTACGCTAACACCTCAGACACTAGGGTTTCCTTACGATGTTTTCCTTCACCGTCGGCGAGTAGTATTGCTCGGTACTATAATTTCACAAATGTACATAACTTAGAAAACAAAGTCCAATGACTTTGTTTTCTAAGTTATGTACCAATGTACATGCCGGGGTTCGAACCCACGACCTCCCGATTGAGAAGCCGGCGTTCTACACCGCTCCGCTACCACCGCTCAAACCATGCGAGAGGCCTATGTCCTGCAGTGGGCGTCAAATGGCAGGTAATGATGACGATGATCAAAGATTGTTAGTGTTCTGTCGACTATCATCCACAGGGCTCCTTTCAGAGAGTGAGCATGGGGTGATCGGTAACCCTTGTAGCCTAAGAGTGAAGTGTAAGGAGTACAAAAGGGAAAATAAATAAAATACAACTGGAACGGATCCCGCGTCTGTGGGAACTGAGTATTAATTAAAATTAAAATAAAACCGATAACCCTATTCCACGCTGGTTTCCTAGGACCCCGTTTACCACGGAAGCCTAGCACGATAGAATTTAGCATGGAGTTAGCTGACACCCTAGAATAACACATAGGCTACGTTTACTGCGGGAAAATATCCTTCCTTTAAATGATAAGGCCGCCGTCTGTACTGTTAAGTTAAGAAATATCTGCTTAATTTCCTTTTCCTTTTTTCCTTTGTTCTCTCTATATATATGTTATTCTCATGGAAAAATCGATAAAACGCGGGTATCACCGCGGGGCATAGCTAGTAATTCTATTTAAGGCACCATCCACCTAGGATAGGGATAAAGAGAAAGAATGAGAGAGGTTATTAGGTTATTATATTGAATAACACATTACTATGCACAATAGTTGGTAGTTAGCCAGTGTCGGCTAGGTCTACCTCACGATGGGCTGGTTGAGAGAGCGGAATGGGAGGTGAAGTGAATGGACTTACTTGGTGATGGTGGATGATGGCTCGCTTTAGCTGTTGGGCAGATGATGAGCGGTGATGGATGAGCTGATGCGTCCGGCGCACGGAGAACACTCCTGCACTGTTCATTTATAGTCTAATATTGTCAATATATTGTTCTTTGAGCTGATAAAGTTTCTTGGTCACCAAAATGTCTATCACTTCACGAGAATTCGAGCACTTATCACGCGCGTACGTCACAGTGCGAATGTGTATGCAGATGGATGGATAATCAGTAGCGAGCGGCACGAGCGACGGCACCGGAACGACCGAGCAATGAATGAATGACCACAGATTCATGACTACGTCGCGCGATCGACTCTCGCGCGAACAATAGTGTTTGTATCGTAGAAATCGGCGGAGCGGGCAGATGGGAAGGCGTTTAATAAAAATCGTTTGTGCGATTGATTAAAATCGAAAGAAGCATAATTTTTGTGCGCGTATTACATTTTACAAAGCCATGACAGCAAGAAGTAAAAGAAAAGAAAAAAGAAAATAGTTTTCATTTCCAATAAAAAAATCTAAGCTGGCCAGCGAGCCGCTGTGTAATATAATATAATCACTTGCATATATAGTTTTATTCATGCCTGTATTTTCACTTATACTTACTCATGTAAAAGTGAAAAAAGCGAAAATAAACTCTGGAAGCACTACAATCTTACTTAGGAGATTTTTAGCTTTCAGCATTTTTTTATAATTATAATCTTCTTTTTTTTTAAATATAATCTCGATATCGAATTCTGGCTGGGGACAACAAAAAAACCCAAGTCTTGGATGTTTACATGTTTGTGATGTCGTTGTTTCTGGTTCCCACTACACAGGGTATCCTAGTGTGGGGCTAGAAGCAATGTGCCTGTATTTAAATGTTATTGCTGTTGTTGTTATGTTTTTACGATGTTACAATTTTGTTAATCAATCGTGACATGTATTATTTTGTATCTTAATAACTTATGGATCTCGGTCTGAAACAAAAACATTTCACTTCATAAACAGTATTTAAAAAAATTATGTCGTGGCATTAGGCCAGCACGCTGCTACAGCCTCGAACTGTGTTAAGAAAGTAAGATTACAAAAACGAATACCAGTCACATCAATTAAGAGACTGGGCGTAGTATTTTCCTCTTGCTCGCACAATATTTCCGTCAATATTGTGTGAAGAAGAAGCATGAAGAATCCAGTATATTTCCTTGACTAATCGTGGTATAAGGTTAACTAGTCAATCAATGGCAATCACTGAATGTGGGTTCATTACCCGACTGATGTGCAGTGTACCTATACTCTTTTTTAAAAACCTATTTAGAGGCTAAAATTCCACCCATGCCGGGATTCAAATCCGCGACCTCTGGCTATCCGTGCCAGCGCTCTTTCCAACTGAGCTAATGGGCGACTCACCGGCATCAGTGAAATTTCGAACCTCTTTACAATATTCTCTGAATTACGTACAGAGAATATTGTAATTTATATTCGCATGTGTGAAAGTTTTAGCCTCTAAATAGGTTTTTAAAATTGTCCTTAGCAAGGGGTAGTGCATTAAAAAGAATGTACCTGTACAAGTTAAATATATAACTAAAGTAGTATGGAAATAAATAATTAAACAAAACAGCAAAATACTTATTTTGTAATTATATCCCCACTGTATGTCCCCACTGCTATGACACGGGTGTCTCCCTGCAAAACGGTTAGGTCATACTCCACCATGGCGGCCAAGTCCGGGTTGGAGGAGAATAGTAATACAGTGGCGGGCATCACTGCAAAACGGTTAGGCCATACTCCACCATGGCGGCCAAGTCCGAGTTGGAGGAGCATAGTAAGACAGTGGCGGGCCTTACTGTCAGAAGTTATAAGCCCGTAAGACCTCTGATATGGCATTATGGCTACCAGTGTAAGACAACCGGCACCAACAGCTTAACGTGCCTTACGTAACATGGAAGCCCTTGGAAAATATGCCACTAGCTGTAGTCACCTGCTGGTCACCTATTCAGCATCTGACCGCGCCTGTTGTTGCTTAACCCAAGTGACTGATTCCAATCACTCGATGCCACTAGGCCACGAGCGCTTCTTACATAACCTAATATTATCTTCAACACGAAAAAAATACTCAAAAATGCGATGGTGAATAACCCCAAAAAAAAATCCACACTACGTCAAAGAACCTACATATAATAGCGGAACTTTTTCCTAGAAAACTCAGTAAATTATTAGGCAGAATGTTCATGTTAATTTGTCGCAGGTCATTTGGGCGGCATGTGACGGGTTGTTCCCAGTTGGTCACTAACGTCTTGACTCAACTATCGGGATTTAGGAAGCCGACTTGTGTCAATTTTTTTTTATATAGCCTATAAACGTCCCATCGTAGGGCATACATCTTCTCTTAGAGAGAGAGAGAGAGAAAGAGAATGAATGGACAAAATTACTACGCGTGCCCACCGTGGATTGACAATTTTAACCGCTGAGGTATTTGAACACACCAGATATTCAGGTTTCCTCACGATGTTTTCCTTCACCCTTTGTGAGTGGTATTGCTAAGAAAACTTCACAAATTCATTGGTGGGATGGCTGTGACGCTTCCATCGCTGTGACAATAAAAAACCGGCCAAGTGCGAGTCAGACTCGCGCACCGAGGGTTCCGTACAAACCTGTATTATAGACCTGAGTATTTGGTATGAATTTCAATTTAATACCTCTACGCGTTTATGAGGAAATGGGTAGTAAGTTTAAAATTATTAAAAAAATATATATTATGTGATGTAAGTAAAAATTTATGGTTTTCGTAATTTTTCCTTTATCTATGCTATAAGACGTTGCTTCGTACCAAATTTTAAGATTCTGAGTTCACGGGAAGCACCCTGTAGGTTTTGATTCCCTTGCAAGTGTCGAAAATTTGCGGCATAAACGGCTGTATCTTTTGATTGCGTTGGCTTAGAAGTTTGATTTTTTCACAGCTTCAAGGGACAGTAGACCTGAGTAATTGATATAAATTTCAGCTTCATACCTCCACGCGTTCCTGAGAAAAAGGGTCTTGACAGACGGACGGACGGACAGACGGACAACAAAGTGATCCTATAAGGGTTCCGTTTTTTCCTTTTGAGGTACGGAACCCTAAAAATACATAAACATACATCTATCTGTTTACACAAGCATAAGCTCTATTCAATGAATACACCCAAAGATAGACGAAGATATACGAAGCGTCGTCGGTTGCTGGTCTCAGTGTGAGACGAGCAACCGACGACGCGAGCTCCGTCTCTGCTCACCATGATTAAGCTCTGCGAATCGGAGCAAAACCTGGTCGGACTCTTCCGATTTAACAACACCCGTAAGTAGATCTGGACTAAAAGCCAACAACACATACAAATCTGGTCATTAGTTCTTTGCGTCTTCAAAGATACACGAAATATGTAAACGGGACCATACAATAACTATGCCTACGATACCCACGTATGACTGTCTGCCCGACCTATATATAACCCTAATACGGTTTATATATAGGTCGGGCGGATCGGAAAGGGTGGTGCGGTGGAAAATAAAACAACTCGTACCCACAGGCTTTGTAAACCCATGAGAGAGGGTCCCAACGGTTCCGATCTGCAATGGCTTACGTGGCAGTCACTCAACCGACTCCGGACCCAAGTAGGTCGCTGCAGACAAAACTTAGGCGGATGGGGTTATATTGCACCAACCGAGGAGCAATGTGACTGGAGCCTCATTGCAATCCATGATGCACCTGCTCCAGTGGCCATTGTGCCCTCACACCTGCATTCTGGAGGACCTAAAAGAGGTCAACGCCACTGCAATTGCAGTAGCCAACTATTGGGCAGGAAAAATATAAACTGGACGAATCGTTGACACGAAAAGACCAAGGAGAAGGCAGACATACCGGAATAGTGTAAGACTCTGTGGTGTGTCTTAGGAGAACCGCACGTCAGTGGCGTGCACTCTGCTAGACATACTCGTACATCAGTGGACCGACACCGGTTAACAGTATTCAACAGTTAATTTTTTCAACCATTAATAAAAATAATAATAATGTTAATGGATGAGGCTTTTAAAAGGAAAGGTATGAACATGAATGTGAGTAAGACGAAAGTATTGGTCTTTGAAAAAGATGATGAAATGACTGAGTGCAAGATAACGATTAGAGGCGAAAGAGTGGAACAAGTAAAATAATTCGTCTCTTTGGGGAGCCTGTTTACGAGGGATGGAAAGTGTGAAGGTGATATAGAAAGAAGAGTAAAAGCGGGAAATTGTGTAAACGGTGCCTTGCACTCCATTGTGTGCAGCCGAAACATCTCCAAAAGAGCTAGATTGGCTATTCATAGTGGCGTGCTGGTCCCAACACTTATGTATGGTAGCGAGACTTGGGTGTGGTAAAAGAAGCAAGAAAGTAGAATTAATGCATTTGAAATGAGGTCCTTGAGAAGTATGTGTAGTGTTACTTTGAATGACAGGATACGCAATAGTCTGATTAGAGAACATTGTGGACTGAAAGAGGATGTAGTGACTAGAATTGAGAAAGGAATGTTGCGTTGGTTTGGATATGTGGAGAGGATGAAGGAAGAAAGATTGACGAAACAAATATATATTGCGAATGGGAGGGGAAGGGCTGGTAAGGGACATCCCAGACGACTTACATCGACCAAATAGGGGATGTTTTAGCAAAGGGAAAGATAAAAAGTACCCGTAACCGGCGTGCGTGCATGCAACGACTTATGAACGTTGATGAAGCGAAGGTGATCTGTCAGGATCATGGCAAGTGGCAGTCCCTGGTCTCTGCCTACCCCTCTGGGATACAGGCGTGAGGTTATGTATGTATGTAATAAAAATTAAAAGTGAGAAAACAAAGGGTAGCCATGCAAAAATCGTGAGTTATCAAAAGTTCTTTTGTTTAATTTTTGTAATTAATTTTATTTATGCAGCTACGAAATACCAATGACACTTCTCTGGATGTGTGGACATGGACTTCATGGAGATGTTTTTCATGGACTTCTAAAACTGATGGTTTTTCAGTGTTGACTGCTAAATCAGTTATATCTCAGTTTGTCTCGGGTCTTGGACAATCTATGTATTTATTGTATTAAATCTATCGTCAAGTTAGGACCTATAATACAAGTCATTTAGTTGTACTTAGTTTAGGGCTAACGAGATCTGTTTAATATGTCCATTGTCCATGAATATTTATTTATATCTACAGTTCCTTTTTCAGGGTCTGTTGGGAGCAGGCCAAATTTCGGACGATATTCGGCGGGCGGGCGGCGCCAATTATTGCGATTAACTCGCAAGCTAGACGTTAATTGTCACACGGACCGGATGACAACAGAAAGGGACCAGCTATTTATTAAGCCGCCGGGTTTGCTCGCGACCTCGTCCGTAAAGATATTTTGTGAAAAAAAAAGTTTTATTACTACACAAGCTGAAATTTGGGTAGTTTTTAAGGACGCCGTTATGTAAGTAGTAATTTAAAATATCATCTATTAAGATTATTACGTAAAGGTTATTTAGACTATTACGCTGGAGTGACACGTGGACTATTACGTAAACTTAATAGTCTTAATAGATAGATAGAAAACACTTTATTGTACATAAAAATGGAAATTACACAGTTTATAACCTGAGAGTACAGACGGCGGCCTTATCACTAAAACTGATCTCTTTCAGACAAGCTTTGGATGGACTAGTC
This sequence comes from Yponomeuta sedellus, assembly GCA_934045075.1. Classification (NCBI taxonomy): domain Eukaryota; kingdom Metazoa; phylum Arthropoda; class Insecta; order Lepidoptera; family Yponomeutidae; genus Yponomeuta; species Yponomeuta sedellus. The sequence goes on from OW203747.1 coordinate 8,861,116, forward strand.
TTATAATAAAGCTTATAAAAAATTGGTATATACAAAGGTGTTGATCGTGGATCTGTTATTTATTTAATTATAAGTTCTGTAACATTAACTCTTTAACGATGTAAGCTTAATTTATATAAATGCTGTGCTTACTTATTGGTGTACATACACGTAATTTTATCTTCCTGTAACTCTTTTGTACCATGTCCTGTATTTATGCTGTTGGTGTGCCTAATAAATAAAATAAAAATACATTACATTACTTATATTTAAGAATCATGGTTGTAACATTTTTTTGGCTGTGCAATAAAGTGTTCTCTATCTATCTCTATCTATCATTAACGAAGGAAATAGATGTTAAAAACTAATTGATGAAATTTCCTTTATTTTACGTCTACATTTAAGAGAGTCGAAATCTTCTTTCAAACAATTAGTACAGCCTATCCATCGATCATGATGTTGATAATATGTATTTAAAAACCTATTTAGAGGCTAAAAATTTCACCCATGCCGGGATTCGAACCCGCAACCTCTGGCTATCCGTACCAGCGCTCTACCAATTGAGCCAATGGGCGACTCACGGCATCAGTGAAATTTTGAACCTCTTTACAATAATCTCTGTATTACGTACAGGCAGCGACATCTGACTTAAGCAAATTGCATTACTTACAGCCCCGACTACCTACTTTGCAGTTAGGTTTAACATCGGAACGATATCACTGTACCCACATGATTACACTATTTTTATTTTTAATGCACTAACCCATGCTAAGGAACAAATTTTAAAACCTATTTAGGGGCTAAAAATTTTTTGACCCATGCCGGGATTCGAACCCGCAACCTCTGGCTATCCGTACCAGCGCTCTACCAATTGAGCCGATGGGCGACTCACGGCATAAGTGAAATTTCGAACCTCTTTACAATAATCTCTGTATTACGTACAGGCAGCGACATCTGACTTAAGCAAATTGCATTACTTACAGCCCCGACTACCTACTTTGCAGTTAGGTTTAACATCGGAACGATATTACTGTACCCACATGATTACACTATTTTTATTTTTAATGTCCTTAGCACGGGTTAGAGCATTAAAAATAAAAATAGTACGATAATATGTATGTTGACAAAACTCGTTTCGAGTCGAAAAATCTTCCTTCAAACAATTCGCGAACAATTAGTGCAGCCTATCTGTCTATCAGAACAATGAAGGGCGGATCCGGGAAATCACGCATCCCTGGGTGGCTACTGACGGTTCTCATAGATTCAAGCTTGGGTCGAGACATTATTCAAATTCAAATAATTTTATTTCAACGTAAAGAATTTACATTCTGTTTGCTGAATGTCAATGTACAATGTAAAGTGTAAGCCGCCGCCTTCGGGCCGTATTGTAGTGGAGAAAAAGGCAGCGGAAAAAAAAACTCCACTCTGACCATCATTTCTCAAATCATCTTAAAACCAAATACATCAGTTGCCATATGTAAACCTAATAAGATTTCATGATTGCCATCAACAACCCTAAATGCCAAAGCATTAGTCAAATGTCTCACAATAATAGGGGAAAACATAAGTGCTGCGGCCAGACACACGAACAGCACTCGTTCACGAGCATAACGCAGTGCTCAGCCATCATCAGTCTCAACCATTTTGGAGGGAGATAGATGATACGAACACCACGCTACCATTCGAATGACCTTTAGCAAACTTGCAGTTAAGTTTTTGTCAGTTATATAAGGTATCATATAGTTATTAATATGCAATCACGTCGTCTGTACACACTTGTATTATAATAAAATATATGTTATACTTAGTTATACTTAACAATAAAATCGCGGTGGAATTGGTTTACTACCACGGATTAGGATCGTTTATATAGTCGTCTATTCTATAATATGCCTTTTTACATAGCGAATTTTTAATGAAAGTTTTAAATTTATTTTCAGACAAGCATAGAACACGTTCTGGAATTTTGTTGTAAAAACGAACGCAGTAACCTACAAATGATGTGCCTACCTTGGCTAATCGGGATTTAGTACAAGCAACCTTGTTTCTATTCCTTGTGTTTACGTTATGAACGTCCCTATTTAATTTAAACACTGTTATATTTTTTCGGACATACATTATATTATCGAATATATATTGGCAAGCCAGTGTAAGAATGCCTATTTCTTTAAAACGCTCCCTTAGCGATTATCTACTGTTTAAGTTGTAAATAGCTCTTATTGCTCTTTTTTGCAAGACAAATATGGTTTCTATATCTGCTGCCCGTCCCCATAATAACAAACCATACGACATGACACTGTGAAAATAACTAAAATAGACCAGCCTCGCCGTCAACACGTCTGTAAGTTGTCTAATTTTTCTGACTGCAAACGCTGCTGAACTCAACCGACCCGACAGTTTTCCAATATGCTGACCCCATTGCAGTTTTGAGTCTATCGTTATGCCTAAAAAAAGCGTGGATTCTACCAGCTCTAGCCTCTCACCAGATATTTTTAAACTCGTGTCAACTTTTTTAACATTGGGTAGTGAGAATTTGATGCATTTTGTCTTTTTTGCATTTAGCATCAGATTGTTTATAGTGAACCAGTTTAGAATAGTAGATAAAGCATTGTTTACATCGTCTACATTACTTATACCTCTCTTTACTTTAAAAATTAAGGAAGTATCATCTGCAAACAACACTATCTGCGAAAGCTTTTCTACTAGGTAGGGCAAATCATTTATATATACCAAAAAAAGGAACGGACCCAGTATAGAACCTTGAGGGACTCCTACTTTTACATCAGAACCCGAGGATTTAACTCTATTAATATCAACCTTTACAGTTCTGTCTGTTAAGTAAGATCGAAGAAGACTTAGTGATTTATTACTTAAACCATATCGGTGCAATTTTATGAGAAGTGTTTCGTGGTCAACGCAGTCAAACGCCTTAGAAAGGTCACAGAAAACCCCAATGGCATCCTGCCACTCCTCCCACGCCTCAAAGATATGCTTTACTAACGCTATGCCTGCTTCCGTCGTTGAGCGGCCTTTTGTAAACCCGAACTGTTTCTTATGGAAGAGCTTATTTATACTAAAATGAGTTTGCAATTGATGTAATATTACTTTCTCAAAAACTTTACTTAGCACCGGCAGTATTGCTATAGGTCTGAAATTATTTGGATCTTCACTATCACCAGATTTAAACAAGGGTACGATTTTACTTAACTTTAATAGATTAGGAAAGGTTCCCTGGTCAACACATTTATTAAAAATCAAAGCAAGGTAAGGTGCTAGAATATTGATTATAGTGGATATTAATTTAACCGAAAACCCCCACAAATCTTCAGTCTTTTTTAAGTTTAACTCTTTAAATGTTTTGACAATAGTTAAGGTAGTTATATGGGAGAATTGGAAGTCAACTTTACATGGATTTGTACTTTCCAAAAGTAAGGTATCGGCTAATTGGGAGGAAGAATTTAAGCTAGCCGTTATATGCAGTGGCATGTTTTTAAAAAAAGTTTGAAATATTTCTGCTATGTCCTTCTTCGAATTAACTAACTTACCTTCGATCTTCAACGCAAATCCCTGGTCCTTAGGTCTCGTTTTACCTGTTTCTTTGTTAATTACTTGCCAGACTGTTTTTATTTTATTAGTAGACGCCATAATTTTTTTACTTATACTTATCGATTTGGCTGTTAAACAAGTTTGTCTAAAAGTTTTTGAATATTTTTTACGTACTCTTTGAACGTCGGATCGTGATTGAATTGTTTTTCTTCATACAATTCATAAAGCCTTTTCCTACTTCTATATATACCTGGCGTTGCCCATTCTGAAAACCCGCTTTTTAACTCTGTAATTTTTTTTACGTTAAAAACATGTTCAAATTCTTTTGATATGGTTGAAAACAATACTTGATATAACGTATTCGGATCATTGCTATCGAAATTCAACGAATTTAACTTTATGTTTATATTTTTTTTAAATAATTCAATTTTTTTCTCTGTTATTGGCCTACAATTTAATTCATTGCATTTTTTTGCTTCCAGTACTGACGGTAGGACTACCCATAGCCCGCTATGGTCCGACTGTAATTTATGTATGACTTCTTTTTCTAAATATTCACAATTGCAAAAGACATTATCTATGCAGGTAGCGCTAGTAGCAGTTGTCCTAGTGGGTTCTGTAAATAAATTATCTAAATTATATGACCTGAAAAGGCTTGCGAGTTTAGTTTTAAGTGGACCTTGAACTAAGAAGTCTATATTGAAGTCCCCACACACCACTATGCTCTTCGTAGTACTGAATAGGCGTTTTAAGGCATCCTCCATAAGTAATTCAAATTCATTATAATTTGATTGTGGCGGCCTATAAACACACATAACTATATACCTATCCAATTCCACACACGATATCTCAATTAAACGTTCAACAGATAGACTGACAATATCTTTTCTTTCTTTCATTTTCAAACTACTTTTGACAAAGATCATTGAACCTCCTCTTATTGAGTGTTGTCGGTTAAAAGTGCTTGCTGCTAAATAGTCTTTTAAAGTAAATGACATTTCAGAATGTTTCAGCCAATGTTCTGTTAAACACAAAATATCTACATTGAAATCTGCTAAAAATAGTTCAATTAAATTATCTTTGCCGGAAAAACCCTGTATATTTTGTGCAACTAAATTGATACCTAACTTAGGGTTTTCCTTTGTCTGTGATGGCAGTTTAAAGCCATTGACTGTGTGTTTGAGCCCGCTGTTGAATTATTACTAATACTAGTAACACGGTTGTCATTCCTATCAGGTTGTGTTATAATTCCTATAACCACAGAGTCAAAAATATTGTAAGCTAACAAAGTAGCTAACTTACGTCGACTATTTTTCGTGAGGTACACAGTATCTCGCGTCAAAAAGTAATTCTTAACAAATTTGTTAAGATCAAAAAATGATATGTCACTATGACGACATGTCAAATGGTGAATGTGTGTGTTCAAGCTATGGATGTCATTATTTTCTTTTGCTGACAGGGACTGAGAATATGGGAAAGCGCAAAACACTAATTTTCCCATCCACGGTTGGACATCTTTAGCTTGACCATATAATTCAAATATATTGTTTATATCAGTCTTTTTAACACCTTGGCTATTTCCTACTAATAAAATGTAGGTTGTGTCGTTCTGTATTGGGCTTTTGAACAGCTCTTTAACAATGTCAGTAAAACTTGAATGGGGATAGCATTTATTCAGCACATTTTGTGTCAGCCTGTCATTCAACAAAGGACCTAACCCTGCACCTATCTTATCAGAGAAGATTACAGTCCTCCTTTCTTGTTTTACTGCCGGGCCAGTCATGCTAATGGTGGTTGATTCAGGCTGGCTGTGAGTTATCTCAGTAGTGCTTGGAGGTAGATGCAACGCAGCTGGACTTGTATCCTCAGTGGGGCCATGCAGTCGTGTGGTGAGGCATGATGTTGATGCTGGTGGCTGATCTTGTAGAATTTTCCAAGATGCACATGAAGAACCCGCTGATATTTTGTTGCTTAGCGACTGAAATCGATCCATGTTATATGTACCTAAGGCTGTTAGTTCTGCTGCATATGCCTCCATTTCCTCTTGTGCCTCAGTGTACTGCTTGCCTAAGTCACTTAGTGATTTTTCTATCCTCATATTCACTTGTTATTACTTGTTGTTCCATTGTGTTGCCCAGTAGGTCCTTCTGCAGACTAATATTAAGTTTTTTAATACCCATGTACTTCATAATCTGGTTATTGCTTTTCAAGGCTTTATTAATGCGTTTAATATGTCTTTTTGTACGAATGTACCGTTTTATTTTGTTGGAACCTTGAAGTGGCATTTTGGGTTGGGAGGATTCAGTTTGTGAGGAAAGACAACTAGTGCTATTGTTGATTATTAAGTCATTGTACAGACAAGATATATTTTCACTTTCTCTGTCAAGGTTTTGTTGATGTAGCACACTGAGTTGGAAATTTGAAAGAGCCTATTTAAAAAAACGAATTTAGGCATTCGATTGGCTATTATTAAGGCACGTTTATTTTGCTTTGGCTTTCAAACCACTGAAATGGTTTATTTCCGATTCCTGTTATTGTTGCGAAATATAATTTTAAGTAATTTGGTTTAAAATTATCAAGTTTTAAAAAATAACCTATTTACAGGATTTTTTTTTAATTGTCTTCAGCACGGGTAAGTGCAACAAAAAGAATATAGTTTTCACAAAATCAATCAATTTAAAGCAGTAGACAGGAACCCTAAAAGCAATGCTCACGTGCCTGTTTTATCGTGACTTCAATATAGGAAGCCGGGTATTCAGGATATTAGAACTCTCGAGTCTCGGAATAGTAGCAATACCACTCGCTAGCTGTGAAGGAAAAATTGTGAAGAAACCTGAGTGTCTGAGGCGTTGAAATGCCTCAGCGCACGATATTACCAATCTTTGGGGGGCACGCGTGGTAATTAAGCTCTTAAGACTATATTATTTTTAATGCACTAACCCGTACTAAGGACAATTTTAAAAACCTATTTAGAGGCTAAAAATTTCACCCATGCCGGGATTCGAACCCGCAACCTCTGGCTATCCGTGCCAGCGCTCTTTCCAACTCAGCTAATGGGCGACTCACCGGCATCAGTGAAATTTCGAACCTCTTTACAATATTCTCTGTATGACGTACGGGCAGCGACATATGGCTGAAGCAATTTGCATCACTTGCAGCCTCGGGTACCTACTTTGCAGTTAGGTTTTACATGGCACTGATAGCCAGAGGTCGCGGGTTCGATCCCGGCATGGGTGGAATTTTTATTTATAGGTTTTTAAATTAAGCTCTTTCTCTGAGAGAAGGCCTGTGCACTGCAGTGGACGTTTATAGGTTATATAAAAAAGTGCTCTCCGGAGTAAACGCTAATGTTTCATTCCATTCTGGCTTGCTGAGCAGACGGCTCCCAGGATTTGTTAGAAGAAAATATTACGCTAGGGAGGTTTTATTGCACTTAAGATAATCAGAGGTAGTAAATTATCTTTTGTGCGATAGAGACTTAATAATAATGAAATCTCGCTAGTGTTATCTGTAGATTTTTTATGTAGCCTCGATTGTGTCCTACTGCTGGGCAAAGGCCTCCCCTTATGCTTTCCACTCCTCCCTGTTCATGTCCACCTCCTGCCAGGCCGGCAATAAGATCGTGAGGTCGTCCCGCCATCTCCGCTTGGGTTGGCCACGTTTGCGATATCCGACGCGCGGAACCCAGTTAGTGACGATTTTTGCCCACCTTTCTGGGCCCGTTCGACTTAGGTGGCCCGTGGATTTGTCCATCTGTGTAGTTTCCTGCTGCAAAATTTGTGTTCGGGAATGTTACCGGTTTTGCCGTGCATAGGACACGCGTTTGATTACGGCACTTTGGAGTGCTGATTAGCGCCACCAATGGAGTAGAAATCATAACTAGTGGTAAAATTAGTTTTTTTTATACTATTTTTATTTTTAATGCACTAACCCGTGCTAAGGACAAATTTAAAAACCAATTTAGAGGCTAAAAATTTCACCCATGCCGGGATTCGAACCCGCAACCTCTGGCACGGATAGCCAGAGGTTGCGGGTTCGAATCCCGGCATGGGTGAAATTTTTAGCCTCTTAAAAGGTTTTTAAATACAGTGTATTGTAAAGAGGTTCGAAATTTCACTGATGCCGGTAGTCGCCCATTAGCTCAGTTGGGAGAGCGCTGGCACGGTTAGCCAGAGGTAGCGGGTTCGAGTCCCGGTGTGGGTGGAATTTTTAGCCTCCAAATAGATCATAAATCTTAATCACTATGACAACAATTATTAAAACCGTCTACAACATAGTATCAACAACCTAGTATTTTAATCGATTTCTGACAAACAAGTCCGGTTTTAGCAATTAGATATTTATTTTAGGATCGTGGCAAGTGGCAGTCCGGTCTCTACCTACCCCTCTGGGATACAGGCGTGAGGTTATGTATAAATGATTAAAATCTTATGATGTTAATACTATGTCGTAGGCTGTATGTTCTAAAAATAGTTATTACAACATATTTTAAACTTTCGCGACTTGTACACATAGTTAGAATATTTTCAGGGCTTAATCGCGTAGTAATTTATTGCTATTTTACCTCGACGTTTCGACGACGTTACAGTCATCGTGGTCACGAGACGACTGATGGCTGGCACCCGTTCGCATCTTCGGCTGATGAGGTTTCAGACTACCATCAATCAACCATCACAAAGCACAATTAGGGTTGCGACATACTACTCTGACAATGTTGGACGATAAGCCATGCAACTTTTTTCCACTCGAACACTTCTTGATGCTATCGCACTTAAGATTTTTGATGTCCACATTTTGAAAAAAAAAAGGTGTTATAAAACGGGTTATAATTTTTGTTCCATTGATGGCGCTAGTTGGCACCCTGAAGCGCCATAAAACTGGCTTTCGCCATTCGGCATACAGCCATCCCCAGCGCCCTGACTGACGTTTGTATTTGTTAATTGACAGTTTCCTTCCATCTAGACCCAGCTGAGTGCGGCCATTATTACGCTGACCCTACCTCGCTTCTGAAGGACGTTGCTGACGGTGCAACTAGAATAGTAATGGGAATTTGGGCACTCGCAAATTAACGACGAAAATGGAATTTGTACCGGAGAAAAATCCGCTACATCTGTAGTTTTTTTTATCATCTTGATTTTGGTTATAATATACTTGTACTTAAACTTGAGTTAATGTTATCCATTGCACACTTAAACAGTATACATTAGAGACAGTTATCACGTTGTGTTTTCTCCAATGCCTTGAATGGCTCAGGTTTCGATTTACTCTGGTAGCATCATGGAATTTTGCAGGCTGGCATCTCTTCTTTAGGTCTGTTTTGATGAGAGACCGCCTGAGATAGGTTGTTGCATTGTTTGGGTTGCCATAGGAAATCTAGTTACCCCATTTCAGGGAAAAATAGTAACTTCAGGTGTTGATGAATATCATTTATTTAATTAAAAGATAGAAAAATAGTAACATAATAAACACAGACTAAATACAGCTAGTAATGAAAAAATACAAGTAAATGTTATTCACACAATATGGAAATTTTGGAATATTGTTTTGGGAGATAATAATTTTCGGATTGTGGCCACCCAAACAGAAGATTGACAGCTGTGACTGTCTTTTTAATCTGTGGTTGTGACTTGACTGGTTGCTTGTATAAATTGGGCTCCAAAATAAGGAGAAGAATTTTATAGCTTGAGGCATCTGGTGATTGACGGAGGTCTGGTCCTCCATTGTGAGCAGACTTGGCTCAGATGGCGTCGAAGCAGCCCATTTAAATAATCTCTTCCTGCATTGCAGGAAGATTAGGCCGTACTCCGCCACGGCGGCCCAGTCCGGGTTGGTGCAGGATTGTATTGGCTTAGTCTTTTGTATGGATTCGATATTAACCCTTGTATTTCGCCACTGCTGGGGCACGGGTCTCTGCATCGCAGGAAGGTCATACTCCACCACGAGAGCCAAGTCCGGGTTGGTGGGGATTGTAAGACAGTGGCGGGCCTTACTGTCAGAACTTATCAAGCCACCCATAAGGCCTCAGAGTGCTTAGTGCGAGTTTGACAGATCCGATCGAATAACTTTACTACCGCGTTAATCGAGCATTGAGTAGTGAGTATGAGTAAGTTAACCGTTCGAACTGGCAAAAAGCTGTCACAGTACAACTCGCACTCGCGTTTATTCTTGTTTTGGCTGGTAAACGTGTTCACTTCTCAACGTAAACCATTACAACTCGTACTCAGCAATTTTAATTTCCATACTTGTCGCTAGGTGGCGCTTCCTCGATGCCATAGAAATATGAGTTTATGCTAACGCAATCAAGTAGTTAATAAACTCGCACTTAGCACTCTGACATCGCTTTACGACTGCCATTACATGACAGCCGGTACCACGGAACATAAAAAAGAGTAGAAGTTGTAAATATGCGGTGCCCGCGTGCCTCCCATTAGCAATATATTGCCTATGCGTAGTCTTTGACAGTTCTTCTTGCCTCTGTTGTCGTTTGTTTCTAGTAAAGAAAACAAACATAAAACTCTACTAAAATGCCTTCTTGTGTTGTGTTAGAATGTAAAAATAAGAGTTGGGGATTAAAATTTACCAATCATGCCGAAACAGTTCATCGGTATTTCATTGTATTTTTAAATTAAATTGGTAATGACAAAAACAAGGAAACCAATCCGGCTGAGTAGCAACATATCAGAGATTTGTTCTTCAATTTCCAACTTTATGCCCTATCACATACAACTTCTCGAAGGTCAGACGCAGTGATAGTTCCATCTAGTGTAGAGTAGCGGTACAACAAAAAAAAGAGTTATCGTCAAACTTAATTTCATTGTTGTCCATTGATTTTGATCATTGTTTACATAACACATTGTTTCACCCGTATATGAAATGGCAGGCTAATATGGTTATTGTTAAATAAAAAAAAAACTCTTTTATTATTTTTAATCCACACGGGTTAGTGCATTAAAAATAATATAAGAGTTGTTTTAATGCTAAGGACAATTTTAAAAACCTATTTAAAGAGGTTCGAAATTTCATTGATGCCGGTGAGTCGCCCATTAGCTCAGTTGGAAAGAGCGCTGGCACGGATAGCCAGAGGTCGCGGGTTCGAATCCCGGCATGGGTGAAATTTTTAGGCTTTATATAGGTTTTTTAAAAAAAACAGCCGATGCCGGCTGTCAGAATAGACCCCCACATTTGCTTACGCCAAATCAATACAATTGCGACCATTCATCCCGTAAAACTCGGTTTTCGTACGTAATTCGCACATAAATAATCCACAGAAAAAGGAAACCTAAATAAATAAGTCCCAATAAACATCGGGCACAAATATCCGTATTAATCTTCGAAGCCTTGCGCAAGGAATAAATCTATAGGTAAGAGCGAGTGATCATGCTTTTCCAATATGAAGGAAAATTTTCCGCCAGACAGATCGTAAGCCTGGAGACTTATGTTCGTCGGGCGTTATATTTATGGAATATGAAATATATGAATATGGAATATGGAATATAAACACTTTGCTTGGGCGATACAGGAATGTCGGAGTATATAGGTAGTGCGCGTGCAGAGTTGACATGTGTGCCTGCCACAAATCTGCTATTTATCTAGATTTCGTAAAAAATTGGCCTTGGCGAACCGAGTGATTGGAATCAATCACTTGGTTAAGCAACAGCGGTCAGGTACGGGATGGGTGAGCGTCCCGTGACTACCGCTAGTGGCATTTTTCCGAGCGCTTCCGTGCTTCGCAAGGCACGTTGAGCCGTTGGTACCGGCTGTCATATAATGCCAGTCGTTAAGCCATGTCAGAGGCCTTATGGGTGGCTTGATAACTTATGACAGTAGGCCCGCCACTGTCTTACAATCGTCCACCAACCCGAACTTGGCCCCCGTGGTGGAGTATGGCCTAACCTTCCTGCGATGCAGGAAGAGACCCGTGCCCCAGCAATGGGGACATCCAAGGGTTGATAACGAACGAAAGTATATATATCATAACTTGCGATCCTTTTTTAGTTACTCCACAACTAAAAAGCCTAACAGAGCACTAACTCAGGTTACTGAGTGACGTATAATCCTATAAGAATAGCAAATTAAAGTGGCAGGCTAGTCACTAATAGTAGGTTGACTACTAAGACTCTCCAGTACAAATTACGAACTGGCAAACAAATCGTAGGTCCCAACTGACTTTTTAAGGAGGATCACAAACAGTGGCTGGATGAGGATGGTGGAAAACAGAAAGAAGACAAAGAAAAACCAGAAATAGACGCTTTAAGAAAGTTGTGTGGCTAACAGTGGATGAATAAGGGCTGAGTAAGAGATTGAACTAAACCGCACTGAAGTTTAATGGTCTAATAAGTTCAAACTTAGCACTGGTCATCATTATCATTGCAGCTGTCATACTCGGGCGGGGCTCGGGTGCTGGTGTTCACCTCGTCATCACCGCATTCGTCGCCATCACCACAACTGTCTTGTGGCTCGCAGTCGTCCGTCTCAGCGCATTCATCCTTCTGCTTCTGATCGCATGTGAACGTGATCTCGCATTTGTACTGACAATTATTTTTCTGCCTCAATCCATAACTGCGGCATTTTCTCTTGCACTGGTCTAAAGCGTTGCAGCTTAAGCTATTGCGGAGACTTAGGAGGCTTTTTACGACGTTCTTGGGGCTGAAGACGTTGTCTTCGTTTCGGTACCTCTGCTCGTGGTACTTAGGCGCTTGGTAACGCGGTTGCTGGACCTGGTACCTGTCGCGTTTATTAGCATACTTATTGAGGAGGGCCCGGAAGCGGTGGTTGCGGGCCTTTGGTAAGTTCTCGTAATTGTGGTATTTGCCGTGGACGTGGCTCACCGGTTTCACTTTCAGACGTTGTTGTATCTAGAAATTGATAAAAGTTTACAATCGGCAAATGCAGTTGAAATAATCCAGGGTATTTCTGGACTTGACTATAATACCGACTGAAAATACTAGTTATTATGCTCGGTATTCTGGCAGGCTGGTTCCTCGAGTTTAAAGCCGCGTTTTCACGGTCTTAGTACACTCGAACCGAGTGCCCCATCCGAGTAAACTGATGCCTCTGATTGGACGGTTTTTCGTCACGACAAATGGCCAATCAGAAGTCCAAGTTTACTCGGATGGCGCACTCGGTCCGAGCATACTACAATCGTGAAAACGCAGCTTACATCTGTTTTCTATTTACAAGTATTGTAGAAACGATCGATGCTAATTCGAACAAAGGAACATTCAGATTAGAAGCAGTATTTGTACATTTCATACCTTCGATTATATTGCAGAAGTCGAATGCATACTGGCCATGACTAGCTACAAACTTTGAACCATCGCTATTCACCCCGCTTACATCATACCACTTGTTGTTTAAAGTTTTTGGTTTGATTTTGAAACCGAGCGTTTGACCAAATAAAAGCAATTCCAAACAACTGCTGTTGTTCATCGTTACTTGCATAACTTGCCTGTCTCACGAGCCTGTCAAGTACATTGACGTTCTCTTTGCTGCTGCTGGAGGAAAGATCCGCCTGGCCCTGGAGCTTCTTCTGATCGAGGACTACTACCAGCGGCTTGTTGTTCCTGACAGCTTGCCGATAGAGGCGTGCCACCAAATCTGCATAGTCCTGTGTCGGGGAGACGCTGGCGCTCTGGGAGAGAAGGGGTATATTTCAAATTCTAATTTCTAAAGCCGCGTAATCACTGTTCTTAAGGCATGATAACTACTATTATTAGTACATTTGGATAGAGTGGATGTTAGTAAATAAAACTGTCGTGGATGTTAGAACTGTGTGAACATCACACTAAATTCGGATTTTGGTCTCAGTTTTTAGCTAATTTGTTGCAAACTATTTCTATCAACAGAGCGATTTATTTCATTGTTATTATACTAACATAACTACAGAAAAAATACTCGTAAGTCCCCGGTACCGAAGGGCTACCTACCTTCCTGCTATACAGGAAGAAACCCGTGCAACAGTGGGAATCCATACAAGGATAGATATGGGATCGAAGGGCTAGGTAAAAATGTTGTCCGTTATTAATTTATTTGAGTCCCGGGAATATCAATTATTTCAATAGAGAACATCAGAAAAGAGGAGGTGTGGCTACGACCACACGTTAAAAGCTTATTGAAAGTAAAAAAAAAATTATTTTCACAATTTTAATGATAAATGAAACCTACGATGATTTAGTACGTAATAACTATAATCAGCGCTGAGGGCTCACTCCCTCAGCTCAACGCTGAGCCAATTTAGACACAACCTATGTCTTTTTTTATATTCTTTTTTTTAATGCACTAACCCGTGCTAAGGAGAATTTTAAAAACCTATTTAGGGGCTAAAAATTCCACCCGTGCCGAGACTCGAACCTAATCATGTGGGTACAGCGATATCATTCCGATGTAAAACCTAACTGCAAAGTAGGTACTCAGGGCTGCAAGTGATGCAAATCACTTCAGCCAGATGTTGCTGCCTGTACGTAATACGATATAGAGTATTGTAAAGAGGTTCGAAATTTCACTGGTGCCGGTAAGTCCCCCATTAGCTCAGTTGGGAGAGCCCTGGCACGGTTAGCGGCTTCAAGTCCCGGCATGGGTGGAATTTTTAGTCTCTTAATAGGTTTTTAAAATTGTCTTTTTTTTTGTTTCGTTTATAATTTTGCTTCGTTTTGTATTTCGTTTATTTCTGATGTGCTCATATTATGTTAATTTATCTGGTTAATTCTGTTTCTGTGATGTGTCTTGTTGGTAAAATAAATGTCTTTCTTTCTTTCATTCTTTCTTTTTTTTCTTTCTTCAAAACATTGAACGTATTAGTTATTACTAAAATCGTCGCCAAAGATCATCCAATCATCCAAAATGCGCCTAATTTTATTTTTTCCAAAAATAAATACTCTTTAAAGTGTAGACCAAACGGAAAACGATTAAGAAATTTGCGACAGTTTCAACAATCATAAAAGATATTTTTAAATATAAAATACTCTCTTACCATCAATATGACTAAGCACACACACCGCCCCAGCAACCTCAGTCCTTCAGCAGCCATGATCTAAGACAAGCCTTCGTATAGTCGTCGAAAAAATGACCGGTTGGAAATTACAACTCGATTTTCTTTCTACGGTCTGCTACGCGCCGTTAAATTTGGAATTGATTGTTTGTTTAAATTAATAACAACACCATTTCCTGTGTTGAATACCATTCAAACAAGTTTTGGGCTGCGAATCAAATTACATTTAAGGGTACCAACAAACAATATGCGGCACCGCGGAATATATATGTCACCGGAAGATAACAAGATCCGCAAGTTTATAAATTACCTAGGAAATTTATAAACTCGTAGGATTGTAAACGAGAGATAAATTGTATTATTTTACGCCCACATTTTGAAAACGGCTTGAAAACGGCGGCTTGAAAACTTTTGACAGTAAGACCAGCCATTAGTCTTGTAAGCCTCCACCAAGCCGGACTTGGCTCCCGTGGTGGAGTATAGCCTATACCTTCTACAGGGACGAGACCCGTGCCCGATGTCAAGCAGTGAACTAATTTAGCCTTTGATAATGACGATGATGAATGATAGGGTTAAAACAAGAACGTTTTACCCAACAAAAACAAAAACTTCACCGTCATATTTGATTCTAATTCTACGTATGACAAAAGTTCTATATATGGGGATATTCAGGTTGAAGCGAAACAATTTCTATGTGAGATGTGTCAACAACCTGTTGAAAAATCTCACATATAAATAATTTCGCTAATCATCGCAATACTAAAAATGTTGTATGTAAAAAAGTTGTATGACAAGCTACCTATAGAAACATTGTTTCTTATGGAGCTACTCCTTTATACCACTGCATGTACCTTTCCGCATACTTACAAACTTTCACGTTTAAGGTAGAAATGTATTTTAGTCTAAAGCATGTGAAATGGCCTATACCTTCCTCAGGAAAAGAGCACGGGTCTTTTCCTGAGGAAGGTATAGGCCATTTCACATGCTTTAGACTAAAATACATTTCTACCTTAAACGTGAAAGTTTGTAAGTATGGACGGATGCATATTTGTAACCCTTTCATGTAAAAACTACTGAATGGATTTTAATGAAACTTTACAATAATATAGTTTCTACATCGGAATAACTCATAGGTAAGCTACAGTTTATGAAGATATTATGTGAGTTGTCCAAAATACGACGAAAAGCGTCAAGTAAGTGGAAAAACATCTGCTATCTGCGAGTTATTCTGGAGTGCGCTGCCAAAATCACTAGCGTTACATATAAATGTAATGTAATGTATGATGGAAACGTTTAAAAAATCGTTAAATATAGTTTATAGAAGCATACTGCAGTAGCTACCTATAGGCCTACGATTAGGGCTCCGCAGTGCTTAGTTAACGTATAGGTATTTCTTATGTTGACAATATTGTTACGTTGTTATATTGCGACTGTTACATCTCAATATTGTCAAGCTATTATATTTTTCAAATGCCTCTTAAATATATTTATGCAATAATTTTAATGTCATAATGTTAGTTCTGTTCTACGCCACGCTAATATAAGCTACTCGAAATACTAATCCTGCGCAGACAAAGTTGCAGGCACCAGCTAGTATATTTCTACAAGTGGACCATACTTTCAAGAAAGAGAAAAAAAACTTCAATAACAGAGCCACTTTATTTTCCACCTATTCATGCTGTTATTACGTTTAAAATCTCCATTTCGGCGGCATAGTCTTCCCCCATTGGTTCTGCTTCTTCTGGCAAATTGTCACCGTGACATCGAAGACCAGTGTGCAGGTTTTCTTGCACTTTTTCTTTTTTGGGGCTGGTTTCGGACAGAGCTGGATGCATTGAGCCATATTGTTGCATTGGCTTCGAAGTGCCGATCTTAAGTCTCTATTCACCTGAGCTTCCTCATAACGATCTTGATCGGATTGGGCGCGTAGATCCGGTCCTGCCTGGAATGACACAATATGTACAAAACGAAAATATACCAATTATATTTCACTAGTGCTTTTCTGCAACCTCCCCGAATAGAGTAAACGTCTCTTTTCGGAAGATTTCGGAGATCGTATGGTTGTAACATAGGCGTCACAGAACTTTCATACATACAAGCCTGCGCTATCCAAAAATATTTAAATATACCAGGCACTTAGTCTAAATAAAATATATTTGTGAACTAAAACTTTCGTAAGCACAACACATTGTAGACTTCTAATCCGATATAACAACACCCGTAAGTAAATCCGGACTAAAAGTCGACAAAATATATTTCGTTGAAATAATCAATCAAAATAAGTAAACATCCTTATTTTATTGTACCTAGGTACTATCTGTATAAATGTAATGATTGTACAAATGAAGTGGATTGAATCATCAATCAGCCCGTAGTTATCAACTGCTGGACGAATCCTCCTCTAACGCACGCCACTTCCTTCAGTGATGGACAAGTGAGTTTTTAATTACCAGACAGGACTCCTGAAATTGGTATCTATAAAAAGTTCTGCATAATGTTCAATATTAGATCTTCAGCCCCATGAAGATCTACAGAACACACCGTCAATGATAATTACCCTCAACAGATAGTCAAGCCAGTACGTGGACGGGCCTGAAATTTCAAGGCTGTTGCCATTGTCGTCGTCAATATCATCATCTTTTTTTTCAACGTTGACTACCACAACTGTAGGTCCTTTAGGGTTGTTGTTTACATTAGCAAGACTGTTGAGGACGTTTTGTAATACTAGTGGCTCCTTGTCATCGGCGTTAACAATCTGGAAGATATCAAGTCACAGATTTATGTATTGGTTTGACAGTTGACTTCTTATAATTATTACGGGAAAATCGTGGCAGTTTTGGGTTACTAATTTATATCAAAGACTTGTACAATTTTGAAAAGAATTGCAGTATTTTCAAATACCATTGTTACTTAAAGAAAATTTTAAAATTCTAAGACTACATTAATTAGGTGCTACCTGCAAATAAACAAATAATGAGTGTGAATTTTTTATGCTTTCTTTTTTCTTATTTATCAAAACGAAAGTGAGAGAATCTGTCTGTTAGATTAAATTATTAAAGTAACCATTAATATGCTCTCTTACTATTATGAGTAAAGGAAACTATGTAATAGGCTAGCTATGAAGTAAGTCTACTTTAGCATAGCACCCTTAGCGATGGAAAATAATTAAATGAAATAAAATGAAATGAAAAGGTTTTATTCAAAGTAGCGCAGAAGCTGCGGCTTAATGAACGTTACAATTCAAACTAGGTGTCCATTTCAAAATCTAGATCATTTTGGAGAAAAAATGGACAAAAAAACTCCAATCTTAAGTCTTTTCAAAGTCCTTAATTAACATAGTTTACATAATTATTATAAAACATAGAATAGGCCTACGTTTTCGACTGTGAAGTGATATTATGATAAAATATATATACATATATGTTTGTTTATATCGACTTACCTTTACAGTGCAAAGTAAATACGTAAACTCAATAGTAAATACCAGTTTCAAAAGATTAAAACTTGATAGTAACATGCTTTAGCTGGTATGTTACTATCACTACAAGCCAATTGAATGATAGAAGGTATAATTTTTTTCCTTCACGCTTAAAAGAATTTAATTTTAGTTTTAATAGGAAAATTAATAAGTATCATAACATAACATTTACACAGGTACAGGCACACACATTGCTTCTGGCCCCACACTAGGTTACCCTGTGTCGTGGGAACCAGAAACAACGACATCAAAAACATGTAAACGTCCAAGACCTGGGGTTTTTTTTTGTTTCCAACCGGGATTCGAACCCGGGACCTCTTGCATGGTAGGTAGATGCGCTACCGCTACGCCACAGAGGAAGTACAAGTATAACAAGCCGTGGCTCAAAAGAAGTTAGAAAATATGCGCTGAGAGGAATACTTATTACGCTCAACAGTAAGCCCTACTCAGTAGTAGAGTGATTTTGCTGTTCATGAAACTGAAGATTATCATCCTTCATTACTTCTGTAATTAGAAGTTGACGTTCATCAAGTTACAGATTTGAGTGAATGTCTTTTATACGGTTATTATAAGCAAGCCTTTCTTACACTGAACGTCGTTAGCGCGATATCAAAACTCTGCGTATGTTGGCCTCGCTTTAGTTTCTGTGACACATTCTTTATGTGTTATTCGCGTGTTATACGCTGTACAGCGTAATGCTACCCATACAGAACTAGCAGCTAGCATATCGAGGTTAGCCCCATCATGCTGTCGTGAAAAAAAATTCGGAACAACAAACTATATTATATTATAAAAATCTACAAATGCCGCTTTTATAGTAAACCAAATCCTCGCTGTGAGATTTATTGGGTTGGAGGGTTTTCTTGTACATAATCTTGATAATAATAGCTGATCTTGATAATAAAACTGGATAACAGAAGATATTCGAGCGTGCGTTGTCTGCGAGTGTCATTTGCAGAGTAACTCACGAGTTACTCGCCGGAGCGCCGTCTGGGGGCGCGCAGGTGAAGTATATCAGCAAAGAGGCTAGATAAGCTTCAAGCCGTTGGCTTATAAGTAGACAGCGGCACGTAAAGCTTAAGATTTCGACGGTATCACTCTGGATATGGTGCTTCTGACGATGCCACGTACGCTCGGTATAATCACTTCTCTTATTAATCGATCTATTTAGTACGGAATATTTCCCGAATCATGGAAAGTCGCTAAAGTGAGACCTCTTCCTAAAAATTGATAACCCAGTAGATTTAAAAGCTCTTTGACCAATAAGTGTTCTGCCTTTTATGTTTAAAATTATAGAAAAAATTGTGTTAATGCAATTAACAGAATACTCACAGGTTAACGATATTCTCCCTTCGAAACAGTCAGGCTTTAGGAAGGGTACGGCGATAGCTCTTTTGGATGTTATACTATTTTTATTTTTAATGCACTAACCCGTGCTAAGGACAATTTTAAAAACCTATTTAGAGGCTAAAATTTCACCCATGCCGGGACTCAAACCCGTGACCTCTGGCTATCCGTGCGAGCGCTCTTTCCAACTGAGCTAATGGGCGACTCATCGGCATCAGTGAAATTTCGAACCTCTTTACACTATTCTCTGTATTACGTACAGGCAGCGACATCTGGCTTAAGCAAATTGCATCACTTACAGCCCCGACTACCTACTATGCAGTTAGGTTTTACATCGGAATGATATCACTGTACCCACATGATTATACTATTTTTATTGCATTAAAAATAAAATAGTATAATCATGTGGGTAATCGTGATATCATTCCGATGTATCCGTACCTGGCACGGATAGCCAGAGGTCATGGGTTCGAATCCCGGCATGGGTGGAATTTTTAGCCTCTAAATAGGTTTTTTAAATTTTTCAATTATATACAAATGAAAAAAATCACACCGTTTTAAATCAATTTAATGTGGACGATATTCAAAGTAAGCCTCAGCTCACAAGCGCAGCTTCCAAATCCAAAAAATCCAAAATTATTTATAACAGTGGTAACAATGATAGGGTCGAATACTCCTTTTCAGTTTACACCTGCATCAGGATGATTCGATCTTCCGGCCGATTAGTTGTACTAATTATAAACAAATTTTTTCAATGTTGACAGTTACTTCTTCCTGTTGCATTCGTCGGTATCGCCGCATTCATCTCTCGGCGTAGTAGTCGTCGGTCGCTTTGGCTTACACTTATTGCCGTCGTCGAAAACGATTTGACAGGTGATCTTGAAAACAAAAATCGAAGGGCATGTTAATTAAACGTTTCAAAACGGCTCAAGTGGTAACCGAAACTGGTAAGTTACCAGTTTCTGAATTGAGAATTCAGCTAAGTAAATACTTAGCTGTTGTGACGTCTCATTGAATTTCTCAGTAACGAGCGTGACAAAAGCGTGTCGGCCTAGAGATGCTGTGTAGTGTCGGCCTAGAGAATATCACCAACCCAATTCTTCCCGCGGGTGTCGTAAAAGGCGACTAAGGGACACAAACCGGGGGGTGGGCAGCAGCGCCCCCTGCAGTACAATTCCACCAAACTGCGATCCCCAACCCGCTTGCCCAGCGTGGGGATTATGGGCTTAACCCCCAATGATGGCACAACCTTGCGCTATGGCGCTCATTAGGGGAGGGCTATGTACAGCAGTGGACTAATATAGCCTGAAGAAGAAGAAGAGACACTCCTCAAGATGTTTTCCTTCACAGTTATGGCCTGCGCAGACTAGGGACTATTCCCCGGGTACTTTTTTGTTCGTCGATATAGATCTCTTATAAATTGTATCGAATAACGCACACGGGGCACTAAAAGTACCCCGTACAAAAAGTCCCTCAAATTACCGAGGACATCAAGAGACCGGACTGGAAAAAAAATCGGTGTTTTCTTTTAAAACGCCTTTTCTTTTTCAACTTCATGTAAATTACAACACAACTTGATCTCAGAATATTTGCTTCCATAGCGTACGCTTCACTGAATTTCCGGGGAACAAACGACCGCACACCGTAGGCGTTGAGTCCGCAACAACTACTCGGAGGACATTTTTTTACGTCTGCGCAGGCTTTTGGCGAGTGTTATTGCTACTATAACTACACATTGTACCTATTCTTAATTGTTGTAATATTTACCTTGCATTGGGGTTTGCCGTTAGAGCATTTTGATTCGCATTTATTCAATTTCTTGCACTGAGCGCGAAGAGCGTTGCGTAGAGCATTAGAAACGTCACTGTTTACTTGTTGATTCTTTGAACGCAGGTCAGTAGTTGACTGTGAACATACAAAATGGAAATGATCATGAAAGAGTAAGAGACATGAAAAAGTATCATCATCATCAACCCATTATGTCCCCAACGAAGGGCTCGGGTCTCTTCCCCGAGGAAGGCATAGGCCATACTCCACCACGCGGGTCAAGTCCGGATTGGTGGAGGCTTTCAAGAGTAGTGGCTGGTCTTACTGTCAGAAGTTATCAAGCCGCCCTAAGGCCTCTGACTTCTGACCCCTCTGAGTTTGCAAGTATAAGTTGCGTCAAAAAGGATTTTCTTTCCTGCGAAATGACTGAAGACTAAATATAAGCAATACTTTTTTTATTTAGCCTATATACACCCCATTGCAAGGCTCTGCCCCGAAATGATAGAACCCGCAACCCTGCAACCCCGCAAAAATGTTTTGGCCGCTTGAAAGTCCTGAACTTGTAAACAACAATATCATAACATGTACGTACAGGCACTTGATGATATCAATCAACTTTCTACGTCCCCACTGCTGGGGCACGGGTCTTTTCCTGCATGGTTGGTAAGTTAGGCCATACTCCACCACGGTGGCCAAGTCAAAGTTAGTGGAGGGGCAGATCATTGCTTCTACAGATTAGAAATAGATTTCTATTGTCTCTGTTGGCTTAAGGTTTCTTTCTTTATTTAAAAACCTATTTAGAGGCTAAAAATTTCACCCATGCCGGGATTCGAACCCGCAACCTCTGGCTATCCGTGCCAGCCAGAGGTTGCGGGTTCGAATCCCGGCATGGGTGAAATTTTTAGCCTCTAAATAGGTTTTTAAATTTGTCCTTAGCACGGGTTAGTGCATTAAAAATAAAAATAGTATTTTCTTTCTTTATTTACTTTGAGTTTTTCTGCATGATTCATTGTCTTACCTCGGGCAGATTTTGCAGTTAGGTAATAGTATATTTCATTACAAGTGCGGAAAGGCTGTCATTGCAAAGAGTTCCGATAAATGTCTACTATTATTAATACTATTTTTAATACAGTTGCGAAAAAATTAAGCAATTTATTAAAATAAAATGATTTAGAAAATGGCGCCAACCGTAAAACAATATAAGCAGAGATTTTTTTTCTTCACCCATTCTGGTAGTCAAAGGTAACTATGCCCATACAGCCAAGTCTTCAGTAGAATTTTTTTATTAATATGAAATGAAACTGAAATTTAATGAGATGACATGAAAAAAAACCTATTAATAAAGTTATGAAACTCAAATCATAATTTGAATCATAATTTTATTCAAATCATAAATGTTAGTCATAACAATAGGCGTTTTTCCTCACAGATAAATTCTGTAGCAATAACTGTCAAATTCGGTCTATTATGTGGTTTCCATAAAAACCTTAAAGCAGTGCACGAAGTTTGACAGTGGTTCCAACTATATTTGACATAAGGAAAAATACCCATTCTATGATTTTTTTAGTAAAAACTAAATGGTTGGTTCTTTTAATAGACATTATTTTGACAGTTGGGAAAGAGAACACACCAGTGTGGGAAAAGGAAAAAAAGCACGACTGTGTAATAGCCCACATCCCGCACGCTATACGTAAGTATATAATACGCCACTTTTTAGCAACTGTATTAAAAAAACAATTTCGAGAAGGAGACCAAGAGGAGGATCCAGCTGGGCTGGGCTGCGTTTGGGAAACAACGCAGAGTCTTCACGTCATCCACACGCAATGTTTGAAAACGAAAGTTTCAATCAGTACGTCCTACCTGTGATGACCTACGGAGCCAAGACATGGATAATCACGAAATGCCTTGTCTACCAGTTCGAAGTCGCTCAGCGAGCTATGGAGAGAGCTATGCTCGGAGTTTCTCTGAAGGATAGGATTCGCAACGAATGCATCCGACAGAGAACCAGAGTTATCGACATAGTTCAGAGAATTAGCGAGCTGAAGTGGCAGTGGGCAGGCCATATCTCGCGAAGTACCGACAACCGTTGGAGTAAACGTGTTCTTGAGTGGAGACCGCGACTCGGCAAACGTAGTGTAGGACGCCCTCCGACCAGGTGGGATGACAATCTGCGAAAAACTGCCGGCAGATGCTGGATGCCGCAAGCTGAAGACAGGGCCCTATGGCGCTCATTAGGGGAGGGCTATATGCAGCAGTGGACTACATTATATAGCCTGAAGAAAAAGAAGAAGATTCATTGTAAAGTGCATTGTTGCAAAAAATTTGGACCATATTTCCCATTTTGGCTTAAATACTTCACATACCCTCAGCAAGTAGTCCAGCCAGTAAGTGGATATACGGCTATCATTCTCCAAGCTGTCGTCATCTAGGTTTTTATAGACATCGTAGTCTCGATGACGGCTTGCGTGGTTGTGACTACGTTGAGGTGATTTGCTGGTGGAAGGAGCAAAACAAAAATAAGATTTTTTGGAAAAAATCATGTCTTGTAAAAGTGTAAAAAGTTGAAATCATACATCTCAATTAGTTAGCATTTTTGCCAAAAGGCGGACGTTTTTTTGTTCCAAAACCTGACGTTTATGCCCGAATATTCTTCATTGATACTATACTATACAGTCTGTTAGAATATACCTCGGGCTCTAGAGTAGGCTTCGGTTTTCGCCGAAAGCACACGAGTGTAATACTACTTCCTGCTCTGTCTAAAACTTTCGTTCACTATTTTGAAAAATTTTGTAGTTATGAACTACTTACTAATAGCTCCGATGTTTCTATTACACAATATATACCCGAGGTGTATTCTAAAAGCTAACACCCTGTAGTTTGGTGGCGGTGGAACCCAAAACATGGCGTCAGAACTTTTTCAGTGTGGTCAAAAAATCACATACACTTAAAATGTTGGAGAGTTAAAAAGAACCGGGTAATCTAAGACCTGGTTTCCGAACACATCATGATCGGAGAAACGAAATCCCATCGAATCTTGGTGGGATTTCGTTCTGGGACTTGGTGGGAGTAAGTGATCAAGCTGGCTTGATCACTTACTCGTAGAGACGATGGGAGAAGATCGGGCAGGGAAGAGAGTAGGAGGAGCGGGGCTTCCTGGCACAGGTGTCTATACACTTAATAGGAAGTCCCCACAAGTCCCCACTACAGTGTCAAATTGATTAAAGTAAAGTTGATAACGAAAAAAAAAAAACGTTTTACCTAATAAATAATCGCGATTTGACCCGTTTAATATATTACCCGTTTAATATAGTTTAATATATGTATGAGTATCGCAAATCATTGAGAAATACTGAAAAAAAAATTTTTATAAGTATTTAAAACTTAGCTTACTTATTAGCGTTGACATAAACTACCGTGGGCGCCTTGTTACCGCGGACAAGATTGTCTATGAGGGTTTCCAAGGACTGCGAATCTGCGCAGTTCACATTCTGCAAGAAGAAATGTATAAATTGTAAACTATGCAGCTGGATTTTTATGGAAGAGAGGGGAACATTATTATCTCAATCGTTGGTTGTCTCGAAAAAAATGCTCTAAGCAATAAGACCCCCAATTGTACTCTAACTTTTTAAGTACATTATGTTTGTTTCTAGTGTACATTAAAAAATATTCTTTTCTTATCTTATTAATAGAAATGTATGACAGTACAAGTATTACTTAATTATCGAAAATGAAGCGATAGAACAGTCCAGGGGAGTGAGTCTCTACAATGCATAGTTGTTCAATAGATTCTTATTAGTCCGGTAATGGTCGTTCCATTCACATTATCGGTAGTCTAGGAACCATTCGCATTGCAATGGTATAATCCGTGCTACTTGACTTGGCGCCTCTCGCGATTCGATCTTCTTGGCGAGAGATGCCTATTTAATTTGCGTGGGCAATACCACGGAATGGCAATGTACTTGCTTGTAGTAGTAGTATATTGCTTTGTAGACTAAACATAGAATAAAATAGAATAGAGTAGAGTAGTGTAGTGTAGAGTAGATTTAGCTATAGAATATAAAAATTACAAATTTGGTTCATGAGATAAATTAAGTGAGAACAATTTAAGAACTAATAGGCGCGAAGGCTTGGTGTTTACGCATCGAGACAAGCCCAAACAAGAAAACTGTAGTAATTTACCTTTAGACTGCAAAGCAGACAGATAATTTGAAAAGTAAGTAAAATTTGTGCCACCCATGATTTTCGGTGTAGCATTGTGAATTTGTGACCGAACTGAAAGGAAATAAGCGCAATTATACCAAAATTTTACTACGCCACGGCTCGGTGAAATTAATTATTTTTGTGGGACTTTCGACTGATGCAGTTGATAAGAATTAATAGCATAAGTTACTATAAGTTTTACCAGGCATGGAAAATTCTTATACGAGTGGTTTTGGACTTTATGTCAGAGAGGTAAGGTATAATTTAAAGTGGGATCTATTACAACTTGACTTGGTTAACGGTTATTCTAAGTAAGTAGTAAACGGCTTAGGTATAATAATATCTCCAAGGTCCACAAGCCACATTAAATCTTACCCAAATTAACTTAAAGATAAATGCGAAATGAAGACGTCTACGTCAGGAAGTAAGAAAATGCCTATGCCTGTTAGTATTTATTTATGTAGGTAGTCGATAAACGTCCCACTGCAGGACACGGGACTTCTTTCAGAGAGAGAGAGTATGCCTAATTTATCACTATGTATGTATATCGTTATCAACCCTTGTATGTCCCCACTGCTGGGGCACGGGTCTCTTCCTACATCGCAGGAAGGTTAGGCCATACTCCACCACGGGGACCAAGTCCGGGTTGGTGGAGGATTGTAAGACAGTGGCGGGCCTTACTGTCAGAAGTTATCAAGCCGCCCATAAGGCCTCTGACATGGCTCAACGACTGCCATTATATGACAGCCGGCACCAACGGCTTAACGTGCCTTGGGAAGCACGGAAGCGCTCGGAAAAATGCCACTAGCGGTAGTCACGGGACGCTCACCCATCCCGTACCTGACCGCGCCTGTTGTTGCTTAACCATGCGATTGATTCCAATCACTTGGTTCGCCTAGGCCACGAGCGCTTCGTATATATATGTATGTAGGTATGTATGTATATAGCATCGATAAAATATTACAGTAATATTTTATCGATGGTATATAGGTATATATTTGTGAGTGTGCTTGTATGCGTAAGTATGGCTGCATGTGAGAGTGTAAGTGCGTGTTTGTTTCGTTTTGATGCTCCGTGAGTCACCAGGATGCCCTTGCTGAAAATCAGTGTTGTGGGTACTAACCCTCAGCTTATACTGAGCATGAGACCTTTTTGCCGCTGCATCGACATACTGTGTAGCGTTGGAATTTATTTATTCCTGCTTTCTTTTCTGTATTTTCCTTTTCTTGTCAAATTTGTTATGTCTCATCGTCATCGTCAGGCTATACTAGTCCACTGCTGGACATAGCCCTCCCCTAATGAGCGCCATAGCGCCCTGTCTTCAGCTTGCCGCATCCAGCATCTGCCTGCAGTTTTTCGCAGATCGTCATCCCACCTAGTCGGAGGGCGTCCCACACTACGTTTGCCGAGTCGCGGTCTCCACTCAAGGACACGTTTGCTCCAACGGTTGTCGGTTCTTCGCGAGATATGGCCATTTTAGTATGTCTATGTGGCGTTAAATAAATGTTTTTCTTCTTCTTAATTACTGCGCGTGCTCACTGCGGATTGTCAATTTCAACCTCTTAGGCTAGACGTGACGCTAGACGTTAGGCGTGACTGTTTCGTCACTCCGTAGATATGTATGGAGATGCGCGAAATGTCACCCAGTTGTCACGTCGTAACATGCGCGCATCTCCATACTTATCCACGGTCTTGGTAAGAGTAACGAAAGAGTCACGGTGACAAAAGTAACTCGTGCGCGCGTAGCCTTATGTATTTGATCACTTCAGACTCGGATTCCTCATAATACTTCACAAAAGCATACAGCGTCACAAATGCACACACCGTAGAAAACAAAGTCATTGGTATGTTCGGATCCCTTCGGAGTGCCTTAGGTCTCTCGCTTCAGAGTCTATTGTTCTGCCCATTGGACTGCCCTGCGCCTCCTTTACTGTCAGTATAAGAAAGAAAAATGTACACGACACAGTTACAGAGTTACGGCCCTCGCCGAGGCGACAAATTTTCGTTGCACGCGGTTCTAGGAAGTGACCCCCTACTACCGAACTACATAAAAGACGTTTCCCTCCAAAAAATTACTTACACTGGTCTTCACTTAACCTAATTTTACGTTGCACTCATAAAAAATCATACAGAATGCACAAAATTATACAATAAAGAAAGTTTATATGGCGAGTTTATTTCATTAAAAATCTCTTCCAGCCAACCCTTAATTATAAACGAGATAGGTGAAGGAACCACTCGGACGCTGTAGTGTTTGGGACATTAGGACATAGTGCTAACGAGATCTCTGTATTATGTCCATGAATATTTATATTGTTTTAGCTACGGATGTGTTTTAGCCTATTCCATTACTCCAAAAGAGGTATAATGCTATGCGAAAAATGCTCCATAGACAGTAATGGCTGTAGAAGACATCATGTGGGTTTGTCTATGGTTCTAATGAAGTCAAAACATTGCCAGTTGTCAGAACAACCGATGCCAAAAGCACACATTGGAAACGTTAAAAACTTCGTCGAAAAATAGCATAAATACAAATTCCCGAAACCACAATCACGCTCAATATCCTTCGAAGCACGTAAAATGAATTACTTTACTCGGAAGTCGCTGACCGACAGCTCCCGGAGTAGTTACCGTGGTTCACAGCGGGATAGAGGGCACGAACAGGTACGTAAATTGAAGACCCACTGCAGGTACTGCAGCCACGTGCAGGTAATGCTAATTAATCCATAGAAAAGACAACGCCGATACGTAAGCTCCTTGAGTTAAGCAATAACAAGCGTGGTCAGGTGCAGGATGGGTGACCGTCCCATGACAACGGCTAGTGGCATTTTTTTCGAGCGCTTCCGTGCTTCGCTAGGCACGTGAAGCTGTTGGTGCCGACTGTTATGTAATGGCTGTCGTCAAGCCATGTCAGAGGCCTTATGGACGGGTTGATAACTTCTGAAAGTACGGCCCGTCACTGTCTTACAACCCTCCACCAACCCGGACGTGGCCTTCTTGGTGGAGTATGGCCTAACCTACCTGCGATGAAGGAAGATACTCGTGCCCCAGCTGAGGGGACATACAAGGGTTGATACGGATTCATTATAGAAACAAACAGTAAGGCCCGCCACTGTCTTACAATCCTCCACCAACCCGTACTTGGCCCCCGTGGTGAAGTATGGCCTAACCTTCCTGCGATGCAGAAAGAGACCCGTGCCCCAGCAGTGGGGACATACAAGGGTTAATATCGAATCCATACAAAAGACTAAGCCAATACAATCCTCCACCAACCCGGACTGGGCCCCTGTGGCGGCGTACGGCCTTATCTTCCTGCAATGCAGGAAGAGATCCGTGCTCCAGGAATGAGGATATCTTCTTCTTCTTCTTCAGGCTATATTATGACGTCCACTGCTGGACATAGCCTTCCCCTAATGAGCGCCATAGCGCGCTGTCTTCAGCTTGCCGCATCCAGCATCTGCCAGCAGTTTTTCGCAGATTGTAATCCCACCTGGTCAGAGGGCGAGGATATAGGAATAATGAGGATATAAAAAGGTGTAAAAAGGCTTAGGTATTATTGTACAAAAAACTGGAGGTGAGGATATCTTAACATAGTTCCTAACATTTCAGGTACCGCCGTTGTCCTCGACTCAGGCCATAGAAGATAACATCAAAGAATACCTCAGCGATAGAATGAGTCAGATGTACGTAGTATACCCAGGGACAGATCGGGACCACTACGACGTGAGAGCAGAAAGGGTGAATGTTAATGCCACCAAGTACGTAACATGCTGTTGGCTAGAGGACCCACTTAAATACTAATACTTAAGAACTAATGAGAAAACAAGTCACTTACAAAGTCTGTGTGCGTCGACGCCTCTCGACTTGGCATCCGTTCGGGATGGGTGCACTGATAGGTTTGGGGATCCCTAGACTTCCCCGTCTATCTCAAGAGCTCTTTCCCTAGAAAGCTACCTACCTTCAGTGCAGTTTCACGGCACCAGTTTTCACCAAAATATATGTCTACTATTTTGGGTCCATCGTCTATCGCCCTAACAACCAAACTATAAATACTGGAACCGTCCCTGAACTTCTTTCGCACTTCACACGAAGATATAAGCCCGGCAATCTAATTGCCACACAAATCACACGTTTCACAAGCAACAAAACAAGAGGGCAATTTTCAACTCCAGTAGTTACGAACGTCATGGCTGCGTTCAAAAATCAAACTTCTATTCTAAACACATGCGTTAGATTTTTAAATGATTTATTTCTGTGTTCGTTCGTTCGTTTTTTCGGTTGTTCGCTCGTACGTTCGTCCGTTCATTCGTTCGTTCGGTTGTTCGCTCGTTCGTTCGTTCTTTCGTTGGTATGTACGTACGTTCGTTAGGTTGTAACGTTCTTTCGTACGTTCGTCCGTTAGTTCTGTAAGGAGTCAGGCGTAGAAATAATAGAAATGAGTGCCCTTTCAGAAATTTAATTCAATGTCAAATTCCTGAGCCACCTTTGGGCTGAAACCGAAGTGGAGAAGAAGGCAGCCAAGAAACTCCACTCGAATAATCTTTTCTCAAATAGTTTTATAAGAATTTACAAAGCACATAGCACTCTAGTTACAAAGAACACAAATCAAAAGTAACGGAAATATAACCTCACCAGACTGGCGACAAACCACGATGAACCTACTAGAAACAAATCCAGACAGCAAAAGAGCCCGGAGCGCGTACGGCGCACGCTTTATATAGGAACGGTGACGTCATGAGATTGTTGCCAGTCTCTACTACTAAAATATTCCTAACACGGCCTCTCCTGACACAGGGTCGTCCTCGACCCTCTCTGGGACAGTTCTGGTCTTGACAAGCGTGATCTTGCGCAGCACACCCACGAGAAGCGTCACAGCGCCACCTTGAGCAGTGTATCACTGCAATTTGAAAACAAGCTTAAGCATCTCATCGATTTCGCAAATTGTGCCTACATCTCACATCCATCTGTCTATCAAGGCCATCTTTCTGCTATCAAACATACTGTCTACACCACGGATCCAAAAAACACCAATAGTTTATTCTTAGCATTTCATGAACTTTCCATGTCCTATACCTTGAGTAAGTTTCACTTCGTTCTTTCATACGTTCAACGTCTATTCATCACTCATTCGTTGTCATCAGACATCAGACACAATGGATCCATTTAATTCATTAATTCACACAAACATCCCGAGGAATGCTCGCGCGCGGTTATGTGGGTACGCAGTCTTGCACAGCCACAGCAAGCGCTCAGCAGCAGTGAGCACTTGCGCACGGTAGGCGCGTAGTCGCAGCCAGCAGAGGCGCGCACTTGCGCTTGTCAGGCGCGCAGTCACAGCCAGCAGCAGCGCGCGTTTGCGCCCAGCAGCAGCGCGCAGCAGCAGCGCGCAGCAGCGCGCGTCAGTGCTCAGCAGCAGCGCGCGTCAGCGCTCAGCAGCAGCGCTCAGCAGCAGTGAGCACTTGCACACGGCAGGTGCATAGTCGCAGCCAGCAGAGGCGCGCACTTGCGCTTGTCAGGCGCGCAGTCACAGCCAGCAGCAGCGCGCGTTTGCGCCCAGCAGCAGCGCGCGTCAGTGCTCAGCAGCAGCGCGCGTCAGCAGCGTGGCGCTTGTCAGGCGCGCAGTCACAGCCAGCAGCAGCGCGCGTTTGCGCCCAGCAGCAGCGCGCGTCAGCGCTCAGCAGCAGCGCACGTCAGCGCTCAGCAGCAGCGCGCGTCAGCGCTCGGCAGCATTGTGCGTCAGCGCTCGGCAGCAGCGCGCGTCAGCGCTCAGCAGCAGCGCGTGGTCGCGCTCGGCAGCAGCGCGTGGTCGCGCTCGGCAGCAGCGTGCGTCAGCGCTTGACAGCAGCGCTCGGCAGCAGCGCGCGTCAGCGCTCGGCAGCAGCGCGCGTCAGCGCTCGGCAGCAGCGCGCGTCAGCGCTCGGCAGCAGCGCGTGGTCGCGCTCGGCAGCAGAGTGCGTCCGCGCTCGGCAGCAGCGCGGGTTCGCGCTTGGCAGCAGCGCGTGTTCGCACTTGGCAATTATGACCAGAACCATTCGGACATAGGCACGACGTTAGCATATCCGACCAGAACCATTTGAACATAGGCACGACGTTAGCATATCCAACCACAATCATTTGGACATAGGCACGACGTTAACATATCCAGCCACAATGATTTGGACATAGGCATCACAAGGGCTTATCGCATAGACTCCAGGCATACCGCCTATTTGGCAGAGCGCAGTCACACGCGACATCAGCGCGCACTCGCGCACGGCAGACACACAGTCACAGGCAGCAGCGGCGCGCAGTCGCAGCCCGCAGCGGCGCGCAGTCGCAGCCCGCAGCGGCGCGCACTTGCACTTGTCAGGCGTACAATCGCAGCTAGCAACACGCAGTTGCACGCGACAGCAACGCGTAGTCGCGTTCAACAACAGTGCCGTCGTGCTTGGCAGCAGTGCACCGCTTCGCTTAGTCGCTCGGCTTTTCCTGCACATAAAGAAAACAAACAGGCAAACTCTCTAAGCTCGTGTGTCCTTCCACTATGATATGGGCACATTGTTGTCTTATCCAGAATAACCGTAAATGAACTGAAACCGTTTTCAAGTCTTACGAATTTATTGACAAGAGTTGCATCTTATGTCACCGTGACAGGAAGAGGGTTGACATACCTTCACATTACTCCTAGATGTTCCCGTGGATTTTCCCTGTGGTAAAACTCTACAGACCCGTTCTCCTTTGATAGTTCTCACTCGGGTACGGCGCGGTTACGCTTGGCAACATGTAAGCAACAACGTGGATTTGCGTGCAGGGCAGTCTGGCTTCGTAGTAGCTTGATATGTGCACACGTCGGCCGTCAGCTACGGAAGCACCGAAAACGCAATCTATTCATCCTGAAAAGCACTCTTAATAGACAGGTTAACAACGCACCTCTCGGTACGCAACTCCGAACACAATCAAGTTCACATAATTATGTTTTGCGAATAAAAGCGAAAAGCTTACTCAGTTTTTTACATTTCGTACATTTTCCAAACAATCCAATTTACACACACATTTTTCGCATCTACTTTGCAAACAACAATATAAGCGTTACAGCTCGTGATTAAGAAAACAATAGTTGTAGCTGGCACTTGAACGAAACCTTTTTCATTTCACTTAACACTGGAATGCATTTATCAGAAACGCAACCACACTCGACCACAAAATATATTTCGCCTACTAGAGTCACTGGGAACTTCACAAACGTTGTCTTACAAGTATACAAGTAATCTTTGGTATACACTTGTAAGACAACGTTTCTTCCAACAGATCTTTCTTTTTTGTGGTGTGGTGGGTAGATTTGTTTTTGCAGTTGCTTATTGTTGCACTTCATTACACTGCCTACAAATCGACGTGTCTTATGAACATCATGATTCTTAAGGGGTAACACAAGAACTAGTCTTAAGGGGAAGCACATTATTGTCTTCACGGGACCGGGATGTAAATTAATTGCGATATTATCGAAATCATTTGCACTTGGTTACATTTTAAAGTCGTATTTACATACTTGATTGGTCTTCTATTTGTAATTCATTTAGGCGAGACTACGGCAAAGTAGCTACACGGTATTAGTTATTTGATTTATTACTCGAACAACTTTACCCACCAACCGAACCAGGTATAGACATTGCGAATTTAGGGGTCAAAACTAGACTTTAAAGTTTTGCGCACTTACTGACCTCAGCCACTGGTATAGCTTTCACAATCTGCTCTGTACCTTTTAAAAGTAGGCTCGGTGGATCTCACCAGCAGCGAGCGCGTCTCCAACGCGTTCAGTCTCGGCACAAAGGTATGCCACGATTCGCGGCTGCGACCTCGATCGCCACGATGCTTATGATCGTAATCCAAGCCCGGTCGCCATCACGATGAGTGCGGCTCCACCGCCTCGGTCACAGGATGTATTATCGGCGGTCACCACGGTAAAGCAGCGAACGAGTCGTACGCTCAATCGCGCATCTAGTCATCTGCGCTATTGGCGACCACACAAGCGCCTGTTGCGAGATCGCGAGGTTCGCGAGCGCCGCCCGCGTTTGTAGACGAGACAATCTATCAATCTGGCAAACAGAATACAAGCACGGTGTGCGAACACAACCGCTAATAACAAAGAAAGGTCTCACCCAATGGCTTTTTCTCTCGACACTTGTTTTGTGGGTAAATTAGAAAATTGCAAATAAATTCCGGAAAAGTACATAATTACTCAGGGGGCAAAAACTTCAATGTTAATGTAGGTAAGAAGGTTGAATCCCACTTCTGATGTAAGGAGTCAGGCGTAGAAATAATAGAAATGAGTGCCCTTTCAGAAATTTAATTCAATGTCAAATTCCTGAGCCACCTTCGGGCTGAAACCGAAGTGGAGAAGAAGGCAGCCAAGAAACTCCACTCGAATAATCTTTTCTCAAATAGTCTTATAAGAATTTACAAAGCACATAGCACTCTAGTTACAAAGAACACAAATCAAAAGTAACGGAAATATAACCTCACCAGACTGGCGACAAACCACGATGAACCTACTAGAAGTAAATCCAGACAGCAAAAGAGCCCGGAGCGCGTTTTTTTTTTTTTTTTAACCCTATAAAGGGCACCCTCCGGAGGACACGGGGGAGGGAGGTGGTGAATGCTCATGCATAACAGCACGGACCCGGCCGTGCTGCCAATGTGGGACTCACAAGAAGTGCGCCTACCCACTAAACACCACCTTGGGGCTAGTTTTGGTCCTAAGGACCCCTAAACCGACATCGGAGCGACCCCCTCGAGGCCAAGGACGGGTGCGCAGCGGAGCTCTCTAAAAGAAGCGTCCGCTTATAAGGTTAGCTACAGCTGCTAGGAGAGAATAGTGTCACCACAAGCGGGGACACTAGCGGGCGGGGGCTGTGTCTGCCTGGGACCGAGTCCAGTTCAGAACAGAGTTCATCGTGAGGGAGAATACAATAAAGAGAGGGACCGGGGAGTACGAAATAGTTTAATTAAACGAAACTAGAGAGCATACCGCTGTGCTCGGCAAGAGCGATAAGACGCTCAGCGGGGGAGGTGGCGGCGCGCAGCTTGCCCGCCAGTTTGGAGATCTCCGCCAGATCAATATTATTGATGGCAGCACTGATCAGCCTAAGGTCGTCAGCTGTCTGAGACCTATCTGAGGGGGGATTTGCCTGAGTGGCCGCTACGGGCTCGGCTGTGGCGGGGGGACTAGGTCGGGGGCCCCATGCGGGGGTCGGTGGGGGGCTAGGTTTGGCACTGGGGCGGCCTAGGGGTGGGAATGCAGGGGTATTCAGTGCCGGAACTGATTTCCTCTGAGCGAAGGGGGCCTTGGGAGCCTTAGCGGCGGAGGGGCGGGGGGCACGCGGGCACCCCCGGTAATTGGCCGTATGGCCGGACTGATTGCACAGTACCGGAGCGCGTACGGCGCACGCTTTATATAGGAGCGGTGACGTCATGAGATTGTTGCCAGTCTCTACTACTAAAATATTCCTAACAGTTCGTTGGTTTGTGTGGTTTATTTTCTTTATTGGTTTATAAAGTGAGTTTGAGAAAAACCATCATTAAAAAAATTACGGAAAAGACGGCCTCGCTGGCGCAGCGGTTTGGCACGCTGCTGTAAAACCGGAGGTCTCGTGTTCGATCCCATCCCCCGGGTCAAACTGGGAAACGAAATTTTCTAGTTTTTCTCGGGTCTTGGATGTTATCTATGTATTTATTGTATTAAACCTATCGTCGAGTTAGCACCTATAACACAAGCCATTTAGTTGTACTTAGTATAGGGCTAACGATATCTGTGTAATATGTCCATGAATATTTATTTATTAGCATTTACGAGGTTCCACGCAGTGACCTAGCTCCTCAAATAAAAAAAAATATATCTTTTTTTTAGATTGTTTTTTTTTGGGATTTTTAGGATCCGGCCCTGAGAACCTAGGATCAGGAACCTGAGACTAGACACCACTTACTTATTTTATTTTATTTATTTCTATTTTGGCAGCAGACAGTCACAGTGTTACAAACAGGTACTTACGATAGAAATACGAGTTTACTTAATGAAAAGACTTAAAAGTGCCAAGAATAACATTTAAGAGTTTGCCGTTTATAGTAACTAATTACACAATATAACACACGTTTATGATCATGACTTTTCTATACTATTTTTAATGCACTAACCCGTGCTAAGGACAATTTTAAAAAAACCTATTTAGCGGCTTAAAATTCCACCCATGCCGGGATTCGAACCCGTGACCTCTGGCTATCCGTGCCAGCGCTCTATCCAACTGAGCTAATGGGCGACTCACCGGCATCAGTGAAATTTCGAACCTCTTTACACTATTCTCTATATTACGTACAGGTAGCGACATCTGGCTGAAAAAGATTGCATCACTTACAGCCCCGACTACCTACTTTGCAGTTAGGTTTTTACATCGGAATGATATCGCTGTACCCACATGATAATACTATTTTTATTTTTCTTTTATTATGACTTTTCTAGTTTGTATTTATTATGTTAAATCTGTCGTCGGGTTAGCATCTGTAAAGCAAGTCATTTAGTTGTACTTAGTATAGGGCTAACGAGATCTGTGTAATATGACCATGAATTAATATTCATTTAATATTATTATTAATGCGAATTAATATTTTATTTATTAATGCTAAGTAAAACATGCTACGTTAATGCCAAAAACGGCCGGCACCACTACCACATGGACCTTTGTCACGTCCAATCTGCTTACCTTGATCGATCATACCCTTGTATGTCCCCACTGCTGGGGCACAGGTCTCTTCCTGCATTGCAGGAAGGTTAGACCATACTCTACCACGGGGGCCAAGTCCGGGTTGGTGGAGGATTGTAAGACAGTGGTGAGCCTTACTGTCAGTTGTTATCAAGCCGCCCATAAAGCCTCTGACAAGGCTTAACGACTGCCATCACATGACAATCGGCACAAACGGCTTAACTGCCTTGTGAAGCACGGAAGCGCTCGGAAAAATGCCACTGCCGGCAGTGACGGGACCGCGCCTTTTGTTGCTTAACTCAAGTGATTGATTCCAATCACTCGGTTCGACTACGCCACGAACGCTTCATCTGCTTAAGTTTATGTCTGTTAGACCCTAAAATAATTTTATTCTTTTCTAGCCTAAAACAAACGCTGTCTTACTTGTTGAAAGGCAGCTTGGGCATAGGCGTGATGGGCATGGACGAGGCATTCAAACATGGCGGCTTGTGGACTTCCTTCGGTCTGTCTATATTGATTGCACTCCTCGTGTACTACACAGCTTGGGTCAGTATCATTTAAGCAATCCAAATATGGGTTTAATAAACAACAATTCTTTTTAGAGGTCCACTCATCATGCTCATTCAAAAGATCACGTACAGACTGTTAGCTTTTAGAATATACCTCGGCTACTATTGGATAGAATCGGATAATTATATTTGTGTAATAGAAATATCGGAACTAATATGACAGATAAAACATAACATAACATTTACATACAGGCACATACATTGCTTCTGGCCCCACACTAGGATACCCTGTGTCGTGGGAACCAGAAACAACAGCACAAACATGTAAACATCCAAGACCTGGGCTTTGGTTTTTTTGTTCCCAGCCGGGATTCGAACCCGGGAACTCTTGCATGGTAGGCAGACGCGCTACCGTTACGCCACAGAGGTCGTCAAAAATGTACCCGGAACCGGCGTGCGTGCATGCAACGACTTATGAACATTAATGAAGCGAAGGTGATCTGTCAGGATCGTGGCAAATGGCAGTCCCTGGTCTCTGCCTACCCCTCTGGGATACAGGCGTGAGTTTATATATTTATGTATGTATGTATGTATGTATGTATGTATGTATTTATGTATGTATGTATGTATGTATGTAT
Source organism: Yponomeuta sedellus (assembly GCA_934045075.1). Classification (NCBI taxonomy): domain Eukaryota; kingdom Metazoa; phylum Arthropoda; class Insecta; order Lepidoptera; family Yponomeutidae; genus Yponomeuta; species Yponomeuta sedellus. Next base: position 8,898,297 of record OW203747.1, read on the forward strand.
GTATGTATGTATGTATGTATGTATGTATGTATGTATGTATGTATGTATGTATGTATGTATGTATGTATGTATGTATGTATGTATGTATGTATGTATGTATGTATGTATGTATGTATGTATGTATGTATGTATGTATGTATGTATGTATGTATGTATGTATGTATGTATGTATGTATGTATGTATGTATGTATGTATGTATGTATGTATGTATGTATGTATGTATGTATGTATGTATGTATGTATGTATGTATGTAACATGATGACACTTAATTTCGAAATCGGGACTAATATGACACTTATACAGAGCAGGAAGTAGTATTACACTCGTGTGCTTTCGGAAACCGAAGCCTACTCTAGAGCCCGAGGTATATCTAAAAGCTAACAGACTGTACAGTGATATCACTTGTAATGATTTCTACATGGTGCTCTCGACCGCCTCACACGTGCTGGCAAGCGGAATACTGTCACCGCCGCGCTACGCAAGTGTCATACAAACAGTCACGTGAAGTAACTCGTTTTTGCTGTCACGAATTTTCTGGCGCACCAAATTACATTCCTGCTGAATCAGCAGATTGTTAACCGAGGGTCGAAAGAATCAATTCCCAAGGTATTTAGACGGCTATAGTCCGAGTAGGAATTGATTCTTTTACCCGCGTTAAACACTACTTTTCATTTCGAATGAGGAAAATAAAAACTTCACAGATGACAGTAGTTTAAAAACCTATTTAGAGGCTAAAAATTTCACCCATGCCGGGATTCGAACCCGCAACCTCTGGCTATCCGAGCCAGAGGTTGCGGGTTCGAATCCCGGCATGGGTGAAATTTTTAGCCTTTAAATAGGTTTTTAAATTTGTTCCTTAGCACGGGTTAGTGCATTAAAATAAAAATAGTATAAGATGACAGTAGTTCTATTTTTAAAGTTCATTCCGGCCCTTAGGTGGGAAGTAATTTGAATGAGTTTTTCCCTCTCTATGGAGGGAAGCAGCAATTTCCACCCCATAAATAATAAGATCAAAACAACACTACTTTCCGAGTATGAGAAATTTAAAGTATAATGTTATTATGATTATCTACATAGTAATCATAGTAAGTTTTTGTTGTTGTTTGATTTCATATAAAATGTATGTATTATTATATTATAATTATGTATGTTTGTATAATTTATACATTAATAATATTATATATATATATATATATATATATATATATATATATATATATATATATATATATATATATATATATATATATATATGGCCTAGTTTATGTATTTTATTAAATATATATGAATATTAGTTGTAAGTCAGTTTATGTACATATTCTTCCTGTATACTTCATGTACACCTACCTACCTACTCTCTTCATCTTTCAGTTCTATCCATGCTAAGGTTGTCTGGAAGAGATCGCTTTTAGCGATAAGACCGCCAATTGTATACGGCAATAGCTTAGATGTGTAAGCCTTTTTATGTATTTTGTTTTCTGGTGTGTACAATAAAGAGTTCTAATCTAATCTAAAGTATATTTCCTGTACTGTAGAGGTTAATCTAGAAACTGTTATTTTTCTGCAACATAAAGTTTTGTCGTATTGTCCATTCCTTCGTAGCAAAAAATTACACACCTTTCAATATTTTCAGATGCTTGTTAGCTCCGCGCATGTGCTGTATATGCGGCTGCGAATGCCTTGGTTGACGTATCCTGACTTAGCTGAACAGGCTGCTCGTGGTGTCACGAGCGAGAAGCGTAGTAAATACTTCAGGTTAGTCACTAATACTTCAGGTTAGTGACTAACATTACCAGTTCTATAATTCGATTGTTAAACAAAACAAAATCAAAAATTGTTGACATTGACAGTGAGCTGCCATTAAACAATAATTCTAGTCAAATAAATAAAACATTCACAGTACAATACCCAATAAATTTTCGTCAAGAACACAGAACAAATAAACAAAAATAATGTGTGCATATCAAAAAAATCCTAACTGAACAAACCACTCCGGAAAATATCTGAACCAAAGGACCACAACAGGCTGGCAGCATTGTCACGCTGCACCGCCAAAGAGACCCTTTGGCCAAGATACGCACCGGAGCGGCAGTCAAGCCCACGGTCTCTCAAGCGGCGACCCAGTTCCCTAACAAGGATCTTGGTCTAATTCCCCCAAACTAGCTTGACTTCAATCACGCTAACGTCTATTAGATTTTAGAATATACCTTGGCTACTATCGGCTAGAATCGGATACATTCGTGTAATAGAAATATCGGAACTAGGTAATATGACACTTAATCACACATAACTTTTCAAAATAGTGAAGAAGAGTTTTATACAGAGCCAGAAGTAGTATTACACTCGTTTGTTTTCGACGAAGACCAAAGCCTACTTTAGAGCCCGAGGTATATTCTAAAATCTAACAGACTACACAGATGCGACGTGATATGACGTATATTTAATGTGAGTGTTGTTATGCGTGTGTAATATAAACTGGCTGGGTGTGCGTGAGTGTTTTTAATGCTTTGTGAGTCAGAAGGCCCTTGCTGAAAATCAGTGCTGTGGGTGTAAACCACTGTAAAACCTCAGCAAATATTGAACATCAGGCTTTTTTCAGCTTCATTGACACACCGCATGCACGTACAGTAACTTAAGTTTTTACTTTCATTTCTGCTTTTGTTTTGTTTCTGATTTTTTTACATTATATCAACCCTTTGTATGTCCCCACAGCACGGGCCACTTCCTGCATCGCAGGAACGTTAGGCTATACTCCACCATGAGGGTCAAGTCCTAGTTGGTGGGGGATTGTAAGGCAGTGGCGGGCTTTACTCTCAGAAGTTATCAAGCCGCCCTTAAGGCCTCTGAAGTGACTGCCATTATATTATGACAGCCGGCACTAATGGCTTAACGTGCCTTCCGAAGCACCAAACTGGTCGAAAAAGTGCCACTAGCCTTAATAATGGACTGTCACCCATCCATGCACTGATGATCCATGCACCCATGCACAGAGGCGCCCTATGTTGCTTAACCTTCGTAACAGTTATTCTATTTTTATTTTTAATGCACTAACCCGTGCTAAGGAACAAATTTAAAAACCTATTTAGAGGCTCAATTGGTAGAGCGCTGGCACGGATAGCCAGAGGTTGCGGGTTCTAATCCCGGCATGGGTGAAATTTTTAGCCTCTAAATAGGTTTTTAACTTCGTAACAGTTTAAGATCACTCGGCAGCCGGGTTACGAGCGATTCAGCTTAAGCATAATTATATAAAAATAGTTTTATATGCGTTGTTTTATCTTTGAAGTAAAGTATTTCTATCTAAAGTATTTTTCGCTGGTGAATACTAATTCAAATTCAAATAGTGTTAATGCTGTTTTTGTTTTTCAGATACCTAGTGGAACTTTTTCTCTTTACGACACAATCTGCCAACTGCAGTTTCAGTCAAATTTTAATAGCCTTGACATTGAAGCAGGTGTGCAGTAAAGATGAAGGTGGCTATGGACTGCACTTATACATAATGATCACCGTTGTACCACTACTGTGCCTCTGCCTAATAAGAAAGCTAAAATTCTTGGCTGTGTTCAGTTTCTGTGCTGATTTCTGTATTGGTAAGTATTTTACTTTACATCTGCGAAGTTATACTAGAAATAGCGATTCGACGCGACTCGGCAAACGTAGTGTAGGACACCCTCCGACCAGGTGGGATGAGGATCTGCGAAGAACTGCAGGCAGATGGCAGCCGTTAAGCCAAGTCAGAGCCCTTAGAGCCGCTTGAAAACTTCTGACAGTAAGACCAGCCACTAGTCTTGCAAGCCTCCACCAATCCGGATTTTCCCCCATGGTAGAGTATGGCCTATACCTTCCTCAGGGAAGAGACCCGTGCCCCTCGTTGGGGACATAACGGGATGATGATGAAAAGTACTAAGCCAGTGCTAGTCTGTTAGGAAAGCATAATAACTGGCTTTGTTTACACGACTCGTCGTATCAGGGAAATCACGTTCGCCATCGTGACGTAACCTTTGACCAATTCCACGCTGTTTTGTTTTCCCCGCTAGTGACATGTATATCAATCACCGTGTACTACAGCATAGAGACAATAGCCGAGGGCGAGGAACCAGCGAGGCCTGCTTGGAAGAGCTGGCACGGCATGTTCCGATTCTGCGGCTGCTGTATCTACTCCATTAATGGGATCACCACTTATTTGCCCATAGAGAACCACATGCGGGATCCCACGTGGTTCTTCCCGCTTTTGCAGATTAGTAAGTGTTTTGATGTAATAATAGGGGCTGGGCATTTGGGCTATTATGGGCATTACCCCATATGATAGCACAACGTGGCCCATATGATAGCACAAGGGGAGGCTCTATGTCCAGCAGTGGACTAGTAAAGCCTGACGACGACGAAATAGGGGCTGCGGGGCGGTAAGATTATCAGGTTCGTGGTAAGTAACAAAGCCTTGTCTCTGACTACCCCTTCGAGAGGCAGACGGTTATCTTATCGACCCATTTTATGAGTGATGTCATCAGCTCATCAAGTGAGCGGCCTACCCACAGAACAACATCCAGTTGTTGGCCACCTTAATTAGTTTCCTCCACCGTGATTTTTTCCGTCTAACCAGATATGAAGCGCTCGTGGCCTAGGCGAACCGAGTGATTGGAATCAATCACTTGGTTAAGCAACAACAGGAGCGGTCAGGTACAGAATGGGTGAGCGTTCCGTGACTACCGCTAGTGGCATTTTTCCGAGCGCGTCCGTGCATCGCGAGGCACGCTAAGCCGTTGGTGCCGGCTGTCATATAATGGCAGTCGTTAAGCCATGTCAGAGGCCTTATGGGCGGCTTGATAACTTCTGACAGTAAGGCCCGCCACTGTCTTACAATCCTCCACCAACCCGGACTTGGTCCCCGTGGTGGAGTATGGCCTAACCTTCCTGCGATGCAGGAAGAGACCCGTGCCCCAGCAGTGGGGACATACAAGGGTTGATAACGAACCAGATATCCCACCCATATCCAGTTAAGTTTCGTGATTCGTAAGTCTTCCGCTTTGGCTTTAGACAAAGACGTGATAATTGATGATTTTTTTTCAGGCTCAATCATTGTTTTATTGGCTGTAATAATGATAGGTGCTCTGGGATATGCAGCGTGGGGTGAAGATTGCGTTACTCCAATCACTTACCATATTCCCAACGATTCGTAAGTATCGTTTTGAACTTATCTATCAAGTGAAAGTATCGTGACATCTTACAAATGAAAGTGCCACGTATTGGAACTGCAAGAGGCAAGCGTAACTTAATTAGATTTTTATAACATTTCTCTTATGAGGTTACCGAAAAATCTACTTGAGTAGTATAAATTGTATAAATCTGATATCCATCTACTCATATGCTGCAAATTACTCATTCCTCACACTCTCTCACACAAAAATACTCGCACACAATACATTCATTTACACAGATCATACATGAAGTATTTATAGGTAGTCTGTTAGCTTTTAGAATATACCTCGGCTACTATCGGATAGAATCGGATATATTCGTGTAATAGAAATATCGGAACTGATTTGACAATTTCGAAATCAGAACTCGATCATCAGTACAAAAACCGGCGAAAATTGGCGAAAACCGAAGCCTACCAGAGCCTGAGGTATATTCTAAAAGCTAACAGACTATACATAATATTAATAATTGCCAAAAAACATTCCCACCTATTTTGGTACTTACTTCCTATGGCGCTAGAACCCGGTGTGGGTCTTGGCATCTTCAACACTTTTCTTCCATTTGCTCGGTCCTTTGAAAGAAACAAAGGAAATAGGTAGTTTGGTAATGAGCTAAATTGATAACTAAGCGATTTTTTAAAGCTCTCAAGGCTTGTAGTACGTTAACCGTTTGTTCTTTTTACGGTGAGTGAGGGATGAATAAACTTGATTTCACTTACTGTACCTCCCTTGTGCCACCCTCTCTTAGATTCCCTTCCTCCCATGCCATTTATGGATAGCCTCCCCTCAATGCTGCCTTAAACAATTAAGAAAAAAAAGTCCCATTGCTTTTCCAGAGGACCTTTCGTTGCGTTAAAAGTCATATTAGCAATTATGCTGAACGTAACATTTGCTGTACACTTCTGGGTACAATTTCGTATAGCTTGGCATTACATCGGAGCATTTTATAAAGACAATCCGTAAGTAGACTCTCTTTTTGATTGATTACAGTGGATACAATCCCTACTTATCAAGAAAAAACATCAACTTCGAATTTGATCCTATTTGTTAGTTTCCTGAGATTTCTTTTTTGGATATACTTCGACCAAATGCTTCTATTTGGTTGTATTAGCATAAGGGAAGATAAACAATGAATGGTGATGAAGCAAGTTCTTCTTTGCTTCATCACCATTACCAGACTCGTGGCATGTGGCAGATCCTGTTTGCCTACCGCTCCGATATACAGGCATAAGTATACGCTATGTTATGTTTCATCCTTTTGATGAAGTAACATACATTTATATAGATTTGGGGACTTGGTAAACAACATGAAGAAACTTGGAGCGGGCGAACGAACAAAGGAACGAACAAACGAACGAACTAATGAACGAATGACCTAACGAACGGACTGAAAACCAAACAACCGAACGTATTTACGAACGAACGAACTGACGAACCAACGAATGAACTAACAACCGAACGTATTTACGAACGAACAAACTGACGAAAGAACGAACAAATGAACGCATGAACGAATGAAGGTAAGGAAGAACGAAGAAACGCATGAACGAACGAATGAATGACTCAAATTATTGCGAGGTATTTAGCTAGTAGTTAATGCTTAGTGTTCGGGTTGTTGGTTGTTTCTTTCTTATTTTTTTTTTGCATTTAATATTACTGGTACTCTGTTTAAAAACCTATTTAAAGGGTAAAAATTCGTCGCCGGGATCCAAACCCGCGACCTCTGGCTATCCGTGCCAGCGCTCTTTCCAACTGAGCTAATGGGCGACTCACCGGCATCAGTGAAATTTCGAACCTCTTTACAATATTCTCTGTATTACGTACAGGCAGCGACATCTGGCTGAAGTAATTTGCATCACTTGCAGCCCCGAGTACCTACTTTGTAGTAAGGTTTTACATCGGACCCACATGATTATATTCTTTTTTTAATACACTAACCCGTGCTAAGGACATTTTAAAACATTTGGTACTCTGTTTTCAGTCATCGTCACTGTGTTGAACGCGTCTACAGAACTATTAATTTGTTTTTCGTCACCGTGGTATCAGTACTAGTACCGGATCTATATCGATCGATGAGCACTGTAAGTTTCACCGTCTGTAAGCACTTATCATTTACACATTTACAATTTTAGGTTAAAAAGCCAAAGCAAAATGGATGTGCCTTAACAAAAATAATAATAAAATTTATGGACATACTAGCTGATCCAGCGAACTTCGTACCGCCTAACAGTCGATTCTTTTTTTTTTCTCCGTAAGATTCATCCTCGTACTTCAAAGAATATGCTACAAAAAAGAATTAGCGAAATCGGTTCAGCTGCTCTCGAGATTTGCGCTTACCAACACATTCAGCGATTCATTTTTGTATTATAGACTAGCTGACCCAGCGAACTTCGTACGGCCCAACAGTCGATTGTATTTTTTTTCTCTCCGTATGAACCATCCACGTACTTCAAGAAATATTCTAAAAACAAGAATTAGTGAAATCGTTTCAACTGATCTCGAGATATCAGCTTACCAACACATTCGGCGGTTAATTTTTATATTATAGAAGATTACACAGATCTTGTCAGCCCTATACTAACTATAGCTATCGAATACGCTACATAGTATATTTGTAAAAGGTACTGTTAATTTTTTTTTTCGAATTAACTCTTATCTTTAGAACCACTAGTAGCCAGCCAGCACCACGAGTCCAACACAAGTTATTGTTCTGATAGATGTTACTAATTTATCGCGCATTTTTTTATATAAGATTTCTCAAGTCGGAATAAGATTTTTAATTTTTTTTCTTATTTATGTAGTCTAAACACATGAAGGCTATGTCCAGCAGTGGACTAATATAGCCTGAAGAAGAAAAAGAAGAAGATGTAATTTTTAATGACTAATTGCAAAAGCGCGGCTTTCAAGTGATGCGCGTTTGTTTCAGCTGGGTGCTTGCCTCCTCTTCGTCACAGGCTGTACATTTCCCGCTATAATTGAAACTATGGTCACGTGGAAAGATCATCCTGGAGGTATACGGTAATTGACAACTTTCAGACATTTGTGTAAAAACTTTTTAAGCCTGCTGCTGTTTTCATGCATACGCTGCTGATTCAAAGGTTTGAAAAATCGACCTCAATAAAAAATGGTAATGATTTTTATTTGACTGATACTGATCAAATTTATATGGGATAACCCGTGAAATATTTCGTTTGTAACAAAAATTTAATTTATAAAATTGGACGACAAGTTAATGAGTAATCAAATCACTGAAGATAATTTACATTAAGGAGCGCCATAGCGCCCTGTCTTCAGCTTGCTTACAAACATATTTAGAAGCTGAAAATTCCACCCATGCCGGGACTCGAACCTGCGACCTCTGGCACGGTTAGCCAGAGGTCGCGGTTTCGAGTCCCGGCATGGTTGGATTTTTTTGTCTCTAAATAGATTTTTTAAATTGTCCTTAGCACGTTAGGAACGGTTGGCGCATTAAAATAATATAATCACTGAAGATACTATCAAAGATATAAGGACAAGTAAAATTAGATGAGATCCGCCTCATTTTTCTCTAGTTCATTAAAAGCACTGATCATTTATAATAACATAAGAACATAAAATAAACTCACGCCTGCGTCCCGGAGGGGCAGACATTGACCAGCGTCTGCCACTTGCCACGATCCTGACAGATGTCTTTCGCTTCATTTGTCCTTGTATGCACGCACCCGGTTTAGTAAAGTATCCAACTTGTTATCTCGCTTTTTGCTAATACGAGTACATCCCGTATGTATGTATTTGTATGTATTTATTAATATAAAAGAACACATTACATGTTATAAATAAGGCCCCACAAAACCAATTACTTGGTTTGACTGTGGGAGCAGTCTCGTTTACAATAGTTTTACCAGATATTTTTACTTTTACCAGATATACAGTCGTGGTAAACTAATTAAGGACATTCAAGATAGTGAAGGGCTATAACCGGTTATGTACATTTAAATATAAAACCCTATTGATTTCTCAGCACCTATTATCAGCATAATGTGGTCCGATTATTATGCTATAAATGGCTGTAAATAAAACATTTAATAAATAGAAAAGTATTTAATATCAAAGATTAAACAGTGGCGGGCCTTGCTGTCAGAAGTTATCAAGCCGCCCATAAGGCCTCTGACATGGCTTAACGATTCATTATATAACAGCCGGCACCAACGGCTTAACGTGCCTTGCGAAGCACGGAAGCGCTCGGAAAAACTGCCACTAGCGGTAGTCACGGGACGAACACCCATAAATAACATAGTAAACTTTATTATGCTGCTTTATTATGTTGATTTACAATAAGTTCCAACCGTGTCCTTATGGGACTTCTTCAATGTTTTTATTTACTTATATTTTCTCGTTTACAGATGGGTCCTAATCAAGAACATAACTCTAATGATAAGCGGTTTCATGTTCTTTTGTGCAATGGTATATTCTAATATAAATTATATAGATAATTAAATGATTTTATTGAAATATACTGGTGTTTTGTTATTTAACGTTATTAATGGCAACCATTAAAGCCTGCGCAGATGAGGGACTATCCCCGGGTACTTTTTTGTCGGTCGATATAGATCTCTCATAAATTGTGTCGAATAACGCACACGTAGGACTAAAAGTACCCCGTACAAAAAGTCCCACAAATTACCGAGGAAATCAAGAGACCGGAGTGGACAAAAGTTCGGTGTTTACTTAAAATAAATAAGTTTGAAAAAACGCCTTTTCTTTTTGAATTTCATGTAAATTACTGTCAGCAGTTATCACGCCGTTGTTGCTTGACTCAAGTGATTGATTCCAATCACTCACTCCGGCCAGGCCACGAGCGCTTCATGACGCAGTTAGGAATCTTTAATTTACAAAAAATCGTAGCTTAAGCAAAGCCCAAAATAAAAAAAAGTAGAGGTCTTCTTTTGTGTAAACAGATAGATACATAGAGATAGATAGAGAACACTGCATTGCACAACCAGAAAAAAGAATACAACCACGATTTTTTAAATCTAAGTAATGTTATAAGAGCGATCTCATACAGCCCACCTTTGGATAGAGTGGACTGCAAGAAGAATGTAGTCGGTACGTGCATGTACATAAATAATTAAATCAATAATATATTGTAGTGTATTTAACTATCTGGCATCGGTCATCATCGTATGTCTGACTCCAGATCTTTGTCAACATTTGCGCCTAGTTGCATAAAAATCCGTTCAGCCGTTAATGCGTGATAGAGGAACAACGTCCAAACAAATTCCAAACTTCCACACTTATAATATTGTTAAAGGACAAGCGTGTTCTCAGATTTACGCTCTTTTCTTCGATATTCTAGGGTTTTTTATGTAACCTATATACTTCCTTCGTACATTTGCGAATTTGCAGTCGCAGTACCACACGCTAACTGTGAAGGAAAACATCGTGAGGAAACCCGCGGCTTGGTTGGCTCCGCACGTATTGACTAGTCTTTCCTGTGGGCTAGGCCGACTAAGTTTTCAGGATGGTATAGGTGCTGGGGTGCTGGGCAAGCCTACACCATCTATAAAACCATGTCCCAGGCACTACAGCGTCGGAGTGGTCCCTTCACCCATCTAGTGAGGATACCACTGGACGCTGGATAAATCATATCATTAAGTAGATGCAAAAAGGCCAATCATCATCATCATATACTTCCTACTGCAGAGCACAGACCTTCTCTATAAAAGAGAGGCTTTAAAAAGAGGCTTAAAAAGAGGCTTAAAAAAAGAGGCTTAATCACCACGAGTGCCCACCTCGGATTGGCAATTGGCAATCTCGTAAAAAATCAGGTCAAAATTTCTACGCAAATGTACAGTCTATTTATTCTTACTTGTCCAATTTAGTAAACAAGATTCTACCCTTAAACTGTAACTTTTTCGTCCAAAACTGCCATATGTATTTCCATAAATGAAGTAACTTGGAACACTCTTTTAGATAACACGCTGCCAATTTTATAAATAGTTCATGATAGTTCATGAATTTGCGAGAAAATGTCTAGGCATCTAATCTCAATTTTAAGGTTAGAATCTTGTTTACTAAATTGGACAAGTAAGAATAAATAGACTGTACAGGTGAAAGTTGGTTGGTTTGAAAAACCGTCGAGACGAAATTAGTAATTTAAAACGCCATTTATTTAAACTATTACCGTAAAGCGAGCAGAAGTAAAAACATGCTAAAAATTCCACCCATGCCGGGGCTCGAACCCGCGACCTCTGGCTAACCGTGCCAGCGCTCTCCCAACTGAGCTAATGGACGACTGCCGACATCAGTGAAATTTCGAACCTCTTTACCACACTCTCTGTATTGCGTACAGGCAGCAACATCTAGCTGAAGCAATTTGCACCACTTGCAGCCCCGAGTACCTACTTGGCAGTTAGGTTTTACATCGGAATGATATCGCTGTACCCACATAATTATATTCTTTTCAATGCACTAACCCGTGGTTTTACAAAACCTAACTGCAAAGTACTCGGGGCTGCAAGTGATGCAAATTGCTTCAGCCAGATGTTGCTGCCTGTACGTAATACCTACAGAGAGTGTTGTAAAGAGGTTCGAAATTTCACTGCGGCAGTTGCCCATTAGCTCAGTTGGGCGAGCGCTGGCACGGTTGATCGCGGGTTTGAGTCCCGGCACGGGTGGAATTATTAGCCTCTAAATGGGTTTTTTAAAATTGTCCTTGGCACGGGTTAGTGCATTAAAAAGAATAATATAGCCACTCCTTATTTGAAGAGTCTTTCCGATGTATGTCCTCCCTATTCATTATATTTAGATTTTATATGTATGGTTATTTATATGGTATTCCTTATGAATTCATTCATTTATTCATTCATTCATTCATTCATTCATTCATTCATTCATTCATTCATTCATTCATTCATTCATTCATTCATTCATTCATTCATTCATTCATTCATTCATTCATTCATTCATTCATTCATTCATTCATTCATTCATTCATTCATTCATTCATTCATTCATTCATTCATTCATTCATTCATTCATTCATTCATTCATTCATTCATTCATTCATTCATTCATTCATTCATTCATTCATTCATTCATTCATTCATTCATTCATTCATTCATTCATTCATTCATTCATTCATTCATTCATTCATTCATTCATTCATTCATTCATTCATTCATTCATTCATTCATTCATTCATTCATTCATTCATTCATTCATTCATTCATTCATTCATTCATTCATTCATTCATTCATTCATTCATTCATTCATTCATTCATTCATTCATTCATTCATTCATTCATTCATTCATTCATTCATTCATTCATTCATTCATTCATTCATTCATTCATTCATTCATTCATTCATTCATTCATTCATTCATTCATTCATTCATTCATTCATTCATTCATTCATTCATTCATTCATTCATTCATTCATTCATTCATTCATTCATTCATTCATTCATTCATTCATTCATTCATTCATTCATTCATTCATTCATTCATTCATTCATTCATTCATTCATTCATTCATTCATTCATTCATTCATTCATTCATTCATTCATTCATTCATTCATTCATTCATTCATTCATTCATTCATTCATTCATTCATTCATTCATTCATTCATTCATTCATTCATTCATTCATTCATTCATTCATTCATTCATTCATTCATTCATTCATTCATTCATTCATTCATTCATTCATTCATTCATTCATTCATTCATTCATTCATTCATTCATTCATTCATTCATTCATTCATTCATTCATTCATTCATTCATTCATTCATTCATTCATTCATTCATTCATTCATTCATTCATTCATTCATTCATTCATTCATTCATTCATTCATTCATTCATTCATTCATTCATTCATTCATTCATTCATTCATTCATTCATTCATTCATTCATTCATTCATTCATTCATTCATTCATTCATTCATTCATTCATTCATTCATTCATTCATTCATTCATTCATTCATTCATTCATTCATTCATTCATTCATTCATTCATTCATTCATTCATTCATTCATTCATTCATTCATTCATTCATTCATTCATTCATTCATTCATTCATTCATTCATTCATTCATTCATTCATTCATTCATTCATTCATTCATTCATTCATTCATTCATTCATTCATTCATTCATTCATTCATTCATTCTTTCTTTCATTCATTCATTCATTCATTCATTCATTCATTCATTCATTCATTCATTCATTCATTCATTCATTCATTCATTCATTCATTCATTCATTCATTCATTCATTCATTCATTCATTCATTCATTCATTCATTCATTCATTCATTCATTCATTCATTCATTCATTCATTCATTCATTCATTCATTCATTCATTCATTCATTCATTCATTCATTCATTCATTCATTCATTCATTCATTCATTCATTCATTCATTCATTCATTCATTCATTCATTCATTCATTCATTCATTCATTCATTCATTCATTCATTCATTCATTCATTCATTCATTCATTCATTCATTCATTCATTCATTCATTCATTCATTCATTTATATACTATTATTTTAATATATACGTTTAGTGTATTATATGTGTAAGTATATAATAATGTGGAAGGTTGTCTTTTTCCTTTTTTTTTTGCATGCCTGCCAAGTTTTCGTTCTACCTCCTGCGGTTGACTGGTAGAAAATGCCTATGGCATTAAGTTCGCCGCATTGTACAATTTTATGGTGCAATAAAGTATAAATAATAATAATATAAGCAGAAGTAAAACAAAAAAAATCTCATCTTACATAAAATAAGCAAATGCATGCAATTTGAAAGAAAAACTAAGCTAAAAAATATGTTTGGTACTACGCGACAGTTATGCATTTAATAAATAATATTACAAATACTAAGAGGGGATTGAATTATAGTTACACTATTTTTATTTTTAATGCACTAACCCGTGCTAAGGAACAAATTTTTTAAAAACCTATTTAGAGGCTAAAAATTTCACCCATGCCGGGATTCGAACCCGCAACCTCTGGCCATCCGTACCAGCGCTCCACCAATTGAGCCAATGAGCGACTCACGGCATCAGTGAAATTTCGAACCTCTTTACAATATTCTCCGTATTACGTACAGGCAGCGACATCTGACTTAAGCAAATTGCATTACTTACAGCCCCGACTACCTACTTTGCAGTTAGGTTTTAACATCGGAACGATATCACTGTACCCACATGATTACACTATTTTTATTTTTAATGCACTAACCCGTGCTAAGGAACAAATTTTTTAAAAATTTTTTAAATTTTTTAGCCTCTAAATAGGTTTTTTAAAAAATTTGTTCCTTAGCACGGGTTAGTGCATTAAAAATAAAAATAGTGTAATCATGTGGGTACAGTGATATCGTTCCGATGTTAAAACCTAACTGCAAAGTAGGTAGTCGGGGCTGTAAGTAATGCAATTTGCTTAAGTCAGATGTCGCTGCCTGTACGTAATACGGAGAATATTGTAAAGAGGTTCGAAATTTCACTGATGCCGTGAGTCGCCCATTGGCTCAATTGGTGGAGCGCTGGTACGGATGGCCAGAGGTTGCGGGTTCGAATCCCGGCATGGGTGAAATTTTTTAGCCTCTAAATAGGTTTTTAAAAAATGAATTATAGTTACCAAAGTGGCTGAAGGGAATTTCGGTGCGGTAGAACGTAAACTTCCATACACGAGTCCGAATCGTACGTACTTGGCCGATGTTTTTTCCTTCCCATTATACTCAAATGTGTCCCGCCGAATGAAAAATGGTGTTATGATTGGCATCAACGAAGTCTCATTGGCGTTAATAGTGCCACAATGTCATTTACAAAACCTAATGGGTCGGAATTTTTACGGTCATCTAGGCATTAAATTAATTTACTGATGGTTAATTATCTGCCTATTAATGTCTTGTTGAATATGGGCCAGTTTCTGAACTGAGAATTTCGCTAAGGTAGAATAGAATCGCTGTTTCGCAAGGCACGTTAAGTCGTTGCTGCCGGGTGTCATGCAATGGCAGTAGTTAAGCCATGTCAGAGGCCTTATGGGCGGCTTGGTAACTTCTGACAGTAAGACCCGCCACTGTCTCACAATCCTCCACCAACCCGGACTTGGCCCCCGTGGTGGAGTATGGCCTAACCTTCCTGCTATGCAAGAAGAGACCCGTGCCCCAGTAGTGGGGACATTCAAGGGTTGATATCGATGATGTTCATTTTATCCAAAGATGCTTCGCATAAAAGAATTGGTTTTTGTCCATTGGCGACGCTACTTATCACCGCGAAGCGCCTTAATATCAAACCGCGTGATTGAATGCACGTCGCCTTATATGCGCTCCGAATTTTAAACATTTGATGATAGTTGTTTAGAGTTCCACCAACCCGCGCTTGGCCCCCGTGGTGGAGTATGGCCTAACTTTCCTGCGATGCAGTAAGAGACCCGTGCCCCAGCAGTGGGGACATACAAGGGTTGATATCGAATTAAGAGTTTAGTTAAGCCAAAATTTAAATACCCAAAAAAGTTATCTAGACTATCTAAAGTATTTCTTTAACTTATCTAAAGTATTTCTAAAGTAGTGATATATGAAGTGGGTACTACCTACTTTATTTATGCAAATATTACGTTAACATATAAAATGTTAATGTTATTACACTATTCTTATTTTTAATGCACTAACCCCTGCTAAGGAACAAATTTAAAAACCTATTTAGAGGCTAAAAATTTCACCCATGCCGGGATTCGAACCCGCAACCTCTGGCTATCCGTACCAGCGCTCTACCAATTGAGCCAATGGGCGACTCACGGCATCAATGAAATTTCGAACCTCTTTACAATATTCTCTGTATTACGTACATGCAGCGACATCTGACTTAAGCAAATTGCATTACTTACAGCCCCGACTACCTACTTTGCAGTTAGGTTTAACATCGGAACGATATCACTGTACCCACAGTGATATCGTTCCGTAATACAGAGAATATTGTAAAGAGGTTCGAAATTTCACTGATGCCGTGAGTCGCCCATTGGCTCAATTGGTAGAGCGCTGGTACGGATAGCCAGAGGTTGCGCGTTCGAATCCCGGCATGGGTGAAATTTTTAGCCTTTAAATAGGTTTTTAAAAATGTTAATGTTATGTCTGGGTGAAACTTTAAATTTAAAATTTCAATTTAAAAAATTGTACAAACAAAAAATTTTGTATCTTTTTATTTTGCACTCAGCGACTCTGTAATTAAGTTTTTATCCCTTAACTTAAAGTTCCAAGGCTTTTGCTGAAAATCAGCGTCGGCAGTGGAGCATGTTCCCTGGCGACTTTAAGCTGAGCACAAGGCCTTTTTGCCAAATTTAGTTCTTAAGACATTTTCTCAGTTATTGTACCTACCTTGTTTATTTATTTTTTTGTTGGCAATAAAAACATTTCACTTTCACTTTATTTCTTTAAGTAACCTATAGACGTCCCACTGCAGGGCACATCCCTTCTCTTACAGAGAGAGAGCACGGGCTTTCTTGCCACGCGTGCCCACCGCGGATTGGCAATGTCAAGCGCTGAGATATATAAATACTCACATATAACACAATACTCACACTTTAGACACTCTGGTTTCCTCACGATGTTTTCCTTCTCAATTTCTCAATTAGCGAGTGGTATTGCTACTATAAATGCACATAACTTGAAAAACAAAGTGATTGGTACATGCCTTCACTGGGAATCGAACCCGGTAAAAGTAATTACCTAGTATTGTATCCCCACTGCTGGGGCATGGGTCTCTTCTTGCATCGCAGGAAGGTAAAGCCATACTCCACCACGGGGGCCAAGTCCGGGTTTGTGAAGGATTGTAAGACAGTGGCGGGCCTTACTGTCAGAAGTTATCAAGCCGCCCATAAGGCCTCTGACATGGCTTAACGACTGCCATTACATGACAGCCGGCACCAACGGCTTAGCGTGCCTTTCGAAGCACGGAAGCGCTCGGAAAAAATGCCACTAGCGGCAGTCACGGGACGGTCACCCATCCTGCACTTGACCGCGACTATTGTTGCTTAACTTCCAATCACTCGGTTCGGCTAAGCCACGAGCGCTACGTAGTGGTATTAAAGTAAATTACGTACAATAACGCAAATTGCATGAAGATACACGAGATAATTATATGGAGTGAACATGACTATAATTGGTAGGTATAATTGCGGTTTTAACATGAATCCTGTATCGATTGTTTAATTCATTTTGTTTTCATGTCATATAATTTTTTTTAGAGAGTGTATGTCCCAATCACACTTAATATTATAAAGGCGAAAGTTTGTTAGTGCGTATGTTTGTTACTTCTTCACGTCTAAACGGCTGGAGCTATTTTGATAAAAGTTGGTACGGAGTTAGCTGACACCCTGGCTTAACACATAGGCTACGTTTTACTGCGGGAAAATATCTTATTCCCACGGGAACACCGCGAGGCATAGCTAGTGTAAAAATAATAACGATTATAAACCTATTTAGAGGCTAAAAATTTCACCCATGCCGGGATTCGAACCCGCAACCTCTGGCTATCCGTGCCAGCGCTCTACCAATGAACTGTCGACAGCTAAAGTCTCAGATTTGAAAGAGATAGTCAAATTAGTGCCAAACGATGCCAAATCATTTGTGGGTTTTCAAAAAATGTCAGTGTTGGAAATTTTGAAGATGATGTTGAAGGGTTTGGGAGAGATGTTGATTTCAATTTGAGCCAATGGGCGACTCACCGGCATCAGTGAAACTTCGAACCTTTTCACACTATTCTCTGTATTACGTACAGGCAGCGACATCTGACTTAAGCAAATTGCATCACTTACAGCCCCGACTACCTACTTTGCAGTTAGGTTTTACATCGGAACGATATCACGGTACCTTATCACCTTAGCATGGGTTAGTGCATTAAAAATAATATAATCATGTGGGTACAGTGATTTGACGAAGTTATGCGAAAACATAGTCAAAAAAAAAGTAGTATACGCGTCGAATTGATAACCTCCTCCTTTTTTTAAGTCGGCTAAAAATGTCCTTTATGATTTTTTTCATTCACACAGCGTCCAGTGGCACCTTCACTCACACTAGATGGGTGAAGGTACTGGGAGCCTAAAAGCCTGCGCAGACGAGGGACTATCCCCCGGGTACTTTTTTGTCCGTCGATATATATCTCTTATAAATTGTATCGAACAACGCATACGAAGGACTAAAAGTACCCCGTGTAACGTTGTAATTACGTCACTATGAAGCATCTACACTTTCGAGCGCAACTATCCGTAACCATTAGGTAATCCCTAAGAACCGGTCGCCCCACTCTGCGCGTGCGCTGCGCTGCTTCTGAGCAGAGCAATCCACGTCGGGACACCCGTACAAAAAGTCCCTCAAGTTACCGAGGACATCAAGAGACCGGAGTGGACAAAAGTTCGATGTTTTCTTTCAAAACGCATTTTCTTTTTCAACTTCACGTAAATTACAACACAATGTTATCTCATAATATTTGCTGCCATAGCGTACGCTTCACTCAATTTCCGGGGAACAAATGACCGCACTCCGTAGGGGTTGAGTCCGCGATAAGTACTCGGAGGACATTTTTTGCGATTCAGTGACTTTTTTCCTAAGCGACATAAGTCCCTCGTCTGCGCAGGGCTTCAGACGGAGTTTACACGTTCAGTCTGGCATCAGTCAATTCCATCAGTCTGGTTAGACTGACGGCAGAGTGATTGTCTAATCAGTGGACTGATGGACCAGACTGAGGGATATTCGAATATTTTGATGCTTCACCAGTCTGGCATCAATTCGAGCTTGATCAAGGTCACGGACTGAACTGATGCAAGACTGAACGTGCTAACTCCGTCTTAGACATCGTTTTTTAGCATACCACCCTGACCATATTGTCGGCCTAGCCCACAGGAAAAACAGACAAAAAAAAATACAAGCGAAGCCAACCAATCTCCGGATTCCCCACGATGTTTTTCTTCACGATTAGCGTAAACAAAGGCACAATGTAAATTTAAATAACTTAATCTACCAGAGGGCGAAAACCACGAAAGACTTATCTGCCGCTGTTATCGCTCGGTTAGGTAACATGAGAGGTATATTTTTTTATCCCTAAATACATAAATAGATTTTAGTATATTTTTATATTGCTGAGGCTTTTTCTGTATACTTTCTAAGATTTCTGTTGATAAATCATTAGGTAACTGAGGCAGAATATACTGGCAAGTCCGCTTACCAAAGTGGTTAATATCATTTGGTAGGATATAATGTAGCAAGTAAGCTAAAGAGCGCATAATAATATCATATTAATTGAATTTTAATTTTACCACAAACACTTACGATTAAAAGAGGAATAAACAAAACATCGGCCAATTAATGAAGCGCTCGTGGCCTAGTCGGTCCGAGTGATTGGAATCAATCACTTGAGTTAAGCAACACGCGGTCAGGTGCAGGATGGGTAACCGTGCCGTGACTACCGCTGGTGGTGTTTTTTCCGAGCGCTTCCGTACTTCGCACAAGGCACGTTAACCCATGTCAGAGCCCTTATGGCTTGATAACGGCTGCGGCTTCTGACTGTAAAGTCCGCCACTGTCTTGCAATTCTCCACCAACCCGAACTTGGCCCCGTCGTGGAGTATGGCCTAACCTTCGCGCAATGCAGGCAAAGACCCGTGCCCCAGCAGTAGGGACATACAAGGGTTGATATCGAAACAAATAATATTGAGACGTAGTTAAGATAAGAATATTCTATTGGGTTCCAGTCGGTAGCAGGCAGTTCACTTTAGTCCTTGTTATATCTTAAGACGGTTTTGCTAAGTATGCCTATTAGCTTGCTATCAGTAATCGTGAAACAGTACAGTCTGTTAGCTTTTAGAATATACCTCGGCAACTATCGGATAGAATCGGATATATTCGTGTTATAGAAATATCGGAACTAATATCATTGAATTCTAATATGACACCATTGAATTTGAAATTCAATGATGACACTTAATTTCGAAATAACTTATCGAAATAGTGAAGAAATTTTTTGTACAGAGCAGGTAGTGGTATTACACTCGTGTGCTTACGGCGAAAACCGAAGCCTACTCTAGAGGCCGAGGTATATTCTCCGACCTAACAGAATGTAACCAAATTCAGGTCCGCGAGGTCATTGTTTATCACAGCTGTTTTTATGAGCCGGTTTTCACGGTTAGGTGCATCGGTGTTCCATATAAAAATGTGGCCGGACTTTGCATGATTTTAGTAAAACTGTTATTTGGCATAGCGATTCTTGTGTACTGAATTACTGATTGATACCGCTCTCTGCTGTGTGGTGTCGGGCTGGAGAATCTGCTGCGTGGTGCTTGGAGAATAGCACCAACCCAATTCTTTCCGCGGTTGTAAAAGGCGACTAAGGAACATAAACCGGGGGGTGGGCAGCAGCGCCCCGAGCAGTACAATTCCACCGAACTGCGATCCCCAACCCGCATGCCCAGCGTGGGTATTATGGGCATTACCCCCTATGATAGCACAACGTGGCGCTCTTAGGGGAGGGCTATGTCCAGCAGCGGACTAGTATAGCCTGACGATGACGATGACCGCTCTCAAAGCGATTTCCTCTTAGCACGTTTATTCGATATCAACCCTTGTATGTCCCCACTGTTGAGGTACGGGTCTCTTCCTGTATCGCAGGAAGATTAGGCCATACTCCACCACGGGGGCCAAGTCCGGGTTGGTGGAGGATTGTAAGACAGTGGCGGGCCTTACTGTCAGAAGTTATCCAGCCGCCCGTACGGCCTCTGAAATGACTTACCGACAGCACGTTTATTAATTGTATTAAATTACTAATACCATAGTTTCTACCTATTTATTCAGGCATAAACTCTATCCAGTGAGTAAGAACAAAAAAATGATTTTAGTCATAACCCTAAAAAAATTGCTGTTGCTTGCGACTGTAAGCTTTCGATTTCTCTATTGAATTGTACCTCTCCAAAGCGCGCTTAAAATGCATAAAAATAAAGAAAATGTAAACTTGGCCTAAGTACAGTCGACAGCACGTCAACTTATACATACGGGCACTTAATGAGTTACGTCACGTTAGAATTTGCAACAACACTGTATAGCTTGACCTGCAGTCGACTGAACCTCGTCCCCACCAATCAGGCTTAACATACATACACAGGGTGAATTTTTGAGACGGGCCAGTAAGGGCAGACACCTTAACCGTTACAGTTACAGGAAAATCTTTTTAGGATATCTTAAAAATGTTTATACATTTTTTAAAATGTGTCACAGTGTTTATTATGGACCTACTCCGAATTGACTTCACTGACTTTTGTGATTTTTTTTTATTTCATAGGTCTGAGTAAAAGTAGTTGGCTTATTAATATGGTAAAACAACGTTGCAGGGTCGTCCAGTCTAATAAATAAAAATTTCGTGTCACAGTGTTTAACATTAACAACACATTTAAAAACCTATATAGAGGCTAAAAATTTCACCCATGCCGGGATTCGAACCCGCAACCTCTGGCTATCCGTACCAGCGCTCTACCAATTGAGCCAATGGGCGACTCACGACATCAGTGAAATTTCGAACCTCTTTACAATATTCTCTGTATTACGTACAGGCAGCGACATCTGACTTAAGCAAATTGCATTACTTACAGCCCCGACTACCTACTTTGCAGTTAGGTTTTAACATCGGAACGATATCACTGTACCCACATGATTACACTATTTTTATTTTTAATGCACTAACCCGTGCTAAGGAACAAATTTAAAAACCTATTTAGAGGCTAAAAATTTCACCCATGCCGGGATTCGAACCCGCAACCTCTGGCTATCCGTACCAGCGCTCTACCAATTGAGCCAATGGGCGACTCACGACATCAGTGAAATTTCGAACCTCTTTACAATATTCTCTGTATTACGTACAGGCAGCGACATCTGACTTAAGCAAATTGCATTACTTACAGCCCCGACTACCTACTTTGCAGTTAGGTTTTAACATCGGAACGATATCACTGTACCCACATGATTACACTATTTTTATTTTTAATGCACTAACCCGTGCTAAGGAACAAATTTAAAAACCTATTTAGAGGCTAAAAATTTCACCCATGCCGGGATTCGAACCCGCAACCTCTGGCTATCCGTACCAGCGCTCTACCAATTGAGCCAATGGGCGACTCACGACATCAGTGAAATTTCGAACCTCTTTACAATATTCTCTGTATTACGTACAGGCAGCGACATCTGACTTAAGCAAATTGCATTACTTACAGCCCCGACTACCTACTTTGCAGTTAGGTTTTAACATCGGAACGATATCACTGTACCCACATGATTACACTATTTTTATTTTTAATGCACTAACCCGTGCTAAGGAACAAATTTAAAAACCTATTTAGAGGCTAAAATTTTCACCCATGCCGGGATTCGAACCCGGCATGGTAGGTAATAATAGGTTTTTAAATTTGTTCCTTAGCACGGGTTAGTGCATTAAAAATAAAAATAGTGTAATTAACAACACATTTAATTTTTTTTTGTGTACATACAGTAACATACATTGCTTCAGGCCCCACACTAGGATACCCTGTGTCGTGGGAACCAGAAACAACGACATCACAAACATGTAAACATCCAAGACCAGGGTTTTTTTTTGTTTCCAGCCGGGATTCGAGCCCGGGACCTCTTGCATGGTAGGTAAATGCGCTACCGCTACGCCAGAGGTTTGTTAACGAACTCCTCCAAAACGGCTTCACAGATTTTCATTATTTTATTTTTATTTATGTTATTAAGTTTACAAAACAGAATACAGTGGTTACAAATTCAACTTAAAAATTCATAAACTGTTTGTGTTTTGGACTGCAGTCCAAGGTATGTGAACATAATTATAGAGGTTTTCCAAATTGAAAGCGGGATATGCAGTAATAACTTAATCTAGAACATTAAAAAGTTTAACGTAAATTAATTACATCACAAATAACTTTAATCAATCATTCAATTATTGTGTGAAGCGTTGGATGAAGACGAGTTACAAATTATAGAGCCAATATTTTTTTTGTGTATCGTAGGTCCGGAATAGGTCGAAGGCCCCGCGGTTCATTACGTAAAATAATCGTTTTTTCCATGGAGATAAGATATTTTCGCGCAGTAAAACATAGCCTATGTGTTAATCCAGGGTGTGAGCTAACTGCATACCATTTTTTTTATTTCATAGGTCTGAGTAAAAGTAGTTGGCTTATTAATATGGTAAAACAACGTTGCAGGGTCGTCCAGTCTAATAAATAAAAATTTCGTGTCACAGTGTTTAACAATAACAACACATTTAAAAACCTATATAGAGGCTAAAAATTTCACCCATGCCGGGATTCGAACCCGCAACCTCTGGCTATCCGTACCAGCGCTCTACCAATTGAGCCAATGGGCGACTCACGACATCAGTGAAATTTCGAACCTCTTTACAATATTCTCTGTATTACGTACAGGCAGCGACATCTGACTTAAGCAAATTGCATTACTTACAGCCCCGACTACCTACTTTGCAGTTAGGTTTTAACATCGGAACGATATCACTGTACCCACATGATTACACTATTTTTATTTTTAATGCACTAACCCGTGCTAAGGAACAAATTTAAAAACCTATTTAGAGGCTAAAAATTTCACCCATGCCGGGATTCGAACCCGCAACCTCTGGCTATCCGTACCAGCGCTCTACAAATTGAGCCAATGGGCGACTCACGACATCAGTGAAATTTCGAACCTCTTTACAATATTCTCTGTATTACGTACAGGCAGCGACATCTGACTTAAGCAAATTGCATTACTTACAGCCCCGACTACCTACTTTGCAGTTAGGTTTTAACATCGGAACGATATCACTGTACCCACATGATTACACTATTTTTATTTTTAATGCACTAACCCGTGCTAAGGAACAAATTTAAAAACCTATTTAGAGGCTAAAAATTTCACCCATGCCGGGATTCGAACCCGCAACCTCTGGCTATCCGTACCAGCGCTCTACCAATTGAGCCAATGGGCGACTCACGACATCAGTGAAATTTCGAACCTCTTTACAATATTCTCTGTATTACGTACAGGCAGCGACATCTGACTTAAGCAAATTGCATTACTTACAGCCCCGACTACCTACTTTGCAGTTAGGTTTTAACATCGGAACGATATCACTGTACCCACATGATTACACTATTTTTATTTTTAATGCACTAACCCGTGCTAAGGAACAAATTTAAAAACCTATTTAGAGGCTAAAATTTTCACCCATGCCGGGATTCGAACCCGGCATGGTAGGTAATAATAGGTTTTTAAATTTGTTCCTTAGCACGGGTTAGTGCATTAAAAATAAAAATAGTGTAATTAACAACACTTTTAAATTTTTTTTGTGTACATACAGTAACATACATTGCTTCAGGCCCCACACTAGGATACCCTGTGTCGTGGGAACCAGAAACAACGACATCACAAACATGTAAACATCCAAGACCAGGGTTTTTTTTTGTTTCCAGCCGGGATTCGAGCCCGGGACCTCTTGCATGGTAGGTAAATGCGCTACCGCTACGCCAGAGGTTTGTTAACGAACTCCTCCAAAACGGCTTCACAGATTTTCATTATTTTATTTTTATTTATGTTATTAAGTTTACAAAACAGAATACAGTGGTTACAAATTCAACTTAAAAATTCATAAACTGTTTGTGTTTTGGACTGCAGTCCAAGGTATGTGAACATAATTATAGAGGTTTTCCAAATTGAAAGCGGGATATGCAGTAATAACTTAATCTAGAACATTAAAAAGTTTAACGTAAATTAATTACATCACAAATAACTTTAATCAATCATTCAATTATTGTGTGAAGCGTTGGATGAAGACGAGTTACAAATTATAGAGCCAATATTTTTTTTGTGTATCGTAGGTCCGGAATAGGTCGAAGGCCCCGCGGTTCATTACGTAAAATAATCGTTTTTTCCATGGAGATAAGATATTTTCGCGCAGTAAAACATAGCCTATGTGTTAATCCAGGGTGTGAGCTAACTGCATACCAAATTTTATAAAAATCGCTCCAGCCGTTTAGACACTGAGATAATAAAACTTTCGCAATTATAAATAAATAAATAAATAAACAAACAAACAAACAAACAAACAAACAAACAAACAAACAAACAAACAAACAAACAAACAAACAAACAAACAAACAAACAAACAAACAAACAAACAAACAAACAAACAAACAAACAAACAAACAAACAAACAAACAAACAAACAAACAAACAAACAAACAAACAAACAAACAAACAAACAAACAAACAAACAAACAAACAAACAAACAAACAAACAAACAAACAAACAAACAAACAAACAAACAAACAAACAAACAAACAAACAAACAAACAAACAAACAAACAAATAAACAAATAAATAAATAAATAAATAAATAAATAAATAAATAAATAAATAAATAAATAAATAAATAAATAAATAAATAAATAAATAAATAAATAAATAAATAAATAAATAAATAAATAAATAAATAAATAAATAAATAAATAAATAAATAAATAAATAAATAAATAAATAAATAAATAAATAAATAAATAAATAAATAAATAAATAAATAAATAAATAAATAAATAAATAAATAAATAAATAAATAAATAAATAAATAAATAAATAAATAAATAAATAAATAAATAAATAAATAAATAAATAAATAAATAAATAAATAAATAAATAAATAAATAAATAAATAAATAAATAAATAAATAAATAAATAAATAAATAAATAAATAAATAAATAAATAAATAAATAAATAAATAAATAAATAAATAAACAAACAAACAAACAAACAAACAAACAAACAAACAAACAAACAAACAAACAAACAAACAAACAAACAAACAAACAAACAAACAAACAAACAAACAAACAAACAAACAAACAAACAAACAAACAAACAAACAAACAAACAAACAAACAAACAAACAAACAAACAAACAAACAAACAAACAAACAAACAAACAAACAAACAAACAAACAAACAAACAAACAAACAAACAAACAAACAAACAAACAAACAAACAAACAAACAAACAAACAAACAAACAAACAAACAAACAAACAAACAAACAAACAAACAAACAAACAAACAAACAAACAAACAAACAAACAAACAAACAAACAAACAAACAAACAAACAAACAAACAAACAAACAAACAAACAAACAAACAAACAAACAAACAAACAAACAAACAAACAAACAAACAAACAAACAAACAAACAAACAAACAAACAAACAAACAAACAAACAAACAAACAAACAAACAAACAAACAAACAAACAAACAAACAAACAAACAAACAAACAAACAAACAAACAAACAAACAAACAAACAAACAAACAAACAAACAAACAAACAAACAAACAAACAAACAAACAAACAAACAAACAAACAAACAAACAAACAAACAAACAAACAAACAAACAAACAAACAAACAAACAAACAAACAAACAAACAAACAAACAAACAAACAAACAAACAAACAAACAAACAAACAAACAAACAAACAAACAAACAAACAAACAAACAAACAAACAAACAAACAAACAAACAAACAAACAAACAAACAAACAAACAAACAAACAAACAAACAAACAAACAAACAAACAAACAAACAAACAAATAAATAAATAAATAAATAAATAAATAAATAAATAAATAAATAAATAAATAAATAAATAAATAAATAAATAAATAAATAAATAAATAAATAAATAAATAAATAAATAAATAAATAAATAAATAAATAAATAAATAAATAAATAAATAAATAAATAAATAAATAAATAAATAAATAAATAAATAAATAAATAAATAAATAAATAAATAAATAAATAAATAAATAAATAAATAAATAAATAAATAAATAAATAAATAAATAAATAAATAAATAAATAAATAAATAAATAAATAAATAAATAAATAAATAAATAAATAAATAAATAAATAAATAAATAAATAAATAAATAAATAAATAAATAAATAAATAAATAAATAAATAAATAAATAAATAAATAAATAAATAAATAAATAAATAAATAAATAAACAAACAAACAAACAAACAAACAAACAAACAAACAAACAAACAAACAAACAAACAAACAAACAAACAAACAAACAAACAAACAAACAAACAAACAAACAAACAAACAAACAAACAAACAAACAAACAAACAAACAAACAAACAAACAAACAAACAAACAAACAAACAAACAAACAAACAAACAAACAAACAAACAAACAAACAAACAAACAAACAAACAAACAAACAAACAAACAAACAAACAAACAAACAAACAAACAAACAAACAAACAAACAAACAAACAAACAAACAAACAAACAAACAAACAAACAAACAAACAAACAAACAAACAAACAAACAAACAAACAAACAAACAAACAAACAAACAAACAAACAAACAAACAAACAAACAAACAAACAAACAAACAAACAAACAAACAAACAAACAAACAAACAAACAAACAAACAAACAAACAAACAAACAAACAAACAAACAAACAAACAAACAAACAAACAAACAAACAAACAAACAAACAAACAAACAAACAAACAAACAAACAAACAAACAAACAAACAAACAAACAAACAAACAAACAAACAAACAAACAAACAAACAAACAAACAAACAAACAAACAAACAAACAAACAAACAAACAAACAAACAAACAAACAAACAAACAAACAAACAAACAAACAAACAAACAAACAAACAAACAAACAAACAAACAAACAAACAAACAAACAAACAAACAAACAAACAAACAAATAAATAAATAAATAAATAAATAAATAAATAAATAAATAAATAAATAAATAAATAAATAAATAAATAAATAAATAAATAAATAAATAAATAAATAAATAAATAAATAAATAAATAAATAAATAAATAAATAAATAAATAAATAAATAAATAAATAAATAAATAAATAAATAAATAAATAAATAAATAAATAAATAAATAAATAAATAAATAAATAAATAAATAAATAAATAAATAAATAAATAAATAAATAAATAAATAAATAAATAAATAAATAAATAAATAAATAAATAAATAAATAAATAAATAAATAAATAAATAAATAAATAAATAAATAAATAAATAAATAAATAAATAAATAAATAAATAAATAAATAAATAAATAAATAAATAAATAAATAAATAAATAAATAAATAAATAAATAAATAAATAAATAAATAAATAAATAAATAAATAAATAAATAAATAAATAAATAAATAAATAAATAAATAAATAAATAAATAAATAAATAAATAAATAAATAAATAAATAAATAAATAAATAAATAAATAAATAAATAAATAAATAAATAAATAAATAAATAAATAAATAAATAAATAAATAAATAAATAAATAAATAAATAAATAAATAAATAAATAAATAAATAAATAAATAAATAAATAAATAAATAAATAAATAAATAAATAAATAAATAAATAAATAAATAAATAAATAAATAAATAAATAAATAAATAAATAAATAAATAAATAAATAAATAAATAAATAAATAAATAAATAAATAAATAAATAAATAAATAAATAAATAAATAAATAAATAAATAAATAAATAAATAAATAAATAAATAAATAAATAAATAAATAAATAAATAAATAAATAAATAAATAAATAAATAAATAAATAAATAAATAAATAAATAAATAAATAAATAAATAAATAAATAAATAAATAAATAAATAAATAAATAAATAAATAAATAAATAAATAAATAAATAAATAAATAAATAAATAAATAAATAAATAAATAAATAAATAAATAAATAAATAAATAAATAAATAAATAAATAAATAAATAAATAAATAAATAAATAAATAAATAAATAAATAAATAAATAAATAAATAAATAAATAAATAAATAAATAAATAAATAAATAAATAAATAAATAAATAAATAAATAAATAAATAAATAAATAAATAAATAAATAAATAAATAAATAAATAAATAAATAAATAAATAAATAAATAAATAAATAAATAAATAAATAAATAAATAAATAAATAAATAAATAAATAAATAAATAAATAAATAAATAAATAAATAAATAAATAAATAAATAAATAAATAAATAAATAAATAAATAAATAAATAAATAAATAAATAAATAAATAAATAAATAAATAAATAAATAAATAAATAAATAAATAAATAAATAAATAAATAAATAAATAAATAAATAAATAAATAAATATTCATGGACATATTACACAGTGCGAAACGTGAAGCGCTCGTAGCCTAGGCGAATCGAGTGATTGGAATCAATCACTTGGTTAAGCAACAACAGGCGCGGTCAGGTACGGGATGGGTGAACGTCCCGTGACTACCACTAGTGGCATTTTTCCGAGCGCTTCCGTGCTTCGCAAGGCACGTTAAGCCGTTGGTGCCGGCTGTAATATAATGGCAGTCGTTAAGCCATGTCAGAGGCCTTATGGGCGGTTTGATAACTTCTTACAGTAAGGCCCGCCACTGTCTTACAATCCTCCACCAACCCGGACTTGGCCCCCGTGGTGGAGTATGGCCTAACCTTCTTACTACGCAGGAAGAGACCCGTGCCCCAGCAGTGGGGACAACAAGGGTTGATAACGATATTACACAGATCTCGTTAGCCCCACACTAAGTACAACTAAATGACTTGTGTCACAGATGCTAAGTCGACGATAGATTTCATTCAATAAATACCTACATAGATAACATCCAAGACCCGAGACAACCTAGGAAAGTTCGTTTCCCAGTTTGACCCGGTCGGGGATCGAACCCGAGACCTTCGGTTTGACAGTCAGCGTGCCAAACCGCTGCGCCACCGAGGCCGTCATAATATTAGCGTGATGTGATATGATATATATATACTATAGTATAATAAACGTTTGCAGGGCGAACCAGTAGTGCATAAAAATCCAAGTTTCCCGCAAGTTGTAACGGTGCAAACCTCTTCACACCATTTTTATTTCTTTTTCTGTAATCTATCATTTTCAAATATTTAAATTATGTACGTCACACATTCGATTTCCCTCATTTTTCACCACTACTACTTTACGCTTTGACCAGATCTGACTTTTTTACCTGCTTCTCCGTTTATCCGTTTTTATCCAGTTTTCTGTTAATATTATTACAATTCTACAAATAAAACAACACCTGAAGTCGTTCCAGTTTTTATTTTTATTTATAAAAGTTATACAACGTTCCAAAGTTACTTCCTTATAGTAGGTTGGAACGTTTCTGCTTAACACCGTCCATATTAAGAACCAAAAGACGATGTGCTCAGTGGTGCTCATCTGAATAATAATAATACGAAACAGAAAGAGAGCATAGATTGATAACGAAGGCTATCTTCAGACAAATAAGTTGCTTTGAACGGAGCTCTGCTCAGCACGGAGTGTCAGTCCGTTCCTTGAAAGCCTAGTCGACAGTGCAGTGATAATGTTTGTGTGACTTTTTTTATAAATATAATAATACGAGTTTCCGGTTTTAAAATAAAGTTTTGCAACTATGGAGCTGAGTGAGAGAAATCATGTAAGTATTTGAGAAAGAAGAACTTTTCTAGTTTGTCTCGGGTCTTAGATGTTATCTATGTATTTATTTAAATCCATCGTCGAGTTAGCACCTGTAACACAAGTCATTTAGTTGTACTTAGTATAGGGCTAACGAGATCTGTGTCCATGAATATTTATAATTTTTTATTACTAGCTGACCCAGCGAACTTCGTACTGCCTATCAGTCGATTCTTTAATTTTTCTCTGCGTAAAAACCATCCTCGTACCTGAAGGAATATTCTAAAAAAAATTAGCATAATCGGTTCAGTTGCTCTCGAGATTTACGCTTACCAACACATTCAGCGATTCATTTTTATATGATAGATTATTATTTAACTTTGTATAATAATTTTTTAGTTTTCTTTTTAAATAAAAACTGTAGTGTCGCAACTACAACTGAATTCTATGGATGTGGAAATACTTCAGAGGATTCGGTCCGTAGTTTATTTATTTATAAATGTGTACAGGATAGCTTAGTTCTTTGATAATTGTATGATTAGGTTACGAAATAAGTCACTCTATGGTAATCGGTCCATGAAGGCTTTATAAAACATCTATATAGTATCTATTATAGTATCTATTATAGTATCTACATCTTTACAGTATCAACCTATCTTTACAACCGCCTGTAAAGGTTTGATATGCTGAAGACCTTACCTACGAGTTGTGATTGGCCGCTACTTATTGTAATTAATTTCTTAATATAGCGTGCCATAGGCCTTTGCTAAGTTGTGCATGTAAAATTAAAAACTAATAATGACCACCGCTAACAGATAAACCGAACAGGTTTCCGAGAGCGGCTGGATTATAAGAAACACTTGTTACATAAGGTATTTCACAAATAATAAAAAAATCTATTGACACTATTATAGTGTCTATTGGAAATCTGATAGATCTATAATAGATCTATCAGAATATTTTTTTTAGTAGGCCAGGTTACACTTGACCCCAGTCACGCCTGATGGTAAGCGAAGACGAGGTCTGTGATGTTACGTGCTTACCTGTTAAATGCCGGTTAACTCTACTTTTAAAGATAAAAAAATATTAAACATTAAAATATTTTTTTATTATCACGTAAAATCCATTTAACTTGTCAATAAGTGAATACTGTTGTTATTATTGAATGAATTATTGTAGTGTATTTATTATTAATGAACTGGGTTGCAGTTATCTAATTATGTATTTAAACTGATTCAGATTCAGAGATCAGACATGAAATCTTATTTAGGTGTACATATGGCAACTGACGTATTTGGTTTAAGATAATTTGAGAAAAGATGGTCAGAGTGGAGTTTTTTCTTTCCGCTGCCTTTTTCTCCACTACAATACGGCCCGAAGGCAGCGGCTTACATTTTACATTGTACATTGACATTCAGCAAACAGAATGTAAATTCTATACGTTAAAATATATTGATTTCAGTTAAATTGTTTTTTTTTTCTCATGGAATCCGTAGGTAAGTATGTATCTTTACATGAATAATTACCTAAATAATTACATATTTGCTATGCCGTTATTGGTAAAATTACACAGTGCAATATTAACTCTAAGCAACATCTCAATTTATTGTAATTCATGACAGTAAAATTTTAAATTGAATTGAAGTGTAATGGGATGGGGTTGCCATGCTCGTTCTGCGGACAGAGCCTCGAAATAAAAAAGTTTAAAAAAAACAATACGTTTTAACGAAGCAGAATATATTCAGCCAATTGTATAACATTACTTAGATTTAAGAATCATGGTTGTAATATTTTTCTGGTTGTGCAATAAAGAGTTCTCTATCTATCTATCTATCTATCTATCTATCTATATTGAAGGTACAGTCGACGCTTACAGGAATAAACACTGTTTAGGTCTGCTAAGGGGACTTTGCAACAAAAACGGATAGGATGATCACTCGATCAGGTATCGACTGTACACAGGATTGTCTATAGAATTTCCTGTAACAAATACGTATAGAAGTTGTATTTTTTTTTTCTCTTCATGTATAGCCTATAAATGTTCCACTGCAGGGCACATACCTCCACTCAGAGAGAACACGGGCTCAATCACCACGCGTGCCCACCGCGGATTAGCAATATCAAGCGCTGTGGTATTTGAACACCTCAGACACAAGGACCTAGATTCTGCTAATGCATTGTGGTACAATGACAATTGCATGAGCATGGTGATTTAATTTCGTCGCTGCTTCAAGTCTACGCGCGCACATACATCAAACCCTCTGTTCACGCACACGGTCGCATAAGCAAGGAGATCCGGCGGCGGCGACGTGGACTTATCTGTGGGGCATTTTTTCCATGAAGATATTTTTTGACATCCACAGAAGCGTGTACAAATTAATTAATATTTTACCTTTACTAACACTCACAAAGTTCAGTGTTAACACTAAAATAGAATTTTAATTAAATTGAATTCACTATTTTACAATGTACATACATACTAACACAATATGGATGCCATGTATCTGAAATAAAAATATATAATAATAATAATATTATTATATACTCAAAAAACCTATTATCCATCTGTTTTAATATAGTTACACACTATTCAACAGCTTCTAGGCATCAATGGTATGAAAAAACATCCCATGTGACCCTACCATGCATCTGTCATTGTACTATAATGCACTAACAGAATTGAGTCCCCGGTTTCCTCACATAGGCGGCATAATGAGCATGACTTAGAAGCTAGTCTCAGCCGGTTTATATCTTTAAGGAAAAGTGGTGAGTCTAAATATTTTTCCCGTTAGAGGCCACCAAACTTGATTTATTCAAGTGGCCTGAGCCCGGGTGTATTTCCATGTGTTTGTACTAAAACTTTCGTAAGTTTTAGTTCGAAGTTCAGGCACTCAGGTTTCCTTACGATGTTAAGGGAGTACCACTACAGTCCGCCACCAACCCGGTCTTGGCCCCCGTGGATGAGTATGGCCTAACTTCCCTGTGACGCGGGAAGAGACCCGTGCCCCAGCAGTGAGGACATACAAGAGTTGATATTGAAGCCTACACCTCTATACGTCTCGCTGTGGAGTAGTATTTAGCGAACCGAGTAGTATTTAGCGAGTGCCATCGCTACTAAAACTTCACAAAATGTAGGTAACTGAGATAGCAAAGTCATTAGTATAATTATGTCCACACTGGGAATCGAACCTGGATCTCTCGCTTCCAAGTCCATTGTTCTACCCACTAGGCTACCGCTGTTGTTGATTCAGGTTTATTGTCCTTATAGGTCTCCAATTGGGGAATTTCCCTCATGATTTTCCCTTAGCATCCTCAATGGTAATGGTAATGGACCCTTATATGTCCCCACTGCTGGGGCACGGGTCTCTTCCGGCATCGCAGGAAGGTTAGGCCATACTCCACCACGGGGGCCATGTCCGGGTTGGTGGAGGATTGTAAGACAGTGGCGGGCCTTTCTGTCAGGAGTAATCAAGCCGCCCGTAAGGCCTCTGACATGGCTTAACGACTGCCATTATATGACAGCCGGCACCAACGTCTTAGCGTGCCTTGCGGAGCACGGAAGCGCGCGGAAAATATGCCACTAGCCGTGGTCACGGAACGGTCACCCATCCTGCACCTAACCGCGCCTGTTATTGATTAATTAAGCAACACACTACACTTTTATATACCATGTATTTAGGCACACACTTTTCAAACCGATTCAGTTTACTTACAATATATTTTATCACTTTATTTTTCACAAACACACGACTAACCAGCAATATGGTCTCGACAGAATATCAGCGTTGTAGGCAGATACCTACAACACTTATTTAAAAACCTATTTAGAGGCTAAAAATTTCACTAGCCATATATAGCCATGGATAGCCAGAGGTTGCGGGTTCGAATCCCGGCATGGGTGAAATTTTTAGCCTCTAAATAGGTTTTTTAAATTTGTTCCTTAGCACGGGTTAGTGCATTAAAAATAAAAATAGTGTAATCCTACAACACTTGCTGAGTCGGGAACCATTTCAGGGGCTCAATACTTCAAACAAAACATAGGTTATTATTATTGTTTTGCAAAACCGTATTTATCCAATCCATGTTTATGTTTGTATGCCTTCTTTTATTTATTTTAAATGATTTTTAAATGTCTATTCGCCCATTGTTTGTTTTTTTCTATTTTCTTACTTGCTTCCTTTTGTCCTCTGTTTGTTTATAATGTGTTATAAACTTTGTGTATATTTAAATTTTGTTGTGTTTTGTGAATTTGTTACTGTTTTGTTATGTTTTTAGTATTGTGCCGTCGAATAAATTATTTCTCCCTCTCTCTCTCTCAACAACAGGCTAATCACTTGAGTTCAAGTGATTGATTCCAGTCACTCGGTTCGACTAGGCCAAAAATGCTTCTTAAATATAATTAAATAGTTTATTCGCTGTTTAAACGGGAAGGTAAATCAGTGTTTTCTTTCGAGACGATGATAGAGGCTAATCTTTACTGCTATTTGTCTAAGCGCCACCAGAATAATTGTGGTTTTAGTTGACAAACATGTCATTAAAAGTGACAAGATGGCCTCCGTTATTACCTTCTAATATAATTAGTTAGTTAGTTAGACCTGAGATTTCCGCACTTAGCCTCATAGTTGGGCCATTGTACGTAGCAAGCGCTGAGGTACGCTAACACCTCAGACACTAGGGTTTCCTTACGATGTTTTCCTTCACCGTCAGCGAGTATTATTGCTACTATAATTTCACAAATGTACATAACTTAGAAAACAAAGTCATTGGTACATGGCGGGGTTCGAACCCACGACCTCCCGATTGAGAAGCCGGAGTTCTACACCGCTCCGCTACCACCACTCTAATATAATTATAAAAATAAAATTGAAAGCTTAGCACCCTAACTAAGCTGTCTCTCTGAGGATTTATGTAAGTAATAAGTACTATCATCATAATGTACGTACTAAAATGTATGTATATGTACTTCTGTAGATATTTTAAAAAATCTATTTATAGGCTAAACATTCCACCCATGCCAAGATTCGAACCCGCGACCTCTAGCCATCCGTGCCAGCGCTCTTTCCAACTGAGCTAATGGGCGACACACCGGCATCAGTGAAATTTTGAACCTCTTTACAATATTTTCTGTATTACGTACAGGGTTAGTGCATTAAAAATATATATTATATAATATATAATCCTATAGGTATGTTACCTTGAAATGCTGTATATCCTTTACAAATAATAAGAAGAAGTGTTGTTTTATTTGTAGATTAGTAGTATAATAAAACAGAAAAACTGGACAAAAACGGATAAGCAGGTAAAATAGTCAGATCTGGTCGAAGGGTATAGTTGTAGTGGATTAAAAAGACACAGTAGTGATGAAAATGACGGAAATCGAAAAATGTGTGACGGAATGCAAATATTTGAAAATGATTGATAGAAAAGAAATAAAAATGGTGTAAAGAAAATATTATTTGAAAAGTCCTATTATACAATAACCTCCTATGCCCTGGCGTCCTAAAAATAGGACATCACGAATAACTTTCTTAATTCACACCCAATGAATTAGTAGGAAGTCCGCAAAACTTACTGTCCCAGGTCCAATATTTTTCTCATCATTTTTTGGACAATAAAAAGAAAATATTTACACTATTTTTATTTTTAATGCACTAACCCGTGCTAAGGAACAAATTTAAAAACCTATTTAGAGGCTAAAAATTTCACCCATGCCGGGATTCGAACCCGCAACCTCTGGTTCGCTCAATTGGTAGAGTGCTGGTACGGATAGCCAGAGGTTGCGGGTTCGAATCCCGGCATGGATGAAATTTTTAGCCTCTAAATAGGTTTTTAAACAAAAAGATAATGTTCTTCAAAATCTACGTAGTTTTAGAAGACTTGAAGTAGGTAACTGTCACCTCCAGGGCTTACGAGGATAATATAATTTTTGACTGACAATAATATTGACTAAAATAAATATAACAATGACATAACACTATTTGATACTATCCCCGTGACCTCTCTTATTTGACATCTTTACTTATTATCGCATGGAATGTTGTTTTTTGTATTTCGTGACATTTTGAATTCTCAATATAATTTTGATACTATACCCTCCTAAACCCTGGAGGTAACACTTACTTCAAGTCTTCTAAAACTACGTAGATTTTGAAGAACTTTTTCTTCTTGTTGTCCAAAAAAGGCTGAGGTAAATATTGAACTAGAACAGTAAGTTTTCCGGACTTCCTATAAATCATTGGGAGTGAATTTTAAGAAAGTCATTCGTGATGTCCTATTTTTAGGAGGATACACGGGATACCAGGATACCAGGGCTTAGCAGGATACACTTATTATGTATCGATAATTACTAAAAATTTTACGCCTGCTGAACTATATAATTATGTCAATTCCACCTTTTTGTACGCATGTTTGACAAATAAACATCTTTATCTTTATCTTTAAAGAGGTTTGCACCGTTACAACCTCCACCAATTTTGGTTCACGGTTCCTCACAGGTGACCTTGCCCCAACCGAGGCCAGCGGCAGAGGACAGCCAAGGATTCTCGCTGGCCAAGCCACCAGCCCAGCCGCCTCCGAACGGCACTACCCCTGGGGTGAAGGCGAAGTTCGTGCTGCGGTCGGAGAAGGAAGGGCCATACGACTTCGTCGCGCATCGGAAGGTGCCGAAGCCTACGAAGTGAGTTGTTGACGTTCTTCTCTTCGTGTGGTAGTGGTAGTAAACCCATTAAACGTGGGCGTTTTTAAAAAAATCCGAAAATCATTCGAATATATTCTTTGTTATTCGAAAAAAGTAACTAATTCAAGTTAATTTAATTCAGGGCACGTATAGCCGTAATGGCAGTCGTTAAGCCATGTCACAGGCATTATGGGCGGCTTGATAACTTCTGACAGTAAGACCCGCCACTGTCTTACAATCCTCCACCAACCTGGACTTGGCCCAGGTGGTGTTTATTGTATAGGTACTAATAAAAAAATGCACCATGGCCATAGTATGACACGTTTCAGTTTCAGTAATGTTATTTGCTGTGATTACTCGTAAGTAGTTCGACCTTCAACTTTATTATATTTATACAATGAACTACAAGGTGACTACAAATTCATTTACTGGTTTTTAAGAGGAAATTCTAACGAAGATTGGCAGCATTTTAAAAAATCGCATAAAAAATTGTTCTTACCAAACAGCATAACAGCAATTTTGTGGAACACGCTGCCATCGTCTGTCTTTCCGGAGACATATAATCTGGGTGTCTTTAAAAGTAGAGTTAGCCGGCATTTAACAGGTAAGCACGTAACATCGTAGACCCCAGATAGCCAGCGGTCGCGGGTTCGAATCCCGGCATGGGTGGAATTTTTAGCTCTAAATAGGTTTTAAAATTGTCCTTAGCATGGGTTAATGCATTAAAAATAATATAATCGTAGACCCCGTCGTCGCTTACCATCAGGCGAGACTGGGGTCAAGGTAACCTGTCCTACTTAAAAAAAAACCACCAGTAGAATTTTCTCACGAAACCATTAAGACTAGAATCAACCGGTATTTAACCGATTGATTCCAGTCTTAATGTTTTCGTCTAACAAAAACATTAAGACTAGAATCAACCGGTATTTAACAGGTAAGCACGTTACATCTTGTGTTAAGAGGAGACCGTGAATCGGCAAACGTTACGTAGGACGCCCTGTGACCACGGCGGTGAGTCTATAAAATGCATAGTGGTTCAATAGAGACATATTAGTCTGGTAATGGTCGTGTCATTCACACTATCGGTAGTCTCTCGCGATTCCATCTTCTTCGCGAGAAGAGAGACGCCTATTTCATTTTCGCGGGTAATACCCCTAGAATGACAGAGAACTGCTATTGCTCTGTAGACTACCAAATTGAGGCAAATATCAACCATTGTCGTGCTTATTTCATTCTATCGAACAACTATGTAAGTATTAGACTCTAGGGCCAGGTGGAGCGACGACATTCCCAAACGGTGCGCAGTGACTAGAAGAGGAGAGCCGAAGACCACATGACACTAGTACCATGATTTGTACCATGCTCTCTCTCTCTCTCTTTATCTCTCTCTTTCTCTCACACACACACACCTGTTATGGGGTTGTAGGGTTGACAGGTCTACACATTATAGTCATTTGTTATTTTTATTATCATTCAATACACGCACAATGCCTAAAATACTATAAAGTCAACTATTAGCACTATGACTATGGTTATGTTCAAACTTACGTACATCTGCGATTTGTGTAGCAATACGCTAACGGTTAAGGAAAACATCGTGACGAAA
The DNA here is from genome assembly GCA_934045075.1 of Yponomeuta sedellus. Classification (NCBI taxonomy): domain Eukaryota; kingdom Metazoa; phylum Arthropoda; class Insecta; order Lepidoptera; family Yponomeutidae; genus Yponomeuta; species Yponomeuta sedellus. The sequence goes on from OW203747.1 coordinate 8,937,377, forward strand.
TGTGACGCCTTGGGTTGAAACCGCACGTATTGACTTGTTTTTCCTGTGGGTTACGCTGACTAAGCTGTCAGGATGAATGGTATACGACTACAAATTCGCAAATGTACGCGACTTTGAAATTAAACAAAGTAATTGGTACATGCCCGCACTGGGTATCGAACCTGGGGCTCCTGCTTGCGAGTCCATTGTTCTACCCACGGGCAATGGACAAGCCCGTGGGTAGACTATTTAAAACAATGTCCCAGGCACTGCAGCGTCCGAGTGATCCCTTTGCCCATCCAGTGTGAGTGAAGGTAACAATGGACGCTTTAAAAATCATCTCACTTCGTGCAAAGGTTAACCTTAGTGACATATTTTTCGAGTTGGCCAATAAAATGTTTCTTGTTCTTCTTAAAATGCCTCTCCATTACTGGAGGTTGGCAGTCAGCTCTCTACAGCGATCTCTGTTCAGTGCAATTCTGAACAGCTCCTCCGCGGTTTTAACACCGGTCCACTCCTTGATGTTGCACAACCATGACATCCTTCTCCTGCCCGGCCTTCTCTTTCCTTCCACCTTGCCCATCAAAATAGTCTACAGTTATTGGTGTTTACTGCATCGCAGCACATGGCCTAAGTAAGCTACTTTCCGCTGCTTGATGGTGCGAACAAGATCCACCTGCGTGTCATAAAATGTTTACAGTCAGGGAACTCCTACCTGACGCACAGTGTACGTATAGAATTGATTGTTATGGAGATTAAGATAATGTTCCGTACCGAGCGAAGAATCACGTTTTAGACTCAACATTGTATCGAGGCGGTAAAGTGTTGTTTAGAATGAAGATAACAATGTACTACAGTGCTACACAAGAAATAAGTCTCGCGGATGTACCTGCGCAGATGATCAAATATTGCATGTGCGGCAAGTTGATCGACCAATCAGATAGTTTCATTTTGTGGCAGGCCGCGCGCCTTTGTTGCTATTGGTTGATTCAACGACATCGATGCAGGTGACTATTAGTTTGGCAATATAAGCGTGAGCGAAATAGGTAGCGCTACTGCGGCAATCAATTCTGCACCTTAACAGTATCTGTTAAAGATCATGTTGAATGTACGTATAGCTTCGGGTACTTTCGTTACACTTTTTCCTAGTCTGCGCGAACGTAGATTCCCGAAGGGACTTTTATGATGTGTAGTACTGTACACAACTTATTCGAGGCTTTAAAATTATTCGCAGTCGGTCTACTATAGATTGTAATGTTAATATACATTGTTTAAAATTAAGTACGTCGTTTAAACTGTATTGTTAATCATCGAAGATCAATGTGCATTGTCTGTGCGATATTCCGGACTGCATCGTTGGTCTAACGGTTAATACACTTGCCTACTAACGCAGCAGTCGTGGGTTCAATGCATCATACATTTTTAGGGCGCAGGTCTTCTTGAAAACAATAAAATGGAAGATTTTCCTATTTTGGCTATAATTAGCAAATAAAAATATAATAAATTGAAGTCGCCAGTTGCGAGTTTTTACAAACACTAGTTCTTTTCTCAAAAGTCTGTCTCGTTGACACTTTATTCTTAATTTAGCACTTCCAGCGACCTAAGCAGTTCCCGTTCATGCAGGCGTTAACATCCATTTAAGAGGTGCATCCGTTAAGGAGGAGTTCAGTGACTTTTACACGTACAGTAGAATTATATATATAAAGATACAGAATAAGAAAATAAAATAAGAATATACTTTATTGGACACTGGATAAGCAACAAATACAAAATAATTACAAATGTACATAGTACAATTGGCGGCCTTATTGCTAAAAGCAATTTCTTTCAGACAACCTTACAGTTTAAACCACAACGCTCTTAACGTTACTTAAACATTCCACACCTAGTAATTACATAAGGGTTATCGTAAATGAACTATCATATATTGCATCATCATCATCATAAGCCCATTATGTCCTCACCGAGGGGCACGAGTCTCATCCCTAATCAAGGTATAGGCCATACTCCACCACGAGGGCCAAGTCCGGATTGGTGGAGGCTTGCAAGACTAGTGGCTGGTCTTACTGTCGGCAAAGCCGGCACCAACTGCTTAACGTACCTTGCGAAGCACAGAACCGCTCGGAAAAATGTCACTAGCTTTAGTCACAAGCGGTCACCCATCCATGCACTGAACGCGCCCTATGTTGCCTAACCTTCGTGATCGTTTAAGATCACTCAGGTAGCCGGGGCAAAACTACCTCGCTTAAATTTTTTGTGCGTTCCAGCGTCTTCGAGTCCACCGGCCACCTCGTCAAGGGCTGCTTAGGAGCCGGCATCCTGAGCATCCACGAGGCTTACATGAAGTGTGGTCTTTGGACCTCGCTTGTGCTGACGCTGGTCTTCGGCATTTATATCACCAGCTGCTTGCACGTGAGTCGGTATCGCCACTCTAGGGCCCGGGTCTCTTACTGCATCGTAGGAAGGTTAGGCCATACTCCACCTCGGGGGCCAAGTCCGGGTTGGTGGAGGATTGTAAGACAGTGGCGGGTCTTACTGTCAGAAGTTATCAAGTCCTCTGACATGGCATAACGATCGCCATTACATGACAGCCGGCGCCAACGGCTTGTGAAGCACGGAAGCGCTCGGAAATATGCCACTAGCGGTAGTCACGGGACGGTCACCCATTCCGCACCGGACCGCGCCTGTTGTTGCTTAAATCAAGTGATTGATTCCAATCACTCGGTTCGACTAGGCCACGAGCGCTTCACGTGACGCTTGCACGTGAATAAATCGATTGATTGCTGACGCGCCAATGCATGATTGTGATTGATTGGACCGTTTCACACGAGACCTAACGGTAACTGCACGATATATTGAATCTACCTACCTCCCGGAGTCTAAGTTACATGCATCTGATTAACACTTAGCTATTAATCTTAGTTATCTGGGTAAATTCCTTTTTTATGTGCAATAAAGTGTTCTCCATATATATAACAACAATAAACATATGATAGCCACGATAGCCAGTGAGTAAAACAATGGACTCGGAAGCAAGAGGGAGGAAGCGTTCAATTTTCAGTACGGGCATGTAACAATGACTTTGTTTTCTAAGTTATGTTACATTCTTGAAGTTATGGCACCAATACTCTAATCTAAAATGTCTTCTGTTTCAATGGAAGAGGCTAGCTTGCACGACACAGGGAATCCTAGTGTGCAAGTTAGGGTAAGAAAATGACAGATATTCATTGAAACATTTCATTGATTCTGTGATGAAAATATTTTAAAAACATATTTAGAGGCTAAAAGTTCCACCCATGCCGGGACTCGAACCCGCGACCTCTAGCTAACCGTGCCAGCGCTCTCCCAATTGAGCTAATGGGCGACCACCGACACATTAGTGAAATTTTGAATCTCTTTAGAATACTCTCTGTATTACTTACAGGCAGCAACATCTGGCTGAAGCAATTTGCACCACATGCAGCCCCGAGTACCTACTTTGCAGTTAGGTTTCACTTCGGAATGATATCGCTATGCAGCCCCGAGTACCTACTTTGCAGTTAGGTTTCACTTCGGAATGATATCGCTGTACCCACATGATTATATGAAAATGTCATTTCTCACCAATGTGCTAAACCTAATTGATAATAATAAAACGTTTTTAACTTTTTTTTAACTTTAACTTAACTAATACCTCGCTAACTGTTAAGGAAAACCTCGTGAGGGTTCGTGAGGTTTCTGAGGTGTTGAAATTGACAATCCGCGATTGGCACGCGTGGTAATTAAGTCCATACACTATCTCTGAGAGAAGGCCTGAGCCCTGCAGTGGGACGTTTATAGGCTCCATAAAAAGATAAACTAGTATTTCTTAATGATTCGCGATACTCATACATAGTTATATATTAAACGGGTCAAATCGCGATTATTTATTAGGTAAAACGTAATTACCTTATTACCTGACGTTTCGACGATGCAGTTGCCGCGGTCTCAGGTAGCGTGGTCTTGGGCAACTGCAACGCTTCCGAAACGTCTGGAAATAAGGTAATTACGTTTTACCTAATACAATCATATTAGCTATTAGAACCGTTAAGTATATAAATAAAAGATAAATTTACGCCTGTATTCCAAAGGGTAGGCAGAGATCACTATCTGCCACTTACTACGATTGTTAGAGATATCTTTCGCTTCATAAACAAACTTTTTATCTTTTCTATCCGAAGTATATCTTTATGATGATTCAAATTTGTTCTGAATAAACATTGTTATATGTAAACAAATTATTTGAACATGCGGCAAATGCAATATCTGTAGAGATGTCTTATCGGATGGTGCAAATATCGTGGTCGAATGTGGGCTAGCCAAGGACGTTTTCTTGTGGCTAACCAAATCAAAGGATTTTCAAAATTACGCAGAAACTGACTAGGTGTTCATTTCAAAATCATTCATTTCATCATTTTGGAAAAAAAATGGACAAAACAACTTCAAACTTAGCCTTTTTAAAGCCCTTAATTAACAAATATCTCAATTTTTCCTTTGGAAAAGTCCGTTTTTAGCGACTTTATCAACGCTATAAGTTAAACTAGGAGTTTTTTTCAAAATCTAAATCATTTTATAGATAAAAATTACAAAACAACTTCAAAGTTAGTCTTTTTAAAGTCCTTAATTAACAGACACTAATTACACTATTTTTATTTTTAATGCACTAACCCGTGCTAAGGAACAAATTTAAAAACCTATTTAGAGGCTAAAAATTTCACCCATGCCGGGATTCGAACCCGCAACCTCTGACACTAATTATTAAATATCACTGTTTCTTGGATAGAAAAAGTCCGTTTTCATTATTTCAAATTCAATTTAAAATATTTTATTCAAAGGAACAGAAAAAGTGCGAACGACGAACCTTATGAACGATGAACGTTACAAGTTAGACTAGGTGTGTTTTTTAAAGACTAGATCATATCTGGATTATCAAGAATTTACTCATCTTTTATTTGGCACTCGGGCATACTTTTAGGATCTAGATCGTCAGGTGTATTATATTTTTTTGTTATTGTTTAATTGGTTGCATTGTTCTACCTATTATGCCTTCAATCTAATACACTATTATTTGTAAGATTCGGACTTCGCTGAAAATCAGCGCTGTAGGATGCCTAGCATCAAGCAGCATACGTTGAGCGTCTTTTGTCAAGCTCTTACGTACTCTAGTACTTGCTTAAAATATAATCTGATAATAGTCATTTAGTATCTTAGTTTATAGGTGTAAGATATTCTTTGTTCTTGGCAATAAATGGTTATTCATTGGTTAATGAATATAGCTCCGTAAATTACGATTATCGTCCACTGTAAAACCGTTCATTGGCGGGCACCGATTTGTTGCTTGGAGATGAGTGGAATATTTTCATCAAGACTTTCTGCATGTAAGCGTTGTTGTCAAAGCATGGTATGTGATACCAGCATTTGCCCGCGACTCCGTCCGCGTGGACTTTTTTTGCTACCCCGTTCACTACCTTGAGGGTTAAATTTAGAAAAAACACGTGTTCAATAAATTGTATTGAAAAGTATTTATTTTAAGTTTCAAGAAAATTAGACAATATTCATTATACCTCCCATATAAATTTTGGCAACCCTTTTTGCTCCCTTAGCGGTTGGATTTAAAAAAACCGGTCTTATTCCTTGCCTACGTTATATATAGACCCTGTGTGCAAAATTTCAGCTTCCTAGATCCAACGGCTTGGGCTGGGGGTTGATGAGTGAGTCAGTCAGTCAGGACTTTGGACGCGGCTTAGGTAACAACCGACATTCGAACTCAAGATTTCCTGAATGAGAGGCCGCCGTTCTATCGCTCCGCTACCATCGCACTTGAAAGAAAACATCGTGAGGAAACCTGAGGAGCTCACATACCTCTGCATTTGGAATTGTCAGTCCACTGTGTCTATGTCTAAAGGGGCTTCTAAACGGGCCATATTTTCACTGCAATATGTGGCCGGCAACTATTGGTGTCCCTCTGCTACTCATATGTTGGAGAAAGACGCCAATAGTTGTCGGCCACATATTGCAGTGAAAATATGGCCCGTTTAGAAGCCCCTTAACTAGCTGACCCAGCACACTTCGTACCGCCTAACAGTCGATTCTTAATAAAAAAAATATTTTTCTCTCCGTAAGAACCATACTTGTACTTCAAGGAATATTCTAAAAAAAGTTTTGAAATTTTGGATTTTAAGTATGTATGTTAATACGAGTGTATGAACATTGTGGACTGAAAGAGGATGTAGTGACTAGAATTGAGAAAGGAATGTTGCGTTGGCTTGGACATGTGGAGAGGATGAAGGAAGAAAGATTGACGAAACAAATATATATTGCGAATGTGAGAGAGAGAGAGAGAGAGAGAGACATTTATTTGCAGCCACAAAGATACAATACACATAAAACAATGTAACACGATATTATAATACTACAGACACATAATAAAAGACAGAACAAAGAAAAATATAATAAAACAAAGAATACGATTTAAAACAAACATTTACAATTTAGAAGGGCAATGTGATTGGAAGGGTTGGTAAGGGTCGTCCCAGGCGGACATACATCGACCAGATAGGGGATGTACTAGCAAAGGGAAAGATACAAAGTACCCGGAACCGGCGTGCGTGCATGCAACCACTTATGAACGTTGATGAAGGGAAGGTGATCTGTCAGGATCGTGGCAAGTGGCAGTCCCTGGTCTCTGTCTACCCCTCTGGGATACAGGCGTGAGGTTATGTATGTTGCTACATGACAAAAAATTCTGCGTTCTCGTCTTATCCAGAGGTTCTCAAATAGGGGCCTGAAAATGCGGCAAAATGGTTTCAGCAAGGGATTTATTTTTATATTATAGATATGTCCACTGCGGGGGCACGCGTGGTGATTAAGTCCATACTCTCTCTCTCCGAGAGAAGGCCTGTGGCCTACAGTGGGACGTATATAAGCTTAATTAAAACTGTTTTAGTGCGGATTTCACTCGTTTATTATTAAAACTGTTTTAACACGGATTTATGCTCGTTTGTAACATTTTTACAATCTTCCAACGTTTCGCCACTTTTTCAGGTGCCGTGGTCCGGGACCACGTGGGACGTATATAAGCTTAATTAAAATTGTTTTAGTACGGATTTCACTCATTCATTATTAAAACTGTTTTTACACGGATTTATGCTCGTTAATTACATTTTTGCAATCTTCCAACGTTTCGGCACTTTTTCAGGTGCCGTGGTCCGGGACCACGTGGGACGTATATAAGTTTAATTAAAACTGTTTTAGTACGGATTTCACTCGTTCATTATTAAAACTGTTTTTACACGGATTTATGCTCGTTTGTAACATTTTTACAATCTTCCAACGTTTCGGCACTTTTTCAGGTGCCGTTGTCCGAGACCACGTGGGACGTATATAAGCTTAATTTAAACTGTTTTAGTACGGATTCCACTCGTTTATTATTAAAACTGTTTTTACACGGATTTATGCTCGTTTATTACATTTTTACAATTTTCCAACGTTTCGGCACTTATTCAGGTGCTGTGGTCCGGGACCACGTGGGACGTATATAAGCTTAATTAAAACTGTTTTAGTACGGATTTCACTCGTTTATTATTAAAACTGTTTTTACACGGATTTATGCTCGTTTATTACATTTTTACAATCTTCCAACGTTTCGGCACTTTTTCAGGTACCGTGGTCCGGGACCACGTGGGTTGATATAAGCTTAATTAAAACTGTTTTAATACGGATTTCACTCGTTTATTATTAAAACTGTTTTTACACGGATTTATGCTCGTTTATTACATTTAAAAACTTATTTAGAGGCTAAAAATTTCACCCATGCTGGGATTTGAACCCGCAACCTCTGGCAACCCCGCAACATCCGTGCCGTTTATTACATTTTCCAACGTTTCGGCACTTTTTCAGGTGCCGTGGTCCGGGACCACGTGGGACGTATATAAGCTTAATTAAAACTGTTTTAGTACGGATTTCACTCGTTTATTATTAATTCAATATCATTCTCGTATATTATTTTCAGGTGCCTGAAAAACTGCCGAAACGTTGGAAAATTGTAAAAAAGTAATAAACGAGCATAAATCCGTGTAAAAACAGTTTTAATTATGTCTACTGCTCATGTTAACCTTAGAAAATAGTTTTTTTTTTTACAATTTCTCGACGTTTTGGCACATTAACAGGTGTCGTGGTCTCGGATGACTGAGGTGGTAGGAGTCTTTTTGAAAGCAATAACTGTTAGTTTACTACCCTCGGCAAAAATTACAAAAGTTCGTATATAAGTTCGTATAAAAACAATGTAATTTTAGTACCACTATCCTTGAACAGATGTCACCTTGAAAGGGAAGCTGCAGTGAGGACATAATGATGACAACATAAAAAAATCAGATAGGTGTCGAGGTTTAGCCTCTAGCAGCGGATGGATGGGGATGGTAGCGGCTGGACGAGGATGGCGGAGGGTGGAAAAAGTGGCGTGTTAGGGGGAGGCCTATGTTCTGCAGGGGACGAGTGCGTGCTAATTGATTATGGATTAAATGCTTTACAGAGTATGCGAGGAGTACATACCTACTCTGTAAATCTCTTTAGGGTATATTAAAAAAAACATAATACGTCTTGGACTAGACTCCCACCCAAAAACAATTTACACAGCATGCATTAAAATTATGCATTAAACAATTTACATTAAAATATATTTTCTTGGCATACCTACGTATTCTTGTAATAGTCTTCCCAATAACATTAAATAAATAAAACAACGTTTTGAGGCGTCATTCATTAAATTGTTTTCCTTAAAAATACTCCACAAACACCACACAGACAGTCTGTTTTACAGACTTTACAGAGGACTTTACACACCATCCCCACTGCACTCATGGAGTGCCCCAAGGGCATCGCACCCTCACGAACCACACCAATAAGGGCCGTTTTCTCCATAGAACCAAATCTAGATTACCGCAAGCTAAATCCGGTTTTGGACGCCTAATCGAGATTACAATAACAAATTGGATTTCTCCAACATCGTAAACCAAAGTTTAAACTAAAGTCTCTGAACGGCCGATATTGGACGATTAGCTTCTAAAACCAGATTAACAGTCAGACAAATGGCAGATATCAGCTGCCAAAAGACGCCAAAGGTTTTACTTTACCAAATATTGTTTTCACTATTGGTGAATGTTGGATCCGTAGATAGAGTTTTACTCCCTCTACGGTTGGATCTCTTTTTCGTTTTAACATCATCTTTTATGAGAGCCGTTCAAAATGTATCTTGCACAAAACAAACCGCGCCAGGAACAAAATTCAAAATTGCCGAAAAAGTTTATGAAATTACACAGAATAACCGGAAACATTACAGAATTCTCGACATTTTAGACAGCTGCGTTGCAAAATAAAAAAATAAACCCTCAAATCTTAGCGTTTTTTGCGTAGATAGAGTTTTTACTCCCTCTACGGTTTTTTGTCTAATCTGTAACTAGAACTAGATTTCGTGAACTAGATCAAAAAGTTACGGGAGAAATCGGATGGTCATAAATCTATTTTTTTAACTTCGTTCAAGCATGATCCGGATTATGAAATCCAGTTTTGCGCAGCAAATGGAGAAAACGGCCCTAAGTAGTCTTCCTAGATTGATATCAACCGTTTATATGTCCCAACTGCCGGGGCACGGGTCTCTTCCTGCATCGCTGGAAGGTTAAGCTATACTCTAAGCCCTGGGTGCCAAGTCTGGGTTGGTGGAAGATTTTAAGATAGTGGCGGGGCTTAGGTATTGTCAGACGTTATCCAAACGCCCTTTGGGCCTCTGACGTGGCTTAACGACTGTTATTATATGGCAGCCGACACCAGCTTAGCGTGTCTTGCGAAGCACGGAAACGCTCGGAAAAATGCCACTAGCGGTAGTCACCCATCCAGCACCTGAACGCGCGTGCGTTGCTTCACCCTAGTGATTGATTCCAATCACTTGGTTCCACTAGGTCACGAGTTCTTTAATATTGAAACATCCCGAAGGGCACATACTTCCTTTTTTTTTAACGTCCCTGGACAGGCACCCTTGTAAATAGCTGCTAAGAATTGATAAACAATAAATGTTATTCTGATTCTGATTCCGATAGGTAGTGTTTACAATTGTATTGCTTGCCTCTAAGTGGTGCCACTTCTACTGATCCCTGCTTACATGAGACAAGATAATTATGTTAGGAGTTGCTCGTAGGTACAATATAATAGGATAACGTAACATAACAGAGCATAACATTTTACATACAGGCACATACATTGCTTCTGGCCCCAAAATAGGATACCCTGTGTCGTGGGAACCAGAAACAACGACATCACAAACATGTAAACATCCAAGACCTGGGCTTTTTTCCCAGCCGGGATTCGAACCCGGGACCTCTCGCATAGTAGGCAGACGTGCTATCGCTACGCCACAGAGGTCGTCTACTCTACTCCTTGATACGAAAAACTTCTACATACATAAACTCTCGCCTGCATCCCGGAGAGGTAGGCAGAGACCAGGCTATACCACTTGCCACGATCTTGAGAGACGTCTTTCGATTCTCAACATTCTATAGTCAATGCATACACGCACGCTAGTATCGGAATTTATTCAATTAAATTTATTTCAACGTAAAGAATTTACTGGTTTACATTTACTTAAAGGAGACCATTCAAATTGGACCCAAAAATCAAAGTGCCGGCCTACGAAAAAAAACATTTCCAAACTGTTACGCACATTGTCCAGAACATTTGATACTATGGCACCAAAACAGTGAAGCCTATAGATTAGCTACTGTCAGACATTGAAAATCTTATATTCCCAAACATTGGACCAAAAATTATTGTAACGTGTTTATAAAATTTTAGAGAATCTTATAGCGTCTGTTCTGCATTATTAAAAAATTATAGAAATTTCTGACCTTTAACGTCTCCTAGTACTTAAGGTATTTATTTTAGGATATAGGTTTCTTAGTATGAAAGCAACAAATCAATGTGACCCATCGTTTAGAATAGTTTTTTTTTTCGCTGGCCGGCACTTTCATGTTTGGGTTCAACTTACTATGAAGCGTGGACATTTACTAGTTGTAAATGAACAATGTAACATGAAAGTGATAGCCCCTGCCTTCGGGCCGTAGTGCAGTGGAGAAAAAGGCAGCGGGAAAAAAACTGCACTTCGACAATCTGTTCTCAAGTCATCTTAAAGCAAATACATCTGTGGCGAGCACATGCCAACTCTGCGCGCGTACTACAAACTCCAACATTCCTGCATCGCGCAATCAAAGTGTTTCAATGACATACCATAAACATAACGTCCGACTAACAAAAGTTAGACCGGCCGTCCCCAGGCATACGATCTGCCTGGCGGGAAATTTCCCTTTATAGTGGAAGAGCACGATCACTCGCTCTTCCCTATACATCAACTGCCACCTATAGGTATAATAAGATTTCATGATTGCCATCATTAATTTTAAATGGCAAAGCATCATTAATTTTAAATGCCTTGAAAGTTTCCCTTAGGGAAGTTAGGGAAAACATAAGTGCTGCGGCCAGACACACGAACAGCACTCGTTCACGAGTAAAACGAAGAGGTCAGCCATCATCAGTCTCAATCATTTCGAAGGGAGATAGATGCCCCCTCTTTAAATCTAATGCATCAGTGGCCACCTAAACGTATGATTTACTGGAACTTAGTACTTATTGTGAGAATCCAACTTCGAAAATGAACCTGAAAATTATTTTTGCGCAGTCCTTAGTGAAATCGGCACAGCAACTCTACACAAGGCTGCATATACCTGAGCTGTCCTACCCAGACGTTGCTGAAGCCTGCTTGGAAGTGGGCCCGTTTCCAAAGTTAAGAAAATACAGCAAATGGTTCAGGTATGTCATTAATTTACACGAAATTGGTGCTACTAATCTACTACTAATCGTTCTTAATGTATACAAATCTGGATGGTTTAAAAGAAGCGGTGATGTAATTAGTAATAAAAAATGGCGCCTACTTATTCAGAATGTTTAATAATTGTCTTGAGAAATGTTGTTTTAAAAGTTGCGTTGACAATTATTACTGTATTTCCGTCTATCAGAACAATTACTCGCGAATCCGCATACTCATGCGACACTGAATGCTCTGCTCTGCTCTTAGAAATAATGTTCTGAAAAAGAGGATTATTGTGGCAATAACATTTTTAAATATGTAATTATTCTAAATTTAACCCTATGTATCCAGTCTTGGGCAAACCCTCTGTAGCCCTTCATAATTGTATGAATATATTCTCAAGCATATTATATTATTTCCCTATAATCAATCTCTATCATCATCGCATAAATCAAGTTTTGTGTGGTATCCAATTTATCATTTAAGTAGTCCGTTTCATGTTTAAGCACACGAATTGTGTGAACTGGTCCGATTTACTCTTCTCCGAACTATCAAAAACACACTTCACACTTCGTCGTCAGGCTATACTAGTCCACTGCTGGACATAGCCCTCCACTAAAGAGCGCCACGGTGTGCTATCATAGGGGGTAATACCCATAATCCCCACGCTGGGCATGCGGGTTGGAGATCGCAGTTCGGTAGAATTGTACTGCACGGGGCGCTGCTGCCCAATCCCGGTTTGTGGTCCTTAGTCGCCTTTTACGACACCCGCGGGAAGAATTGGGTTGGTGGTATTCTCTTGGCCGACACCACACAGCCACACACACTTCACACTCCGTATCGTTAAATAAAATGGAGAGGTCTATTGAGTGGAAGTTACGTAGCAAGGGCTGAACTACCAAAATCTCTAATTTCCAGATACTCAGTCGACACAATGATCTGCATCGATCTCTTTGGCGCCTGTTGCGTTTACCAGATAATCATTGCGAAGACCATCAAGCAGCTAATCGAGAACACTGAAGCAGTCACCGATGAGGGGTACCCGAGTCTAAGGATCTACATCCTTTGTCTCCTTGTGCCAATTTTGCTGTTATGCATGATAACGACGTTGAAGTATTTAGCACCATTCACGCTGGTGGGTGATGCCTTTATTGGTAAGGTTTATTTTTACTTGCTCTATGTTATCATCAAGTTGGTAAATATTTCAGCTACGTTTTTGAGTGATCGCTTTTTCTTTTGACATCTTTATTCGAAACCAGGTTTCCTAAAAAGAAAAATAATTCTGTTTTCGAAACTTTGGTTTTCAAAGTGGCCGAAGGGGAATATTAGTAGATTATGCATTAAGGGAATAAAACCATGTATTACGTCATGGGCGGTATATTGAACCCTGAGCGGAGCGAAGGACTCCGAGTTAAATTTTAACTCCTGAGCGAAGCGAGGGAGTTATGTAGAGTCCTGAGTGAAGCCAGGGGTTCATACCGCCCGAGACTAAGACATGTTTTATTCCAGAGGTGAATACTCTACTTTTCACACCATCTGGGAGACAATAAAATTTTTCTTTTTTTTATTGGTGTTTCGCGCGGTCACACGACACAGTAGTTCAGAAAAAAAAGAAAAAAAGGGGTGAGTTTCGAACAACAATTCGAATTTCGAATTGCAATGCGGGGCTTCTTCATAGTTTTCATGCGAATTTTGACATTCTAAATTCAAATCACTTTATTCCCTAGGGAAATTCATCATTATTATTGCCCTCGAGAGACAAGGCTATGCTTTACGATGATATTTGACGGTACGTAATAAGGCATTGTCGAGCAGGAGGTGTGAAAAATAAATTACCTTTGTATTTTCATAATGAAGAAATCTGTCTCAAGAAATTTTGTGAAGGTGTGCACTCTCACTTCGGTGTAATGTTTTCAGAATTGTACAGAATTTTTAGTAAGAATTTCGGTGTTCATTTTTAACGTAAACGTTTTTCATTTGACGTACTTACATACTTTCGAGAAGATATTAACAACGCTATCTATCAATCTTTAATCCTACCAATCAGACACTTCAATGATCTAGCTACCCAGAACATGAACAATTATACAATAACTAGGACCTATTTAAATTTATAGCTTTATTGCTTTAAATACTAGATAAAAGCAATGTTCAAGTAGGTATTACTATAATAGATAGAATGAGGACTCACTCTACTCAGAAAAAACGCATTTTGCAACAAAAATGTAAATGTTGATCAGCTGTTGACAATGTCTGATCAGTCACGACAGTGGTAGCCCCTATGTACCTAATTGCAGTGTGTAATCAGTTTGAAATATGAAAGTCATCATCATCAATCCATTATGTCCCCACCACGGGCCTCTTCGCTGAGGAAGGTATAGGCCATACTCCACCGTGGGGGCCCAGTCCGGATTGGTGGAGGCTTGCAAGACTAGTGGCTTGTCTTACTTTCAGAAGTTTTCAAGCCGCCCTAAGCCTAAGCGACTTGGCTTAACGACGGCAGCCGGCACCAACTGCTTTGCGTGCCTTGCAAAGCACGGAATCGCTCGGAAAAATACCATTAGCGTCAGTAATAGACGGTTTACCTATCCATGCACTGAACGCGCCCTGTGTTGCTTAACCTTCGTGATCGTTTAAGATAATTCAGGCAGTCGGGACTACGAGCGATTCTTACTATATGAAAGTAAGACTCCTTTTTCATTCCAGTGGCCTGTGTCATAGCTACAGTGTACTACAGTCAACGTGCAGCCCCTGATATTTCTACTGTGCCTGCGTGGAAAGATGCCATGGGCTTTTTCGAGTTCAGTGGCATTGTGGTACGTATTGATCTACCTATATTTATGAATAAAAATTCCCGATCACGAACAGGCAATCACAATGTAGGATGCTTGCTGGAATGACGATTTGAGGCAGATTGCTGTTAGCGGCTAGATTTGGTATTTTGGTTGGCGGTGGGCAAAAAAAGAGGCCAGCTTAGGTTCAGGTAGTAAACCAGCATGCGCTGATTGATTGCAGAGGCAGAGGCCAGGGTGTAGCAACGTATCCGCATCCGCCTTTAGTCTATTTATTCTTACTTGTCCAATTTAGTAAACAAGATTCTAACCTTAAAATTGAGATTAGGTGCCTAAACTAGACATTTTCTCGCAAATTCATGAACTATCATGAACTATGTTTATAAAATTGACAGCGTGTTATCTAAAAGAGTGTTCCAAGTTACTTCATATATGGAAATATGGCAGTTTTGGACTAAAAAGTCACAGTTTAAGGGTAGAATCTTGTTTACTAAATTTGACAAGTAAGAATAAATAGACTGTAGACGGATCCACGCTGGACCTTAAAATTCCACGAAATTTCATAGTTTTACTGCATTTATTGTTATATGTAGTGTGAAATCAGGTCACGGGTTACGATGATGGCCGTCCTCCGATAGGAGATCGCGCCACAAGATAAACAAAACAAATGTGGAAACATCCATTCTAATTGTATTGTTTCTTCTTCTTCTTCTTCAGGCTATATTAATCCACTACTGGACATAGCCCTCCCCTAATGACCGCCACAGCGCAAGGTTGTGCTATCATTGGGGGGTAATGCCCATAATTCCCACGCTGGGCATGCGGGTTGGGGATCGCAGTTCGGTGGAATTGTACTGCAGGGGGCGCTGCTGCCCACCCCCCGGTTTATGTCCCTTAGTCGCCTTTTACGACACCCGCGGGAAGAATTTATGCTGGTGCTATTCTCTAGGCCAACACCACACAGCAATCTAGGCCGACACCAAACAGCAATACAGTATTGTTTCTTGACCGAATTAAATTATACCTGTACTATAGGTATATGGGATGTATCTATATTACATTTTCAAATTGCTATTTCAGGTGTTCAGCATGGAAGGAATTGGCGTGGCACTGCCTATTGAGAACAACATGCGGGATCCCTCACAATTTTCGACAGTGCTGCTCTCAGGTTATTATTTGTCTATTTGAGGATTCTGTAGATGCGTAGGTTTCCAACGTAGTCTTTCTTTCTGTTGATCCAACAGACAGAATCTAGTCAGACAGCGCGATATAAAAGATCCTTGACCGCGGTATGTAGGTACCTATGAATCAAGTGTCGATCTATTACCTACTACGACCTACCACTACAACCTACTATTCGGGAAAGGGAAAGAAATGTCCCCTGTCCTTTGGGTGCTTATTACCCGACTGCGACGGAGTCCAAAAGGAGGGGCTTGTTTTTTGATCGTCCTTATTTCAATTTATATATCCAATTCTATGGTCCCTCATAGCTACTTAACCAATGGATAACAATGGTACTTATATTACAAATAACTTTGTAATCGAGTCCCGCAGTTTTTTCCTTGCTTGTCCCTTCAAGAGCAGAAACAAAATTTCAGATTTTTTTTCTATATTGAATTTAAATAAAAATGAAAAGGTTTTATTGAAAATAGCGCAGAAACTGCGGCCTAATGAACGTTACAACTACCTAGTTTTGACTTGTAACGTTCATTACGACACCTTTCTATTTCAAAATCTGGATAATTTTGGAGAAAAAATGGAAAAAAAAACTCTTCGTATTTGTAGTTTATGACGATATTACTTGCCAAATGACATAGTTCCAGAACAAAAGTACCCTATGATTTTTGGTTCCGATGAACATTCGACGTTCATCGGACAGCGGGATATAAAAGATCCTTGACCGCGGTATGTAGGTACCTATGAATCAAGTGTCGATCTATTACCTACTACGACCTACCACTACAACCTACTATTCGGGAAAGGGAAAGAAATGTCCCCTGTCCATTGGGTGCTCATTACCCGACTGCGGCGGAGTCCAAAAGAGGGGGTTGTTTTTGGATCGTCCTTATTTCAATTTATATATCCGATTCTATGGTCCCTCATACTCGTAGCTACTTAACCAATGGATAACAATGGTACTTATATATTACAAATAGCTTTGTAATCGAGTCCCGCAGTTTTTTCCTTGCTTGTCCCTTCAAGAGCAGAAAGAAAATTTCAGATTTTTTTTTCTATATTGAATTTAAATAAATGAAAAGGTTTTATTGAAAATAGCGCAGAAACTGCGGCCTAATGAACGTTACAACTACCTAGTTTTGACTTGTGACGTTCTTTACGTCACCTTTCCATTTCGAAATCTAGATAATTTCGGAGAAAAAATGGACAAAAAAACTTTTCGTATTTGTAGTTTATGACGATATTACTTGCCAAATGTCATAGTTCCAGAACAAAAGTACCCTATGATTTTTGGTTCCGATGAACGTCGAATATTACGTTTTTTGCGGCCTAAACGACCTTTTTTTGCGTCAACTTAAAAGTTTCCGACAACATAGTAATCTTATAAGGATTCCGTTTTCCCTTTTGAGGTACGGAATCTTAAAAATTTAAGTTACTATTTTTTTTCAAAACTTTGGACCACATCAGTCCAATTCAATTATAGAGCACAAGTTAAGTATTAATCATTTTTAAAATAAAATGTTACCTGGCCACTGAAATTTATTTTTGGTCTACGTCTCAAGAGATCTGTGTAAAACATCGACGTCTACCATACCTAGTCATAGTGCAATCTAGTCTACTATTGTGGTGTTTACGAGGACATTTTTTAAGGTTCTCAAATCATGGTTAGAATGCGCTCCTTCAAAAGTGTCGATCGAGTTCCAAAATCACCTGTTCCAGTTTTAGGTCTAGAACTAAATCACATATTCCAGTTTTAGTTCTAGAACTATGACGGCCTGAAATTATGTTTATGTTCCAGGAATGTCCGTAGTGGTATCTTTTCTCATCTTGGTCGGTTTCTTCGGTTACTGGGGCTACGGGGAAGACTCCATGTCGCCGGTGACACTTAATTTTCCTTCAGAAACGTAAGTCGTAAGCAACTTTCCTCTTTCGCTTCATCGACTTTTATTAGCTTCTTAAGGACGGGCGCATAGGGAATTCCGTTTCGGAATTCTGATTAGAAATATAGGTTCGAAATTCCGTGACATAATTTCATTAATGACCCGCGATGCTCATACATAGTCATATATTCAACCGGCTTAATCGTGATAATTTATTAATTTACTTTGTAAATTAATTTACTTTGTAAATTAATTTACTTTGTAATTTAATTTACTTTGTAATTTACATTACTTAATAAATAATTGCGATTATTTATTAGGTACCTAAGATGTCATTTATCACCTTATCTACTTTGTAATTTATCATACCTAATAAATAGTTGCAATTATTTATTAGGTACTTAAGATGTAATTACCTAATTTTCCATGTAATTGCCGTACCTAATAAATAATTGCGATTAGACCCGTTAAATATATAACTATACGTCATTTCAGCTTCAGAGAAGCTTTAGCTATTAAGTTCAGAAGTTTTTTTACGATTGTCAGTTGAGAGGGCGCGGTTTTAAGTTTTTAGTGTGTAACGTGGCGCCTTCGGCGCCAGCTACTTCACTGCCCCTAAGGCCTTACTCCTAATGGGGGTGCGTGTTAAGGGTCCCTGAGGGGGTGGGAAATTAAACTCCGGGGTTAGTTGCAACAGACTGGACCTCCGTTTATTATAGGGACCAGAGATATTCCACACTTATACTACTGAAACTAACCTATTCGTGCACTTACACCTAACGGCTTTATGCCAAAGAACTGGGGCCTCGCGGGCCACTATCTATTGCACGCTTGCTAAACCCTGGGTGGCAGCGCTGATGCCGCGCCCGGCTCTGGGCGAGCTGCCCCGGTGGTGGGGGTCGTGCGCGGGACCTCGGGTCGATACTTAGGGACAGCACCGACCACGAGTGGCCCGGAACACGGCCACGCCGGCGGCAGGGGAAATTGGGTAGAACTCCAACCCGGGATCGAATCCGCATACGAGCGCGACCGACCTCCAGTGTGCGTTGGAGCCCGACGCAAAGTCCGTCTTGACTGGCTCTCGTGGCGGCTTATATACGCTCGGGCGCTTCCCCCTCCACGACGACCATCGGTGTGCACGCGCTTGCTGCGTGCGCCCTGTTGCTAGGCGTGGTGACGTCATGGAAGATTCCGCTCCGGCCGGCTATTGTATCGCGGCGACGCGCTGCCGCGTTACAAGTGACTAAAAGACGCAGTTTGTTTTATAGAGATGAGCGGGTGATCGTGCTCTTATTTATTTATTTTAATTCTTTACTGCACTAATTTCATGAGTAAATGTACAAGGGCGTGCTTAATGCAAGAAGCATTATCTTCCAGCAAAACTCTTCTACTATAAAGGGAAATCACCCACCAGGGACGGCCGGTCCAACTGTTGTTAGTCGGACGTTATATTTATGGTATGTCATGTGAAACACAACATACCATAAATGCCAGGCCACTCAGAAAGTTTTGCGAAAAAAAGTTTTTATGAATACACTGGCCACTTGTAATTGTTTTGAAAACGTCGATTATTTAAAAGTAAAAATACTACTGTTCGATTTTCAAATTTCCCTCCGCATCTTTTGAGAGCCAATTCAAATTTTTTTGTCTCATTCAAAAATGGATCTGCATCGAGAACATTTTCGTGCTATGATTTTTTACGATTTCAAATGTGGCTTAAAACCTGATTAGTCATTTGATTGACTTCGAATTGCTTATAAGGATGAATTACCTTCAAAAGCAACCATCTACCACTGGTATAGCGAGTTCAAACCTTAGGTTCAAACGCGGTCGTCTTACTTTAGGAGATGAATAAAGGAGTGGTCGTCCTACGATGGCTGTCACCGAAGAAAGTGTGCTGGTAGTAAAAAAATTAATTCAAGAAAACAGACGAATCACGTACGAAGAGATTCAGTAAACTGCAGATTGGTTCAGGAAGTGTTCACAAGATTTTGCACGAGCACTTTCACGTAAGGAGAATAGTTTCCCGCTGGGTGCCGCGCAACCTCACCGAAGCTCAGAAGCAGGCCCGTGTGGATTGGTGCCGTGATATGTTACAAAAATTTGATGCTGGCTCGTCACGGCGCGTTTACGACATTATGACAGGTGACGAATCCTGGATTTATCAATGTGATCCAGAAACAAAGCGTCAGTCGACAGTTTGGCTGTTTTAAAATGAACCAACGCCTACGAAAGTGAGGCGATCGAGCAGCGCAGGAAAAATTTTGATCGCCACTTTGACGGGGTACCTAATTTTAATTCCACTTCGAGACCAAAGCAGCATCAACGCTGAATGGTATAGCACAAAATGCCTGCCAGAAGTTTTTTCTGAATTGAGCAACAAGCGACCGAACACCGGGCTCCGCGGGGTCCTTCTTCACCACGACAACGAGCCCGCGCACTCTGCGATCAAAACGAGGGACTTCCTGGACTCCACACCGGTCAGAGTCTTGGGACACCCTCCTTACAGTCCTGATTTTGCTTCGTGTGACTTCTTTTTATTCTCTAAAATTAAAAATCATCTCAAAGGGATACAGTTTTCATCGCCGGAAGATGCGCTAGCAGCGTTTCAGAAGGCCGTGGAAGAGGTGTCTGCGGAGGACTGGAAAAAATGTTTTGAAAATTGGTTCAGACGCATGAAACTTTGTATAGAGGCTGGTGGAGAGTTCTTTGAAAAGATTTAATAAAAATATTTTTTTCATAGAAGTTAGTTTTTTAGTTTCTCAACACTTTCTGAGTGTCCCACGTATGTAGGAATAATGCGCGATGTAGGAATGTTGGAGTTTCTAGTGCGCGCGCAGAGTTGACATGTGCTCGCCATATGTACACTCGCGGTCTGAAAATGTTTACTACGTTAAGGTTGGTAATTGCATGCACAAATCTATGTCACATGGTCGATGATATTATGTGATTTGATTAGGCATAGAGCATAGAAGAAGCAATAGAGATTCACCCAAGCGAGGTTGCCATGGTTTTACAATCAATTTCTATTTCAATCCTAGAGCCGCATGCGCAGTTCGCTTAAATCTAGATTTTGTAAAATTTTCATAGTTTTTTGTACTGAGAATCCTATTTAAACTGTTTTAATTCAGGATTTACGCACTTGTGCAAGTGGCTCCTAGTATTTTTGATAAATGTCATTGTAAAAAATTCAATTATGTCAACTTTTAAATAAAGAAAAGAGTTTCAGCATCAAAACGTCATAATTACTCTTTTTGTTAGAATCGATGCTACAACTATTAAAAAGTAATACGTACCTAGATATAGCATTTTAGACTTTACTGCACACAGTTTGCTAAAGAATCTAATTTGAAAACTGATAAACATTTTTAGACCGCGACCGTACAGCAGGTTCCGACGACGTCGACATGAACTTGTTCCAATACAGTCATATACGACTGTTGCATAGGTAGTACGATGACGCGAGATACGCGTTTTGTGGCGATGAAATGCCAGAATTTGACAATTAATATACGGAAAGTCACGACTTTTGACGTTGTCATACTACCCAGGCTGGACAGGGAAATTGTTAAAATGAATATTAGTTCTATAACCGGACGCGAGATGGCGTTACTGGTACGGAACCCTTGCTCCGCAAGTCCGCCTCGCACTTAGCCAGTATTTTTGTATGAACTTTGGCCAACGGACAGTTGCCGGTTTCGAAAAACTATATACCTATGATTCATAATTTGACAACATGACAATTCTAATTCTACATTGCAAAGTAGTAGCCTATAAACGTACCATTGAAGGGCACAGGCCTTCTCTCAGGGAGAGGGTATGGGCTTAATTAACACGCGTGCCCACCGCGGATGGGCAATTTCGAGCACTGAGGTATTTGAACACCTCAAGTGCTCAGGTTTCCTCACGTTGTTTTCTCGTAATAAACGTTTTTCTTTCAACAGTAGATTAACATATTGTGTACGAGAAACTAGAGGTTACGTAAGTAAATCCTTTGTCAAGAAATAAAAGTCATTTCCACTATTTAATTTATTGAAAATTATATTGGTTATCACACAACGCATTTAGATAATACTTTGTCAAATGTTTTATAGCATTTCACATTGTTTGATTGCGTCATGTAACGCTCGAAACATGATTTAATGCGATACACATAAGTACTGTGACTGAGCTCCGTAGACGTCATTTATGTTATTCTTAATCAAGTATTCCTATTTATTTCTTGAATACCAAACAAACATTAAAAGCCGTGACTAAATAATAGGATTCCCTTTAAGGCCTGCGCAGACAAAAGTCAAAGGGACAAAAGTCCCTGATTCGTAAAAAATGCCCTCCGAGTACTTGTCGCGGACTCAACGCCTACGGTGTGCGGTCATTTGTTCCCCGGGAATTGAGTAAAGCGTACGCTATGGGAGCAAATATTCTGAGATTACATTGTGTTACATGAAATTGAAAAAGAAAAGGCGTTTTAAAAGGAAACACCGAACTTTTGTCCAGTTTGGTCTCTTGATGTCCTCGGTAACTTGAGGGACTTTTTGTACGGGGTACTTTTAGTCCTTCGTGTGCGTTATTTGATACAGTTTACAAGAGATCTATATCGACGGACAAAAAAGTACCCGGGGGATAGTCCCTCGTCTACGCAGGCATTTATTCTAACGAAACATATACACAGAACATTGCGGAAGTCTCCGTAATAGATAATAATATAAATGTGAAAGTTAGTGAAGATGTTTGGCTGTTACTCAATCACGCAATAACGCCTTAACGAATTTACATGAATCATGGCGCACAGACGGACAAAAATCTGAAGATATCGGCGATGCGCCCTGCACTAATCCTGCGCAGACGAGGTCGCGGGCACTAGCTAGTTTTTTTAAGAAGCATAATTATACTCGTCGTAGTGGTCCCTTCACCCTAGATGGGACAGAGTGTGAGTGAAGATACCACTGGACGCTGTATAAATCATCTCATTAAGTAGATGCAAAAAGGCCAATATTACACTCGTAGACGTCCCACGGCAGAGCACAGGCCTTCTTCCCGTCGTTTACATAATTCACCTGGGTTAATGCACCCAGCTATGGAAATAGCTCAGAGAATTTTATTAGCGAGCTGAAGTGGCAGTGAGCTGGCAATATTTCGCGAAGAACCGACAAACGTTGGAGTAAACGTGTTCTTGAGTGGAGACCGCGACTCGGCAAACGTAGTGTGGGACGCCCTCCGACCAGGTGGGATGACGATCTGCGAAAGACTGCCGGCAGATGCTGGATGCCGCAAGCTGAAGACAGGGCGCTATAGTGCTCATTAGGGGAGGGTTATGTCCAACAGTGGACTAATATAGACTGAAGAAGAAGAAGAATAATTCACCCAGGTGAAAGACAATGTGTGAATAATGTTTACATAAAATTTACACAGTATTACAATTAGTACGTAAAACAAGGACAGGTATTTACAATTTACTATTAGCTTACTTCATTCACCTGGGTGCATTAATTAAAAAACCGGCCAAGTGCGTGTCAGACTCGCGCACCGAGGGTTCCGTACAAACTTGTATTATAGACCTGAGTATTTGGTATGAATTTCAATTTAATACCTCTACGCGTTTATGAGGAAATGGGTAGTAAGTTTAAAATTATAAAAAAAATATATATTATGTGATGTAACTAAAAATTTATGGTTTTCGTAATTTTTCCTTTATCTATGCTATAAGACGTTGCTTCGTACCAAATTTCAAGATTCTGAGTTCACGGGAAGCACCCTGTAGGTTTTGATTCCCTTGCAAATGTCGAAAATTTGCGGCATAAACGGCTGTATCTTTTGATTGCGTTGGCTTAGAAGTTTGATTTTTTCACAGTTTCAAGGGACAGTAGACTTGAGTAATTGATATAAATTTAAGCTTCATACCTTTACGCGTTCCTGAGAAAAAGGGTCTTGACAGACGGACGGACGGACAGACGGACAACAAAGTGATCCTATAAGGGTTCCGTTTTTTCCTTTTGAGGTACGGAACCCTAAAAATAAGAAGAGTGTTCATAAACTTCAGTCCTTGTAATTGCCAATCCGCGGTGGGCACGTGTGGCAATGAAGCCCGAACCAGCTAGTACAAAAACACATTCAATAACTTTTAATCCGTTTTCCCTGAATAGGCAACCCCCAATAAATGTTACTTTCCCCATTTATCGTAAATTCCTGGCAGGTGATAAGTATCGTCTTTCCAGATTCCCAATAATCCTCAAATACCTGATGGCGGTAATGATATTCGTGACGTTCGCCCTCAACTTCTGGGCTCCCTTCAACCTGGTGTGGCACTACGTGTCCAAGAAGCACGAGAAAAACCGCCACTGGCTCTGGGAAAGAGTCTACAGGACTCTGTTTATAGTGGTCATCACGGCCATCGCCATTGCCTTCCCGAACATCGGGAACTTGATGGGGCTGGTAAGTACCTGCCCAAAAACACACATACACCCTCACGCCACACACACACGATACACATGCAATTTAGGTTATAGTCCTACGGAAGAAACTAAAATACTTGTAAGTAGTAAAAATTCTGGTAGTCCTTAAATAATTCCTCAGATGCATTGTAAAAGAAAAGGGTCTGTCGTAAAAAGAAAGACGTAAAGACTAACTTTAACAACCTACTTTTAAACTGCATTTAGAGTAGAGTGCTTTTAATGAATCGTGGTTTTATCATAATATCAAACCAAATGAAAATGTTTATCGACCGAACGAAAGTTAGCAATGAAAAAACTGTCTATAAAAAACACTTAAATAAAACATTGTTATCAACCCTCGTATATCCCCACTGCTGGGGCATGGGTCTCTTCCTGCACCGCAGGAAGGTTAGGTTAGGTTAGGTTTAAAACTCGTCCAGGTCCTGGTTGGTGGAGTAAAACATTACAAAAATAGACATTAACTGTCAACAGTTGGGAAAGAGAACGCACTAGTGCGGGAAAGGTAAAAAAAAGCACGAGTGTGTAATAGCCCACATCCCGCACACTATACGTCCCTGCAATACGCCACTTTTTGAGCAACTGTATTAAAAATATATTGTTTCAGCTCGGAGCGTTCTGTCTATCAAACTTGGGCTTCATATTTCCGGCCCTCATAGAGCTGCTTATCGTGTGGGAGGACCCAGGACTGGGCAAGTACCAGTGGCGATTGTGGAAGAACGTCCTCATCATCATCATAGGGATGCTGCTGTTCTTTGCTGGCACTTACTCGAATGTGAAAGGTTTGATTATGAGCTTGTAAAATTTTTGGAAAATAGTTGAGTTTTTAAGTATCGCACTTTTAGGACAATTTTTTAAACAGTAATGTACAGTCACGTGCTCTAACATGTATACTTTGTCCAAAAAGTGTAGAAATTAAAAAGTAAAGTTTTGCTCGGACTTTTTGTGTGTGTTAGTAAATTTCTTGCACCTAAGAATAATAAAATAAAACTATAGTCATTTTAAAAAAAGGTATATCATCATCAACCCGTTATGTCCCCACCGAGGGGCACGGGTCACTTCCCTAAGGAACCTTCCTCAGGGAAGTGACCCGTGCCTCTTGGTGGGGACATATTGGGCCAGCCACTAAACCTATACCTATAGCCTAACCTATACCTATAGGCCATACTCCACCACGGGGGCCAAGTCCGGATTGGTGGAGGCTTGCAAGACTAGTGGCTGGTCTTACTGTCAGAAGTTTTCTGGCCGCCCTAAGGCCTCTGACTTGGCTTAACGACTGCCATCTGTCGAAGGCAGCCGGCACCAACTGCTTAACGTGCCTTGCGAAGCACGGAACCGCGCAGAAAATGCCACTAGCGTTAGTCATAGACGGTTTACCCATCCATGCACTGAACGCGCTGTGTTGCTTAACCTTTGTGATCGTTTAAGATCACTCAGGCAGCCGGCGCTACGAGCGGTACATCGAAAAAAGCTATAAAGCTATATCAAAGGTAGTAAATGGTCTTAATTTTTGATAACACCACTATAATAAAGTTTCGCTTCGGGTTTCTTGAATTTTCGGACAAACTGTATGCCTTTAGTACCTTGTCAAAATCAACGTAGTCTTGTTTCTCATACATCAGGCTAGAAGGGGTTAATGTGTCAAGGTTCTAGAATGTTAGCGTTAATATGTTAGCGTGTTCACATGTTAGTGCACATGACTGTACGTACAGTCTATTTATTCTTACTTGTCCAATTTAGTAAACAAGATTCTACCCTTAAACTGGGACTTTTTAGTCCAAAACTGCCATATTTCCATAAATGAAGTAACCTGGAACACTCTTTTAGATAACACGCTGCCAATTTTATAAACATAGTTCATGAATTTGCGAGAAAATGTCTAGTTTAGACATCTAATCTCAATTTTAAGGTTAGAATCTTGTTTACTAAATTGGACAAGTAAGAATAAATAGACTGTAGTTAGATAGTCGTAGGATTTCTATAGTCGCCAACATCGTTGTTTTTGGTGCAACCATTGATATGTCAAGTCGTTTGGCTGTAGTGTATGGGGCTAACGAGATCTGCGTAATATGTATAGTCTGTTAGCTTTTAGAATATACCACGGGCTCTAGAGTAGGCTTCGGTTTTCGCCAAGTTTCGTCGGTTTTCGTACTGATGATCGAGTTCTAATTTCGAAATTAAGTGTCATATTAGTTCCGATATTTCTATTACACGAATATTATCTGATTCTATCCGATAGTAGCCGAGGTATGTTCTAAAAGCTAACAGACTCTACATGAATATTGATTATTATTATTGATAACCGCACTTTTATAATCAAGACACGCTATATTAGGGTGATATTACACTTATCAAATATCTTTGTCCAATTTTGCTGTCAAATATTTTATAAAATTTCTTTGAGGTAAGCCAATACTGTGCTTGTCCAATAACTGTGTCCAATATTTTTTGCATAGTTTTAAGAAAATGGAGGAACGTGGAGCGTCTTCATCTGCTGCTATTGAGTCTCTAAGTGGTGCTATTATTATCGTTATGTTATTAATGAAAAGTCAAAACAAAAAAAAGTATTTATTTAAAATTTTCCCATTGGAATCGTCCACGATATCTTGTTTGCAGCCATTTTGATTTGAGTGTCATTAATATTTGATCAAATATCGGTGTTTCCAAGACATTTGATAAAGTTCTCCAATTTCTTCCAATTTCTTTGATCAAATCGTACATTAGACAAAGATATTTGATAAGTGTAATACCACCCTTAGACACGTGATCGACGCTCGCCCCAGCCGTAATAATCACTGTGACAGAACCCAGTAGAAAATAATCATCATCTATAGTAGCGACATCTGTAGGATATCGTGGAAAGCCTCTACGATGTTTAAAAATCCCTTAAAATATCTGTAATAAGTATTTATAGAAACGGTATTATTTTTAATGCACTAACCCGTGCTAAGGACAATTCAAAGTTGTCGTTATCAACCCTTGTATGTCCCCACTGCTGGGGCACGGGTCTCTTCCTGCATCGCAGGAAGGTCAGGCCATACTCCACCACGGGGGCCAAGTCCGGGTTGGTGGAGGATTGTAAGACAGTGGCGGGCCTTACTGTCAGAAGTTATCAAGCCGCCCATAAGGCCTCTGACATGGCTTAACGACTGCCATTATATGACAGCCGGCACCAACGGCTTAACGTGCCTTGCGAAGCACGGAAACGCTTGGAAAAATGCCACTAGCGGTAGTCACGGGACGCTCACCCATCCTGTACCTGACCGCGCCCTTTTGTTGCTTAACCAAGTGATTGATTCCAATCACTCGGTTCGCCTAGGCCACGAGCGCTTCAAAGTTAGTGCATTAAAAATAATATAGTCATATGGGTACAGCGATATCATTCCGATGTAAAAACTTAACTGCAAAGTAGGCACTCGGGGCTGCAAGTGATGCAAATTACTTCAGCCAGATGTCGCTTCCTGTACGTAATACAGAGATTATTGTAAAGAGGTTCGAAATTTCACTGATGCCGGTGAGTCGCCCATTAGCTCGGTTGGAAAGAGCGCTGGTATAGCCAGGATGGATAGCCAGAGGTCGCGGGTTCGAATCCCGGCATGGGTGGAATTTTTAGCCTCTAAGTAGGTTTTTGTATTTTTAGAAAATTCAGCCTAGATCGTAATACGTACGTCTTAGGACTTTAATACATTCCCGCTAAAACGGCCGTTTTAAAATATTTATCACAAATTTTAAGATGATTGATGTTTACTTTTTGTAAAAAAAACCTATTATGATTTTGATTCTATCGATGGCGCTAGTTAAAACTCCAAAGTGCCTTAAAAATGTTTAAATGTTAGAAGTCCACCTTAATTTATTGTACCTATTTGTTTTGTCATTGACACGCTAACACGAATGTGTAGCAGATATGGAAACCAATTCTTACTTCGTTAGCAAATAATTCGTGTACGACTCTAACACCCGTATTCCAAGACGTTCCTCATAGTCTCATCGACTCAACACTCAACAGAGGTGGAGTCGAGGAGAGGCGGAGGCATTTCCTTGAGTTAGTATTACCAGTCAGTATTTGGAATGTACCCGAGTGAGTACAATCAAAATATTATGTGCTTTAACTTGAGTGGTTTTTATGTTAGCAATGGCGATGTTATTGCTAAACTTCGACCGGCAGAAGCTTTTCTTTCTCGAGGAGGCTGGTAGGTCCCGTACCTTTAGCAAATAATTCTTATACGACTCTAACACCCGTATTGCAAGACGTTCCTCAATGTCTCCTCGACTCAATACTCAACGGAGGTGGAGTAGAGGAGAGGTGGAGGCATTTCCCTGAGTTAGTATTGTACGTAATACAGAGAATAGTGTAGAGGTTCGAAGTTCACTGATGCTGGTGAGTCGCCCATTAGCTCAGTTGGAAAGAGCGCTGGCACGGATAGCCAGAGGTCGCGGGTTAGAATCCCGGCATGGGTGGAATTTTTAGCCTTTAAATAGGTTTTTTTAGTATTTTATATTTACCAGTCAGTATTTGGAATGTACCCGAGTGAGTACAATCAAAATATTATGTGCTTTAACTTGAGTGAAAATTTGGTTTTTTATATTAGCAATGGCGATGTCATTGCTAAGTTTTGACCGGCAGAAGCTTTTCTTTCTCGAGGAGGCTGGTAGGTCCCGTACCTTAGCTTTGATAGTTGATTCCTCAACTCGAGTGAGAAACTTGCTCGATTGGAAGAAGACTAATACGTTTCAAAATACGGTTATTCCCGGTTGAGCAAGAGTGGAGTGGAGGAAAACTTCGAGGAACTGATATGACTTGAATTCTACGTAAAAAGCGAAGCGACAGCCAAAATCTGTATTCTGAACGCCATGCTAAAAATAAATAAATAAAATAGCCCTTATTTACACTCTCTTAGATAACACAATAGCAGGAACTTGATTTGGTTAGTAGGTATGTTAATTTCTTAGAGCTACAATATTAGGTAACAATTCGTTAATAATTTAAAACTTATCAACTTGAGAGTGCCCATAAACGGGTGTAGGCCTCCTGCATCTGAGTCCAGGTGACTCTATCTCGGGCAGTGCGCGTCCAGCATCTACCCGCTACCTTAACAATGTCATCACTCCAGCGTAGTCGCGGTCGCTCTCGACCTCGAACGCCATGCTACGAGTACATTAAATTCGAATGAGAAATTAAAACTATGTTATCTTATCTCATTTTTATGCGACAAATGTCTAATCCTTCGAATATTTTACGTCTACGCTTTCAATTCGAATGGGCGAGATTCGGCTCAATGGAGAGACAATAAAATACACTTATTTATATTCAATGTAAGACCACGCTAGGGCTTCTCCTGGAAATCTATCCCAGGCATTAGGCAGAAGTCTGTATGGTCCTTTTACCTACAGTAGTTAGAAGTTAGAAGAAGACGTTACGTTACTATTATATTCTACTAACAAAAGTGTATTACAATTTTATGTTAATGACATTGAATTAATCAAGTAGTAATTATTGTCATTATTAGGTATATTGTTTTAGATTAGCTGGAATGTTAATGAGATTATGATTTTATTTTATGGCAAATTATTTTATGTGAATGAATCATGCATGTAATATTTTTTGGAAATGGCTTATTATTATATTATTATAGTTAGAAGTTGCCACAAGGCACTATATTTATTAAAAAGTATAGCTAAAGAAAATTTATACAGACTTGTCTGTAGTGAGTGATGTATTTGTTAAGTTTTTAAAGCTTGGTGAACTATTTCCAGGTGAAAATGTTTGTAATATTATAATACAGTTCAAATTGATACGTTAATAAAAATTTTTGATCAAATATCATTGTATTTCTTAAACAAAATTCATTGTATTTATCAAACCATCTAATACCACTCAAAATATATCAATAGCTATATCATCTGTGTTGATGATAAATATTTGGCCATCGCTGTGTGGTGTCGGTATAGAGAATAGCATCAACCCAAATTCTTCCCGCGGGTGTCGTAAAAGGCGACTCTAAGGGATACAAACCGGGGGTGGGCAGCAGCGCCCCCTGCATTACAATTCCATAAAATTGCGATCCCCAACCCGCATGCCCAGCGTGGGCATTATGGGTACTACCCCCCAATGATGGCACAACCTTGCGCTCATTAGGGGACGGCTATGTCCAGCAGGGGACTAATATAGCCTGAAGAAGATTTGGCCATCGATATAAATATATTATGTGGACTTGATTATACCTAATGTGGCGTCCATAAACCAAGTAGGCTAGGTGCTTTTTAACCCGAAGCACTGAATAATAATAAAAATAAAATAAAAAGTATGGACTTAGCTGACTCTGCGGGAAAATATCTCATTCGAAAATCGATAAACCACGGATGATCTTAAAAGATCACGAAAAAGCAACACAGCGCGTGTTCAGTGCACGGATGGGTGACCGTCTGTGACTAACGGTAGTGATATTTTTCCAAGCGGTTTCTTGCTTCGCAAGGCACGTTAAGCAGTTGGCGCCGACTTGTGGATAGATGGAGGCCTTAGAGCAACTTTTACAATAATTATTGTGCAGTTCTCGTGAAGAATTCGTCGCAATTTCACAATGAGCACAGAACAAAACTACATGATATTTGCGAAGACTCACTCTCCATCGCTCCCACATGAGTTTGTGCCGAGCACGTGTCAACTCTGCGCGTGCACTATAAACTCTGACATTTCTGCATCGCGCAATCAAAGTGTTTCATGACTTACCATAAATACGAGTATAACGTCCGACGAACAGCCCCTCCTCGTCCTCGACCCTCCTCGGCCTCGAGGGGGGTCGCTCCTGATGTGGGTTTAGGGGTCCTTAGGGCCAAAACCAAGGTGGTGTTTAGTGAGTAGGCGCACTTCTTGTGAGTCCCACATTGGCAGCACGGCCGGGTCCATGCTTTTATGCATGAGCATTCAATTCACCACCTCCCTCCCCCGTTTCCTCCGGAGGGTGCCCTTTATAGGGTAAAAATAAAACCGACAAACAACAGTCGGACCGGCCGTCCCCAGGCATACAACATGTCTGGCGGAAAAAATCCCTTTACAGTGGAAGAGTACGATCATTCGCTCTTCCTTATAAATTTAGCTGAGATTCGGATAGATAGCTCCCTCCCACGCCTCACGTAATTCATTATAAATGGTCACCGCCTGAATTGGATTTTTTATTCTTCAGATAAATATTACCGCGACTGAGCAGAGACAATACAGTGACATTTACATTTATTACATTTCGACAAATCCTTCAGTACACATTCTAGTGGTTCGAATCGCAACGAGTCTACAATCAACAACATAACATCCAAATGTGATCAATGAGAAAAAATAATATTAGTAAAGTAATAATATTAAACTAAATTATCTCATGAGTTTATTAGCAAACTTAACTATAAAACAGTGTACGCCATAATTAATACATTAAGACATCAAGCAACTACATATATAATTACGGTGTATGTTGTGACTACCTGTAAGTGAGGTAACACTTAGTTTATTTCTAGTTATGGTCTACTGTACATGCATTGGTGTATAATCTGATTGTAGTCCTAATAAATAAAATAAAAAACAAAGTAAATAAGAAAAGTCTTTTTTTTCATCTCTACATAATCTTTTAATTATGAAACTAAGGATTTTGACGTTCGTTTAGTAAACATTAATTTTCTTGGTACAGTGAATAAAAAAATATATTTGATTTTGAGCTTGAGGTCAATCAGACTCGTCCGCGAACCGACTTTTAAACATCTTCAACATCTGAATTAAGTTAACGGCAGTCCCTTTGACTAACAATACCATGCCGATACTGATGAGTATAAGCGCCTTCCAGAGTCTCCAATGAAAGCGACCGAAGCCCGGCCTTGGCCAAAGAACCAGTATTTCAATTGTATTTGGCCATATAAATGCCATGTTTGACAAGCATAGGGATCCAGTCTGAAAAAAGAAGTCATCTTGAGTTTCTTTATGCCATATTAGACAAGGATAGACAAGAATAGACCCGTCTGAAATAATAGGTCAACTTTAGTATATAATGTTAGCTTTTAGAATATACCTCGGGCTCTAGAGTAGGCTTCGGTTTTCGCCGAAAGCACACGAGTGTAATACTACTTTCTGCTCTTTATAAGACTTTTCTTCTCTATTTTAAAAAGTTATGTAAGTTAAGTGTCAAATACTAGTTCCGATATTTCTTTTACACTCTAAAAGCTATATTCTAAAGGCTTTATCTCTATGCCATATAAATGTCTTGTTAAACCAGCATAGTGATTCCGTCTCAAAGAATAAGTCATGTTTAGTTTAGGAAGCGCTCGTGGCCTAGTCAAATCGAGTGATTGGAATCAATCACTTGAAAACCTATTTAGAGGCTAAAAATTTCACCCATGCCGGGATTCGAACCCGCAACCTCTGGCTATCCGTACCAGCGCTCTACCAATTGAGCCAATGGGCGACTCACGGCATCAGTGAAATTTCGAACCTCTTTATAATATTCTCTGTATTACGTACAGGCAGCGACATCTGACTTAAGCAAATTGCATTACTTACAGCCCCGACTACCTACTTTGCAGTTAGGTTTTAACATCGGAACGATATCACTGTACCCACATAATTACACTATTTTTATTTTTTTAATTTTTTTTTAGATATGCTGGTTCGAATCCCGGCATGGGTGAAATTTTTAGCCTCTAAATAGGTTTTTTAAAATTTGTTCCTTAGCACGGGTTAGTGCATTAAAAAATAAAAATAGTGTTGTCAAATACTAGTTCCGATATTTCTTTTACACGCATATATCTCATTCTATCCGATAGTACCGAGGTATATCTCTATGCCATATAAATGTCTTGTTAAACCAGCATAGTGATCCCGTCTCAAAGAATAAGTCATGTTTAGTTTAGGAAGCGCTCGTGGCAAAGTCAAATCGAGTGATTGGAATCAATCACTTGAGTTAAGCAATAACAGGCACTGGCAGGAGCAGGACGTGGCATTTTTTTCTGAGCGCTTCCGTGCTTCGCAAGGCACGTTTAGCCATGGCGGCCTTATTGCTTAAAGCAATTTATACAGTCTAGACCCTCTAAATACCATAGATACTCTAGGTAACATGGATACTCTTTTTTACGATAACTCACAAAACCCGTGATAGCAGCAACGGCCGGAAACGATATTGCAATCGCAGTTAAGCAGACCACAATGCCCGCCCTGTAGATTTTCTCAATTTGGAGCATCTTCGCAGGGTTCTCATAATGAGGCCTGTGAATTCGCT
The DNA here is from genome assembly GCA_934045075.1 of Yponomeuta sedellus. Lineage (NCBI taxonomy): Eukaryota > Metazoa > Arthropoda > Insecta > Lepidoptera > Yponomeutidae > Yponomeuta > Yponomeuta sedellus. The sequence continues at coordinate 8,970,776 of OW203747.1, forward strand.
TCAGATAGTGCCAGCACACGTGGAACGGCGTGTAGAAGTTCAGACTGTGCGTTATGTATACCATGATCGCTATCAGCACTTTGAGGATCTTCGGGAAGCTGAAATTGTGAAACAATATTGTATTTTTTTTTTAAAGTAAGTCGCAATGTATTCGTCAAGTTAGTTATAGGGCAAGTTGACAGTAAGTAAAACGTTTGGTAAAGCATCGTGCAGTTCATTTAGTTCTTTGGTTTTTTTATTTAATTTTTTTAGCTAGGTCCTGCCACTATTTATTATGTGGCAACCTTTAAGTCGATTTTAATTTTTTTAATCAATAATAGAAGTAATATTATGTTGTTACATAAAATAGTCCTTATATATTCTAGGGTCTGTTTCACAATCTGCAGATAAAGTTCCAGATAAGCTATCCGCAACCAGGGCTGCCGTTTGTTCTAAATTTGAAGCCATAAACGAACACACGCAGTATAGAAAAATTTATTTAAATTTAGAACAAACGGCAGCCCTGGTTGTGGATAGGAACTTTATTTGAACATTGTAAAACAGGGGCTTAAAATCTAATGGGTTTAAAATGTTGTCTCTCATTTTTTCTCTTTTTTTTTCCTTTTTTTCCCCTTTTTTTCTTTTTCTTTTCCTTTCCCTTTTCTCTTCCTTTTTTCCTCTTCTCTTTCCTTTTCTTTTTTTTTATTCTTCTTTAAATAATGACTTCTTAAAACTCCGTTGGTTCCGCGCGCTTGACTACCATAAACAAAGGTCATGAGTAAATTTTCACTGGAGACTACTAGTATTTGAACTGTGCAAATTGCCTCAGTCTGGTTGTTTATTTATTTTTGTTAGAACTGCGGTATCCTGTGCTATTTTGATAGCACAGGGTATTCTTGTTTGGCATCTGCGCCTGCGCCTTGATTATGTAACTTTTAGCGTATCCTTCTGTGTGCGAAAGCGGAATGTATACTTAGCTCAGCCGCACACCTATGTGTGATACTTATTACGGCTCATAGCTATACGTTAAAATTTACATGATCAAGGCACGGGACAAGAATTTGTGTCATATTGAAGTTATTGTTAATAACCCAATGTAGTAAGTAGACATAAAATGTAACCGGGACTTCATTATCCAATTAGTTCAACTCACAGTTTCATGGGAAAGTTCAACGTTATAGGTGCGTGACACTTTTCCCTGTACGCGTTCATGCCGAAGAACGAAATCACGAAGAGAAAAAATACTATAATACTCATACCTGAAAATGACAGTAAAAATAATTCCAACATAAGTACTAACTTACTAATTATACTTTATTGCACACGAAACATTAAACAGGACATTATATAAGAAATAACATGTACAAAGGCGAGCTTATCTCTGAAAGAGATTTCTTCCAGCAAACCTTAGACAGTCGGAGAAGCAGTAAGAGGCGGGTCTATATACGTGCACAAAATATACTACATGAATATTGAATAACCTACCTAACTATGGAAGAAATAAATAAACTACATAAACTAAAATATAGAAAAACAAACTACATAGGTTTAAACATAAATATATAGCTCAATGTTACGACAGAGATAGATATAAATGCTGTTTCAACCGCTTCTTAAACGTACCAACAGTGGGACAAGCGCATAATATCTTCTGTGGCAAGGCGGTACTTGGCTTGATTAGAAAAAAATCCAACGTAGAATCAATTCAATCGCGTACCCAAAGTAGAAATTCGTCGAAGAACCAAGGTCGAAGACGTTGGTGAGCGGATCACATACTTAAAGTGGAGATGGGCGGGACACTTGGCTAGAAGGGAAGACGGCCGGTGGACCAGGGCAGTATCGCAGTATCCCTCCCTTGGCCACCGCCAAGGAAGGGAAGGACGTAGGTAGGCAGACCACCGACACGATACTCAGACGACATCGTGAGGGTTGCGGGTCAGAGATGGATCAGGTTAGCACAGGACTGTGAGGAATGGCGCAATAAAAAGGAGGCCTATGCCCAGCAATGGGTTGATGTAAGCTGATTATAGATAGATAGATAAAAAAAATCGACCATGAACTTTTATGAGATCGCTGACCAATAAAGAGCTTTATCTATTAAAGCGTACAGGTTATCATCCAATGGACTCGGAAGCTAGAGACCCAGGTCCGATTCCCGGGGCAGGCATGAACTATCATTATCAACCCATTATGTCCCCACCGAGGGGCACGGGTTTCTTCCCTGAGGAAGGTATAAGCCGTACTCCACCACGGGGGCCAAGTCCGGACTGGTGGAGGCTTGTAAGACTAGTGGCTAGTCCGCTCTAAGGCTTCTGACTTGGCTTAACGACCGACTGCCATCTATCGACGTCACAGCCGGCACGAACTGCTTAGCGTGCCTCGCGAAGCACGGAACCGCTCGGAAAAATGCCACTAGCGTTAGTCATAGGCTGACATTCAGAGACGAATCCCAAGTTCACGCGTAGAGCAGTCTTAGCAAAGTAAACTAAAGTCATACTTAGTAAAGCGCCGAAATTTTCGTATTCACATTCGATCGGAAGCCGGAGTTAAGCATGAGCTAAGAGAAGACCTGTCTTAAGAAAGTCATCTATATTGTCTATTATTTTTTAGTGATGTAGTTAACACAATGCTAATCACAAGCTCCAACCAAAACAATACGACAAAAAGGTAGGTAACCTCAAAGTGAAGAGAACCAAATGACAGATGACAATTCTAAGTTCACGTAAAGTCACCAATATTGGCTACTTACACTTAGCTAAGTACCATTTCATACTCAACTTGATAAGATTCGATTCTGAATACAAAATATTTCTAAGCACGTGATTTTGACATTTCTGAGACTGGTCTTAGCTTAGTTTTCGTCTCTGAATGTCAGCCATAGACTCATCCATGCACCAAATGCCCTACGTTGCTTCATGATCATTTAAGATCACTCAGGCAGCCGGGGCTACGAGCGATTTTACTAATGGTTTTAAATCGTTTTCCAATTTATGTACATGCGTGAAGTCATAGTAGCGATACCGCTCGCTGTGAAAGAAAACATCGTGAGGAAACCTGCGTGTCTGATGTGTTGAAATGCCTCAGCGCTTGAAATTTCCAACCCTTAGGGTAGCTGTAAGGAAGATTAATGTTGGATGAGAGCGAGTGGCAGGAACCTCGAGAGGAAAGATAAGATAAGAATATTCTTTATTGTGTACCGGAAAATTGATACAGAAACAGCAGATACAGAAGATAACATACTATTGGCGGCTTTATTGCTAATAGCAATTTCTTCCAGGCAACCTCAAATCGGAGAATTTGCCGAAGGAGAAATAGAAACCTGAGTGTATGCGATTCTCGCATACTTCCCATGAATGTCCCCACTGCTGGGGCACGGGTCTCTTCCTGCATCGTAGGAAGGTTAGGCCATACTCCTTACTGTCAGAAGTTATCAAGCCGCCCATAAGGTCTCTGACACGGCTTAACGAACGGTCATTACATGACAGCCGGCACCAACGGCTTAACGTGACTTATGAAGCACGGAAGCACTCGGAAAAATGCCACTAACGGTATAGTCATGGGACGGTCACCCATCCACTCTTAACCCAAGTGATTGATTCCAATCACTCGGTTCGACTAGGCCACGAGTGCTTCTAAAAATATATGTATTCTGTGAAAATTGTAAAACCTACTCAGCGGATGACTTTTTTATTATTTCTGTGGTTTATTTCATTTGGCACCGATTTCAAGACATACTTCTACTATCTATGTTGGCCTTTTTGCATCTACTTAATGAGATGATTTATACAGCGTCCAGTGGTATCTTCACTCTTTACTAGATGGGTGAAGGGACCACTCCGACGCTGTAGTGCCTGGGGCATGGTTTTTATAGATGGTGTAGGCTTGCCCAGCACCTATACCATGCTGACAGCCTAGCCGGCCTAGCCCACAGGAAAGACTAGTCAATACGTGCGGAGCCAACTAAGCTGCGGGTTTCCTCACGATGTATTCCTTCACCGTTAGCGTGTGGTATTGCGACTACAAATTCGCAAATGTACGTAACTTTGAAATTAAACAAAGTTATTGGTACATGCCCGCACTCGGGATCGAACCGAACTTCTACAATACCTAGGTATTTACGAATTCTACATTTATAGGTCATATCCCTTTTAATTAAAATAACTAAATAATAATCGATGTGGGTGTCCAGACGGCGAAACTGAAGTGGAGCTGGGCTGGTCATGTCAGTCGAATGCACCCGGATAGGTGGGCGAAACTCGCAACCGAGTGGGTGCCACACGATGGACATCGTAATCGAGGCCGGTCTAGAAGACGGTGGAGAGATGGTTGTCGACAACCATCTGCCGGAGTGGCCTGAGGTGGCCCAGGACAGGAAACTCTGGACTGAATTGGGGGAGGCCTTTGCCCAGCAGTGGGACACAAATAAGAGGCTACGTAAAAAAAAACCTTTTAATTATTTCTACGTTTTTAGTGCCTTTTAGTGTACAGAAGTCGGTTTTAATTTTTTATTTAAAAAAAATATTTCACAATTTTTAGTGAACAGACAATGCGACTTTAATAACTTTAATAACAAGGGATTCAACTCACTCCAAACAATGACGAATCGGTACTTTTCCGGATCCTCCATATGGTTACACACCGAAACCAAGATTCCGGAACAGGACATACTAAACTCCGTCATAGCGATAAACAAGAACATCTTATTCAATTTCCCATACAGCTTCAAGCCTTCAAAGCTTGGATTTTCCTCAATTGAGTAATAAATTGTTGTGAAAATAGCAACAACTGAAATTGATATTTAAAGAGATGTTAGTACATAGAGATTAAGCATATTTGAGATAATCCTCTACATATATTTTCAGTACATTTTTTTTAAGTGTTTCAACATTTTAAAAGTAAACAACTAATTTTATCAAGAACAGAACAGCGTAGGATATAATATATCCTATATAATATATCCTACGCTGTTCTGTTCTTGATAAAAGTTGTTGTTTCAACATTTTAAAAGTAAACAATACTTTTATCAAGAAAAGAACAGCGTAGGATATAATATATCCTATATAATATATCATACGCTCGTCTGTTCTTGATAAAAGTTGTTGTTTACTTTTTAAATGTTGAAACACTTAAAAAAAATGTACTGAAAATATATGTAGAGGATTATCTCAAATATGCTTAATCTCTAAAAACTGGTAGATATGTAGGTAGGTAGGTATAATGTCACATGCAATCAAAAGAATACCTCAAACTATAGAAATCCACAACAGTACCCAAATATCATATAAAATAAATAAGCAAAATAGTCAATTAAACAAAAAGAAAAAACAAAAATACAAAATTACACACACAATACAAAATAAAATTAGTGTAGGTATAACGTTTGATTTCTAAAATTAAGTCAATATTACAGGTTGGTCATGTAAAACAGTCGTAAATCTATATTTTGTAATGGACACCTAGATTAACTTGCAACGTTCATTAAGCCGCAGTTTCTGTGATATAATATACAACTGAGCTCTCTGAGAGAAGGCCTGTATCCCATAGTGGGACGTACATAATATGATCATAATCACCATCAACCCATTATGTCCCCACCGTGGAGCACGGGTCTTCTCTGAGGAAGGTACCTATAGGGCATACTCCACCACGGGGGCCAAGTCCGAGGTTTGCAAGACTAGAGGCTGGTCTTACTGTCAGAAGTTTTCAAGCCGCCCTAAGGCCTCTGACTTGGCTTAACGACTGCCATCTATCGACGGCAGCTGGCACCAACTGCTTAACGTGCCTTGCGAAGCATGGAACCCCTCGGAAAAATGCCACTAGTGTTAGTCGTAGACGGTATACCCATCCATGCACTGAACGCGCCCTGTGTTGCTTAAGCATAGTGATCGTTTAAGATCACTCAGGCAGCCGGGGCTACGAGCGATTATATGATGCATAAGAAAATTCTTACAATTTATTCTGACTTACCAATAAAGCTGTTTGCAAGTATATAAAACGGCGTCAATAATTTCAGGTTCGTTATGAGACACACCATGATGCAGGGTATTACCATGATTGCGAGGTACACACGCAGATCCGGAAAACCTTATCGATAGAGTAGAATAGAATACAGTTTATTTAATAGGACTACAGATGTAAAGGCTATGAGGCTAGAATCCAGATGTTGTCCTGATAAAATTAAATAGAAAAAACATTATTATACGTATTATAGTTGTACATATTCTTCTTTCTGCGTATAAAAGTCTTTATGTAAGGCGAGTGTTATAGTCTGGCTGATCTATCAACGCACTGCTTAAACCACTGAACGGATTGCGCTGAAATTTGACTCGTTTTATGACGTAAGCATTAAGGATGTAAAGCGGTAATATTACTTTCGTAAAATTCGGTAATTTACCATATTTTACGTAAAATATTATATTTTACGGTAAATTACGGTAAAATTGGGTAAAATATGATTTAACTCTTGCTAAGAATACCTACTATTGCGACCGCGCGGCTGCAATTTATGAAAGTTCCGAGTCCGTGCAACAGATGGAGCCAGTCACTCACTGCGACTGCGACCGATCATCACTATTTTTTTTTCTCTTCTTCATGGCTTGTGCGGATTGCACATTAGCCAGTGTCAAGTAAGATTTCTTGCGAAACTTTAATTATCATCAATAAATGGTACATAGGCTGCTTCTTATGTATGCGGAATCTGGGATTCCAATAATTTTAAACGCAATGTCTGACCTCCATGGTCAAATTCGTTCTTTTTTTAAATACTAGCCGCTAATATTTTTCTCTTATATACGTTAGTGTTTTGTTTTTGTTGGGTTTAAAATGTCATATCGCTGAAAAAATGGAACTCACTCGTGAAAATATTCGTGCTATGATTTATTACGATTTTCGACGTGGTTTAACGCAACAACAGTGCGTAGATCAATTAACTTTGACTTTTGGTGGTGAAGCTCCATCAAAAGCGACTGTGTATCACTAGTATAGTGAGTTTAATCGCGGGCGCAGTAAGCTCACCGACGAAGTTAAAGAAGGTCGCCCGAAATCGGTGGTTGTGCCACAAAATATTGAAGCTGTGCAAAAACTAATAATGCAAGACCGCCATGTTACGTATCGCGAGATAGAGGCTATTCTGGGCATATGTATGACGAGCATTCATAGGATATTACATGAACTGTAAAAAAATTTGTTCGCGTTGGATCCCGCACAACTTAACTCAGGATCAAAAAGATACTCGAATGGTGCAAGAAAACCTTAAAAAAAATTAACGCGACTCAAAATCTGTTTATAATATCTACACATAAACAACAATCAACAGTTTGGGTGTTTCAAAATGAGCCGAATCCTACGAAAGTGGCTCGTGCAAAAAGCACTGTAAAGCAAATGGTGGCCGGCTTTTTTGGTATTAATGGCCATGTGGCTACAATACCACTGGAGAATCGCAGAACGGTTAATTCGGAGTGGTACACGACCATTTGTTTGCCGGAAGTATTTGAAGAAATACGCCAAAACAACCAGCGACGCAGAATCATACTTCACTACGACAATGCCAGCTGTCATACATCTCAGGAAACAACTACATTTTTGGATGGTCAAAAAATAGAATTGATGGGTCATCAATACAGCCCTGATTTGGCTCCCAATGATTTCTATTTATTCCCAAATGTAAAGAATAAATTACGTGGTCAACGATTTTCGACCCGTGAATATGCCGTAGATGCGTTCAAACAGCACGTAGGACTACTTAGTAGGAGCACGAGACCGGAGGGGTTTTGGAGATACCTCAATCAGAGTGGAAAAAGTGTTTTACAAATTGGTTTCAACGAATGCAAAAGTGCATCGATCATAGTGGAGAATACTTTGAAAAACAATAAAAGTATATTTAGCCATATACATTTGTTTATTTTTTCTATTCCGCGTACATAAGTAGCAGCCCTCGTAGGTAATGAATGAGTGATGATAGATGTCGAATGTATGTGATATTTAGTTCAATAAAGATGTGGGACTTTATTGAGACTTTACACGGCCTTCTTGAGAGAATGTGAAAAGTGATGTTGCACTGTTTTGTTCTATTTGCTATATGGTGGTTAATAATCCACCATTATTACACATTAATATTTGCTAAAACACTTATTTCAGACACTTTCACGCTCGTCTCACCCACCGCCATACTTTTCAGCATACATACGTAGCCGGTCATTTTACCGTAAAATATATAAATTACAGTAAAATATCCGTATTTACCAGCTTTTTCGGTAAAATTACGTAATTTTGCAACCCTAGTAAGCATCCGCTAAGAAAGGATTTTCAAAAATTTAACCTCTGAGGGGATAAAACAAGGGTCCAAATGTTGTATAAAGAAACTAGACTTTTTATTCGAAACTTCACGGAAGTAGGTACTAACTTCTAATAATAAATATACAACACGAAAAAAAAGTGTAACACGTGTTTCAGGCTTTTAAAATGTATCCTCTAAAACTGTTAAAGCAGGTGCCAAAATTGATATACTGAGTAAATTATTTAATAAACACAACTATATTTTTTCTGACCGCGCTGACCGCTAAAATAATATTCCAAATAATACATACAATACTTAATTTGCAAGTACTAATATTAGGCCTGGTTTTCACGGTCATAGTACGCCGAGTACGCCATCCGAGTAAACTAATGCTCCTGATTGGACGGTTTTTCGTGACGACACCAAAACAGGCAATCAGAAGCATTAGTTTACTCGGATGGCGCACTTGGACCGAGCCCACTGAGACCGTGAAAACGCGGCTTTATAGTTGCCGAAAGCACCTGGTAATCCTGCAACGTCAGTGTTCGAGTCGTTTTCGACTAACTGCTTGAGTGTCTTCGATATCACCAGCTGGTAACACACGCATGATCCGAAGAGGTCAATGCAAATGATAACGTCGATCAAATATCTGTAAAAAAATTCCTTTATAATTAAAGAGACTTACACTTAAAAAATAGTATTGATGTATACATAGTATAGACTATGAATTTTGGGTGGCAAGCCGTAGCAAAATGAATGTGCCTTAAATTAACAATGGGTACCAAATACGGTATAATTTGTTTTTATTGTGTCGTTGGTCATTGTTCTAATAGACGGGGTGAGGCTACTAATTGTTAGCGCGTTTTTTTGAACTAGATTTTACATCTCCTTTTTTAATTTCTGTTTAAAAAGTAATAGTCTAAATAGACGCCTTTTTAAATTACTAATTACACAAGCGCGGCTTAACGGCTTTCAAATAACACAGATTTCATCATGTATTGTTACTCAAAAATCATCATCCTCAGCCCACTGCTGGGTAATGTCATCTCACACTCAACATCGTATGGTCGGAGATTTTCCTGCCCAAAAATCTGTTAGAAGGCAAAAGAGTCAGTTTGCCACGAATTACTCCTAAAAATTGTTTTACTAATTAGCTCATGAAACATAACACATCATAGTACATAACACAATACAATGTAACTGGACGAATTTTATAGAATAAAGCTGCTGTTCTATTTTAACGTCACGAGTACCTAGAACTCTATTAAAAAGGACTCCATTAGATCAAAACTTGTGGTTAGGTTAGATTACTTTTTTATTTTAAATATTTGTATATTTTTTTGTGTATTTTAACCACTTGTATTTTTACTGGAGAGTTTATAGGAAATAAAGTAGTCGGACTCTTCCGATATAATAACACCCGTAAGTAGATCCGGACTAAAAGTCTACAATAAAGTAGCTGTTTTATTATTTCACGAGTACTTAGAACTCTTGTACGTAGAACTCTATTAGAAAACTTTTTTGAAGATCAAAACTGATTTATTTGTGGTTAGGAGGGCACAACAGGCCTGGATAGGCTCTTAACTTTAGGGCTTAATCTAACACTCAGAACACCTAACACACTCAGAATTAATCGATGAATCGGATCTCAGGATCTCATGGTTGCATCATTCGGCGCAAACGCAGTGTCGCGGTTTTGGGGGCGAGACGTCTGAGTAACAGTCGACGCCATTGACACGAAAGACGAAGAATTCGAATTTATCTCCATGATCGATGGAGAGAAACTGTTTCTCATTGATGCAGACTTCTTCTTCTTCAGGCTATATTATGTAGTCCACTGCTGGACATAACCCTCCCCTAATGAGCGCCATAGCGTACTGTCTTCAGCTTGCCGCATCCAGCATCTGCCGGCAGTTTTTTGCAGATCGTCATCCCACCTGGTCGGAGGGCGTCCTACACTACGTTTGCCGAGTCGCGGTCTCCACTCAAGAACACGTTTACTCCAACGGTTGTCGGTTCTTCGCGAGATATGGCCAGCCCGGGGTCCTGCTGTTTGACCAAAAGTCATTTGTCAAAATTACACTTGACAAACAATGTTTGCCAAAAAATGCTTTCGCCAATTGATCATTTTACTACTAATCATTTTACAAATCACTCACTTATCCAAATGATTAACACTTAAATTTACATTTAACAAATAATTATTTTACTTAATGAACATTTAACAACTGAGTTATCAGACAAAACTACTATTGGTCTTAAAACGTTTGATAAAATGTATTACTTGACAAATGTTTCGTTTATTAATCAATATTACAATAGATATGGTATGGGTCAAATTAATACACAATATTTGGACAAATGTTTCGTTTATTAATCAATCTTACATTAGATATGGTATGGGTCAAATTAATACACAATATTTGGACAAATGTTTCGTTTATTAATCAATCTTACAATAGATATGGTATGGGTCAAATTAATACACAATATTTGGACAAATGTTTCGTTTATTAATCAATATTACAATAGATATGGTATGGGTCAAATTAATACACAATATTTGGACAAATGTTTCGTTTATTAATCAATCTTACAATAGATATGGTATGGGTCAAATTAATACACAATATTTGGAAAATCATTATTTACTAAGATATTTTATAATTTTAAATTAACAGCAATCGATTTTAATAATTTTGCTTCTGAATAATCGTCCTTCAACATTAATACTCTATCAATCCGTTCATCTTTGGAGACATCTTTCTTTTTCTTTTTTTCTGGAGGAGCACCTGTCATTTTTTGATCAATTGCACTCTCGTTGCTTATAGTTTCTTTAATTAGTTCTTTAATTAAAAAATACACCCCCGGATGATGTTTGTTAATAATTTTATTAATTTTATGATGCCACGCTTCAGCAGAGTTCGAAGTTCTAGGCATTTTCAAGCTATTAATTTTATTACAACTCCAAAATCCTGGACTATATTTTGCTGGTCCATTATCAGTCCCAGTCACATAGTTTTCTTTAAACCAATACGCAATTTTTTTGCTATCTTCGTCAGTCAGGGATTCTAAATGTTTTTTAAAATATTGAGGAATGTCTGTCTCCTTCAGATAGCTAAGCGCCAGTAGACATTTGATGTCCTTGTTGAAATGTCCATCTTGTCCATACTTTTTTGCAAAGCCACTACTCTGGACTTTCCTGAAAGGAAAATAGTTTAAGTATTTATTGATATATTATATCTAGACAGAATGGGAAAAAAATAGGTAAATTTGGTTAGGTTAGGTTAGAACAGTGACCACAAAACGCGCGAGCCGAGCGAGCGAAGCGAGCGTGCCGCGGCAGCGGCCGGCGAAGCGCCAGAAAATACTACTGTTGATTTATGTATGGCCAATATTTGTAGATAATTAATGATGAACATTCATTTAAATTCATGATGATGACGATTCAATTAAAAATTAATTGAATGCCTAAGTATCTAATCTTGTAGCTTACCTGTAAATAATTTGCCCCAAATGAAAGTTGCAACCATGCAGAATTATTTCTTCAAAGTTTGACCGCAAACTTGAGATGGCGGCTTTCTCAAAATCTAAGATGCATACTTTTGGCTTTAAGACAATGTTGTTTTCTGCCCCATATTCCATCAGCATTTCAAACATCATGTCATATGTTCTTTTATCTTTGTGAGAACAAAGACAAAATACCAGTGGAAATGTTTTATTGTCGTCTGAAAATATATTTCCGTGAATTGTATATAACTGGGTAAAAATACTGGGCACAAATTTAAAAGTGCCATCCAGAATCCAATAGTCTGATTTACTCAGAATGGTTACGTGATTCAATGTTGACATCATTATTATTCTCTTGTTATCATATTTACGATCTTTTATTACGAAATTTTGACCTTTGATTTGTGTTATTGATTCATCAATATTAAATTCTAAATCAGTTGGCTCATCCAACATTCCATGCAGTTTGCGTTTTGCAAGATACATGCTCTGTTTTAGAGCAGACGTGGATGGTAAAGATTCTAAAATTATAGAATCAATTTCGCTTTTGGAGTCGTTCAATACTTTACAAAATTTAGTATTTTTAGTGACATCATCTTTCAATTTATTGCGAAAATCTGCAACTTTTTTACGCAACGGATCTGGTTCATGACTATGATTTTGAGGCTGTTTTAGTAAAATATGTTCTTCCCCCTCATTTAAAGTAGTTCTCACCATCACTTTGCACTGATATTTTTTATCATTTTTCATTTCACACGCCCAATAATAAGTACTTTTGTTTGTTGATACTTTGTTATATGTATAACCGTCCAAGTAAAGTTTAATACCATTTCTGGTAGATTTAAACACTTCGCACACCACCTTATCACTCATTTTGCAATAGAAATAACTAATAACTGCCTAAAACACTTCGCCGTGTACACATAAAATGATACCAAATAATGCATTTATCCTCAAATGTCAGTGCAACAAATTCATGCTCACGGCGATACGCGGGTAGCGGAATAATTTACCCAACAGACTAAATCGTAATGTTGAAAAAAAAAGTGCAATTTTATAAAATAACATTTTGTTAAATGACATTTGGACAAATGCTTCATTTGCGAAACATATTATTTGGTGAAATTAAAAAAGGTCAATTGACATTTTAATATTCAAAACATTTAACAAATACAGTGTTTGCTAATGGATCATTTGCTAAGTGAGTTTTTGTAAGATGATACTTTTGTCAAATGTCTCGTTTGCCAAATGAACATTTGGTTAAACGTTGTTTGTCGAATGACCATTTGTCAATAATTTTTTGGTCAACCATTAGTAATCCAGCCAGCCCACTGCCACTTCAGCTTGCTAATTCTCTGAGCTATGTCGATAACTTTGGTTCTCTGTCGGATGCATTCGTTACGAATCCTATCCTTCAGAGAAACTCCGCGCATAGCTCTCTCCATAGCTCGCTGAGCGACTTTGAACTGGTGGACCAGACCTTTCAACCATTGATGCAGACTACACCCGATAAAACTCTTTACCTATAGACTCTGTGAAATCTGGCCAGTGTCTTGTTAGGGCACATGGCTAAAGCAGCCTCGCCAATGTCAGAGTAACTCAGATTGTAAGTCTGTAGTCGCTTGCAAATTATGTGAGACGATCTGATCAGGATCTGCAATCAAAAACAGCTTTATCCTATGATAAGTCACAACTTACTTAATGAGATAATAACATCAAGCATTGATAGCTAAAGCTTCTCGCTTCCGTGGATAAACAGTCTGTAACATTACATTACATTACTGTAACATTACTGTCGATTACATTATAATAGGTCACATGTCAAAAAAATCGAATATCGACTAATTCCTGGTACTGCAAGACGGTTCATGTTATATTTTGAAATTAACCGTTACGGTACAAGTAATTTGCAATAATTTATAACAACAGTTAGAGGCTTAAAGGCAGCTTAAAGGTTAGAATCGATTATCATTTGCTAGTAACAAAGTCAAAATAATGAACTAAATTTATTTCACTTAATAACAATATGCATTTTGTTTGTAAGCCCATCTTATACATCTGAAATAGAAATGACTATAGTTATCTTGATTATGTAATCATTTCGTTACCAGCAATCTACTCAATCTAGCTTCATGATTGGACGGTTGGATGAATTGCTGACATGTCTGACAGTTGTCGGTTTCCAAAACTACTTACAACCATGCAGTAGGTCATGTATATGCCACAAAGGAACTGCAGTGTGCAGGACGTAACAAGGCCGCACTTCTGGTAGGCCTCGTGGCCACCGAGGAGGCCAATCCCTAAAGCCCCTTTTACCAAGTGGGCGATGGTGACAATTTTTCTGGAAATAGAGAAGAATTTACTGACAAATCCCACTAATAGCAGGCAATACGTATTATACCTTTTCCTTCCATGTGTTTTTCATCATACCCATCACCAACCCACAGCTGCCCACTGCTGGCTATAGATCTTTTCCCCCAAATGCCCAAAATTTCAAATGCTACGGTCCCTTGTCATCCATATCGACGGAAACTCTACCAACTCAACTATATCGTTGCAGCAGTGGGGACATACAAGGGTTGATATCGATCTGCAGTCTTCTGGCCTTACCAGGTGTCCCGCCCATTTCCACTTTAATCTCGAGACCTTTGTCCAGCGATGAATGACGACATGGGGCATCCGATTTACGAGTCTGAGCTCGGAGCGCTGAGGAGTCGCTCTTCAATGTGCTTCCTCACTGTGTCAGTTGCCTTATGCGGCAATTCAGACACACCACAGGCTATGTGTATGTTTTTTTTTGTGTATGCCTATTGTGTATTTCGTTTTCTTTTTGTTGTTGTTCATATTATGTTCATTATTTGTTTATTTATTTAGAAGCGCTGGTAGCCTAGTGGAACCGAGTGATTGGAATCAACGACTTGGGTTAAGCAATAATAGGCGCGGTCAGGTACAGGATATGTGACCGTCCCGTGACTACTGCTACTGGGATATTTTCCGAGCGCTTCCGTGCTTTGCAAGGCACGTTAAGCCGTTGGTATCGGATGTCATGTAATGGCAGTCGTTAAGCCATGGCAGAGGCCTTATGGCCGGCTTGATAACTTCTGACGGTAAGGTCCGCCACTGTCTTACAATCCTCCACCAACCCGGACTTGGCTCCCGTGGCCTAACCTTCCTGCGATGCAGGAAGAGACCCGTGCCCCAGCAGGGGGGCATACGAAGGGTTAATATCGTATATGCTTGTTTTGGTTCTGCTATGTCTCTTGTGTCTTGTTGTTGTAATAATAAATAGCTTTCTTTCTCTCTCTTTCGTTCTTCACTGTCTGAAATACAATCCTTCTCTCTAAGACGCACCTAGTCTTAGAGAGAAGGATTGTATTTCAGACATGTTTCATTCTTCAAAGGCCAGGATGACACGCACACCCTGCATATGTACGTACCCAGTATGTTTCTCAGGTGGCAAATGCTGTGCCAGGACGTAGGCGTCCTCATCTTCCTGAGTTTTAGACTTCAGTTCAAATCTTTCCTCGCTGCTGATGGGTAGCGTTGACTCAGAGAAAGCTGGTGTGTACTCCTCTATTTTCGCTTGGTATTCACTATGAAGAGAATTGTTAATTTCATTATGGCACCGGCCTATAGTGCTAATGGGACTCGTACTCGAAATTTGTAGGTTCTTAAAAATTGTAATTAGTTCGGGAATCGCGTCTCACAATTTTTTAAAAAAAAAATTTAAAGATTTAAAATAACAATAATTTTCAGAATATTCACCGCCACATTTCAGAGTTTTAGGTCAACGGAAAGTACCCTATACATTTGATTCCTTCCAGTGTCGATATATACCTTTTTGTTTGGGACATAAGGCACCGTATTTTGATTTGTCGTCAATCTAGAAGTTTGATTGTTTAATTTCAAATCGATACCTATGCGTGCTCCCAAGATAAAGGGCCAGTTTCTGAATTTCGAATTTGGCCAAGTAAATAGTTAACTGTGCTGTCTCTTCGATTTTTTTAGCACAGAGCGGGACAGAACGTTACTTAACTATTTACTTATTGAAATTTTCAATTCAGTAATTGGCCCTTATAGGATCACTTTGTTATCCGTCCGTCCGGCCGTCCTTACGTCTGTTTTACTGTCAAGACCCTTTAGGCTGGTTACCGAATTGAGAATCTCACTAAGTAAATACGTAAGTAACGTTCTGTCCCGCTCTTTGCTGAGAAATTCGAAGAGCTAGCACTACAGTTAAGTTTTAAAAACCTATTTAGAGGCTAAAAATTCCACCTATGCCGGGATTCGAACCCGCGACATCTGGCTATCCGTGCCAGCGCTCTTTCCAACTGAGCTATTGGGCGATTCACCGGCATCAGTAAAACTTCGAACCTCTTTACACTATTCTCTGTATTACGAACAGGCAGCGACATCTGGCTGAAGTAAATTGCACCACTTACAGCCCCGAGTACCTACTTTGCAGTTAGGTTTTTACATCGGAATGATATCGCTGTATCCACATGATTGTACTATTTTTATTTTTAATGCACTAACCCGTGCTAAGGACAATTGTAAAAACCTATTTAGTGGCTAAAAATTCCACCCATTCCGGGATTCGAACCCGCGAACTCTGGCTATCCGTGCCAGCACTCTTTCCAACTGAGCTAATGATGATGATGAGCTTTTTTTAAAAAAAAATTGTCCTTAGCACGGGTTAGTGCATTAAAAATAAAAATAGTATAATCATGTGGGTACAGCGATATCATTCCGATGTAAAAACCTAACTGCAAAGTAACTTACTCGGGGCTGTAAGTGATGCAATTTACTTCAGCCAGATGTCGCTGCCTGTACGTAATACAGATAATAGTGTAAAGAGGTTCGAAATTTCACTGATGCCGATGAATCGCCCATTAGCTCAGTCGGAAAGAGCGCTGACACGGATAGCCGGAGGTCGCGGGTTCGAATCCCGGCATGGGTGGATTTTTTAAGTAAGTAAGTAAGTAAATTATTTATTTGCTGCTCAAATCTTAATATCTAATAAAACAAATTTTACCCTCTAAATAGGTTTTTAAAATTGTCCTTAGCACGGGTTAGTGCATTAAAAATAAAAATAGTATAACTACAGTTAAGTATTTACTTAGTCAAATTTGAAATTCAGAAACTGGCCTTATCGGCCACAAGTTAACATTGGATTAGAGTTTTATTACTATAAAGATAATATAAATTAATAAAGGTAGTTGCAATATTCAGTTGGTGTATGTGAACCACTCTGTGTGGTTTGTGAGTATGCTTGAGTGTGTGTAAGAGAGTGTATATTTGTACATGTCTGTACGTAACGCACTTGGTACGCTTATCGGCTGGAGAGTGCTGGGCCAGGTCTTCAGTGTCGTCACTTCCATCCTTCGTAGTCAAGGTTTGCAGACCAAGCTTCTCATCACTAAAGATCTGCAGCGTCGACTCATTTGAAGGAGTTGTCTGCACTGCTGACAGTTCACGTTCACTTGAAAAACAACAGTTTTTACAGGGTTTTTGTAACAGTTGTTAGATATTTTGTAAGTATATTACTATATCCGCCCCTCCTTTAGTGTGCACTTGCATCTATATTGTTAAATGATAATGTAATATGCCCTTTTATTTAAATGTTAAGTTAATTTTATCTAAGTTTTTTTTAAGTTAAGTTAAATGTTATTTAAGTTAAGTTAAATGTTATTTAAGTTAAGATAAATGTTATTTAAGTTAAATGTTAATGTATGCCCTTTTATTATATTTAAGTTTACGGACACTCTCAAAATTCGCTTTTGTACTTGTAATTTTATTACAGAT
Organism: Yponomeuta sedellus; assembly: GCA_934045075.1. Taxonomy (NCBI): domain Eukaryota; kingdom Metazoa; phylum Arthropoda; class Insecta; order Lepidoptera; family Yponomeutidae; genus Yponomeuta; species Yponomeuta sedellus. The sequence goes on from OW203747.1 coordinate 8,988,345, forward strand.
ATTTTACTATTTGTTAATTCTTCGCCTGCTACAATATGTGTATGTATGTATGTCCCTTTTTTTACTGTTTCCTATAATCTTTATTAGAAAAAGGCTTTGTTTTGTAATATTTTTTGCTGGTCAAATATTTTGGAGTAATCTTTTGATCGTTTTATTTAACCTTTTAGTAAGCAAGGCTTAGGTAGACACGGTCTACGTTTCATGATAAAGTTGATGAGATAAACAATTTGTTTAGTACTGTATTGTTTGTATACGATAACATACTAATGTAATGTTATCGTATTGTAGTAAATAGGTACTATATAAATTAAGGATATTCCAGAAAATATTAGATAGAGAACACTTTACTGTACATAAAAAAGGAAATTACACAGATATTTCTTAACCTAAGAGTACAGACGGCGGTCTTATCACTAAAAGTGATCTCTTCCATACAACCTTTGGATGGACTGGAGCAATATATTGGAGAAGGAATATTCTAAGGGAAGAATCGTTCTCGACTTCCATGTAAGTATACGGGATTGCTCTTTCGTCTTGTTTCTTTTACACTGTGTCTAAACGTGAAAGAAATTCATGGAACTTACATTTGCTGCCGAAAAGCGGGAAATCCCAGAGCCACCAGAAAATTACAAATATTGTCAGTCAAAAATGTACGGCACATAATTTAAATTCAATTTTTTTCTGTTGAGTAGGTGCACTTATTTTGACAATATTATGTTGACTTATTTTGACACACACACACAAAGAAAACCGCACAATGTCAACGGGCATAGAGAAGAGTTAATTTTTATTGAATACTAGCTGACCCAGCGAATTTCGTATCGCCTAACACTCGATTCTTTATTTCTTTTTTTTAATACTCAGATAACTTTTATCTGAGGAATCAAAATGGCGGTTTGACATAATTTTCATACATAAGCTGTCAAACCGCCATTTTTATGCCTCAGATAAAAGTTATCCGACTGTTGAAAAATCAGCCCTTAATTTTTCCTCTCCGTAAGAACCATCCTCGTACTTCAAGGAATATTCTAAAAAAGAATTAGCGAAATCGGTTCAACTGCTCTCGAGATTTGTGCTTACCAACACATTCAGCGACTTATTTTTATATTACTAGCTGACCCAGCAAACTTCGTACCGCCTGACAGTCGATTCTTATTTTTTTTAATTTTTCTCTCCATAAGAACCATCCTCGTATTTCAAGGAATATTCTAAAAAAGAATTAGCGAAATCGGTTCAGCTGCTCTCGAGATTTGCGCTTACCAACACATTCGGGTATTCATTTTTATATTATAGATAGAAGATTACGTACCTGAAGCCTATTAAAGAACTCCTTTCGATTTCTGTGGTATTACTTTTATTTTGTGTGTTTCGCTTTTCTTCCACTATTTTTTATGTATTATTTTTTATACGTTCCACTGCAGGGCTGAGCCCTTCTCTCGGAAAGAGAAAGTTTGGGCTTAATGCTAAGTGGCGGCACGAATGGGAACAAAGCAAAATAATTAGGTTCTTTTATACAGCATGTTCGGAAAAGGTCATAAATCTTAATCAATATCGTAAGTATTTTTAGAATATCCTGAAAATAGTTTATGTCCAAGAATCTAGCTCTTTAAAGCAGTTTAGAAATCGATTAAAGTTCAACATACACCGACAAGGTATACAAAGGTACCTTGTTGGTCTATGGTAGAACCAGGGCCGGATCTACCTAAGGGCTGCTTGGACTGCAGCCCAGGGCCCCGAGGTTACAAGGGGCCCCCACATCACGCTAAAAACAGTAGGCGATAATTTGAATTTAAAAAATGGTTGTCTGTAAAGTCGGTTTACGGACGATATTTTTACGTGATAACGTCATAAGAAAACATTGATGAAAATTGCATACTTTTAGGAATTAATTTAAGGGAGGATGTTTTCATGCTGATTTTGTTTTTTTTAATATTCTGTCACTATTTCGATTTCTCTCTCACCCAAAAGTTGCCTCGAAGAGATTGCTACCACAACAATAAGGTCGCCTTTTGTATTACTAATACTCGAGTAGATTTAATGAATATTTATGTTTTTTTTTATGCGATAAAGAATATATAATAATATATCATTATAGAAACAGTTTTTTGACATGGCTATTAGTTGAGTACTTAGATAGGCCCCTAAATAGTTTCAGCCCAGGGCCCCACAATTTCAAGATCCGCCCCCGGGTAGAACAGACGTGATATGATTTTTTTTTTCGGTCTGTATAAACATACAGTTTGTACCTACTTACGTAGGTACAAACTGATCATGATCACCAAAGTACGTACGTGATGACGTAATGACGTAATAATCACTATCGCTTAGGACATAGCGATCATTATTGCATATGACGGTACAGCTGCAGAGCTCACCCTGGAATAGAACAATCGTTCACACTAGTACTTGTACTAATATTTTATTAATACAAAAACATTTTATTTAATATTTTAAAAAGTTTATTTGTTATTTATGTCGACAAGAAACACCGTACAAAAAATGTATAAAACCAATAAACTAAAAAAATGTTTAAGCCTATTTGCACGATGTAACAAACTTATTTTGGCATATTCACATAACAATTAACATCATAAAGGCCGGGTTCTCCGTACTCATGATTTCTACTGGACTGGTTAAGCTGAGAAAGAGAAAAATATACATTTTTAAATCACAGAAATGCACGTCATCTACTTAATACAATTTTAACTGACACGTCCAAACGCATTCAAATGTGAAAATAACTTTGCTAATTTCCGCCAAAAATCCCAGAAGCACCATGCGGTTCTCAAGTCTCAAGTCTCAAGGATGCATCGTGTTAGAGGCGAAACGCGTCGCGCATTTTCTCACACAAGCATTGGTGTCGGTGGTGGTGTGTTCGTGTCTTGCTTCTGCTTGAAAAGTGGAAGGGGGGGCGGTGCATTAACTAACCGCATGGTGCTTCTGGGATTTTTGCCGGAGATTAAAGTTATTTTCACATTCTAATGCTATTATATATAAAAACCGGCCAAGTGCGAGTCAGACTCGCGCACCGAGGGTTCCGTACAAACCTGTATTATAGACCTGAGTATTTGGTATGAATTTCAATTTAATACCTCTACGCGTTTATGAGGAAATGGGTAGTAAGTTTAAAATTATTAAAAAAAAATATATTATGTGATGTAACTAAAAATTTATGGTTTTCGTAATTTTTCCTTTATCTATGCTATAAGACGTTGCTTCGTACCAAATTTCAAGATTCTGAGTTCACGGGAAGCACCCTGTAGGTTTTGATTCCCTTGCAAGTGTCGAAAATTTGCGGCATAAACGGCTGTATCTTTTGATTGCGTTGGCTTAGAAGTTTGATTTTTTCACAGCTTCAAGGGACAGTAGACCTGAGTAATTGATATAAATTTCAGCTTCATACCTCCACGCGTTCCTGAGAAAAAGGGTCTTGACAGACGGACGGACGGACAGACGGACAACAAAGTGATCCTATAAGGGTTCCGTTTTTTCCTTTTGAGGTACGGAACCCTAATAACGTCCAAATGCGGTCCATGACAATTATTTTAATAAATTTTTAGTATCCAAAACTCTGTAGAGCTCTAATAAAACCACATTTGACCACACATGATATTTTTATCGAATTCCCTACGACATTGAAAAGTAATATAAATATTTATCGTTTTATGTATGTAAAATCTGGAGTAAGCACTAATGAGTAAAAAGTATTTTTTAACACCCTTTTCAGTCGTTTCACCCGCCGCGCTTGAAAACAACTGACAGTAAGACCAGCCACTAGTCTTTCAAGTCTCCACCCACCAATCCGGTTTTGGCCCCCGTGGTGAAGTAAGGCCTACCTTCCTTAGGGAAGAGACCGGTGTCCCTTGGGGGGGACATAATGAAATGAAATGAATATACTTCATTGCACACGAGGAATCACAATTTAGAAAATAAGAAGATACAGATTAAGGTACAATTGGCGGTCTTATTACTAAAAGTAATGGGTAATAATGGGTTGATGATAAAAATTTACATGCAATTATCATGACACTTTGATAAAATTGTTAGTTGTGGTTTATTTATTTATTAGACACAACCAACAGATGGTTCTTCTGGTATTTCTACGGGACCGTCTACACTGGGCGTAGCCCGACACGCTCTAGGCCGATTTTTTTGTTCTAGTATTATATAGTCTCTGACCTTAACTTTTTTTGTGCTAGTATTATATAGTCTCTGACCTTAACTTTTTTGGTGCTAGTATTGTAGAATCTAACCTTAAATTTTTTTTGTGCTAGAATAATTCTTACTTTACTTTTTTGTGTGAGTATTGTAGTCTCTAACCTTAACTTTTATGTGCTAGTATTATAGACTCTAAAATTAAAAGTATTCAAGAATAGCCGTGACGATATTAGGGGAAAGTAACTACATATTATAAAGATTTAAAATACTGAAATATTTTTATAAACAAAAGAGATTACCAATAATTTCAATGAAATAAAAGATTATAACACTGCTTTCAGCAATTTTCACTGAAATCTCATCACACCGCGTGACGTCACGCCAAGGTTAACATTGGTAAACTTCACACGTGCGTTTTTGTGACTACTAATGATTACGATGTTTGTTTACCTGGGCGTGACATCGGATTCGACGCCATGACACTGCGAGCGTTATTACAGTGCTACACAAGAAATAAGTCTCGCGGATGTACCTGCGCAGATAACCAAATTTTGGATGTGCGGTAAGTTGATCGACCAATCAGATAGTTTTTTTATGGCAGGCCGCGCGCCTTTATTGCTATTGATTGATTCAACGTCATCGATGCAGGTGACAATTAGTTTGGCAATATTAGCGTGAGCGAAATAGGTAGCGCTACTGCGGCAATCAATACTGCACCTTAACCGTATCGGTTAAAGATCATGTTGAATGTACTTATAGCTTCGGGTACTTTCGTTACACTTCTTGCTAGTCTGCGCGAACGTAGATTCCCGAAGGGATTTTTATCATGTGTAGTACTGTACCACAGTTTAAAAAAATAGCTTTAATCTTCGTTAAAGTTTAGCTTATTGCTGTAATATTGTTTTTTTGGTAAATAATAAATGTGGGCCCACATTATGGAACAGGATTTAAAAATCTTTCATGCCTATTGTTTTGGTTTGTATCGCCCACGCATCACCGTCCCGTAGTGAACAGAACTTAAACAGATGTTATTGAAAACTCTACCAGTAGGCTCGTCGAAGCGACCACAATCTCAGGGTGTTTTGAACGTTTCGACCATCGCCCAGAAGTTCACAGCAGTTCCAGCGGTCAGCAGCACCACTCCGAAGCTGATCAGGAAAACGGACTTCCATAGTCGCCATCTGTATCTACCAAAGCCGGGGCGCGTCCAAATTACCAGTATCTCAATGACATTCGGCCATATGAACGCCATATTGGAGAGGCACAGGGCTCCCGTCTGCGAAGCGAAATAGGTACCATGTACAAACAGTGTATTAATAATAATATTTATTTCCAGAACAAATCCGTTACAACTTAACAATAATATTAAAATAAATTCCTTTCAACATAAATTCATAGGTTAGGGGGGGGGGAGTCTCTAAAATGTAAACTTGTTCAATAGACTCATATTAGTCCGGTAATGGTCGATTTCTAACGGTAATGACGATTCGCATGGCATAAGCCGTGCTATTTAACTAAGCGCCCTCTCCCGATTCGATCTTCTTCGCGATTGACGGATATTTAATTTGCGCGAGCTTCGTCACTTGGAATGACACTGTACCTACTGCTATTGCTTTGTAGCCTACCATATTGAGGCAAATATCAACCATAGTCGTGCTTATTTCATTGTAATGAAAAACAATGTAAATATTAGACTCAATGCGGACATACATCGACCAAATAGGGGATGTATTAGCAAAGGGGAAGATAAAAAGTACCCGGAACCGTGCATGCAACGACTTATGAGCGTTGATGAAGCGAAGCTGATCTGTCAGGGTCGTAGCAAGTGGCAGTCCCTGCTGGTTTGAATAGGCTGATTAGGCTCTAGGGCCAGGTCGCATGAAGAGGACTTTCTGGCCATTCTCGTATTGATAGATTTGGTCCCTATCTTCCGCGCACACGCAGCTTAGGTCGTCCACCGACTCGCCAGATTGCTGGCAGTGGCTGGATGCTGACAGTCGCTGGATGAGGGTGGCCGAGGACAGAGGGAAATAGCGTGCCTTGGGGGAGGGCTAGGCCCAGCTGTGGATGAGCGCAACCTGATTGCTTGATTCCGCGCACATATAAAAGTATTCTGTAGCTGTACGAAGTTCGTCAGGACAGCTAGTAACATATGTAAAGTAATATTACATTGGCACGATAGTGTAATCGTACTTCGTCGGTTTATTCTCAAGTCACGTCCATTTGTGAATTTCCAACCACACGCAAAATATGGAGAAAAGCACCGTAAAATAAAAACCTATTTAGAGGCTAAACATTTTTAGCAGGTTTTTAAAATTGTCCTTAGCACGGGTTAGTGCATTAAAAATAATATAATTATGTGGGTACAGCGATATCATTCCGATGTAAAACCTAACTGCGAAGTAGGTACTCGGGGCTGCAAGTGATGCAAATTACTTCAGCCAGATGTCGCTGCCTGTACGTAATACAGACAATATTGTAAAGAGGTTCGAAATTTCACTGAAGCCGATGAATCGCCTATTAGCTCAGTTGGAAAGAGCGCTGGCACGGATAGCCAGAGGTCGTGGGTTCGAATCCCGGCGTGGGTGGAATTTATAGCCTCTAAATAGGTTTTTAAAATTGTCCATAGCACGGGTTAGTGCATTAAAAATAAGATAATCGTGAAATAACTTACAAAACCCATAACAGCAGAGACAGTTGGGAATGCGATGGCCACTAAACTGATGCAGACCACTATGCCTGCCCGGTAGATCTTCTCGATCTTGAGCATTTTGGCTGGGTTACCATAATGTTGTGAGTGTCGTTTCTTCAGATAGTGCCAGCATAAGTGGAACGGGGTGTAGAAGTTCAGGCTGTGCGTTATGTATATCATGAACGCTATCAAAGCCTTCAGGACCTTAGGGTAGCTGTAACGAAGATTAATGTTAGTTCAGAGCGAAGACAAACCTCATGAGGAAACCTGAATGCCAGCGATTCTCGCATACTTCAGTGCTTGAAATTTCCTATCTGCGGTGGGCATGCATGGTAATTAAGCCCACTGTGTCTTTGAGAAAAGGTCTGTGCTTTATAATGGGACGTGTATCATCTTCATCATCATCCGGTGTCAGTCCACTGTTGGATGTTGGCCTCTCCTAAGACATCTAGTGGAGCCCGACCTTCAGCTTTTCTCTTCCAGTCACTGCCCACTGCTTTGCGAATGTCGTTACTCCACTTGGTAAAAGGGCATCATAGGCTACGTTGATACGTATATCTTCTTCTTCTTCGTCGTTCCCTTATAACTGAGTATCGCGATCATGGGTTGCTTCGTTTCCAAAGAGAACTATTTTCCGCCATGAGGACCGAATGGTACATGCCTTCTCAGGCTAAATCGTACCTATCTAGGGAAGAGCGGGTGATCGTGCTCTTCCACTATAAAGGGAAATTTCCCGCCAGCAGATCGTATGCCTGGGGACGGCCGGTCCAACTGTTGTTAGTCGGGCGTTATATTTATTGTATGTCATGTGAAACATTGATTGCGCGATGCAGGAATATTGGAGTTTATAGTGCGCGCGCAGGCTACATAAAAAAGGGCAAACGGAGTTGGGGCCGAGAGCCGGATGGCGGTAAGTGGCTGGACCTACAGCCGGATGGTCAGAGGACTCGTGGCTGCGAGTGGGGGGGATTGGTGGCGTGATGGGAAAGCTAAGCTGATGATCATGGTTAAGAGCGAAAGAGGGTGGAATAGCTAGTAAGGGACATTCCGAATGGACATTCTTAATTCGACCAAATAGGGTTCTAAGGAAGGCAAAAGATATCTGGGGGTTTTCCGTGTTTATGATGTCTTTGACTGGTTACTAAGTATACCACAGGGTATCACGGTATGGGATCATGAGAGGTGACTGTGTGGATGTTACTTTATGAGAATATGAGCCTAATTACAAAAGTTGTATACTCCTGTAAAATGTTTCACTCTGAATTATACATTAGAAGAAGTAGTTTTTTTAATAAAATGTGAAAATACAGAGCAGCTAATCTTCTATAATATAAAAATTAATCGCTGATTGTGTTGGTAAGCGCAAATCTCGAGAGCAGCTGGACAGATTTCGCTAATTCTTCTTTTAGACTATTCCTTGAAGTACGAGGATGGTTTTTACGGGGAGAAAAATTAAAAAAAATTAAAGAATCGAGTGTTAGGCGGTACAAAGTTTGCTGGGTCAGCTAGTAAATAATAATAGTAACTTCTTGACTTGTCAAATTCAATAGCTCCCAATAGGAACCATACCATAGGTAAAAGAAGACTTTAACCCTTAACCCTTAAGACGGTGGAGAGATGATCTCGACAACCATCTGCCGGAGTGGTCTGAGGTGGCCCAGGACAGAAAACTCTGGACTGAATTGGGGAGGGCTTTGCCCAGCAGTGGGACACAAACATAGAGGCTACGTAAAAAAAAAAACCGGCCAAGTGCGAGTCAGACTCGCGCACCGAGGGTTCCGTACAAACCTGTATTATAGACCTGAGTATTTGGTATGAATTTCAATTTAATACCTCTACGCGTTTATGAGGAAATGGGTAGTAAGTTTAAAATTATTAAAAAAATATATATTATGAGATGTAACTAAAAATTTATGGTTTTCGTAATTTTTCCTTTATTTATGCTATAAGACGTTGCTTCGTACCAAATTTCAAGATTCTGAGTTCACGGGAAGCACCCTGTAGGTTTTGATTCCCTTGCAAGTGTCAAAAATTTGCGGCATAAACGGCTGTATCTTTTGATTGCGTTGGCTTAGAAGTTTGATTTTTTCACAGCTTCAAGGGACAGTAGACCTGAGTAATTGATATAAATTTCAGCTTCATACCTTCACGCGTTCCTGAGAAAAAGGGTCTTGACAGACGGACGGACGGACAGACGGACAACAAAGTGATCCTATAAGGGTTCCGTTTTTTCCTTTTGAGGTACGGAACCCTAAAAATAGTATGACCATGCCCCAGTTATTTTTATTGACTTATTTCAAGGTGATAAATTCATTTTGAAGTGGTACTGAAGTGGTACGAGTACTTCCCTATTAATAGAAAAAAATATAAATTAAAAGATCGAAACTGTTTTAATACGGATTTATGCTCGTTTATTACATTTTTACAATTTTCCAACGTTTCGGCACTTTTACAGGTGCCGTGGTCTCGGATGACTGAGGTGGTAGGCAAAAATTACAAAAGTTAATTATTTAAGTTTATAACTTAATAATTTAATTATTAAGTTAATAAACGAGCATAAATCCGTATAAAAACAGTTTTAATTATGTCTAGTGCTCGTGTTAACCTTAGAAAATCGAGTTAAAAGATCAACTTACAGTGTCAGAGGAAAGTTCAATGTTATAGGCGTAGTACTCTTTTCTCTGTAGGCGTTCATGCCGAAAATTGAAATGACGAATAGAAATAACACCACCACGAACATGCCTGAAAAAGGAGGTAAGTAAGACCGTTTTGTGTATATGTCACAGTCAAAACTCTTAAACGGTCAAAACTAGTTTTGAATGTTTAAAAACCTATTTAGAGGCTAAAAATTCCACCCATGCCGGGATTCGAACCCGCGACCTCTGGCTATCCGTGCCAGCGCTCTTTCCAACTGAGCAAATGGGCGACTTACCGCTCTTACTTACCATCAGTGAAATTTCGAACCTCTTTACACTATTCTCTGTATTACGTACAGGCAGCGACATCTGGCTTAAGTAATTTGCATCACTTACAGCCCCGACTACCTACTTTGCAGTTAGGTTTTACATCGGAATGATATCACTGTACCCACATGATTCTACTATTTTAATGGCACGGATAGCCAGAGGTCGCGGGTTCGAATCCCGGCATGGGTGGAATTTTCAGCCTCTAAATAGGTTTTTAAATTGTCCTTAGCACGGGTTAGTGCATTAAAAATAAAAATAGTATAGTTTTGACTGCTAAAATCAATCACAAGTACTTTTGTCCAAAGCTTGCAGTTGAAATATTAAATGGTAAAAACACCTAAAATTATGAATCACTCAATCTGCGACAACAAACACTTAGGTGCGACGAAGCACGCAGCTTAGTGGAGCGCGAAGGAGCGTGCAAGATTGAACATGTAAGGCCGAAAACCAACTGGACATTGTTGGATACTTATTAGAATTATACTTATTTTTTCTGCAGTCAAACCAAATAGGGGATGTATTAACAGAAGCAAAGGTAAAAAGTACCCGGAACCGGCGTGCATGCATGCAACGACTTATGAACGTTGTTGAAGCACAGATGATCTGTCAGGATCGTGGCAAGTGGCAGTCCCTGGTCTCTGCCTACCCCTCTGGGATACAGGCGTGAGGTTATGTATGTCTGTTCTCTGCATTCAAAACTAGTTTTGACTGATTTTAGAAGTCAATTCTAAAATCAGTCAAAACTAGTTTTGACCGCTTAAGAGTTTTGACTGTAACATACCTACACATCATTCTTTGTTATGACAATGAGCAGTTTTCAGCACAAATTCACAAAGCGCTTCACAGATGGCGTTTATAGGCGCGCTTATACTTAGCACAGCCTTATTTTGAAAGCCATATTCCGGTTCTTACATGTCAAAGCCTGTAAGCGCCATCTAAGAAATGTTTCGTGATTTTGTGGTGAAAACGGCTCATTCAAAGGAAATTGCGCAGCCAATAGGTACAATGAGATTTAGTCTTCCTTCTTGTTAGTCTGTGGGTTAATCGGCAATGCACTGTAGAGTGCAAACTTAACTGACTTTTTATCTGTAACGTGGTTTTAGGCAGCTCATATGATGCTGATGCGCTTGAGTTAAGCAACAACAGGCGCGGTCAGGTACTGGATGGGTAACCATCTCGTGACTACCATTAGTGGCATTTTTCTGAGCGCTTCCGTTCTTCGCAAGGCACGTTAAGCCGTTGGTGCCGGTTGTCATGTAACGGCAGTCGTTAAGCCATATCAGAGGCCTTATGGGCGTCTTGATAACTTCTGACAGTAAGGCCCGCCACTGTCTTACAATCCTCCACCAACCCGGACTTAGCCCCCGTGGTGGAGTATGGCCTAACCTTCCTGCGATACAGGAAGAAACCCGTGCCCCAACAGTGGAACATATAAAGGGTTTACATCGATCGGTTCGATATCGATGATGCTGATATTTCGTGCCAATGTGGAGCTGCTGAAACAACATCTCATCTTTGTGTCTGCCCTGAAGCTCCATCGTGCAATTAGCAGGATCTCATGAAAGCATCACCCAGCGCAATCACAGCTCATTTTTGGGAGCGAGATGTCTAAGGAGGAGAAGCTCAACACGAAAGAAGAAGAAGAAATGGAATGGAAAGGTTTCATTCAAAGTAGCGCGCAGAAACTGCGACTTAATGAACGTTACCATCCAAACTAGGTGTCCATGTCAAAATCTAGATCATTTTTGAGAAAAAATGGACAAAAACTTAGTCTTTTCAAAGTCCTTCATCAACAGAGTTTACATGTAAGTGATGCAATTTGCTTAAGCCAGATGTCGCTGCCTGTACGTAATACAAAGAATAGTGTAAAGAGGTTCGAGGTTTCACTGATGCCGGTGAGTCGCCCACTGGCTCAATTGGTAGAGCGCTGGCACGGATAGCCAGAGGTTGCGGGTTCAAATCCCGGCATGGGTGAAATTTTTAGCCTCTAAATAGGTTTTTAGTGTTTACATAATTATTATAAACCATAGATCTGATGAATTGTAATGACTTCAAATCCAGACATCACTGTCGTCTAAATAATTCTTTATGTTGTTATAGTAGCCCCTTTGGCACAAAGTGTACTTAACACATTTTGTAAACCGCGTTTCAGGCAGTCTTAATATATCTTCAGGGATTTTATTATAAAAACGTACACAATGCCCCATGAATGATGTATTAGACTTGAAGCGGCAGCACTTACCCCAGCCGATGGCAAAACCGTAACGTTCCGGTTTCTTCATGTGGTTGCTAACCGGTATCACGATGCCGGAGCAGGACATACTGAACACAACCATGCCGAGGAAGGTGAATATTTCACTGAAGCTACCGTACTCCTTGTTGCCCTTGAAGTCTGGATGGAGCTCCACTGAATAGTATACAGTTGTGAGGATAGCCACCACTGTAATTCGCAAATACAATGTTATTAACTTAATTCAGGAATCGCTACGGTAAAGGAAAGCCGAGTGTCAAAGGTATCTAAGGCCAGGCGCGCACTACGATTTTAACTTTTGCGACACGATTTTAAAATCGCGCTGTTTACTATCGTAAAAAAATCCCTGCGCGTACTGCGATGAAAAAATCGATGGATTGTTCATTTCCAACATTGATTTCGTACAAATTGCCTGTCTTGTTTACTTCTGAGCAGAAGAAAAAAAAAGGGAGAAGGTATTCATCAATACTGGATTCATCCTTTCACAGCAAAATTGTGTCAAAGGTTTTTTTTATCTGAAATATACAACGATCTTTGGCTGTATCCCAAAAAAATCTTTGGCTATTATCGAATGAAGATTCAAACATTGGACCAATTACTGAGAATTGTGGGACCTCAAATTAAATATAAAAATACTAAAAATCGGAATAAGCATTTTTATTATTGCAATGCGCGCGGAGCCGTACAACTGCATAGGCTACAGTTTAGTTTTGCTACAATCGCGTCGCGAGTAGTCGCGCAAAAATGTAACGAATCACAATTTTAAAATCGCTGCGATTTTTTTGTAGCTTATGCGCGCACTGACACAGTAACTCATACGTTATATTTCTGCGCCAAAAATATCGCTCGATTAAATATCGTAGTGCGCGCCTGGCCTAAATCAGCGCTTGAAATTGCATAGTCTGTATCCTGCAGTTGGACGTTTATATAAGCTACTAGCAGACCCAACAGACTTTGCCCTGAATGCAGCGCTATCTGCTGGGCTGACTTGTGAATCTATACCACCCAGGGCGCAACCCAAACGCAAAAAAACATTCAAATCCAAAACAGATCGACATCCGTTTAGGAGGAGTCCAGTGACATACACACGTGCAGTAGAATTATTCTATAATATAAAAATGAATCGCTAAATGTCTCGGTAAGCGCAAATCTCGAGAGCAGCTGAACCGATTTCGCTAATTCTTTTTTAGTATATTCCTTGAAGTACGAAGATGGTTCTTACGGAGAGAAAGATAAAAAAATTGAGAATCGACTGTTAGGCGGTACGAAGTTCGCTGGCTCAGATAGTCTTCTATAATATAAAAATGAATCGCCGAATGTGTTGGTAAGCGCAAATCTCGAGAGCAGCTGAACCGATTTCGCTAATTCTTTTTTTTTTAGAATATTCCTTGAATTAGGTACGAGGATGATTCTTAAGGAAAGAGAAATAAAAAAAAATAAAGAATCGACTGTTAGGCGGTACGAAATTCTTTGGGTCAGCTAGTAAAGATATAAAATACGGAATCAGTTACTTAAATTTTTGTCTGACGAGTTTTACCGACAAGATACGGATAGTTGTGCAATGAAATATAATCAGATTGACTGACAGACAAAATATTGCTACCACTTGGGGCATTGAAATAAATCACACCAGAGATAATATTTTTTTCACGGCTACAATATTTTCCCTATATCCTATTTACAATTTACAAGTGGAATCCGCGATAAAAAAAATTCTTTAAGCATTATTAGATAGATTGATAGAGAGATGGTACCTAGATCTGTTTATCACACTATCATGACCTCACATAACACTAATATTTTAAATGTGAAAATTTGTGAGTGTGCATGTTTGTTACTTCTACACGTCTAAACGGCTGGACTGATTTTCATAAAATTTGGTATGGAATTAGCTGAAACCCTGCATAGGCTACGTTTTACCGCGGGTAAATATCTTATTCCCACGGTAAAATCGATAAACCGCGGGTAACACCGAGGGGCACTGATGGTTGTACACAAAGATGGAAATTACACAGATATTTCTTAACCTAAGAGTACAGAGGATAATTATGTGGATTCTGTACACCCTGTGTAAATGTAGCGTTATAGAAAATCAGGGTACTTACCAATGAAGGCATTTGCGACCAGAGAAAAGGGTGCCAAGTACTTCAAGTTCGTTATCAGACTTATGAAGATGCAGGGAACGATCATTATTAACAGGTACACTCTCAAATCGGGATAGCCTGCACAAGAAGGAAACAACAGTAAATCTATGTTACGTTCCCAACCTCCAGGCTGTAGCTGAAAATCAGCGATCTGCTCTACTGAGTAGATAACTACGATGAGATACCGCCATTTTGTTCTGCTGCAACACACATAATTATGCTTTTAACTAGTTGTATACTTTGTTTGTTTTTATCAGCATGCCGATTCTATTGTTTTATATCTGTGTTTCTATGTTTAATTTGTTGTAAAATTTTATGTATGTTTCAAAGTACAAATAAACAATTTTAAAAAACCTATTTAGAGGCTAAAAATTTCACCCATGCCGGGATTCGAACCCGCAACCTCTGGCTATCCGTGCCAGCGCTCAATTGGTAATACCAATTGAGCTCAATTGGTAGAGCGCTGGTTTAAATAGGTTTTTTGTTCCTTAGCACGGGTTAGTGCATTAAAAATAAAAATAGTGTAAATAAACATTTTATCTATCTAAATAAAATTCAAGTATTTTTGAACTAAAACTTTCGTGAGCACAACACATTGTAGACTTTTAGCAATTTTTTACGATTAAGCTCTGCGAATCGGAGCGAAACCTGGTCGGACTTTTCCGATATAACAACACCCGTAAGTAAATCCGGACTAAGTCTACAAAATTCAAGTGGACTGACAAAATCGGCTTTTCGAAACTAAGACTTTCTAAACCATTACGCATTATTAACTTAATTTCGGAATGAATAATTTTGTCGATCAATCCGTACAGGAAAGTAAATGATTGAGGAACTAAGGTAACAAAATTGGCTTTGTTCATCTTAGTTTTTACCGCACGATCGCTTAAGCATCGTCTCGCTTTATTGAGTGCAATAAATCATTTTATCATCTTTAATTATTCATATAATTAAAGTTTATAAAAAATATCTCCCTCTCATACACACACCGAGACACATACATACACACACACATATATACAAATCCGGGAGGGGGTTTGCAGTGTTCCGTTAAACATGTAAACGTTTATGAAAATATATTTTTATCCACCGACCCACACACATGTACACAGACACATACATATACACAGACAGATATACAGATACTCATAGACATAACAGAAACACACACACGTAAACACACACACAAGCGGCGAGCTGAATGAACTGCGGGCTGGGTAACCTCAACACTTCATAATATTCATCTGTCTAATGTGTGCTTTAACCCACGTCGCAAGCCACTCCATGTTGTCGCTCTTCGCCATATGACCAGAGTGCTTAGTGCGAGTTTTTTAACTACTCGATCGCGTTAACGTAAACTCATATTTCTATGGCATCGAGGAAGCGCCACCTAGCGACAAGTATGGAAATTAAAATTGCTGAGTGCGAGTTGTAATGGTTTACGTTGAGAAGTGAACACGTTTACCAGCCAAAACACGAATAAACGCGAGTGCGAGTTATACTGTGACAGCGTTTTGGCAGTTCGTACGGTTAACTTACTCATACTCACTACTCAATGCTCGATTAACGCGGTAGTAAAGTTATTCGATTGGATCTGTCAAACTCGCACTAAGCACTCAGAGTGCTTAGTGCGAGTTTTTTAACTACTCGATCGCGTTAACGTAAACTCATATTTCTATGGCATCGAGGAAGCGCCACCTAGCGACAAGTATGGAAATTAAAATTGCTGAGTGCGAGTTGTAATGGTTTACGTTGAGAAGTGAACACGTTTACCAGCCAAAAAACGAATAAAAGCGAGTGCGAGTTGTACTGTGACAGCGTTTTGCCAGTTCGAACGGTTAACTTACTCATACTCACTACTCAATGCTCGATTAACGCGGTAGTAAAGTTATTCGATTGGATCTGTCAAACTCGCACTAAGCACTCAGAGCGTGAGGACACGATGTTTGGAGGCTGATTTCAGAATTATTGCAGAATCAATCGCACAGGTTAAACCCACCGTCTATTCCTTCGATGCCAGAGTTGGCGTCGTTCTCCACGAGCTGCTTGATTGTCTTGGCTATGACCAGTTGGTAGCAGACGCAACAACCGAAGAGGTCTAAACATACCGTGACGTCAATCAGGTACCTGAAAAGGCATTTTCACATCTTGAAAATTCGCGCACAAGACTCTTGGGACTTCATGTAATAGTGTCCTTTGTACAGCGAATAGGGCGTATGTGTGTGAAACATGTTTTTTTTTATTTCGTTACAAACTTTAAGTTTATTTTACACTCTGATAGGAACTTCCTTCACCCTGGCAAGCCCTTCTCTTTCTATACTACAATAATTAATATAAATTCGGTTAGGTGCATACATGCTTTTATTATTATTTTTTTTAACGGTGACCTCAACACCAAATATAAATAGATAATATAATAATAAAATATTTAAATAGTTTGAAGATAAATCTCTTTTTTCGTATCTATCACATTTATCGAGAAATTTCGCATTTGTAGTTCATTAGCTGTTGTCATTAATTAATTTAATATTTTGAAATCATTATAATTTTGGTGAACCTCAGACGTTTTAAATCACAATTAGTTAAGCTAAAAATTTTGTAAGTTAGATTGTTAATTGTTGTTTAAACTTTTCTTAGTTTTTTTTTATTTAATTAAATACCTACTTATTTAAGTAAGGAGAGCTTTTATGGATCCATCTGTAGAAGCAGATCGAGCCATAATTATCTTCGGCTGCGACCGTTCGGAGTAAGGTGTCTGCGATACTTTGCGCTGGGTGGTTGCATTTGGTTGTATGTGGCTTGATGTGTTTTGGCACTCGTCCATATTCTAACATGCTGTCATCACACGTTAAAGGATATGTAACTAGATTATAAGCTTTCGTCATAATATTTTTACATGTTATGTTACTTATCTGTTGTGTAATGCTATAAATAAAATAAAATAAAATAAAATTAGCTAAATTGTGCACACGTGTGTATGTGTATGTTTTTTTTTTATTTATTCAAATTAAAATACAAAAAAATACAGTAGTTGGTTTCTGCCATGGCAGATGCTCTTGGTTTTACAAATTAAATTAATGTGTAAGTGTGTGAATAGTAAATGAAAATAGATCAAAAGTAGACGGTTTTTATCGCATACCTATACGCTTTGTGGTATTTCGCCAGTTTTGGGTTAGGGCACATGGCAAGGGCCGCCTCGCCGATATCCGAGTAGCTCATGTCGTGCGTTTGAAGGCGCCTATAAATTATGTGAGCGGATCGCACCAGAATCTGAAAACAAAGTCGCGGCTGTTTATTTATCAGCCGTCACGAATTAACTAAGGAACCCTCGATCCATCAGAGGCCTAAATTATAAATAAGCTTAGTTTTTTTTTTAATTTACATACAAGCACATACATTGCTTTTGGCCCCACACTAAGACATCCTGTGTAGTGGGAACCAGAAACAACGACGTCACAAACATGTAAATATCCAAGACCTGGGCTTTTTCCCCAGCAGGAATTCGAACCCGGTACCTCTTGCATGGTAGGCAAACGCGCTACCGCTACGCCACAGAGGTCGTCAGAAATAAATAACTTTCACATCTAGCGCATCTGCTTACCATGCAACAGGTTCCGGATTCATACCCCATCTAATCTGTGCCCCCGGTTGCGGACAAAAAAAAACCAGGTCTTGGATGTTTGCATGTTTTTTATGTCGCTATTCTGGTTCCCACAACACAGGGTTTCCTAGTGTGGGGCCAGAAGCAATGTGTGCGCCTGTATGTAAATGTTATGTAATAAAACCTATTTAGAGGCTAAAAATTCCACCCATGCCGGGATTCGAACCCGCAACCTCTGGCTATCCCTGCCAGCGCTCTTTTCATCTGAGCTAATGGGCGACTCACAATACAATACAGAGAATAGTGTAAAGAGGTTCGAAATTTCACTGATGCCAGTGAGTCGCCCATTAGCTCAGTTGGAAAGAGTGCTGGCACGGATAGCCAGAGGTCGCGGGTTCGAATCCCGGCATGGGTGGAATTTTTAGCCTCTAAATAGGTTTTTTAAAACTGTCCTTAGCCCGGGTTAGTGCATTAAAAATAAAAATAGTATAATCATGTTATGTTATGTTACATAACACAATCATTTTGTCCCAGGACTTAATTCTGTTCGTGCATTACACTACAAGACAGAAAAATGGATAGGTCACGTGACGTGTTTTTTGTACCATTGGTTTCGTTTGATTCGACTTAAAGATTTGATTCGATTGATTCGACTTAAAGCAGCAATGAAATGAAATCGCCACGTTCATGCGATAGTCATTGCACTACAATTCATTAACAGAATCTAGGGGCAGGGACCCAATTGTCACTTCACTAGCAAATAAGTCGTATACCATTCTAAGGCGTATGACTTGGAATTCTGCGTAATAAGTCGAGCGAAAGCCAAAATCTGTATTCTGAACGACATGCTAGATTTTAATTCGAATGACAAAATATGTTTAATGACTCTATCGAATTGTCTTATCTTATTTTTATGCGACAAATGTCTAAGCCTTCGAATATTTTGCGTCTACTCTTTCAATTCGCATGGGCGAGAATCGGCCCCTTGGTCCCAAACCTGGTGGGCTACCCTGTGCTATGGGGACCATGCAAGGAAAACTGAAACATGGAAATACACTCAAATTGAGGTCATTTGCACAAATACACGGAGGCCCCCAATGGTAATCGAACCCACATATTATATGGTAATCAGACGTGATACCGCTAGACTAACGAGGCACTCTAAGAATCCTGAGGGTTGCAAGAGCAATTAGTATGGAATTTGTCAGCCGGTTGGAATCGTTCAGGATTTGATGTACATAATAATAGGAGCGGATCTCTGTCGCTCGGAGAGCAGTTCTGTAGTCCGAAGAAAAAAGGGCGTAACTTCCATTTAAACCTAAGTGAGTTAGATACGGCTTCAGAATAAGGGCGTAACTTCCAGTTTTACCTTAACTGAAATTGAAATTAAAATTTAAAGCATTTATTGCCATTAATCAGCTATACAACCTCGTACTTAAGATTATCGTTATTAATAAAATTAATATTGACAAAAAACAGACTTATGTAAAGCCGCAGTGGTAAACTCAGCGTAAGCTGTACGTACGCTGTAGGACTCAAAATGAGCAAGAAAATATCTATCCAAGATATATCCTATGTTGTTTCAAACCGAAGATACATTAGCGTAAAAGGGCGTAATTTTACCTTTGAATGTTTCACTTTTATAATAATATTACCTTATATTACCTTTTTAAGGCTTTTCATACTAAAATGAGTAAATCTGATACACTAACTTAGATACTATAATGTAAAGCCATTTCTTTTAAATGGCTAATATTATTATAATATTAGAATTAGAAAATCTGATACACTTACATAGATACAGTAAGTCATGTAGACGCCGCAAAAGGCCTGTAAGAGGCAGGCCGGGATCAGCCCACCTTTCTCGTAGGCCTCATGGCCTCCGAGGAGGCCGGCACCCAGCGCCCCTTTCACCAAGTGCGCGATTGTACCTATGGTCCTGGAAATTAACGCGACGTGCAATGATAATAAATAATTAATTAATAAATATTCATGGACATCTTACACAGATCTCGTTAGCCTTATAGGTACTAAGTACAACTAAATGACTTGTGTTATAGGTGCTAACTCGACGACAGATTAAAACAATAAATACATAGATAACACCCAAGACCCGAGACAAACTAGAAAAATTCGTTTCCTAGTTTGACCCGGCCGAGGATCGAACCCGATACCTTCCATTTTACAGTCAGCGTGCTAAACCGCTGCGCCACCGAGGCCGACTAGATAAGGAGGTTCCAGAAGATCTGGTGAAACTTTAGGGGCCCCTAGAGGTTCACTGGTCCCCCCTTAGATTGGTAGAGAAAAAAGTCATTTTGTAACGTACTAACACGTCACAAGAAAAGCAAATAAGACATCCAATAGGAGGGAAGGAAGAAAAAGCTTAGAGAAATCTTTTTAACGGATGTACTCGTATGTCAGGTTTATGCAAGAAGTGCCTTTGCACTCGTTCGTTAAAATGATGTGGATCATAAATTATTTATTTATGAATCACCACTAATACAATTAAAAATCTTTTGTCACTTAAGTAAGTGTTTGTTATCGAATTCCTAAAAACCTCATTAGAGGCTAAAAATTCCACCCATGCCGGGATTCGAACCCGCGACCTCTGGCTATCCGTGCCAGCGCTCTTTCCAACTGAGCTAATGGGCGACCACTGGCATCAGTGAAATTTCGAAACTCTTTACACTATTCTCTGTATTACGTACAGGCAGCGACATCTGGCTGAAGTAATTTGCGTCACTTGCAGCCCCGAGTACCTACTTTGCAGTTAGGTTTTACATCGGAATCATATCGCTGTACCCACAAGTTTCGAATTCCTGCGAAACGGCTTCACTGATTTTTATTATTTTGTTTGTGTATATTTAGTAGGTCGTGTAGGCCAATCAATATAGTTCGAGTTAAGCAACAACAGGTGCGGTCAGGTGCAGGATGGGTGACGTCCCGTTACTGCCGCTAGTGGCATTTTTCCGAGCGCTTCCGTGCTTTGCAAGGCATGTTGAGCCGTGGGTGCCAGCTGTCATGTAATGGCATTCGTTAAGCCATGTCAGAGGCCAGGGCTCCTTGATAACTTCTGACAGTAAGGCCCGCCACTGTCTTACAATCCTCCACCAACCCGGACTTGGCCCCCGTGGTGGAGTGTGGCCTAACCTTCCTGCAATGAAGAAAGAGACCTGTGCCCCAGCAGTGGGGACATACAAGGTTGCAATCGAATAAAAATTTGAGAACAGTTCCCAAATATCGAATCGGAAACATGCTTTTGGTCTTTGCTCGAGCAAATATGAAAATACTCACGGTGCCGCAAAGGTAAGTCAATACCAAGGAACCTAATAATTCTTCTTCTTCTTCAGGCTATATTATGTAGTCCACTACTGAACATAGGCCTCCCCTAATGAGCGCCACAGCGCCCTGTCTTCAGCTTGCCGCATCCAGGATCCACCGGCAGTTTTTCGCAGATCGCCAACCTAATAATTACCCAGTTTGTTTATCGGGGTTCGTATGTTGGTTAAGGTCGTAGGCATCCTCTTCCTCCTGCGTCAGAGACTTCAGTGCGAACCTTCCCTGCGGCACCCCTTCCTCATCGGTGGATGAACTGGACTCTGTAGTCTGCCGGTCCTCTTCTGGGATCCCCCACTGGAAATAAACACGAGCATACATCGATATCAGCCCTTGTATGTCCCCACTGCTGGGGTACGGGTCTCTTCCTGCATCGCATGAAGGTTAGGCCATACTCCAGAACGTGGCCAAGTCCGGGTTGGTGGAGCATTGTATTATTATTATTATTTATTCATTTAAATTGCATAACATTACAGTGAAAACATTTGCGTTAAGCAATTCATAGATACAAAGTATAAACAAGTATTTTACACAATTTGCTAGTTACAACATCAATGAGAACTGAAAAACATAAAATTTTGAACAGTATAAGTACAAAAAAGAACAATAAATCAAATAATCACAAATAAGTAAGGGGAGCATAGGTACATAAACGCGATTTGTTTATAATATATATTAATATTACGTAAGTGTGAGCCAAGCCCCCGCTAAAATTACAGAACTGAGGGAATGAAAACACGATTACTAACCGCACGCAAAATATTTGCCATCTTAAAATTCAATGATCATAATAAGGAGTATGATCATTAAATTTTATAACAGTACTATGATCATTGAATTTTAAGTCGAATCATCATCATCATCAGCCATTTGACGCCCACTGCAGGACATAGACCTCCCTCATGGTTTTCCAAGCTTCACGGTCTTGCGCCGCGCGACTCCCCGCCACCGTAACCAGGTCATCATACCATCTGGTGGAGGGCCTGCCCACGCTGCGGCGCCCGGTCCGTGGTCACCAGGTCAGAAGTAGCGAATATTTAATAATAATAATAATACCCTTCACACAACTCAATCATTTTTCCTGTTCCGGTTGGTGGGTAAAGTTGGGGGCGGCGGTACACTCTGCTATGGTAACCAGACAAGAAATACACCCAGACTGAGGCCATTTGCGCTGATCTAGTACGGCGGCCTCCTACTTAATTACCGAATTACCTACTTAAAATTCCTACTTAAATTCTCTAATTACAATTCAATGCAATCACGATCACTATCGCGTTTTGCGCTCAGTATTGCCCAGTGTAATGCAGGATTCGGTCTTTGGACGTGGTAGCACCACGGGGGCGGTAATTGCTAATGTCACATGAAAAAAAGTGCTGTACAGAACCCTTGTACGCGAGTCTTACTCGCACTCGACCGGCCCTAAAACCACTGATCAAAAACTCACGTCGAACATCCCATTAATGGTTTTCTAGGTCAAACGCTCAAAAATAATAGTATAACGCTTCGACTCGAAGCTATCAAAAGTCGTCTTGTCAGAGTTTTGTCACTCCACATTTTGACTGATAGAATTATTCAAATAGTGAACGGCCAAATATGAATTTTCGAAGAGGTCTCAAGATGGATCTTCTTCCTTTTTTGGACCCCCACAAATAATCTTCGGCTGACCTCCATTCAAATGATGAAGATTTTTCTAAAATTATACTCTCAGTATAATTTTAGAAAAATCAACATCAAACCATGTATGTCCCTACTGCTAGAGCACGGGTGTCTTCCTGCATCGCAGAGGCCATACTCCACCACGGGGGCCAAGTCCGTGTTGAAGGTTTGTAAGACAGTGGCGGGCCTTCCTGCTAAAAGTTATCAAGCCACCCATAAGGCCTTTAACATGGCTTAACGACTGCCATTACACGACAGCGGGCACCAACGCCTCAGAAAAATGCCACTATAAAGGTGTAATCACGGGACGGTCACCTATCCTGCACCTGACCGCGCCTGTTGTCGCTTAACTTATGTGATTGATTCCAATCTCTGGGTTTTGCTATGTCACGCGCGCCTAGATAAATCATAAGATTAAAAAAGTAACCACTAATTAAACTTTAATAGTGCCATTTATAAAAACACTATTCCTCTAAAATACTCCTCAAAGGCAGCTTAAATAGGTAATCTGTGGTTACGTTTTTCCTTTCTCTGGCATATTCATGGCTCTACCTTAAACGTAGCTACCTACAGTCTATTTAACCTTACTTGTCTAATTTAGTAAACAAGATTCTAACCTCAAAATTTTTATTTGATGCCAAAACTACATATTTTCTTGCAAGCTCATGAACTTTGTTTATAAAATTGAGTGTGTTATCTAAAATAGTATCAGGGTACTTCACTTATGGGATTATAATAGTATTCGACTAAAAAGTCTACTTTACTGGTAGAATCTTGTTTACTAAAGTGGACAAGGCTAAGGATAAACAGTCCACAGCATGTAGGGCGTAAAAACTAATCAATTATAAAATCTCGAGCAGGTGGCATTTTAATCTTTCACGGACCGTTTTCAGATAATCGATTTGTCTCATCAATATAGCTCGACTTACTTTTCAATCTTGCTCTTGACAATCGAAGCACAGTCATTCTCGACGTACTTCACCGGGAAAACGAATGTCCTTAGTGTTAAAATATGTTTGAAAAGATCTGAGCAAAATGTTGAAAGCTGTACTTGTATTATTTGTGCCAACTTTATTTGTTTCGTGTCTCGGAAAACCTGCTGCAGATACCGGCGTAAGCTCAACAAGTATTAGGCTAACTTAGTCATATCCTAAGATGAAGCCATTGGCCATTTTAGCTCTTTGTGGATTATGGATGTTGACGTCGGTACTTCAGCATCGAAGTTCATTCTTATTTTCGTCGCTGGTTGTTCGTATTTATACATCCCTAATCTCTCTTCAAAATAAAATATACCAACTAGACTTTTTTGGTAGTAATCGTAGGTACCATAAGAAATCGATGGCCAAAGATGTCAAACTAAATAATCTTATACGATCGCTTAAAATACCACCCAATAATCTTTGAAGTAACTATCACCGTAAAGCAAATTAAATACTTATGTTTAAAAATAACGTTAAGTTTCTTTAGTTACAGAATGTTAACGTAACAGTTTTTAGTGATGTCACTCAAAGATCAATATTATCAGAAGACTTTAAACCTTTTGAAGGAAATTCATCGACAAATGCAGTAGAAGACCCAGCAAACGCTGCAGAAAGTAGAAATGCAACCATTGACACTCTTGTTACCCCAGCTGAAGATGGCAAGTTAGGATACGACAATATTACCAAAGTTGGTGAAGAAGCAAATTTAAATACAACAGGAAATATTGAAAAGGTAAATGGGAACAATAATGCTGCTGATGAAGAAAAAGAAGAAGACGAAACCAGGAATATAAAGAAAAATAGAAAAGGAAAAGCAGATGAAAGGAGTCAAAAAAGGGAAGCAGATCAAACAAAACTAGATATAGGCCAAAAAGAGCCCAATACACGTCGACTAATATTAGGCATCTCGTTGGACAGTGAACAAAAAACTCTTCATGATGAAATCCGTAGATCTAATGATGGATCATTGCTTGAGCCGGAACCAAATTTTGATGAAAGTTTCTCAACTCAGACAGGAAATACGGAAGAAAATAGAGCTGAATTATTAAAATCAGATCATAGTAGTGGAACTAAGCAATCTGAAGTAAAGGGCGATGTTCAATTTTCTAGAAGCAGTAAAGTCGACGCAGTACAAAAAAACATTTTGGAAGATTCCATTCATGACACGACGGCATCATCAGAAACTCGTAATGAACAACCTACCACGATAGAATTACAAATCATACCGGAACTTCGAACTGCTAAGAACTCGGAATCTTCAGCAGAAAATTTGGAAGGTTCTGGAAAGTCAGAAAATGTTGGAAATTTAGACGCAGTTCACTCCACTCCCAAAATAAATAAGGAAGACAGTGCCAGAAATGACGCTCAAAGCGATGTGAAATTATATACAGATGCTACAGAACAAAGTAGCAAAAAAATAGAAGAAACCAATGCTGGTAAAGGAACAACTGCCAACGCTGAGTTTTCAAACGATAAAGCACTGGAGCTTACGCCTGAGCTGAAATCTGGACAAGAATCTAATATAGAAGAGGTTGTTGAAGAAACAGATTCTAATGGAGTAACTAAGAGTATGATAGCTAAGGATACGCACAAGGGAGAAGTGGATAGCAAGAATGGTTTGTACGTGGAAGCCGAGACGGAGACGGAAACGCAGACGGAGGTCGCCAAAAAAGCATTCTCACATGCAGGTATGTAACAAAATTATTGTTGTACCTATTTCAGGTTACATCGTATTATCACCTATTATTATATCAAACAGCACAATATTTCTTTGCATTCTACTCAAACTGTAATTTCTCAGTAAAATACAAAAAGCCGTGACAAGGCCGCCATTTGTACTATATTCAAATTCAGATTCCTTTATTGCCATAATCATGTGTTATTTTACAGTTCTTATATGTAATTTAAGAGGTACATGACACTCTGCAAGGGCACTGCAATATAACTTAATTTAATTTAACTTAATAAGCGAGCAATTATGCTCGCTTATAACTATCTATTACATATATTATATATATATATATATATATATATATATATATATATATATATATATATATATATATATATACATATATTATATATATATATATATATTTTCTTTTCAATTGTCTAGTTTAACATTTATCATTGAAAAGTTCTTGAAGAGAATAGTAATTTGTTTTTTTATATAATTTTTGTTATTGTAATTTCTGTGTACAATAAAAATATTCTATCTATCTAAATGTTCGGCTACCGACTGTAGATTACTCGCATTAACTTTAATCAGTTGTCATATCATATTGATGTAAATGTAAAATCTGTTGATGGAGTCACACAGTCATACGCAGAAAGAGCCACAGCATTGATTAGTCCCTACTTCCACTACTCCTACTCTACTAAATTAGTTATGTTAGATGACTAAAACGTAGGTAAAGATATTATTCAAAAATCCATAAGTTCCATCCAAAAATCCACAAAGTTCCATTCAAAAATCCAGAAAACCATTTGTCCAAATGTTTAAAAGTGTTTTTTTTTCTCTCCCATGTTCAACTCGGATTATTTGTATGAAAAAATTTACTTAGTATCTGGGAAACTAAATTTTTTTTATATGTTTATTTGTTGATACCAGCAAATTCTTATTAAAAAAAGCAAATTATTTGTTTATTGGTAAATATTTGTACATATTTTGTATTTGTGGTTTTTTCTGTTGTATAAAAAAGAATATTCTTATCTAATCTTCGGTCGGGCGTCGGTTTCTTAACACCCTTTATTCAGCCAACAATTACGTAACGTAAATAATAGGTTACAATGAAATTTTAGGTACCTACATACTAAATCCTATCGGAATCCCGACGTTGGCGGTGCGGAATAAGTATGGAATTTGACAGTTAGGTATTATGACGACGACTAGGCGATTATTATGATTTCTTCATTTCACAAAATAAGTATAGTGTACAAAGGTAGGAATTATTGCGAATGGCATCATTTAACGAACACAACACATGGATACATAATTGAAATCGTTCAGGATTTGGTGCACGTAATATTGAAGCTCTCGTGGCCTTGTCGAAGCGCGTGATTGGGACCAATCACTTGAGTTAAGCGGCAAAAGGCGCGGTAAGGTACAAGATGGGTGACCGTCCCGTGACTACCGCCAGTGGCATTTATTCCGAGCACTTCCGTGCTTCGCGAGGCTCGTTAAGACGTTGGTGCCGACTGTCATGTAATGGCAGTCGCTAAGCCATGTCAGAGACCTTATGGGCCTCTTGATAACTTCTGACAGTAAGGCCCGCCACTGTCTTAAATCCTCTACCAACCCGGACTTGGCCCTTGTGGTAGAGTAAGGCCTAACCTTCCTGCGATGCAGGAAGAGACCCGTGCCCCAGCAGTGTAGGCATACAAAGGGTTGATATGAAGTTGCCAACCCAACTTACCTTATACTTACATATACCGGAAAAAACCACAAATACAAAATATTTACAAATACTTTTTGAATGAGTGAGTGAGCATCAGCATCCCGTGACTACCGCTAGTGGCACTGTTTTACAATCCTCCATCAACCCGGACTTGGCCCCGTGGCGGAGTATGGCCTAACCTCCTGCGATGCAGGAAGAGACCCGTGCCCGAGCAGTCGGGGCATACAGAGGGCTGATATCGATATTGGAGCTATGTATATTGTGGCCATCTGAGAAATCAAACGAAAACCTGATACTCTAACTCGTGTTTTTCTCAGGTAGCCCTGCAGACAAATCGAGAGTAGCCTCACCTTCGCACTCACCGCTCAGCTTTCCTACCACCGCTCCTGTTGCTATGCGTCGGTCCACTAGCACACTTCTCCCCTTAATCATCACCAGAATACCCAACAGTGACATCATAACGCTGCCTCACGAAGTGGGCATCGCTGCCAGCTCTCTCGTCCCAAACAACCTCTCAAGACGAGGCGTCGACTTCACAGACGGCTTAAATGCATCTGAAAATGGCTTCACTTTTGACGGCGAAGAGAAAACTGGCGAGATCGAAGTTAAGAGCACTGATCCATCAAACAACAATGGTGGGTACGATTCACCAGAAAGTGTAATGGGAGAAAACGACTACAATGATGATTTCAAAAACTACAATATGAAGACCCACGTTAGATCCCCGGTAGCCAACTCCGATGTACTCCACTACAAACAGGAAATAGCAAGTCACTTAGCAAAGCAAGCTGGAGACGCATTAAATTTGGTGTCAGAAACATCTAGGCATGCTGCAGAAGAAACTTCAAACGACGATGAAGCGAGGTCCGCTGCGGAAGCGCCGATGAGAAACGATGCCAATTCCTATCCATTATCTTCAAAGCAAACATTTTTTTCCCCGATACCGGAACATTTCGAGGAGTCTTTACACTATCCAATAACTCAACAGCAAGCGAATCATGACACAAGTCCAGGAACATTCCAGGAATCTTCGCCGAGGAGATTTCTATCTGATGCTGATTTCTATCCAATGTCTCAAAACCCAACAAAACTAAGCCCGGGATATTTCGTGCCACGATATCCAAATTATACACCGCAAGCAGAACCTGTTTTGCCGGCGGTGAATCACTATTTGCCGGAAGTGGAGTCATCTCTTAAGTCGGACTCTGCCTGGCCCAATACGTTGGTCAATAGGCTAATTCAGGCTACTCTAGTGCACCAAAGCCGCTATCCTCAACAAAATCAATTTAGTCTTTTCTATCCCTACAATGTGTACTATCCTTCAACCCGTAGGTACTAAGTAGTAAAACATCCTGTGCTAATTTTTTATTGATTGGTAGGTAATTGATGGAGAACTTCCACTAAAAATGTATTTATGTAATCCAAGAGACCGTGTTAGAAGATAAATAAACGTGTTAATTTTTTTCTATATGGCTAGATAAAAAAGTTAAAAAGTCACGTGATATAAATTAGGCTCAAAGTGCGACGTCACAACTTGCACGTTAACTCCTTATAATGTATAAAGCGTTAATCAATATTTTATGATTATAATATTTCAAAATAAAATGAACAACTAAATCCAGTAAGCTTTTGATTAAAGTTTCTTCGGTTGTCTTCGGTCTTCTAGGGTATACGGCAATGTGCCGTCAATCCAAGTCAGACGCAAGTTCCTCGATGTGGATACTTTTGGATTTTTCCACCTCATTCTCATAGATGGCGATAAATGCTAAACTTATAAGATAAGAGCGCGAAATATTTCCAAGAGATAGAAGCGCGTTAGACGGAGCTTACGTACACGTTCATCTGGCGTCAGTCCATTCCATCAGTATGGTTAGACTGACGGTAGACTGATTGTCTAATGTCAGTGGACTGGGGCATTATTATGTAAGTATCCACTGAGTTGAGTGACGTTGATTTTTACTTTTTTTTAAGCTACTCCGGCTGTCAAATGCATACATTTTTTGACACTTAGGAGTGGTTTAAATGCTTCACTCGATAGAGTGGACTGCTACGTAATAGGAGGGCTGGTAGACCAGATTGACGCACATTCGAATATTTTGATGCTTTAGCAGTCTGGTATCAATAGGAACTTGATCAAGGTCACGGACTGAACTGACGCCAGACCACAAATTAGACAGGCGCCAGACTAAACGTGTAAACTCCGTCTGACTGCACTCACAGAACAAAATACCCTAACAATAGACCTACACTGCACTTTTTTATAATCCGTTGTTATTCCCAGACACGGATGTAAAAGAAATTTACATCCGTGTTCCCAGATTGAAAAGTGCAGACAGAAAAGCGTGCGTGCAATCGTGCATGCAACGACATAAGAACGTTGATGAAGCGAAGGCAGGCAGGATCGTGGCAAGTGGCATTCCCTGGTATCCGCCTACCCTTTTGGGATACAGGCGTGAGGTTATGTAGGCCACGGATGCAAAAGAAAGATGTAGGCATGTATGTACTATGTAAAGCCCGCAGTACACATTGGCCCATGCTGGCCCACTATCCATTGCCAACTGTAGGCCACGATCACTTGCTGTTCCCACAATGGCGTGGCTCACTGCTGTCTGGAAAACCACTTGCGATGGACGTGGAAGTAGTTGCGGCCGCAGCTATTTATTTATTTACTATTTATTTATTTTATTTATTTACAAGTATTACAGTTGTATGTACAACAAAAAAGTTATTAAAAAAAAGGCGCAAAATTACTAGCTCAGATTGATATAAGTCAAAAAACTTGAAAGTCAATTGACTGAACGATGGGCCACTGTAATCAGGGATGGGCCACGCTACGCCACGATCCTTTGAAGTGTGCCCAAAAAACCGACAAACTGTCTGATTGCGCGCCACGATAAGCAATTGTCCGCCACTGCACACCATTACCCGAGTACACAATGGCCATGGCAACCAGTGGGCCATCATGGGCCAATGTGTACTGGCCGCTTAAGAATTAAAAATCTAGTGCTGCCAGATAGGGAATATTCCCTCTAAATTTGGAAAAAATGGAGATTGATGAATTTTGAGATTAATATTCTATCTTCAATGTAAAAAGGGTACCGTGCCTCGCAAAACACGTAAAGCAATTGCTGCCGGCTGCCGTCGATAGATGGCAGTCGTTAAGCCAAGTTAAAGGCCTTAGGGCGGGTTGAAAACTTCTGACAGTAAGACCAGCCACTAGTCTTGCAAGCCTCTACCAATACGACTTTTGCCCCGTGGTGAAGTATGGCCTATACCTATCCGTGCCTTCTTGCATTTTCATATAATTTTAATAGCACACACAGTTTTGCTATACGCCAAGAACTGTGAAATCGACTTTCGAAGATGTCCAACACAATCTTCGAGAGTGTCGATTTCAGCTATGACGAGAATACAATATTGTTTGTTTTATTTGAATTAAAAGTCCCCACTGGCCGATTTTTTTGAAAATGAAAAATTAAGTGTAGAGAACGGATGTCAATTTTTTGACATCCGTGGTGTAGAGGTTTTTCTTTTCGAAATAGCTATGTTTTTTTGGAGAGATTTTGCTCAAATCCATGAAGAAATTCTGAGGGCCATCCATCTGGTAACACAGAAACCACAGACTAAAACAAGGAGACTGTCATAGTATTGTCATCAATCAATCTCTTCTCTGTGTCGAACTCGTCAAAGTTTGAGGTTACCTTATTACGGTATTGTCCATTTACCGTGAAATTAAGATATTGTTTTGTGGGAAAACAATCATGGGGAAGAGATATAAGTGTGATTACTGCGACAAGTTAATGGTCTCATCGCCGTCCATAATAAAAACTCACAACAAGGGACTTGTACATCAAACTTTAGTGAAAGACCATTACCAACAGTTCAAAGGCAAGTCTTACCACTTTTGAAGCACAAACAATGGCTTGTTCTCTTTTTTTGTAAAGCTCCGGGACTTGTCAGCTCAAACAGATGATTAAATTTTCCAAATATCATGTTGCAGATATAGAAACTATACTTTTAGAGGAGATTGGGAAAAAGCCATGTCTGCGTAATACTACTGGCAGTTGTAAATTTGGAGCCATGTGCCGCTTTTCCCACTACACGAAGGACCAGCTCAAAGCTATGAGAGCACAAGGTATATATTTTTTTAACTAATATTTCTAGAACTTGTGAATGGTTCAAACAGAACTGATGATGTTGTCTTACCTTATTGAGGGGATAGGGCTCATTGAAGGGGGAGGTCACTTCTCGTGGTTGGTTGCCGCAACTTAATTATGCATTATATCTTCATGCGATTGGTGCATGATAGAGTTTAATTCACTTCTTCATGGTTGTACCGTCATGATTTGTAAGTTTGTTATCTAGTTACTTCGATCTGGGCTTTCCGCACTTAGCCTCATAGTTGAGTAATTGTATGTAGCAAGCACTGAGGTATGTTAACACTTCAGATACTGGGGTTGAGATTTCCTTCACAGTTAGCAAGTGGTATTGCTACTGTAATTTCACAAATGTACATAACATAGAAGACAAAGTCAGTGGTACATTCCTAGGATGCGAACCCAATATCTCCCAACAGAGAAGCAGGTGGCCTACAACTCCACTACCACCACACTAAAACTTGTAACAATAGTCACACACAATAGGTTCTTAAATTTGTTCCTTAGCACGGGTTAGTGCATTAAAAATAATAATAGTGTAATCATGTGGGTACAGTGATATCGTTCCGATGTTAAACCTAACTGCAAAGTAGGTAGTCGGGGCTGTAAGTAATGCAATTTGCTTAAGTCAGATGTCGCTGCCTGTACGTAATACAGAGAATATTGTAAAGAGGTTCGAAATTTCACTGATGCCGTGAGTCGCCCATTGGCTCAATTGGTAGAGCGCTGGTACGGATAGCCAGAGGTTGCGGGTTCGAATCCCGGCATGGGTGAAATTTTTAGCCTCTAAATAGGTTTTTAAATAGTCACACACCCACCATGGAAGTGGCTGGGTTAAGCAATAGCCATAGCTGTAAAAGAAAGTCAATTGGTTCCACACTCTCTCAAGCTCATACTCCCTCTTAGAAAGAAGGCCTGTACTCGTCAGTGGGACGCATATGGGTTGTATTATTTTTCTATAAATATTTCTCACACTCGTATGTCTACCTTATTTCACTTTTGTGTTAAGACAGTAAATCTTTAATTCCAGTAATATCAAGAACTTTACACCAAACGGCAGGCCACCAGCCATCATTCCAAGATCTTTATGATCGGCTTCAAAAGGAGAAAACTAGCCAGCCACAGAGCTCGAGCCACAGCACAATAATCTATGACAATAATGGTGTTACTTACGCTCTACCCTGGAAATATAATCCTGCATTTGAAGTTTATGGGGACAATCTACCTCCAAGTTTGAAGAGGTTGAAATTACAGGACTTTGTAGATGCTGAGGTCTCAGAGTGGGGATGATATAGGTACACCAGGATCTCATGAAAATGGAGAAAATGAAAAGCCATTTGGGAAAAACTGTAAAGATCTTGGTTGTGGACAACAGGTGTACTGCTATATTATTATGTATATTGCTTTTATGAAAAAAAAATACTCTCCAACTGAAATGAAATTGGTCCATCTAAAATGCCTTACTTTTGTTCCGCAATAGTGTTCAACTCAACTTTAAAGTTTTTTTTATTTCAAGTCATAACCACAGAACAATTAAACCAAGTCATAACATATAGTGCGTTCACATTAACTTGACGCGTGAGAGAATTGGTAACAAGGACATAACATGTGAATTAGCTTTTGGACCTAATCGAAAGATGGTAAAACAAGCCCTCAATCCTTTTATTTTCCCCAAGGGAATGATTTCTTATTTAACATGGTAACAGTAAACATCTCAGTGCTACCAATTCTCTCACGCGTCAAGTTAATGCGAACGCAGTATAGTTAACCCTTAAGTTTACCTACTAAACTGTGGTCAAGTGTTTATTTATTGTACAAGTGTATCATGTAAATAAAAAACTTCATGTAAAGTAACCAACTAAGAACTGTACCTTGTCAGACATTGATTTAACTTAATTACAACTTAAAGTTACATTAATTACTATGTACACATATTATTGTTCCCCGTTATTGAGATATCATAATTGAGACCATTTACTATCTTTGATTAAGCACAATACATCCTTTTAATGTAATGACTCTATTTTTTATTTTTAAAATGCTTTTAAGTGCAAGAAATTATGTAACACAGACAAAAAGTCTGAGCGAAACCTTACTCTTTAAATTCTACACTTTTTTGACAAAGTATATACCTAGTCTTCCAATTAATAATCCTTAATATAATAATAGGATTTTTCGCAAAGTATCCAGGGTTTATAAACTCATACCGTCTTGGACTTAGTAAATGTGATGAAAACAAGGACCCATTAATAAAAAAATTAACAATTTATTTAATCAACTTTATTATTTAAAATGTAAACTAGTCTGGGCGATACCTTCGTCAGTAACGAAATTAATTCGTAATATTCAGATTCTGGCGGTACTGTAGCTCTGATAAAATGCTGTAAATAAAATATTTTGCTTTAAATAATATTGAGATTGTGTCCAAAGTTTCATGTAACGCTCAAAGCCTGGACAAAAAAGTATAGTACCTAATCGGAAATGAAAGTTAAGCTTCTGTACATTCACATTATCAACACAACTTTCTAATTCTGTGTCTTGCTTACGTATAAAAAAATAAAAACTGCCGTAATACCTTTCTATATGTAGTTTCTACTGTTTTTTGCCAGGCCGTATGCCTCACAGAGCATTTATATAAGAGACGGGACCTCTTTTGTAATGAGTTTAGCCCCGTTAGCAATACCAACCAATAGAGCAAAAATGCAATGTCAAAAGTGCTACCAACATAACAACTTGTCTGTGCATTAGGGACGTCCACTTACATTGGTACTACATTTATCGATATCGATAAATTTTCATCCCAGGGCTCCGCAGTTAGCCTAATAAAATTAATAAAAATCAATGTTTTCAATAAAACGACAAATGAAATTAGTATTTTATTATTGATTATCAAATCACAATAATTGTGGTCAAGGTCTATTGAATTTATTTCAGCAGCTATTTGGTTTTTCCTTAGAGGTGTCCAATCTGAGCGAACTTCATCAATCGGTGGTTTGGATTCAGGTGCTGAAATCGTCAAAAAAAGTTAAGTTGAGTCGTTATTGATTATTAATTTGTTGGTAAACTATGCTACTTACCGGGATAGTTCTGATAAATATGCTGAGATTCCAGGCCACAATAATTGTGGTCAAACCCTACTGGACCAATAGCAACAGCTGATATTTTGGCTGCTGTACAAGGTGCTGAAAATGATAACACTTTGTAATTTATCAAAGTAAACAAACTCTAGTTACAAAAAAACTTCAGCGATACATGAAAAGTCTACGTACCAGAGTTGTTTTGTGAAGCTCGACAACTAATAGGTTTTTGTATAGCTGAATCTGAAAATAAACAATTGCAAGAATAGTCCGAAAAAAAAATAGTTTGTTCCTGTTTACCACATAACTGCATAATTGACTATGTAACTATCAAATACATTTTTATAAAAAAATATTTTAAGTAAAAAATTAGTAAAAAAAATATTTTAGTAATTCCAATCACTAACCAGTTTCAAGTGATGCGACGTGGCTACGTGGTAAGGAAACTCAGCTAGTAAGTAATCAGGAAGAGGAGGCGCATTTATAAGTAGAGAAGATACAGCCCTGTAAAAAAATGTTTATCAAAGTATGTCATTTACGTATTAAGACGTAATAATAATATTGCGTTCTAAATGACGGAGCAAAATATATTCAAATGTTCGACGTAAAGCAAGGCGTATTTTGTGTTTTATTACATAATTATTCATGAAATGTAGTAAGTGTTACATTATAAGTTTATAACACAACTCACCATTTCTTTAATCGGCTTCCTTTTAAAATAGTTGTAAAAATCTTTCGGCCGGAAATGATCTCTACAAACATATTTATGTTGGTGGAGTTTTTCGATGGGGATATACGATATAAGATCTTCCACAATTTTCACCCATTGTCTGCATCTAAAAAAAAAACAACATTCAATGCAGCCACTAATAGTGCATCGTTGAAACATTGTTATGGCTTACAGCAATTCACCCGTCATACACTGAGTAGTAATTCTGACCAAGGTACTTATCAGATATTTTTTTATCGATATTGAATATGTGTATGGCAAATCACTATGACATTGAAACATCTGAATATTTTTCTCATAGTATATTAATTACGTTATTTAACATAATTTATGATCTTGCGCAAGATGACAAAAACTGTAGCCAGAAATACTTACCGGTCTTCATCCCTAGGAAATTTACCCATAAACTTTCTTTTGGTACCCTTTGACCGGCTGCATCTTATTTTACAAATGGCACAAGTTCGACACCATCCGATCAATGCCAATATTAAAAGAAAATCACTAAACACTGTACAACAAGATACACACAGCTAGATATTGAACAAACTTAAAACACAAAAATTTTAACTAGAAAACGTTCTAATATGTGCCGCGTTCCGCCATATTTGTTATGTTTTCAGTTTGACATTGACAGCAAAGAAAGAGTAAGTAGTATTAAAGAGTGAGACAAAAATATGTCCGCCATTAAAACGGGGCTAAATGCGAACAAAAATTTCAAAGTTCCTACTTGCGCTAGGCTGGTATGCCTGATTTATACGAACCATTTGTGTACGAACCACCGGAAGTCTTAAATTTACACGAACAACCGAAAGTGGTGTTGCCAGAAAAAACAGAAATTCGGTAGAAACTTACTAATTTCTGGGGCCTGGATCTTTTCTTTTGACGCTTCAGAAATTTTAAAATACATGTATGTAGCATTGTTTTAAGTTATGCTTTATAAATTATTATACTTACCAATGCACTATTAGCTGTTCTCAATGGAATATTGGGGTCCAATTTTTCTGCGTATACTGCATCCCAAAAGTCCTAAAATCATATATTTTATTAAAAATTGGAAATCAGTATTCGTGTACAAATATAGTTATGGAACGCTTCGGTTGACTTGCACCAGTTGCACCATGTTGCAGGACTTCTTAAATATCACTTAGTTTTAGTTACGTCATGCGCCCTATATAAGTAAGAGTGTAAGTCCGCCTTAGACAAAATTAGGAACGTGTCGCGACGCATGGCCCGTTCCACCGCAAATTAGTATTGGGCCTGCTCGGACATCTTAAAGATCGCTCCGTACTGTTACATTTGAGACACTGTACTAGTACGGTATATTAGTACTATTAGGACCTCATAGTAGAACCATCTCAACGTTCAACGTTTTTGACCTTTCAGCCATAAAATATGCTTTTTTTTAATATCTGTATTTTTACAGGACCATTAATTTATGATTAATATTTTTAATGTTGCCGTGCCACCATTATATTATAAGTACTATGATAAAAATCAATCAAAAAATATTTTTAGTTCGAGTAGTTTTTTTTCC
The DNA here is from genome assembly GCA_934045075.1 of Yponomeuta sedellus. Classification (NCBI taxonomy): domain Eukaryota; kingdom Metazoa; phylum Arthropoda; class Insecta; order Lepidoptera; family Yponomeutidae; genus Yponomeuta; species Yponomeuta sedellus. Next base: position 9,025,025 of record OW203747.1, read on the forward strand.
TACGTACAATGAAATAATTATAACCATCTAGATTTTCGTAAGCTACTGTTGTTATTTCCAAGAACAAAAGTAGCTCGAAGAACAAGATTACTACCACAGAAATAAGCGTCTCAAAGCGCACGAAACAGAAAAATCTTCTTCACCAATAATTCACTATAATAACACAGTGAAAATATTATGTTATATTCGTTAGAGAAACTAACATCAAGAAAACAACACAGTATTACTTTTACAAAAGTACCTACTTGGATTAGCGCGCGAACCAGCAAAATTGACACAATGAATGAAACAAAAAACAAAAGAAGTAAAAGCAATCTTTATTGCTACGACATACGACCAACTTTTAAAGTTCGGAAAAGACCGACCGGCTGAAGTGAGACCGATTGAAACATTTCGCTCCGTTCAGTTCAATCACCACACTCTCATGCAGCGTTCGTTCGCTCTCGGCCATATTCGGTCACCCGGTCCGGTTCATTTATTCATTCAGCCAATCCGTGATCGCGAGAGCAATGAACGAATAGACCGAATGTCCGATTATCACCGGGAAACGTTTCCTTTCGGTCATTGCATGGTAACGTATCTTAATCGTACTTCGTACATGACCGACACAATACTACCGCAAATACCTTTTGTGTCTCGCGTGATTTTTTAATGTATGTAATTTTCGGTGCAAGGAAAGTTACAATACCCGAAACTATTATCAAAAATTATAAAATCGTAAGAAGCTAAGCCTGGGGCACGCAGGAAGGCCATGGGATGAGTATACGGAATAGACGCAAAGCTTTAAAAGAACCAAAATTAAATACACACTCCCGATCGAAGAGCTTCTTTTGGCACGAAATCTCCGAGTCGATTTCCGCTTTGAGCTTGTTCCTTCAATGATTTCTTGGCCACAGCAAGAACGAATTCTGGTGATGCCTACAAAATAATTCATAGCTGTAATCAATTAATTGCCTAGTGAAGGAGACGTCAGCTTTGTGAAGTTTCGTGAGAGTTACGACCAAAGGTAAGAAATTAAAGCTGGTTGCAAGTAATCTGTGTTGAAGGCATGGTAATAAGTTTTTGACGACTTTCAAAATTTGTTACATAATAATCAATCCTGACGTGTTTGTGCAACCCTTTTTATAATTTATTTTATTGGTCACAACTCACAATTTATTGAAGAAAATTTTGAAATAACTTGCTTCGATAATTATGATGTCTTGTGTGAGTTGTGAACAGAGTAAACTTTTTAGCATTAGATACCCGAAATAATAAAAGCATTGTTAATTAATCCGTTTATACACTAACATAATAGATACTTGGATTAATAAATATTGCTTCATCGTATAACGTGAAATTAATTTGTCCACACACAACTAAACCAGATACCTCAATAAAATGGCCATTTAAAAAAATACATTTGAAATAAAATTGCTTTGTGAATTTGTGCTGAAAAAGGCTCATTCTGTGAGCATTGTGCATTTACTAGAGCAAATAAACTCACCAATGTGTCGTGAGCGTGATAATTAAATCTATACTGTACCCTGGATGTCAAGCAGTTATGGTAAAAACTATGTAAGAAGGTGTGAAGATTAATTTACCTTTTTCGGTACAAGACTTGTATCGACATACCGTTGATTATTTAAATTTTTGATCGCACTCTGAAAAAAACACAATGCAATTAAATATTTAAGCCTCGTTGATGAGTAATCTGGTAAATTAAATAAGTATTGCTTTTAAGCAGTGGTAGCGCAGAGGTAGAACGCCATCCTCTCATTTGGGAGGTGTTATATTCAAAACCATGTTTTAGATAGAATAGAAAAACATTTATTTAATTTACTTCCATATTTGTTTTGATGACTTTGTTTTCTAAGTTACGTACATTTGTGAGTTATAGATTAGCAATTCTAACTCGCTAACGTTTAAGAAAAACATCATTAATAATTCTGAGTGTCTGAGATGTTTACATTCCACATTGTCTGAAATTGCTAATCTGTTACGCATGGTGGTTAAGCCCATACTCTCTCTCTCTCTGAGAAAAGGTATGTTCCCTGCAGTGGGACCTATATAGGCTACAAAAAAATATTATTCATAGCCCGTTAAGCCGTTTCTGCCGGCTATCATGTAATGGAAGTCTTCGAGGCATATCGGAGGCCTTATGGGTGGGTTGATAACATTTGACGGTAAGGCCCGCCAATATCTTACATTCTCCACCAAACTGGACGTGGTCCTCGTGGTGGATTGGTACGGCCTAACCTTCAAAGGCTTTATATCATTCGATAACATACTTCTTGTTGCCTCCTTCCCAAGTTATCGTGTACATGTGGATAACTATAATGTGGGTTGGAAGCGAAAAGATCCGCAATGCTGCCGTGGCGCAGCTCATTTGTGTAATGATTACCACCGATAAAACGTTCCTGAAAACAAATAACACAAAATTATATAAGTACTTCTAAGACAAGACTCCTAAAACAATTCATGTTGTGCGTAGTACTTTATACCCTAGAATTCTATAACGGAAATTTTATCATTCGGTAGGTAGGTGCCTAGGTACATAATTATTTTATCTCACTTGATAGAGAGATGAAACGCATGTATGTTATAAATTTTATTAGATTATAGAGAAGACGAGACTATATTGTATGCAAAAAAGGAAATTTCGCTCACACATATTCCTTAACCTAACGGTACATACAGCGGCATAAGTGATTTATTTCACCTATGAGAAACCGGTGGTTGATCTCGTCTGTCTGGTAATTTTATTTCGTTACGAACTGTAATTAGTTACAGTTCCAGTAACGGTAATTAAATACGGTCAATAACTGATTTACTAAGGTCATGTCAGACTAGGTACACAAAATATTATTTAGGTGCAGTCAAACATTTGCTCCTATATTACGCATACCAAATCTTGAACGATTCCAATGAGTTTGTCAAATTTCATGCCAATGGTTTTCCCAAACGTCAATAATTAGACTTCTGATTGGTGTTTAAAGTGTAACTAAATCTAGTGACGTTAAATTACCGCATTATTAGCGTCTCACCTCTGGTTCCGAAGTAGTAAATAAAAGTGGCCGTTCGTCTTCGTCGTCTGCTACCATCTCACTAATAAATTCTGCTTCGACCTGATTAGAAATTTCGTTAAGTGAACCTCAACACATGACGTACCTACACACTATTTATGCTTACTTGTCCAATTTAATAAACAAGACTCTGACCTAAAAATTGACATTTGTTGCCAAAACTTGATATTTTCTCGCAAGTTCATGAAGTTTGCACTATTTTTATTTTTAATGCACTAACCCGTGCTAAGGAACAAATTAAAAAACCTATTTAGAGGCTAAAAATTTCACCCATGCCGGGATTCGAACCCGCAACCTCTGGCTATCCGTACCAGCGCTCTACCAATTGAGCCAATGGCCGACTCACGGCATCAGTGAAATTTCGAACCTCTTTAGATATTCTCTGTATTACGTACAGGCAGCGACATCTGACTTAAGCAAATTGCATTACTTACAGCCCCGACCACCTACTCAGATGTCAGATGTCGCTGCCTGTACGTAATACAGAGACTATTGTAAAGAGGTTCGAAATTTCACTGATGCCGTGAGTCGCCCATTAGCTCAATTGGTAGAGCGCTGGTACGGATAGCCAGAGGTTGCGGGTTCGAATCCCGGCATGGGTGAAATTTTTAGCCTCTAAATAGGTTTTTAAATAAAGATTGTTTATATTAATTAAAAATTAGCTTAAATCCATGTAATGATGGATAGATTTAGAAGTAGTAGGTATACGATTTCGATTATATAATTAATTTTTTCCCTTCTTATTTTTGTTTTATAAAAAGGGTATTGTCATATTATGTATTGGTATCGGGGGTATTCGATAATAAAATTAGTCTCAATCATGCCGTCGTTTGAATCAGCCACACCCATACTTTTACAACATATAGTGCGTTCACATTAACTTGACGCGTGAGAGAATTGGTAACAAGGACATAACATGTGAATTAGCTTTTGGACCTAATCGAAAGATGGTAAAACAAGCCCTCAATCCTTTTATTTTCCCCAAGTAAGGGAATGATTTCTTATTTAACATGGTAACAGTAAACATCTCAGTGCTACCAATTCTCTCACGCATCAAGTTAATGTGAACGCAGTATAGGTAACCCTTAAGTTTACCTACTAAACTGTGGTCAAGTGTTTATTTATTGTACAAGTGTATCATGTAAATAAAAAACTTCATGTAAAGTAACCAACTAAGAACTGTACCTTGTCAGACATTGATTTAACTTAATTACAACTTAAAGTTACATTAATTACTAGGTACACATATTATTGTTCCCCGTTAACATTATTTTAAAACCAGACATCTACAGTTTGTCAAAAAATTCAAGAAACCTGAAGAGAAACTTTATTATTGGTATTATCGAAAATTGAGACCATTTACTATCTTTGATTAAGCACAATACATCCTTTTAATGTAATGACTCTATTTTTTATTTTTATAATGCTTTTAAGTGCAAGAAATTATGTAACACAGACAAAAAGTCTGAGCGAAACCTTACTCTTTAAATTCTACACTTTTTTGACAAAGTATATACCTAGTCTTCCAATGAGGGATTTTTCTGACAGGTAAGAAAAGTAGTTCTAAATTTGTCAGTAGATGGCGTTTTCATGTAAGGGTTTTTGTTTTTTTAATGGGATTTGCCACTTTCCAGTTTATTCTGTGGTCCACAGTCCACAGATCACGTGGTATTTCCTCCCTCTTTCTTTTGGCTCTTGCATTATTATTGTTATGCCGGAACAGTCCAAAAGAAAAGCCAGGGTCGTCGTAACAATAACAAAATAGAGGATAACAGAACATTCGCGTAACCACAGGAGAAACCGAATGACATAGAATAGATGATTGAACAGTTGATCACAGATTAAATTCCTTCCAGTCGATGAAATCGCAAAACAGCAATAAAGTTTTTACCTGTGGCAAGCAATAACAAACAAAAAAGGTAAACCCTTGCGATTCAGCGCCATCTCATTTTAGCTTTTAGAACTATTTTTTTTTTTAATAGCTGTCAGAAAAATCCCTCATTAATAATCCTTAATATTATAATAGGATTTTTCGCAAAGTATCCAGGGTTTATAAACTCATACCGTCTTGGACTTAGTAAATGTGATGAAAACAAGGACCCATTAATAAAAAAATTAACAATTTATTTAATCAACTTTATTATTTAAAATGTAAACTAGTCTGGGCGATACCTTCGTCAGTAACGAAATTAATTCGTAATATTCAGATTCTGGCGGTACTGTAGCTCTGATAAAATGCTGTAAATAAAATATTTTGCTTTAAATAATATTGAGATTGTGTCCAAAGTTTCATGTAACGCTCAAAGCCTGGACAAAAACGTATAGTACCTAATCGGAAATGAAAGTTAAGCTTCTGTACATTCACATTATCAACACAACTTTCTAATTCTGTGTCTTGCTTACGTATAAAAAAATAAAAACTGCCGTAATACCTTTCTGTATGTAGTTTCTACTGTTTTTTGCCAGGCCGTATGCCTGATTTTTATACGAACAACCGGAAGTCTAAATTTACACGAACAACCGGAAGTGGTGTTGCCAGAAAAAACAGAAATTCGGTAGAAACTTACTAATTTCTGGGGCCTGGATCTTTTCTTTTGACGCTTCTGAAATTTTAAAATACATGTATGTAGCATTGTTTTAAGTTATGCTTTATAAATTATTATACTTACCAATGCACTATTAGCTGTTCTCAATGGAATATTTGGGTCCAATTTTTCTGCGTATACTGCATCCCAAAAGTCCTAAAATCATATATTTTATTAAACATTGGAAATCAGTATTCATGTACAAATATAGTTATGGAACGTTTCGGTTGCCTTGCACCAGTTGTACCATGTTGCAGGACTTCTTAAATATCACTTAGTTTTAGTTACGTCATGCGCCCTATATAAGTAAGAGTGTAAGTCCGCCTTAGACAAAATTAGGAACGTGTCGCGACGCATGCCCCGTTCCACCGCAAATACCTTTTGTGTCTCGCGCGATTTTTTAATGTATGTAATTTTCGGTGCAAGGAAAGTTACAATACCCGAAACTATTATCAAAAATTATAAAATCGTAAGAAGCTAAGCCTGGGGCACGCAGGAAGGCCATGGGATGAGTATACGGAATAGACGCAAAGCTTTAAAAGAACCAAAATTAAATACACACTCCCGATCGAAGAGCTTCTTTTGGCACGAAATCTCCGAGTCGATTTCCGCTTTGAGCTTGTTCCTTCAATGATTTCTTGGCCACAGCAAGAACGAATTCTGGTGATGCCTACAAAATAATTCATAGCTGTAATCAATTAATTGCCTAGTGAAGGAGACGTCAGCTTTGTGAAGTTTCGTGAGAGTTACGACCAAAGGTAAGAAATTAAAGCTGGTTGCAAGTAATCTGTGTTGAAGGCATGGTAATAAGTTTTTGACGACTTTCAAAGTTTGTTACATAATAATCAATCCTGACGTGTTTGTGCAACCCTTTTTATAATTTGTTTTATTGGTCACAACTCACAATTTATTGAAGAAAATTTTGAAATAACTTGCTTCGATAATTATGATGTCTTGTGTGAGTTGTGAACAGAGTAAACTTTTTAGCATTAGATACCCGAAATAATAAAAGCATTGTTAATTAATCCGTTTATACACTAACATAATAGATACTTGGATTAATAAATATTGCTTCATCGTACAACGTGAAATTAATTTGTCCACTCACAATTAAACCAGATACCTCAATAAAATGGCCATTTAAAAAAATACATTTGAAATAAAATTGCTTTGTGAATTTGTGCTGAAAAAGGCTCATTCTGTGAGCATTGTGCATTTACTAGAGCAAATAAACTCACCAATGTGTCGTGAGCGTGATAATTAAATCTATACTGTACCCTGGATGTCAAGCAGTTATGGTAAAAACTATGTAAGAAGGTGTGAAGAAGAATTTACCTTTTTCGGTACAAGACTTGTATCGACATACCGTTGATTATTTAAATTTTTGATCGCACTCTGAAAAAAACACAATGCAATTAAATATTTAAGCCTCGTTGATGAGTAATCTGGTAAATTAAATAAGTATTGCTTTTAAGCAGTGGTAGCGCAGAGGTAGAACGCCGTCCTCTCATTTGGGAGGTGTTATATTCAAAACCATGTTTTAGATAGAATAGAAAAAACATTTATTTAATTTACTTCCATATTTGTTTCGATGACTTTGTTTTCTAAGTTACGTACATTTGTGAGTTATAGATTAGCAATTCTAACTCGCTAACGTTCAAGAAAAACATCATTAAATTCTGAGTGTCTGAGATGTTTACATTCCACATTGTCTGAAATTGCTAATCTGTTACGCATGGTGGTTAAGCCCATACTCTCTCTCTCTCTCTGGTCTGTTCCCTGCAGTGGGACCTATATAGGCTACAAAAAAATATTATTCATAGCCCGTTAAGCCGTTTCTGCCGGCTATCATGTAATGGAAGTCTTTGAGGCATATCGGAGGCCTTATGGGTGGGTTGATAACATTTGACGGTAAGGCCCGCCAATATCTTACATTCTCCACCAAACTGGACGTAGTCCTCGTGGTGGATTGGTACTGCCTAACCTTCAAAGGGTTTATATCATTCGATAACATACTTCTTGTTGCCTCCTTCCCAAGTTATCGTGTACATGTGGATAACTATAATGTGGGTTGGAAGCGAAAAGATCCGCAATGCTACCGTGGCGCAGCTCATTTGTGTAATGATTACCACCGATAAAACGTTCCTGAAAACAAATAACAAAAAATTATATAAGTACTTCTAAGACAAGACTCCTAAAACAATTCATGTTGTGCGTAGTACTTTATACCCTAGAATTCTATAACGGAAATTTTATCATTCGGTCGGTAGGTACCTACATAATTATTTTATCTCACTTGATAGAGAGATGAAACGCATGTATGTTATAGACTAACCTACGGTTTATAGTAATAAAGTTACGTATCCAATAAATTTTATTAGATTATAGAGTAGACGAGACTATATTGTATGCAAAAAAGGAAATTTCGCTCACACATATTCCTTAACCTAACGGTACATACAGCGGCATAAGTGATTTATTTCACCTATGAGAAACCAGTGGTTGATCTCGTCTGTCTGGTAATTTTATTTCGTTACGAACTGTTATTAGTTACAGTTCCAGTAACGGTAATTAAATACGGTAAATAACTGATTTACTAAGGTCATGTCAGACTAGGTACACAAAATATTATTTAGGTGCAGTCAAACATTTGCTTATATATTACGCATACCAAATCTTGAACGATTCCAATGAGTTTGTCAAATTTCATGCCAATGGTTTTCCCAAACGTCAATAATTAGACTTCTGATTGGTGTTTAAAGTGTAACTAAATCTAGTGACGTTAAATTACCGCATTATTAGCGTCTCACCTCTGGTTCCGAAGTAGTAAATAAAAGTGGCCGTTCGTCTTCGTCGTCTGCTACCATCTCACTAATAAATTCTGCTTCGACCTGATTAGAAATTTCGTTAAGTGAACCTCAACACATGACGTACCTACACACTATTTATGATTACTTACTTGTCCAATTTAATAAACAGGACTCTGACCTAAAAATTGACATTTGTTGCCAAAACTTGATATTTTCTCGCAAGTTCATGAAGTTTGCTAAATAAAACTGGCAGCGTTTTATCTAGTGTCCCAGGTTCCTTCATTTATGAAAATTGGGCAGTTTTCGATTAAAAGTCATACTTTACCGATAGATTCTTGTTTACCAAAATTGACCAGCAAGGATAAATGGACTGTAATGTAAGCTCACACAGTCTCTATGTCAGTACGGATTGTCCCTAATATAAATTAAGTAATATTTTTAAATTGTTGCAAATCTTTTAGACCTACACCACTTCTTGAATGTCACTTCAGTGGACATTTTACAAATATTATCCAAATCAAGAAATTGTGTAAAGCTGTTTTTGATCTTGAAAAATAAATTAATGGCCAAATTACCGATATTGATCAATGATTAATAAAATTGAGTCCATAATTTTATTCACCTAGGTTCGTTAATACTGGGTAAATTAAATTAAATTAACCCCACTTAAGCCGTTAAACACCATGTAGGTCACAGGTGACCTCACCCAGCCTTAGTATTTTCGCCTTGGCGTTTAATGTGTTAAGTTGGTCACCTAGGTGAGGTGTTGGTGAATTAAGTGATATAAGAAAAAATCTGAATAGGTTTTTAAAATTGTCCTAAGCACGGGTTAGTGAATTAAAAATAAAAATAGTATAAAAAAAATCTGATTCACTGTACTTACTTGCGCCATACAAGAAGAAATAACCAGTAGGCATAGTAATATCAACTTCATATTCGAAAATAATAGAGAAAAGAGTTCCCTACGTTGATCAATCAACACAAAAGCAATAAAAGGTGGACACTTGATAAGATTAATTGGAAACCTCGTCGGGTTTGCTTTACAAAATAATTACTTTTAAGATACGCGGCCGGTTTCTGAATTGAGAATTTCATTAAAAAGGTAAATATTTAAGTAACGTTCTGTCACGCTGCGTTCTGAAAAATCCGAAGAGACGGCACTACAGTTAACTATTTACTAAGCGAAATTCTCAATTCAGAAACTGGCCCACACTCACCCAAAGCCTGTAAGCAACTTTGCTACAAAATTAGAGTTAACTGTTCAAAGGACAGCAACCCGCCTGGTCGCTACGAAAGATGGCACGAGTCACACGTTTTGTGGCGCTAAAATGTCAAAATTTGGCAAATGAATATGTATTGGAGATTCGCTACTTTTGACATTCAAAACGCGCGACTAGCATCATCATTACTACCCAGGCAGGCAGCAACGAAAATGTGAGATGCCCACTTTAACTTCAAAAGCCACTACTTTCCAGTACTATATTAATTTAAAAACCTATTTAGAGGCTAAAAATTCCACCCATGCCGGGATTCGAACCCGCGACCTTTGGCTATCCGTGCCAGCGCTCTTTCCAACTGAGCTAATGGGCGACTCACCGGCATCAGTGAAATTTCGAACCTCTACAATATTCTCTGTATTACGTACAGCACGTATTATTACTGTATAGCACGGATTAGTGCATAAAAAAAATATAGTACTAACCATGTATTTCGGACGTTAGACGTTAGATCTAAGACTGTTGTGGGGGAACAAAGTCCTTGTATAGGTACATAAAATGAATGCGGGACTCGATTATGACAAAAACTTTCATTTAATGGATCTCAGGGCGGTCGGCGTAACTAGAGAAATTCTTAAAGAGTGATACACACGTTCGAGTGTTATAAAATGTGTATATTTTTTGCCAGTAATGAAATGCTATCATAAACGCCTACCTAAAATACCAAGTACTATCAGTAGATCTATGTTACTAGCACAAACTGACGAATTGAGAAGCTCCTTCTTTTTGAAGTCAAGAGAATACATTATTATGTGTTAGAATTGTCAAAAACGTATATGGCAACACAAAAAACGTCAAAGTCAATGTTGTTCTGCTTCTGCAATGCAAAACTTTAAATTAATCTGTGAACCATCATCTTTTGTGCGGTCAAAACTTTGTATAGCGCTATTTTCGCGATTATTTCCAATTCTGGAATTACTTTTGGTTTGTCTTGTGCATTTTAAAAACAGTCGCTATTATGACTTTTCTCGAAGACACTTCAATCATCTTAATTTCTCAGGTAAACCGCAACATTTGTAGGTTATGTTTACGTATATGTTTACATAAACTCTGCAGATTTGCTATATTTTCTTATCAAATCTTATTAAATTAAAGTGTTGTCATCACTACAATGCCTTATCAAAGTTTTTTTCCTGCAAAATCTCCATAGTTTCACGTATAATGTCATTACGGATATCTAGGTTCACAATAGTTTTGTAGATGATCTGTTTGGTTTTTGACAATCATTACTCCATAGCATAGATCACATTTAGAAAGTAAATGATTGAAAATTAAGAAATGAAGATAAAACTGTGAAAACTGGTAATCTTCACTTCTGGTTTGCGGCAGCTTCCAATTCAGGCCAGCTAGTGCCAATTGACTTGCCCTCTTGGGCTTTAGATATTTTTCATGTGATCCTCGGCCGCTCCCTCTTCATCTAGTTCACACTAATGCAAAGTTTTCTCAAAGAAATTGTGTCAATTTTTTTGACCCATCTCGTGTCAAGACTTGACTTTGCAAGAATTATTAATTTGTAAGTCATAGAGAGATTCAAAGATAATATGTTAGACACCTTTGCAAAAAACAAACTGTAAAAAAGAATTATGTTTTTTTCCGTTAGTGGCACGAGTGGATCTGATGGAGGCCCTTATTTAAGGTCGAAACGTCAATTGCAGCAAGTTGCTGTCTTAAATACACTATCTCTTAAAATACTTGATAAACACTGTTAGATTTTACAAGATGTAACAGCATATTAAATAAACTACCTCTAAAGAGTGCTTATAAAAATTGTGTTCCTAAAAATAAGCCTGTTAAAAATTAATGGCATAATTTTCAGACAGTTTTCTTCGTGGGAGGGTGGATATTCTTCGTGAAACAGCTGTTCCGTGACTATGAGGTCCACCACACGTTGGTGCAGCTTATATTCTCCGTCACATTCGCCCTCAGCTGCACAATGTTTGAACTGATCATATTTGAGATTATTGGATATCTCGATTCAAGGTGGGTACTTGTCAGTCTCCTGATTATTATAAGCTTTCCGTTTTTACTTCATCACCATTTTACTGTGGGAGGCCAAGCAAGTCCGGGATGCGTATTGTATTGATAGTAACCCGAAAAAAAAAATTATAAAGTCTGATTTTATTATTATTATCACTCCTAACTAGATCTGAGATTACCTCACTTAGCCTCAAATTTAGGCCATTTAACATAGCAAATACTGAGGAATGTAAACACCTCGAACAGTTCTGTTTCCTCGCAATGTTTATCTTCACAGTCAACAAGTAGCATTGCTGCTACAAATGTTTGCATTAGAAAACGAACACTCACCAAGATTCAAACCCACAACCTCACTCATATGAGCCACGAGCTACTGCATGCTACCACTGCCTCACCAGCACAAATGGTTTATTAACAGTCGCATAATTTACTATTCAGCTCTAAGTATTACGATACAATATCAACCCTTGTATGTCCCTACTGCTGGGGCACGGGTCTATTCCTGCATCACAGGAAGGTTAGGCCGCACTCCACCACGCTAAGTATAGTACTAGTAAATTATGCCGATCTATGAGCAGTTTGCAGTGCGAGCGTTAAAATTATATATATATATATATATATATATATATATATATATATATATATATATATATATATATATATATAGTAAGCTTTTAACCCAATAAACTTACATTACTGCTTGAGTGGGGTTAATCAGATCGCAATTTCCAATATTCAAACCAAACATACATGCAACATCAGCCTTTTCATTAGGAATTATGTCATCTAAAACATAAAAGTTTAACAGAAATGGGCATCACCTTAAAATTAATCAATAAAACTAACTGAGCAAGCATGGCACTGATTTGACGACGACATTTTTCAAATGACATCAAAATTCAATGACAATATAAATGTATGAATACCCATTGGGCTGTGTGCTTAGTGCGAGTTTTTTAACTACTCGATCGCGTTAACGTAAACTCATATTTCTATGGCATCGAGGAAGCGCCACCTAGCGACAAGTATGGAAATTAAAATTGCTGAGTGCGAGTTGTAATGGTTTACGTTGAAAAGTGAACACGTTTACCAGCCAAAACACGAATAAACGCGAGTGCGAGTTGTACTGCGACAGCGTTTTGCCAGTTCGAACGGCTAACTTACTCATACTCACTACTCAATGCTCGATTAACGCGGTAGTAAAGTTATTCGATTGGATCTGTCAAAACTCGCACTAAGCACTATGACTCCACGTGAGTAATTAATGGTTAAAAGTTAAGGAGTGTCTTGTTTCAGCTCAAGATATTTCCATTGGAACCTGGGCTTGTATTCGCTGCTATTCATGGTGATAGCTCTGATACCATTTTACATTGCGTACTGCTGCATTAGCAATATTAGATTTGGTAAGGCAATAGTTTCATTATTCATTTTAGTACCTACGTTTCTGCTAGCATGCACTGAAATATATGCATAACGACGGGGGCTTTGGTCTTCTTTGGTCTTCGGGGCTGCAAGTGATGCAAATTACTTCAGCCAGATGTCGCTGCCTGTACGTAATACAAAGAATATTGTAAAGAGGTTCGAAATTTCACTGATACCGGTGAGTCGCCCATTAGCTCAGTTAGAAAGAGCGCTGGCACGGATAGCCAGAGGTCGCGTATTCAAACGCCGGCATGGGTGGAATTTTTAGCCTCTAAAATAGGTATGTCAACGAGTGTTATTGATAAAATCTGGTCAAGTGCTAGTCAGACGTTCGCCGAGAGTTCCGATCACATTTGTAAAAGTAAAATCCATACAAATAACGACATAAGTGATATTTAAGAAGCGGTATCTAAGATTCACTTATGTGTAATGATTAAAAAAATTGTTTAAATTTCTTTTTGCAGTGTCCAAGAATATGATAAGGCCGCTGACTATGTTCGTCTGGTTCATATACCTTTACTTCTTCTGGAAGATTGGCGACCCATTTCCAATATTAAGTCCTAAACAGGTGAGATACCTAACTGAAGAGAACAGTAATTTGCAGAGATAAAGTGCTTAAGAAACTCCCTCAAGGAGCCCTTCCCATACAAAAGTATAGTCTGTTAGCTTTTAGAATATACCTGGGGCTCTAGAGTAGGCTTCGGTTTTCGCCAATTTTTGCCGGTTTACGTACTGATTTCAAAATTAAGTGTCATATTAGTTCCGATTTCGAAATTAAGTGTCATATTAGTTCCGATATTTATATTACACGAATATATCCGATTCTATCCGATAGTAGCCGAGGTATATTCTAAAAGCTAACAGGTTTTTGTTTCCCAACGACACGTCGGACCGCACCGAAACTTATCGTTATCAACCCTTGTAGGTCGCCACTGCTGGGGCACGGGTCTCTTCCTGCATCGCAGGAAGGTTAGTCCATACTCCACGCCGGGGGCCAAGTCCGGGTTGGTGGAGGATTGTATGACAGTGGCGGGCCTTACTATCAGAAGTTATCAAGCCGCCCATAAGGCCTCTGAAATGGCTTAACGACTGCAATTACACGACAGCCAGCACCAACGGCTCGTGCCCCAGCAGTGGGGACATACAAAGGGTTGAAATCCTATCATCATTAAGAATTTATTGAATAACAAGAGTTTACATTGGGTTGGAATTGTACAAAATGTAGCCTTTAAAACCATTTATTTCCAGGGCATCTTCTCGATAGAGCAAGGCGTGTCTCGGATAGGCGTGATCGGTGTCACAGTGATGGCACTCCTCTCCGGGTTTGGTGCTGTCAACTACCCTTACACCTCTATGGCGATATTTATTAGGTAAGAAATAGAAAAGTAATGAACTATCTACCTATCAATCCATCTATCTAATTATCTATCCATATATTGTCGCAGTCCTATCAAGAACCATCTAGAATAGAGCCTTCTGGAAGCGTATCGAATAGTCGCCGCATGTTTCGTTTTAGTAACGAAGATGACTCGTATGTCTACTACCAGAAGGTTCACAACCTGACATGAAGCTGTTCTAGAGTCGTTGTCACGTGCACCGAGGGATGGTACGTGCGGAAATATTCGAGAATCCTTGCCGGCGAATATAAATAGCGACCGCCGCGGCGCGCGAAAACTTGCGAAGAGTAAACTTCGAGCGAACCTACCTGCGAAACGAGTGATAACCTACGACCTCAGCGATACTATTGGGCTTCGATTGGACCCGCGATTTGGAAACCTCCGTGTAGACTTCGTGTTGTGAAGACCTGCAGACCAGACCCTGCGTGAATAAATACTAAGAAGTTGTCATTGGCGTTTTACCTCCAAATCTAGAACCCTAACCCGTAACAATATCGGTCCGGACCAAGTCCGGACATCTAACTGTCTTCATATTTCAGATAGATTTTGGCGATAAGACCGCCAATTGCACGCTATGTAACTTAGATATGAAACATAATTTAAACTTTCACGACTTGAAAACATTGTTAGAATATTTTCGGGGCTTAATCGCGTAGTAATTTATTGCTATTTTACCTCGACGTTTCGACGACGTTACAGTCATCGTGGTGACGAGAGACTGATGGCTGGCACCCGTTCGCGTCTTCGGCTGATGAGGTTTCAGACTACCCTCAATCAGCCGTCACAATGCACTATTAAGGTTGCGACACACTACACAATGTCGGACGATAAGCCATGCGACTTTTTTCGATTCGAACACTTCTTGATGACCGGATCCCACGTTTGCGACAGTTTAAAACCACCACAACCAGTTAGATATTTAAGTTTTTCATGTACCATCAAAATCTAATGTTCGCAGGCCTGTAACGGAGTCCGACGTCCTCTCCATAGAGAAGAAACTCCTACAAACGATGGACATGATACTCGTGAAGAAGAAAAGGATAGCGCTAGCCGAGGTGAACACCGTGGGAGCGAGACAGCAGTACGGCGTCCTGGACCAGTCAAACCTCAAGAGCCGCGGCGGTTTCTGGACCAATATACTGTCCAGCGTTGGCAGTTATAACCCTCTGAGTCAGGGGCATGAGAGTAAGTCTTTGACATACATACTCGTATATAAACTCATAATTTTTTGCATTAAAATGTGAAAATTACTTTGAAATTCCGCCAAAAATCCCAGAAGCACCGTGCGGTTAGTTAATGCACTGGTAATAACCGTCACGTAATCTAACGTTAGATTACGTTATCGGGGGGCGGGACGCCCTAGCCTATAAATACGGAGTGTTTTTGCTGTGACGGTTACATGTAAGGCTGAGGATGCCTCCGCTCCGGATGGTGCTTGTGGGATTTTTGGCGGAATTTAGCAAAGTTATTTTCACATTTTAATGCTATCAGTCAGTTTCTTACAAAAGTAGGGAAATCATTAGTGCGGCGGCCAGACACACAAATAGCACTCGTTCACGAGCGTAACGCTGTGGTCAGCCATCATCAGTCTCAACCATTTCGGAGAAACATAGGAAACCCGGCCACCACGCCACCATTCGATTGACCTTAAGCAAATCTGCAAATTGAGTTCTTATCAGTTATATCACTCGTGTGACAGGCCCGCCACTGTCTTACAATCCAATCCTTCAGCAAGCAGTACTTGGCCCCCGTGGTGGAGTATGGCCTAAGTTTCCTGAGATACAGGAAAAGACCCGTGCCCCAGCAGTGGGGACATGCAAGGGTTGATATCGATATCACTCATCTTCCTCCAGACATAAGCCAGCTCAAGGAAGAGATCTCCGGTCTGGAGGAGCTCTCTCGGCAGCTTTTCCTGGAGGCGCACGCCGCCCGCACCATGCGCGAGAAGATCGAGTGGTCCACCACCTTCCAGGGCCGCTACTTCAACTGCCTCGGCTACTTCTTCTCGCTCTACTGCCTTTGGAAGATATTCATCGTGAGTACTGGCCTCTGCGAAGCGAGCGAAGAAGCGCTCGTGGCCTAATCGAACCGAGTGATTGGAATCAATCACTTTGCGTTAAGCAACTACAGGCGCGGTCAGGTGCTGGATGGGTGACCGTCCCATGACTACTTCTAGTGGCATTTTTTCCGAGCGCTTCCGTGCTTCGCAAGGCACGTTAAGCAGTTGGTGCCGGCTGTCATATAATGGCAGTCGTTAAGCCATGTCAGAGGCCTTATGGGCGGCTTGATAACTTCTGACAGTAAGGCCCGCCACTGTCTTACAATCCTCCACCAACCCGGACTTGGCCCCGTGGTGGAGTATGGCCTAACCTTCCCACCATTCAGGAAGAGACCCGTGCCCTAACCGTGGGGACTTATAAAGGGTTGATATCTACTGGCCTCTGCATCTACGTAATGAGATGATTTATACGGCTTCCAGTGGTATCTCCACTAGCACTAGATGGGAAAAGGGACTACTCGGACGCTGCAGTGCATGGGACATTGTTTTGGATGGCGTAAGCTTGCCCAGCACCTATACAGTCCTGACAGCGATCTACTTATAGAAACGCTTAATTAAATCAATATTTTAATTTGTTTTCACTTTTTTATTGAATCCCTAGCCTAGTTGCGGGTCTCGACACACGACTGACACCTAAACAAAGCTTAACTATTTTTATTTAAAATAATTCAAACTTGACTGGAGGGTTGCGCTGGCGAACTGTAATTACCATGCTACATTCTGACACCTCAAAGAAAATTTGCGCATACGACTTTGTGAGAATACATGAAACAGATTTTTATGCGATTTCAATTATTTTGCGTCTAAGCTTTCAATTCTCATCAGCGAGACTCTGCTCCCAAGGAACCAATTCTCAATTCACTAGCAAAGAATTCGTATACGACTCTTTCGGTTTATGACTTGAATTCTACATAAAAAGTTGAGCGACAGCCAAAATCTGTATTCTGAACGCCATGCTAGATGGAATTCGAATGAGAAAACAAATGTGTAATGACTCTGTCGAGTTATCTTATCTTATTTTTATGCGACGAATGTCTAAGCCTTCGAATATTTTGCGTCTCGCTTTCAATTCTCATGGGCGAGAATCGGCTCACAGGTCTTGGACCGAGCCACAACACTTTTTATTTTTCCCTATCCTAATCCACCCCCTTGTAGTGCTTCCTACAAGGAGCTTTCGCGCGCCTCACGCGTGCTGGCCAGCGGAATACTCTCGCCACCGCGCGACATAAATAGTCACGTCAAGTAACTCGTTTTTGCTGTCACGAATTTTCTGGTGCACCCAATTATATTGTGATTATATTCCTGCTGATTCCTAAAACATACATACATAACCTCACGCCTGTATCTCAGAGGGGTAGGCAGAGACCAGGAAGTGCCACTTGCCATGATCTTGACAAATCACCTTCGCTTCATCAACGTTCACAAGTCGTTGCATGCGCGCACGCCGGTTCCGGGTACTTTTTATCTTTTCCTTTGCTAATACATCCCCGATTTAGTCGATGTAAGTCCGTCTGGGACGTCTCTTACCAGCCCTTCCACTCACATTCGCAATATATATTTGTTTCGTCAATCTTTCTTCCATCATCCTCTCCACATGTCCAAACCAACCAAATTCCTAAAACCTTCTTATCATTTCTTTGTTGAGGAGAAATTGTATCCCTCCTCACACCCTATTTAATACAGCAAGTCATAGTAAAAAAAATAACAATTTACCACCCAAAGAAATGAAATGAAAATAATTTATTTTCATAAGTTAGTTACATGAGCAAACGCGCCTGGCTAGGCATTCCGTACATTCGATTCAGGTCATAAATATTTCTGATACATTGTGTTTCTCTCCCCCAGTCGACGATAAACATCGTGTTCGACCGCGTCGGCAAAAAGGACCCTGTGACCAAGGGCTTAGAGATCGTTGTCCACTGGCTGGGCCTCAATATAGACGTCTCTTTCTGGTCGCAGCACGTCTCCTTCATACTTGTTGGCTGCATAGTGCTCACTAGTATAAGAGGGTTACTGCTCACTCTCACTAAGGTAAGTTTTAATATAGTTTCTGAGCGTATATCATAGTATCAATAACCTTTTAATGACTTACATAGTTTTATATTTAACAATCGTGATCGTTTTTATCATTCACGATTCCTCTCCTTTGGAACCTCCCCTTCCAAAGGAGTGATCTTACAACCCTTCCCGGAGGGTAGTACGCCTCTCTACATAGGGGTGATAGTATAGAGGGTGGGTGATCGCCAATCAGGAAAGGGGTGATCATACACCCCTTTCGAGAGGGGTGATCGTACACCCCTTTCCAAAGAGGTGGTCATTGGGACTTTTCTACTGGTGTCAACGACCAACAGTGGAGGCAGACTCGAGTCTGATCAGAATGGAAGTGATCGCCTTCAACGTTCGTTCCAGTCCTTCTACAAGATCCCCTTGATTGAGATCCTCATTCTAAAGGGGTGATCGTACACCCCTCTTCAAAGGGGCGATCGTACACCCCGTTTCAAAGGGGTGATCGTTCACCCCTTTTCAAAGGGGTGATCGTTCACCCCTTTACTAATGGGTTATCGTACACCCCTTTTCAGAGGGGTGATCATACACCCCTTTTGAGAGGGGTGTTTGTACACCCCTTTCCAAAGGAGTGGTCATTGGGACTTTTCACCGGTGTCAACGATCAACAATGAAGACAGAAGACTGGGGTGAGTCTGATCGAACTGCAAGTGATCGACTCCAACCTTGGTTCCAGTTCTTCTACAAGATCTCCTCGTCGAAGTCGTCGAACGTGATCGTGCTAGTGCTGGCCCAGATCATGGGCATGTACTTCTGTTCGTCCGTGCTGCTCATGCGCATGAATATGCCGCCCGAATACCGGATCATTATCACGCAGGTGAGTCTGGTGTGGAAGAAAATGTTACCCATCTATTGTATAGAATCAGGCGTTACTTTGCGGAAATCCATAATAGCATACCTACGGATATACCTAAGACCGTAGCTACGGATTGTGAATGGCCGCTACTTATTGTAATTAATTTCTAAATATAGCGTGCCAAAACGTACGTTCCGTAGGCCTTTCGAAAGTTGTGCATGTAAAATTAAAAACTAAGAACGACCGCCGCTAACAGATAAACCAAACAGGTTTCCGAGAGCGGCTGGATTATAAGGAACACTTGTTATTTTACATATTTCACAAATAAAAAAAAATCAAATTAAAAAGTTACAATTACTTTGCTAAATTCCGCCAAAAATCCCACAAGCACCATGCGCTTAGTTAATGCACCGCCCTTCCCTTCCACTTTTTCAAGCAGAAGCAAGACACGAACACACCACCACCGGCACAAATACTTGTGTGAGAAAATGCGCGACGCGTTTCGCCTCTAACACGAGGCATCCTCAGGCTCCCAAATGACTTGCATTTGGGAGCCTGAGGATGCCTCGCGGAATTTAGCAAAGTAATTTTAACTTTTTAATGCTGTGTGTTACCCATCTATAAATTACTAGCTGTGGCCCGCGGTGTTACCCGCGACGACCTCTGTGGCGCAGCGGTTTGGCACGCTGACTGTAAAATCAAAGGTCTCGGGTTCGATCCCCGGCCGGGTCAAACTAGGAAACGAACTTTTCTGGTTTGTCTCGGGTCTTGGATGTGATCTATGTATTTATTGTATTAAATCTATCGTCGAGTTAGCATCTGAAACACAAGTAATTTGTAATTTTTCCATGGGAATAAGATATTTTCCCGCAGTAAAACGTGATTTCAAAATAAAGTGTTCCTATTCTCCAAGCGTCAAGAACGAATCGACTGCGAGTTTTGTTAATCACGGTAATATTATAAAGGTGAAAGTTTGCGAGTGTGTATGTTTGTTACTTCTTCACGTCTAAACGGCTGGAGCGATTTTAATAAAATTCGTTATGGATTCAAATTCAAATTCAAATAATTTTATTTCAACGTAAAGAATTTACATTCTGTTTGCTGAATGTCAATGTACAATGTAAAATGTAAGCCGCCGCCTTCGGGCCGTATTGTAGTGGAGAAAAAGGCAGCGGAAAAAAAAACTCCACTCTGACCATCTTTTCTCAAATCTTCTTAAAACCAAATACATCAGTTGCCATTATGTAAACCTAATAAGATTTCATGATTGCCATTAACAACCCCAAATGCCAAAGCATCAGTCAAATGTCTCACAATATTAGGGGAAAACATCATTGCTGCGGCCAGACACACGAACAGCACTCGTTCACGAGCATAACGCAGTGCTCAGCCATCACCAGTCTCAACCATTTTGGAGGGAGATAGATGACCCGAACACCACGCTACCATTCGAATGACCTTTAGCAAACTTGCAGTTAAGTTTTTGTCAGTTATATAATGTATCATATAGTTATTAATATGCAATCACGTTGTCTGTACACACTTGTATGATAAAATATGTTATACTTAGTTATACTTAACAATACAATCGCGGTGGAATTGGTTTACTACCACGGATTAGGATCGTTTATATAGTCGTCTATTCTATAATATGCCTTTTTACATAGCGAATTTTTAATGAAAGTTTTAAATTTATTTTCAGACAAGCATAGAACACGTTCTGGAATTTCGTTGTAAAAACGAACGCAGTAACCTACAAATGATGTGCCTACCTTGGCTAATCGGAATTTAGTACAAGCAACCTTGTTTCTATTCCTTGTGTTTACGTTATGAACGTCCCTATTTAATTTAAACATAGTTATATTTTTTCGGACATACATTATATTATCGAATATATATTGGCAAGCCAGTGTAAGAATGCCTATTTCTTTAAAACGCTCCCTTAGCGACTCTCTACTGTTTAAGTTGTAAATAGCTCTTATTGCTCTTTTTTGCAAGACAAATATGGTTTCTATATCTGCTGCCCGTCCCCATTATAACAAACCATACGACATGACACTGTGAAAATAACTAAAATAGACCAGCCTAGCCGTCGACACGTCTGTAAGTTGTCTAATTTTTCTGACTGCAAACGCTGCTGAACTCAACCGACCCGACAGTTTTCCAATATGCTGACCCCATTGCAGTTTTGAGTCTATCGTTATGCCTAAAAAAAGCGTGGACTCTACCAGCTCTAGCCTTTCACCAGATATTTTTAAACTCGTGTCAACATTTTTAACATTGGGTAGTGAGAATTTGATGCATTTTGTCTTTTTTGCATTTAGCATCAGATTATTGATAGTGAACCAGTTTAGAATTGTAGATAAAGCATTGTTTACATCGTCTACATTGCTTATACCTGTCTTTACTTTAAAAATTAAGGAAGTATCATCTGCAAACAACACTATCTGCGAAAGCTTTTCTACTAGGTAGGGCAAATACTAGGTTTTCTACTAGGTAGGGCTAGGCAGTAGAGACTCGTTAAGAGAATTCTTTAAAGAAACAAACATCCTGACAGTTGCCAGTCAGTATATCTATGAAAATATTATAGTTATGTATGACATATGTCAGTAAAAATATTAGCAACTTTAAAACTGCAGGTAGCCAACATAATGTAAATACTAGAAATAAACATAAACTTTTGATCCCAAGATTTAGGCTGGCAAAAGTTAATACATCCTTCATGGGGCATTGTATACGCTTCTACAATAAAATCCCTGAAGATATATTAAGTTTGACTGAAGCGCGGTTCAAAAAATTTGTAAAGTACACTTTGTGCCAAAAGAGCTACTATAATATTAAGGATTATTTAGATGACAATTATGTCTGGAATTCAAGCATGTAAAATTCACGAGTTTTGTAGTATCTGTGTAAATTCTGTTAATTAAGGAATTTGAAAAGACTAAGTTTGGAGTTTTTTTGTCCATTTTTTCTCCAAAATGATCCAGATTTTGAAATGGACACCTAGTTTAACTTGTAACGTTCATTAAGCCGCAGTATCTGCGCTACGTTGAATAAAACCTTTTCATTTCATTTCATTTCAAATCATTTATATATACCAAAAAAAGGAACGGACCCAGTATAGAACCTTGAGGGACTCCTACTTTTACATCAGAACCTGAGGATTTAATTCTATTAATATCAACCTTTACAGTTCTGTCTGTTAAGTAAGATCGAAGAAGACTTAGTGATTTATTACTTAAACCATATCGGTGCAATTTTATGAGAAGTGTTTCGTGGTCAACGCAGTCAAACGCCTTAGACAGGTCACAGAAAACCCCAATGGCATCCTGCGACTCCTCCCACGCCTCAAAGATATGCTTTACTAACGCTATGCCTGCATCCGTCGTTGAGCGGCCTTTTGTAAACCCGAACTGTTTCTTATGGAAAAGCTTATTTATACTAAAATGAGTTTGCAATTGATGTAATATTACTTTCTCAAAAACTTTACTTAGAACCGGCAGTATTGCTATAGGTCTGAAATTATTTGGATCTTCACTATCACCAGATGTAAACAAGGGTACGATTTTACTTAACTTTAATAGATTAGGAAAGGTTACCTGGTCAACACATTTATTAAAAAAACCGGCCAAGTGCGAGTCAGACTCGCGCACCGAGGGTTCCGTACAAACCTGTATTATAGACCTGAGTATTTGGTATGAATTTCAATTTAATACCTCTACGCGTTTATGAGGAAATGGGTAGTAAGTTTAAAATTATTAAAAAAAAATATATTATGAGATGTAACTAAAAATTTATGGTTTTCGTAATTTTTCCTTTATCTATGCTATAAGACGTTGCTTCGTACCAAATTTCAAGATTCTGAGTTCACGGGAAGCACCCTGTAGGTTTTGATTCCCTTGCAAGTGTCGAAAATTTGCGGCATAAACGGCTGTATCTTTTGATTGCGTTGGCTTAGAAGTTTGATTTTTTCACAGCTTCAAGGGACAGTAGACCTGAGTAATTGATATAAATTTCAGCTTCATACCTCCACGCGTTCCTGAGAAAAAGGGTCTTGACAGACGGACGGACGGACGGACAGACGGACAACAAAGTGATCCTATAAGGGTTCCGTTTTTTCCTTTTGAGGTACGGAACCCTAAAAATCAAAGCAAGGTCAGGTGCTAGAATATTGATTACAGTGGATATTAGTTTAACCGATAACCCCCACAAATCTTCAGTCTTTTTTAAGTTTAACTCTTTAAATGCTTTGACAATAGTTAAGGTAGTTATATGGGAGAATTGGAAGTCAACTTTACATGGATTTATACTTTCCAAAAGTAAGGTTTCGGCTAATTTGGAGGAAGAATTTAAGCTAGCCGTTATATGCAGTGGCATGTTTTTAAAAAAAGTTTGAAATATTTCTGCTATGTCCTTCTTCGAATTAACTAACTTACCTTCGATCTTCAACGCATATCCCTGGTCCTCAGGTGTCGTTTTACCTGTTTCTTTGTTAATTACTTGCCAGACTGTTTTTATTTTATTAGTAGACGCCACAATCTTTTTACTTATACTAATCGATTTGGCTGATAAACAAGTTTGTCTAAAAGTTTTTGAATATTTTTTTACGTACTCTTTGAACGTCGGATCGTGATTGAATTGTTTTTAGGGTTCCGTGCCTCAAAAGGAAAAAACGGAACCCTTATAGGATCACTTTGTTGTCCGTCTGTCCGTCCGTCCGTCCGTCTGTCAAGACCCTTTTTCTCAGGAACGCGTGGAGGTATGAAGCTGAAATTTATATCAATTACTCAGGTCTACTGTCCCTTGAAGCTGTGAAAAAATCAGACTTCTAAGCCAACGCAATCAAAAGATTCAGCCGTTTATGCCGCAAATTTTCGACACTTGCAAGGGAATCAAAACCTACAGGGTGCTTCCCGTGAACTCAGAATCTTGAAATTTGGTACGAAGCAACGTCTTATAGCATAGATAAAGGAAAAATTACGAAAACCATAAATTTTTAGTTACATCACACAATATTTTTTTTTTTTAATAATTTTAAACTTACTACCCATTTCCTCATAAACGCGTAGAGGTATTAAATTGAAATTCATACCAAATACTCAGGTCTATAATACAGGTTTGTACGGAACCCTCGGTGCGCGAGTCTGACTCGCACTTGGCCGGTTTTTTTCTTCATACAATTCATAAAGCCTTTTCCTACTTCTATATATACCTGGCGTTGCCCATTCTGAAAACCCGCTTTTTAACTCTGTAAATTTTTTAACTTTAAAAACATGTTCAAATTCTTTTGAAATGGTTGAAAACCTACATTGAAATCTGCTAAAAAAATATCTACATTGAAATCTGCTAAAAATAGTTCAATTAAATTGTCTTTGCCGGAAAAACCCTGTATATTTTGTGCAACTATATTGATATCTAACTTAGGGTTTTCCTTTGTCTGCGATGGCAGTATAAAGCCATTGACTGTGTGTTTGAGCCCGCTGTTAAGTTATTACTAATACTAGTAACACGGTTGTCATTCCTATCTGGTTGTGTTATAATTCCTATAACCACAGAATCAAAAATATTGTAAGCTAACAAACTAGCTAACTTACGTCGACTATTTTTCGTGAGGTACACAGTATCTCGCGTCAAAAAGTGAGTCAGCTGACTCCTTGGAGTCAGCTGACTCCTTGGATTGACATATAGGCTACGTTTTACTGCGGGAACATATTTTATTCCCATGGGAAAATCGATAGACCGCGGGGCACAGCTAGCATTTTCTAAATGTATAATTGCAAAATAAGTGACGTCACGGAAGGGGGGGGGGGGGTTTGGTTGACCAGCTGTGACAAGGACGGGGGAGGGGCCAAAAATCATTAAATTGCTGTGACGAAGCGGTGGTAGCTCAGTGGGTAGAACCATAGACTGGCAAGCGAGAGCCCCAGATTCGATCCCGAGTGCGGGCATGTACCAATGACTTTGTTTAATTTCAAAGTTACGTACATTTGCGAATTTGTAGTCGCAATACCACACGCTAACGGTGAAGGAAAACATCGTGAGGAAACCCGCGGCTTGGCTCCGCACGTATTGACTAGTCTTTCCTGTGGGCTAGGCCGACTAAGCTGTCAGGGTGGTATAGGTGCTGGGAACGCCTACACCATCTATAAAACCATGTCCCGGGCACTACAGCATCGGAGTGGTCCCTTCACCCATCTAGTGTGAGTGAGGATACCACTGGACGCTGTATAAATCATCTCATTAAGTAGATGCAAAAAGGCCACTTTAAAAGGCTGTGACGTAATTTGTGGATGGCCCCTAAAAGGTAGTAAAACGATTAATCCGACAATAATTATAAATTCTCTATTGTTCCACAGGTCCTGGGAGACTTGCAATTCAACTTCTACCACCGCTGGTTCGACGTCATATTTCTAGTAAGCGCCCTGACCAGTATTTTCACGCTCTACCTAGCCCACAAACAGCCCTCCGTCAGTTAGTGGCGTGCAGGCTAAATTGATGCTTAAATAAGTATTGTTAGGGCCTGCTTTCTGAATTGAAAATTTCGCTAAGTAAATAGTTAACTGTGTCTCTTCGAATTAGTGGAATTTTTAATTCAGAAATAGGCCCTTAGGGCCTTCTTTGTCTAGAATTCAATGTCTAGAATTCTAGATAGAAAATGAACCAGACGAATTATGAGTCATGTTTTTCTTTCGTTTCTGAAAAGGAGTGGTTCTCTAATCAGTACGAACATTTTTTTGCTCCGAAGACCACTTCGAAATTGCGTGAAAGATTTCATACATATTGGTACATAATTATTTGACTTTAGTATGAAACAGCAGATGATATTTGATGCGATTTCCAAGTGTCCCTCAGTAGGGAAAAAGTCGTATTACTGAGCGACATAATAACTTTCAGCTGCTTGATTATGTAACGGTCAGCTGCTTGATTATGTAACTTTTAATTTGTGGCGAGCACATGTCAACTCTGCGCGCGCACTACAAACTCCAACATTCCTGCATCGCGCAATCAAAGTGTTTCAATGACATACCATAAATATGACGTCCGACTGACAATAGTTGGACCGGTCGTCCCCAGGCATACGATCTGCCTGGCGGGAGATTTTCCTTTATAGAGGAAGAGCACGATCACCCGCTCTTCCCTATATATACACGTGTGTTCGAAAGCGGAATGTTTACATAGCTCTGCCGTATAGATAGATGAGGCGTGTTCTGTATCAGACATGCGCTCGTTCATACGTTGCTCGCTCATGCGCTCGTGGCCTAGTCGAACCTAGTGATTGGAATCAATCACTTGAGTTAAGCAAGAACAGGCGTGGTCAAGTGCAGGATGGGTGACCAAGCCGTGACTAGCGCTAGTGGCATTTTTACGAGCGCTTCCGTGCTTTGCAAGGGACTGTAAGCCGTTAGTGCGGGCTGTCATGTAAATGTCTTGAATGGCTTGATAACTTCTAACAGTGAGACCCACCACTGTCTTTCAATCGTTTACCAACCCGGAGTTGGCCCCAATGGTGGAGTATGGCCTAACCTTCCTGCGATGCAGGAAGAGACCCGTGCCCCAGCAGTGGGGACATGCAAAGGGTTGATCAATTACCTCAGTGTGGTCAGACTAGAGGGTGGCAGATGGGAAATAGCTAAAATATATTTATTAACAAAGTGAAGTCCAGTGTGACCTGACAAAAGCACTTATAAAGGAAGCCTGTAAAACGGTAGCAATATAATTTGCATACAATGTTTGTCTGGTCTTAAAAAGACTGAGTATAATGTAAATAGTTTAAAATACAATAATTATGTGAATCCTTTGGTGTACATTCCATAATTTTGTTTTGTTATTAACTTTACATATCTTAACTTACACATCTTTCCTGTCCACATACAATTCAACACAGTCCACAGTTAGATACGTGTATGTCCGAAGATGTATTCGAAATGAGTCAAATGTGACTCACGGGCTTATTCCAATACACTCCTCTGAGTCATATACGACTCTTGGACAGGGAAGTTGTAAAGGTTGATTCGCGCTTCTCAAAATAAGTGAAAATCACAACGAAGTTGTACATGTAAATAGTTTATTTGGATGTGTATAAACGCACTTTATGCAATCTACAATAAAGAAAACCACAGTTGACTTTGGCATTTTTTATTTTATTTTATTATATCTTTAAAGTTCATTAATATTTTACATAGAATCCTTTTCAATACGTTAATTGCTTCGATTTATTTAACATTAACAATTCTTAGAATTAATTAATAAACTATATATAATATATAATTAAAAACAGAAATAGAAAAAGTTTTACATGGAAAGGCCACCTTATCTCTAGTATGATTTTCACTAATCGAAAAATCTAAAAAGTCTAACCGTTTTACTACAAAAAATGTTTACAGGTGTTGAGCAGGTGTTTCAATATACGCTTACCACAATACTGTGTTTTATGATGGGTAAGATATAGACACGGCTTAGAAATGGTCTCTATTTAGGCTCTCGAATACTCTTGTTTAGCAAATATAGCTTCAATATGCTTATATTGTGGTAAAGATTGTAACGGTGCAAACCTCTTTACACCATTTTTATATTTCTTTAATTCTTTATATCATTTGCAAAATTTTAAATTACGGGACCCATTTTTGAAATTTTCTTCATTTTTTCATATTTCGACTAGACCCGACTATTTTTACCTGGCTTATTCTGTTTTTATCCAGTTTTCTGTTTATACATCTATAATATAAAAATGAATCGCTGAATGTGTTGGTAAGCGCAAATCTCAAGAGTAGCTGAACCGATTTCGCTAATTGTTTTTAGAATATTCCTTGAAGTACGAGGATGGTCCTTACGGAGGGAAAAATAAAAAAAAATTATAAAGTATCGACTGTTAGGCGGTACGAAGTTCGCTGGGTCAGCTAGTTATAAGTAAATTAAACAAACACATTGAAATGAAGCACAAAGTTAAACTCGTTCCAGTTTAATTATTCATAAAGAGTTTTACAACTACACATTGGCGCCCAACGTGGGGCGCTTCGAAATTTTGAAACACTTGATCAAAACACCAGTCCAATTTATTTTTAGTAAGACGGTGAATGTTTTGAATATAAAACCACGATTACCTTAAAACACTCCATAAACGTAGTATATTTTTTCCCTTAAAAATCCTTTAATCGTGGTTTTATAAACAAAACGGTTATATTTTGCCCAACGCAAAAATTCAACTCTCGATTAGTTTCACTAGATGTCACTATGGAAGCATTATTACTTTAACAGGCCGCGTATTTGGTGTTCTATGAATTATTGAGCAAAAATTGCGTAGAATTTAAGCGAATCTTATTTTGTACGTAGTTTGATATATTTGAGAATTGTTTTGATATTATTTTCCTTAGTGTCTGAAGAGAAAATTGCAACTTGTCATATTTATATCCGAATTTGTTCATAATTTTCACTTGTATTTAATGCTCGTTACATATATACCCCGATAGTCGAATCCGTGTATTCAATCTGTGAATGGTCTTACGAAATCCGTAATGGTACCTAACTTAAATAATTACAGTTAGATTCATTCTGCAATGGCGTCCTCGTACTGTTTCCTGAAGCAATCTCCCACAGGGAAGAAGTCCCAGCATCGCTGCGTGTACTGCGTGTACACATACGTTTCTTGACCTGGTCACGGGACAAAGATATAGTACATCAGAATTCGAACACATAATTTTGAAAACGAAAACTCTACCAGGACCATTTCATAGGCTAACGCCGGCCTCGGAGCTAACTACCGCTACTGATGGAAAAAATATTACATAATATATTCTTTTTAATGCACTAACCCGTGCTAAGGTAAATTTTAAAAACCTATTCAGAGGCCAAAACTTCCACACATGCCGGGACTCGAACCCGCGACCTCTGGCTAACCGTGCCAGCGCTCTCCCAACTGAGCCAACGGGCGACTTACCGGCATCAGTGAAACATAGTGTTATAAAAATATTAAATATTATAAATTGTCCTCAGCACAGGTTAGTGCATTAAAAATAATATAAAAATATTATATAAATTCTCTCCAGTATCCCCGGAGGGGTAGGCACAAACCAGGAATTGCCACACGAATTGTATTTCGCTTCATCGACATTAATTAAATTGATGCCTGTTTCGGATACATTTTATCTCCCCTTTGATCGAAGTATGTCCGCCTGGAAGGTCGCTTACCGGCCCTGCATAAGCAATATTTCTTCCTTCGTCCTCTCCAGCATGGGTAGGTAATACTATGGCACAACTGACGCGTTTTAAAAAAACCTAAATTGACAAGTACTAGAAAGTTGCGACTAATGACATTTACAAACGCGCGACTAGTATACTACCCAGGCATAAGTCCAAATCATACATACGCACGTGTGTTAATTTGTGTGTGTGTGCGCTCGTGTGTGAGTGTAAGTGTGAGTGGAAGTGTGTGTGTGTGCAAGTCTAAATAAATGATTTTGCTATCTATCTATCTAATTGCATCACGATTATAAGCTCAGGCTTACCTGTATACTCGGTGTCCGGTTTATTGATCAAGTGCATGAGGAAGAACATGTAATTGGCCAGGTTGTGTTCCCGTTGCACGTGCGTATCGAAACCGTGCGGCACCTGCAGACAAACATTCACAATAATTTAAAATAACAAAACACTAAGAAATGACAATATTTCGAAGAAAATCCGTTCCGTCGGTAAGGAAGAACATTTTTGCATTGTGTTGAAAAACAATCCGTACTCGGAATCGATACAGATTCAGTCATTTAATATTTATTCAACCGAATAGGCTAAAAGTAACAAATATTATTTAAAACTTAAAATCATATTCTTTTTGTTGCACTAACCCGTGCTGAGGACAATTTTAAAAACCTATTTAGACGCTAAAAATTCCGCCCATGCCGGGACTCGCACACGTGACCTCGCTCTCCCAACTGAGCTAATGGGCAAGTGCCGGCATCAGCGAAATTTCGAACCGAATCGAATTCGAATTTGTCACCAAAAAAGTCACAGAGTGATATTGTTAATATACTTCACAAATCTACATGACTTAGAAAAGAGGTTCGAACCCCCGACCTCCCGATTGAGAAGCCGCTTTACACCGCTCTGCTACCACCGCCTGATCATGGAATTTTATCATATAGGTAGCGACTAACTAATGTATTAATAATAATAATATTGGCCTTTTTGCATCTACTTAAATGAGATGATTTATACAGCGTCCAGTGGCATCTTGAAAGAAAGAAAGAATATTCGCAAGTTTCTCTATCTTCACTCACACTACCATCTAGTGTGAGTGAAGATGAAGGGATCACTCTGACGCTATAGTGCCTGGGACATGGTTTTATAGATGGTGTAGGCTTGCCCAGCACCTATACCATCCTGACAGCTTAGTCGGCCTAGCCCACTAATGACTAATGTATTAGGTTTAAGATTATTAGACAAAAAATGGCCAGAGTAAAGTTTTTTCTTCCGCTGCCTTTTTCTGTTAGTATTTGGATCTGTGACTTCCGCACTTAGCCTTATAATCGGGCCACTGTAAGAACACTTGACCTAGCCTATATCTTTTCAGAATGTTATCATTCCGATGTAAAACCTAACTGCAAAGTAGGTACTCGGGGCTGCAAGTGATGCAAATTACTTCAGCCAGATGTCGCTGCCTGTTAATAATACATAAATAATATTGAATAATAGGTACATAAAGAATATTGTAAAGAGTTTCGAAATTTGCTGATGCCGTATTTAAGTATATTATAAATTTGTACTTGCCAATTAGCTCAGTTGGGAGAGCGCTGGCACGGTTAGCCAGAGGTCGGGGGTTCAATTCGAATTTAAAAATCTTTCACAGGATGTACCAAAAAGATCTCAGCGAGTTGCAGCAAGTTTTCAGCGGATGCCTACCACGTTTTCCGTCTGCTTTGTCGAAAGAGAATCTAAATCTCTAAGGTCATGGCGTTAAGGTGCACAATACCTTATCAAAGTATTCCTTGTTGATGCCGCAAATGAAGCAGTTGGACTCCATGTCCTCTTTGACGGACTCGAGCTGATCACGAAGCTCACCGAAGGCGTCGATGATCAAACCTGAAACGTTATATTGATTTATTGATAATAATGACTTGCACACAATACGTCCAGCTAATATGTCAAGCGCTTGATTATGTAAATTTTCACGTTTACATCTGTGTGCGCAAAATGAATGTTTATAAATACTTATTATAGTATTTTTTTTTATAAATATATATTTCATGGACATATTACACAGATCTCGTTAGCATTTTAACTAACACTAGATGGATGAAGGGATCACTCGGACACAGCATTGCCTTAATAGTGCATTATAACTTTAGTATCAAAAATTTATACAAAAGTGATCAAATCAGAGTTTTTGTTTTTATCATTCTATGGAACCTTCAAACATAGCCGTATAATTAAACAATCTAACTAAGTACAACTACTAAGTACAACTAACTGACTTGTCCTACAGGTGCTAACTCGACGATAGATACAAGATAGTACAATAAAAAAATACATAGATCACATCCAAGACCCGAGATAAAGTAGAAAAGTTCGTTTCCTAGTTTGACTCGGCCGGGTATCGAACCCGAGACATTCGGTCTTACAGTCGGCGTGCCAAACCGCTGAGCCACCGAGGCAAGCTCGCCTTTGTACAAACCCCTTTTGGTGCAGTAAAGAATATTCAATCCAATGTTTACCTAGCTATGCCCGATACCCAGATATGAGGTGTAATATGTATCACACAGCGGATACTGCATTTCGGTGATTATCTGATAAGTGACAGTGATATTGAGTCACATACTTGTACGACAAAGTCTAGTGGACATTTCGTTTTAGCACACAGATGTAATACGTGGAAACTAACATTATCAAGGTTACGTTATCAACCCTTGTATGTCCCCACTGCTGGGGCATGGGTCTCTTCTTGCATCGCAGGAAGGTTAGGCCATACTCCACCACGGGGGCCTAGTCCGGGTTGGTGGAAGATTGTAAGACAGTGGCGGGCCTTACTGTCAGAAGTTATCGAGCCGCCCATAAGGCCTCCGACATGGCTTAACGACTGCCATTATATGACAGCCGGCAGCAACGGCTTAACGTGCCTTGCGAAGCACGGAAGCGCTCGGAAAAATGCCACTTGCGGTAGTCACGGGACGCTCACCCATCCCGTACCTGACCGCGCCTGTTGTTGCTTAACCCAGTGATTGATTCCAATCACTCGGTTCGTCTAGGCCACGAGCGCTTCGTCCATTATCACTTCGCGCACATTATCAAGGTGCTGGTCCTTAAATAAAATATCCTATGCAATGGTAACCAGGCAAAGACACATGTACGGCAGCCCCTGGTGGGATTCGAACCCACGATATCCGACCATTTGTGAAGTGATAATAAAAATACAACGTGGTAAGTTGGGTTGGACACTTATTATGAACTCTTGTATGTCCCCACTGCTGGGGCACCGGTCTCTTTCTGCATTGCTGGAAGGTTAGACTAGTGGCGGGCCTTACTGCCAGAAGTTGCCAAACCGCTTTACTTGACAAGCCGCCCCGAAGGCCTCTGACGCAAAGACCTTGATGATGAATCGTGGTGAGTAGAGACGGAACTCGTGCCGTTCCCAGTCCAGACTTACCCTGCAGGATGGCCAGCAGAATGACAATGATGAAGAAGAAGAAGGTGATGTCAAAGATGATGCGCCAGGCCTCGCTGTCGTCTCCGTCTGGAGGCTCCAGCTCGTCGCCTATGCCTCCGCCTGCGCGGACGCCCTTGTACAGATTGAACACGAAGCACTGAAACAAACCAAATACAGTGAATGGGGAGTGCGATTGTTTTAAAAATTACTATCACTATCTTATTATTAATATGTTTATTGCACATAAGTAAAAAAAAATACAATGGCAATGTGGCGGACTTAATGCTATAAGCATTTTCTACCAGTCAACCACAGATGGTGCAAGAGATTAAATGGTAGGCATTCGAAACAAAACGGAAGAAATACTTAGTTAAAATTAGATAATACTCAATAAGTACATATAATATAGAGGTAAGTCAGTAAATATACACTATATACTTATAATAAGTAGATAATAATTACTATCTTCGTTGATTTGTATTGTATTATGTTAACATAGTGCCGCGGTCCCCTCTCGAACCATCTACCTTCTGGAAGCCTATCGAACAGTCGCCACATGCTTCGTTTTAGTAACGCTGCAAGCAATAATGACTCGTATGTCTACGAGCATACGGCTAACAACTCTATGACAAGAAGCACTTCTAGAGTCGTTGCCGCGTGCACCGAGGGAAGGTACTTGCGGGAATGTTCGAGTTCAGTTCAGTTTTGACTTGCGAAGAGTAAACTTCGAGCGAACATACCTGCGAAACGAGTGATAACCTACGACCTCAGCGATACTATTGGACCTGACATAGGTGAGGTCGTAGATTATCACTCGTTTCGGCGACTATTCGATTGGCTTCCAGAAAGCTCTATTCTAGATAATTCGAGAGGGGACCGCGACAATATAAAGCCGAAAGTTTGTGAGTGTGTATGTTTGTTACTTCTTCACGTCTAAACGGCTGGAGCGATTTTAATAAAATTTGGTATGGAGTAATCTGACACCCTGGCTTAACACATAGGCTACGTTTTACTGCGGGAAAATATCTAATTCCCATGGAAAAATGGATAAACCGCGGGTAAAACCGCGGGACACAGGTAGTTAAAAGTTAATTGCGTAATTTAAAAATGTTAACTATTACAGTTCTGATTTGTTACTGTTTCCATCATACATGTAAAAAATATGTAAAGGATGGATGAATGTGAGAACACCTGTTAAGGTAAGATTTGGTGAATCTACACTCCTGGACACATCTATTAGCCCACCTTAGAGTTTAGGTTTCGATGGCCCCTACCTAAATATGATTGCTAGATTGAACAAAAACTATTGACGCAGTTTTAAACCTGATACATTTTACATAAACCTGGCTCAAAACTGCATAAAAACTTTTTGCTCGACCTAATTTAAATTTTTAGCTAGGACTAAACGAAACTGAAAATGCCAGGTGGGCCAATAGACGTGTCCAGAAGTGTATTTTAAATAGGAACTGCTAAATGTTTAACGCATGTCTATGCTCACAATAAATCGCACCCTCAGAACGAAAGAGGCCTAAGTCAAAAAATAGTGAAATTGAGTTACAATGATAGAGTCATAAAAAGGTATGCCGTGGACGGAAGATTCGCTATGCTCTTTTTTACAATAAGTGCCTTTGTTTTACTATTCATCGGATAGAGCATACCTTTTTATGTCTCTCTATGATTGTTAGGTACTCAATTTTTTGAGAATTTTTCGAGTGTTTAAACTATTTTTTGACTTAGGCCTCTTTCGTTCTGAGGGTGCGAAATATTCTTACTCTTAATTAATCCACTGAATCAGTAATAGAACTTTGGTATCTCCTCACTTACCGTGAGCATGTCGTGGCAGTTCTTGTTGACTTCGTCGTCTTCCTCTTGCACGTAGAACTTGCGGAAGAAGTTGAACGCGATCACCGTGTAAATGTACACGATGATCGTTAGCAGCATCACAGTCAGCACCAGCTGCGGACAAACGACCGTTTCACTTTCACATACTGTAGTGCTGAGTGCTTAGTGCGAGTTTTTTAACTACTCGATCGCGTTAACGTAAACTCATATTTCTATGGCATCGAGGAAGCGCCACCTAGCGACAAGTATGGGAATTAAAATTGCTGAGTGCGAGTTGTAATGGTTTACGTTGAGAAGTGAACACGTTTACCAGCCAAAACACGAATAAACGCGAGTGCGAGTTGTACTGTGGCAGCGTTTTGCCAGTTCGAACGGTTAACTTACTCATACTCACTACACAATGCTCGATTAACGCGGTAGTAAAGTTATTCGATTGGATCTGTCAAACTCGCACTAAGTACTCAGAGTGCTGAGTGCGAGTTTTTTAACTACTCGATCGCGTTAACGTAAACTCATACTTCCATGGCATCGAGGAAGCGCCACCTAGCGACAAGTATGGAAATTAAAATTGTTGAGTGCGAGTTGTAATGGTTTACGTTGAGAAGTGAACACGTTTACTAGCCAAAACACGAATAAACGCGAATGCGAGTTGTACTGATACTCACTACTCAATGCTCGATTAACGCGGTAGTAAAGTTATTCGATTAGATCTGTCAAACTTGCACTAAGCACTCCAAAGAAGTGAAAAGTCTTTCAGTTCGATGGCGGGGCAGTGACGGACTGATATCGACAGCCTGGGTGGCATTTCCCAATCCTCGGCCTTTACCACGGGACCCAGTCCGGGTTGGTGGAGGATTGTGAGACAGTGGCGGGCCTTGCGAATCACGGAACCGCTCGGGAAAATGCCACTAGCGATAGCCATCCCGCACCTGACCGCGCCTGTTTTGCTTAACTCAAATCGATATCGACCTTTGTGTCCCCACTGCTAGGGCACGGGTCTCTTTCTGCATCGCAGGAAGGTTAGGCCATACTCCACCACGGGGGCCAAGTCCGGATTTGTGGAGGATTGTAAGACAGTGGCGGGCCTTACTGTCAGAAGTTATCAAGCTGTCCATAAGGCCCCTAACATGGGTTAACGACTGACATTACATGAAAGCCGGCACCAACGACTTAACGTGCCTTGCGAAGCACGGAAGCTCTCGGAAATATGCCACTAGCAGCCACTATATGCCATCCTGCACCTGACCGCGCCTGTTGTTGCTTAACTCAAATGATTGATTCCAATCACTCAGACTAGGCCACGAGGTTTTCGTTCGAACATTTTAATCAATCAAATCAATTTATTTCAACGTGAAGAATTCACCATTCTGTTTGCTGAATGTCAATGTACAATAGGAAATGTAAGCAGCTGCCTTCGGGCCGCATTGTAGATAAATAGATAGAGATAGAGAACACTTCATTGCAAAGCCGGAAAAAAAAGAACACAAGCAATATTTGATTTTTTATTTGATTGTGGAGAAAAGGCAGCGGGAAAAAAAACCCCACTCTGAGCATCTTTTCTCAAGCCATACCTGCTTTCCGTTATGCGTGACGGACTGGAGAATAGTCCTCAGCGTCTTGAACCCGACGGCCACGTCCAGCAAGTGGGCGGCGAAGAAGAAATGGTTGAAGTTGCCCATCACGCTGAACGAGAAGTACCAGAGCGAGTAGAGGAACGAATTGTCCGTAATCGTCACGCCCGCCTTCCACACCTGGTAGCGCCAGTCGATATTCAGGATACTGTAGGGGAGAGTTTTCGCAGGTTAATATTACTGTTGCGCCGTATTGGCTTTCTACTCTGCGACTGCGGCCACGCCACTCAAGGTACTCTGTGAATTATATTCTAGCGTATCCGATAGACGTTGTCGTGCACTGCAACGCCATCTGCCGGGCTGATTTGTGAATCTAAACCACATCAATATATATAATAAATAATAAATAAATATTCATGCACATATTACACAGATCTCGTTAGCCCTATACTAAGTACAACTAAATGACTTGTGTTATAGGTGCCAACTCGACGATAATTTAATACAATAAATACATAGATAAGACTAGAGACAAACTAGAAAACTTCGTTCCCCAGTTTGACCCGGCCGGGGATCGAACCCGAGACCTTTTGTCTTACAGTCGGCGAAATATATATTAATGTGCTCTCTCATCGCCGGACTAGACGGCTCGATTGGTTTTCTTTTTCCTAATTTTATTTGCTGTATTATTGTGCATATTTATAAAGAACTTTATTCAGACCAGCTCTTTTTAAAAGGTCGAATCCACATGTAAATTCCACTTAATCGATGATTATTGGCACTATCGGAAAGCTGGGATCCCAGCGGTAATATTAATGGACCGCTGCCCTTCTGTTAGATTGGTTGGGTGGAGTGATCGCACAGCCCTTCTACGTACAATGAATGGCCCAAGTATGATGAACTATAGTCCATTTGTCTAGGTACGAGTACTTAGGTACTTAAAAAAATGTAAACAATCTTGACACGTCTTTCCATTGAAATACACATTTTTTAAATCAACATCTTTACACTTTACCAATTCAATCGGAAGTAGAATTAAACAACTGAATAGAATTGAATTTAATTACAAATTATTGTTTTTACTTCTAACAAGGATACCTACTATCCTATCTCACGTATTTCTAGAAAATTCGTAATTTCCAAAATATTAGCTTAGATAATTCTTTATTGCTCAACAATCATACTTGTACAAAGACGAGCTTAATAAGAATATTGTCTTTCAGCTAACCTTGGGTCCTATTCTCTCCACCTAGGATAGTGGAAGAGGCAGTGCCAGGAAGGTGTTATTGCGTAAAATTACACATGCAGGTCTCCCCACGGTGTGATACTCACTAGCGCACGAAGCCCTTGACCTCCTCCTCTTGGGTGGAGAATGAGGTCTTCTCCATTCCCAGCATGTTGGAGATAGAATCGAAGTCGTAGGTCTCTGAATACTTGACGCGCACTTTCTTTTTCACGAACTTATCCCAATAGTTGACCGGGAAAGACCTGGGGAGTAGACAAAGTGAAAGTGAAAATATTTTATTTACCATAAAATCAACGCTTAAAAACTACAAATAAATATATACGTATTTGTTTTATGGTAAAAAGGAAGGGTTATATTCTTTTTAATGCACTAACCCGTGCTAAGGACAATTTTAAAAAACCTATTTAGAGGCTAAAAATACTCTGCACGTAATACAAAGAATATTGTAAAGAGGTTCCAAATTTCACTGATGCCGAAGAGTCGCCCATTAGTTCAGTTGGAAAGAGCACTGGCACGGATAGCCAGAAGTCGCGGGTTCGAATCCCGGCATGGGTGGAATTTTTAGTCTCTAAATATGTTTTTTAAAAAAGGAAGGGGCTCAGCTTATAGCTATGACTGCATGCGTACTCAGTAGCGCAAAACAAACTGCGTTCAAAATGCGCACTCTACTAATTTTAGGACTAGATGGCGCTGACGGCTTTTTATAGCAATATGATTGGCGTTTATAATGCTATTGATTCTTTTTAGGGTTCTGTACCTCAAAAGGAAAAACGGAATCATTTTATTCAATAATATACAATTAAGAATATAAACTATTTTTAATCTACTAACCCGTGCTAAGGACAATTTTAAAAACCGAACGTAATACAGCGAATATTGTTGTTAACGACCGAAAGCAGAGCACGATCGGAGATGTAGCGAGCATGGGCCGAGTGGTATTAATTAAGTTCTCGCGGTGCAAATATATATTAAGGCTACGGGGCTGGTAATTATCGGCATAATGGCGGTAGTTTTTGATGGCAGGGACGGTGTATCTGGGGTCTTCACAAGGCGCTTTCTTTAATGTTTTATGCCAATACAGCTGTCCATTCTAACCGATCCATTGATGTTCTGCGCCCATTCACCGATAATTGCCGCCCTGACTGTGATCTATTGTCTCCAGAATTTGTTTTGCACTGTTTTATCGGTTTATGGCCGCTCTCCCACGGTAAACCGTTGGCTTGCCTTCCGCCAGCTGCGTGGGAAGCTCCTGAACTCACCACGTTGATTTAATGTAATAACATGTAACTAGGATTGATCCACTGTGTCTAAATGTCGTATTTGTACACTATATTATAACATAAGATAGGTCTGATAAACCATCTGATTGTGTAGGAATTTCATAATTTTACCTGTTTCTTTTAAATTGTAATGTATAATTTGAACCATGTAACTGTAAGATAAAATTAAGTTTTTTCCGTTAGTTGCATGTTAGTTTAATTAGTTTTAAAATGAAATTCTATTTTTACTGTATTTTAATTTTACCATGCCGGTCAGGTACTCCGATAACGTATAAAAGGGCCGCCTGTTGTACGTGCCCACAGAGTTACCGCCGCGCATTCACCTAGGTAGGACGTCACGCCGCGTCCTACTGTGAATATAAGAATACCCCGCACGAGAGTATTGCTTTCAGTACCTGCACCCTCAAATCCTCCTGCGTCTCAGACATAGTCGCTTCAACAAGAGCGTTTGATAAGAAACGAGGCTTGTCGCCTGAAATCCGTCATCAACATTGGTCCTTCGAGCCGGATTATCAAGCGGAAGCAATGACGAGTTACGAGACCAGAAGCAAGACTGCAGCGAAGATCGCGGTCGGCTCCACTGTGATTGCTGACCCTTTGGAAACTCCAGGGCGAGCATCACCACCTACGCTTCAGCCGACGACATCTGCGGCAGCGATACCCCCCGTCGATGCTATCGACCACCACACATCGCTTACCGCTTCAAAAGCCACATCAGCTACGATTCGTCGTGCTGACAGCCAGTCATCCCGGACCAGTCGCAGCAGTCGCACTGAACGTCTTCGGATCCAGTACGAATGCAAGATGGAATTGGTTCGCATCGCAGAAGAAAAGGAGAAGCGCCTCGCGAAATCCATTGCCGAAGCAAAGCAAGCAGCGGCAGTAGAAGAGAAACGCAGAGCAGAATCCTTCGCCGAAGCAAAGCAAGCAGCGGCAGTAGAAGAGAAACGCAGAGCAGAATCCCTTGCCGAAGCAAAGGAGGCAGCGGATCGCCTTGCTGAGGCTGCTAACCTCAAAGAACATCTTCAAATCGAGGCTATAAAGGAAAAAATGGCTCTGAATCTCTCCCATGTGGATGAGGACGAAGATTTTAATGAGCATTCGATTGCGCTTCCTGAGGAACGCGTAGTAGAATGGCTAACGAATGTCTCCGCTCCTCAAGTACGAGACGCATCGCCGGAACCCGGGCCTGTTTACAGACAACTGGAAACAAAGGCCGCCGCAGTCAAGGAAGCAACCCAAGAGGGCGACACGGAACTGGCAATTGAAAATTGCCAAAAGACGCGACTGGGTGAGCATTTTACATGCGCCACACGCGATCTCGACCCCGAGCTCGCCACGCCGTTGAGCGGTGACTCAGCGATACTCGCCTCGCAGCGCCTGATAGCGCACCGTGGACAACCTGCTCTTATCTTGAGTGTTCAAAATTTCAATTTTGCTGGTGCAAACGCCGAACTACATACCGCACTAGGAAATCTCGACAGTGACCAGCCACGAGACGAAATTACTTCACGTGGCGTAAAAAGGCGCATCATCCTTCCAGCCGCACCGCGCATGGTAAGCTCAGAGAAAACACCTCTCCGTGTCATCTCGCATACCGAAGCACCTCATAAGGAAGTGCTATACATGTTGCACGCGCCGGAAGTTGAGTTCGTGGCTTACAACCACCCGCTCAATTATGTGACAAAAGGCAACGATGTGCCGACAACCGTTACTCCGAACTTTCTGCCACTTGGCGCTGCTGCCAAAGACACGCCGCCGGTCCTGAATGGCGCTAACGATGTCGACATCAAGAGACAGTGGCACCGAGTAGAGGCCTTAGCTAAAATGTCCTGGCGTCGATGGATACGCAAATTCTTGCACACCAGGGCACATCAAAAGGAATTGCTGCACACGTTGCACATGCTGGATGTAGACCTCGTAGCTTACAACGACTCGCTCACTTACGTGAGAAAAGGCAACAACAAGCCAAGAGCCGTTACTCCAA
This sequence comes from Yponomeuta sedellus, assembly GCA_934045075.1. Classification (NCBI taxonomy): domain Eukaryota; kingdom Metazoa; phylum Arthropoda; class Insecta; order Lepidoptera; family Yponomeutidae; genus Yponomeuta; species Yponomeuta sedellus. The sequence continues at coordinate 9,066,033 of OW203747.1, forward strand.
TCCTTCTGCTACCCGGCAGTGTTGCCAGAGATACGACGCTGGTCCGGAAAGATTCCATCCACGTCAACATCAAGAGACAGTGGCGCCCAACAAAGGCAATAGTTGGAATGTTCTGGCGGCCCTGGACACGCGAATACCTGCTGACGCTCTACCATAGACACAAGTGGAAATGTGAAAAACCCCCAGTGCGCGTAGGGGATTTAGTGCTAATAGTGGACGGAACACTCCCGCGTAATGTGTGGCCCCGAGGCAAAATAAGTGCAGTGCATCCGGGAAACGATGGACAAATTAGAGTAGTTAGTGTTAAGTTTTCTAGTGGTAAAATCCTGCGCAGACCGGTGAACAAACTGGTCGTGCTCCCTATTGATGAGTTATCGGTGGAATCCTCCAACTAGGGGGTGGAATGTTAACGACCGAAAGCAGAGCACGATCGGAGATGTAGCGAGCATGGGCCGAGTGGTATTAATTAAGTTCTCGCGGTGCAAATATATATTAAGGCTACGGGGCTGGTAATTATCGGCATAATGGCGGTAGTTTTTGATGGCAGGGACGGTGTATCTGGGGTCTTCACAAGGCGCTTTCTTTAATGTTTTATGCCAATACAGCTGTCCATTCTAACCGATCCATTGATGTTCTGCGCCCATTCACCGATAATTGCCGCCCTGACTGTGATCTATTGTCTCCAGAATTTGTTTTGCACTGTTTTATCGGTTTATGGCCGCTCTCCCACGGTAAACCGTTGGCTTGCCTTCCGCCAGCTGCGTGGGAAGCTCCTGAACTCACCACGTTGATTTAATGTAATAACATGTAACTAGGATTGATCCACTGTGTCTAAATGTCGTATTTGTACACTATATTATAACATAAGATAGGTCTGATAAACCATCTGATTGTGTAGGAATTTCATAATTTTACCTGTTTCTTTTAAATTGTAATGTATAATTTGAACCATGTAACTGTAAGATAAAATTAAGTTTTTTCCGTTAGTTGCATGTTAGTTTAATTAGTTTTAAAATGAAATTCTATTTTTACTGTATTTTAATTTTACCATGCCGGTCAGGTACTCCGATAACGTATAAAAGGGCCGCCTGTTGTACGTGCCCACAGAGTTACCGCCGCGCATTCACCTAGGTAGGACGTCACGCCGCGTCCTACTGTGAATATAAGAATACCCCGCACGAGAGTATTGCTTTCAGTACCTGCACCCTCAAATCCTCCTGCGTCTCAGACATAGTCGCTTCAACAAGAGCTTTTGATAAGAAACGAGCCTTGTCGCCTGAAATCCGTCATCAACAATTGTAGAGGTTCGAAATTTCACTGATGCCGATGAGTCGCCCATTAGTTCAGTTGGAAAGAGCGCTGGCACGGATAGCCAGAGGTCGCGAGTTCGAATCCCGGCACGGTTGGAATTTTTAGCCTCTAAATAGGTTTTTAAAATTAAGAATATAATCATTTTATAGTGTTGACAGCGAGACTCGATTCCTCAACTATTTATAATATAAAAATACCTCTAGATTTATACGGATCCATCGGTGGGCGAGCCCCACTCGCACTTGTCCTATTTTTTTGTAAGAAAGAGTATGCACACTCGTAATTAAATGCCGCTGACGGAATTTTCATAGCAGTAATTAAAAATTATCTTATGCCTAGGAACGACAGGTTAAGGGCCTATTTTACAATCTGCAAATAAAGTTCCGGATAAGCTATCCGCAACCAGTGCTGCCGTTTGTTCTAAATTTAAATGAATATTCCTATATTGCGTGTGTTTGTTTATGGCTTCAAATTTAATACAAACGGCAGCCCTGGTTGCGGATAGATTATCCGGAACTTTATTTGCAGATTGTGAAATAGGCCCTCAATCTCATTAGAAACACTTTCATTGCGCGATGCACGAATTTCGAAGTGTGCAGTCAGTGCATGCACAGAGTTGACATTAATTTACTCTTCTTCTTCTTCAGGCTATATTAGTCCACTGCCGGACATAGCCCTCCCCTAATGAGCAGTACTATTCCACCAAACTGCGATCCCCAACCTGCATGCCCAGCGTGCGGATCATGGGCATTACCCCCCAATGATGGTACAACCCTGCGCTTTGGCGCTATTTAGGGGAGGGCTATGTCCAGCAGTGGACTAATATAGCCTGAAGAAGAAATTATATAAGTGTACCATGTGAAATCAATACACACAGGAATATTTTATGTGAACCATCTTACTTGGCCGATATAACGAGCTTGTCCCAGTGGCTCTTCAGGTCATCATCTTCTGGTTGCTCCACGATGTAAAGGCCGTCGAATTCCAGCTTGCGGGCGATCTCCTTCTCGCGCTTGAAAATAGCTAGCGGGACCTGAAATTTACAAATATAAATTGACAACATATGAATATTTTACAACGCGCAAAACTAAAAATACCGTTTCTTATTTGTGCTATTTCGTAATCTTGATTACGAAAAAAATATTTAGAATTGCTTAATTTTAGAGAAAATAATTAAAAACCAAAAATTGTGTGATGACGTCACACATACGGTGGAATGAGGAGGTACCGATGCCTAATATTAAAAATGATATCACAGATGCATTTTCAATTTCATTAAAATGCCTTAATTCCATGGTTTTTAAAACGGCAGCAAGGGTGTTAGTATTATTAAGCCGTATGTGTGACGTCATTTGGCGGTTACGTCCTTTTAGAATGAGACGAAATTTAAACAGAAAAATATGAGTGAAAATCATCGAATTTCCGAAAATAAAAAATATGGGTCGTTTTATTTCGTATCTAGTTTCCTTTAAGACAGTAAAATACGTATGCTAAAAAAATTAAATGTTGTCAATTTATCAGGGAATCGGAGCAGTGGTAGCAGAGCGGTAGAACGCCGGCTTCACCATCGGAAGGTTGTGGGTTCGAATCCCGGCACGTACCAATGACTTTGTTTTCTAAGTTATGTATAGTCTATTAGCTTTTAGAATATACCTCGGGCTCTAGAGTAGGCTTCAGATGTATACGTGATAAATGACATAATCAATGCGCTGGATCTTTCATAGGACTGCAATTCAAGGTTTACTATGACAATTCCATGTTCATTGATTCGCCGGCTACACCACAGAGTAACATAACATAACATTAACATTTACATACTGGCACATACATTGCTTCTGGCCCCACACTAGGATACGTGGGAACCAGAAACAACAACATCAGAAACGTGTAAACATCCAAGACCTGGGGTTTTTTTCTTTATCCCCAGCCGGGGATTGAACCCGGGACCTCTTGCATTGTAGGCAGATGCGATACCGCTGCGCCACTGAGGTCGTCGTAGTAACCATTAAACTGTCCATTTTTTCTCCAAAATTAAATAGATTTTGAAATTTCCATTTCAATACACGTTGACATTTCATTGACGGCCTCTGTGGCGCGACGGTAGCGCATCTGCCTACCATGCAAGAGGTCCCGGTTTCGATCCCTGGCTAGGGACAAAAAAACCCCTACGTCTTGGATGTTTACATGTTTGTGATGTCGTTGTTTCTGGTATCCTAGTGTGGGGCCAGAAGCAATGTATGTGCTTGTGTGTAAATGTAATTCAATTCAATTAATTTATTGCCATAAATTACAGTATTCATAGATATTATAATTAGATATTGCACGTGTAATTTTACCAATTAAGGCGTAGCAAAATACATAAAAGTAAGGATTTAATTAAATGTAATGTTAAGTATGTTATGTTAATAGTCTCCCATTTCCTAGTTTGAATTGTAATGTTCATTAAGTCGCAGTTTCTGCGCAACTTTAAAAAAAACCTTTTCATTACATTTCATTTCAATTGAATTATCATGATGAATCACAGCCCAGCCCTCTGTGGTGCTCAAATTACCTTCAAATGGTAGTAACCGATCAGGATGGCGAGAGAGACGATCGAGTGGCAGGCCGCAGCGATCTTAATGACGTGCTCCATGTAGAAGAAGTCCTCGTCTATGTGCACCACTTCCAAGGGGTCTTCGTCTTCTGCTTCCCCGCTTCCGCCTGGGTAAAGCAAAGTAAGGTAAGGTAATATTATTTTTAATGCACTATCCCGTGCTAAGGACAATTTTAAAAACCTATTTAGAGACTAATATTCCACCCATGCCGGGATTCGAACCCGCGATCTCTAGCTATCCGTGCCAGCGCTCTTTCCAACTGAGCTAATGGCCGACTCACCGGCATCAGTGAAATGTCGAACCTCTTTACCTAACTGCAAAGTAGGTACTCGGGGCTGCAAGTGATGCAAATTGCTTCAGCCAGATGTCGCTGCCTGTACGTAATACAGAGAATATTGTAAAGAGGTTCGAAATTTCACTGATGCCGGTGAGTCGCCCATTAGCTCAGTTTGAAAGAGCGCTGGCACGGATGGCCAGAGGCCGCGGGTTCGAATCCCGGCATGGGTGGAATTTCTAGCCTCTAAATAGGTTTTTAAAGGTAGGGTGAGGTTAGTTTAGATTAAGTAAGGTAAGGACAAAAATATTTGCTAGAACATAGGTATAGTCTGTTAGCTTTTAAAATATACCTCGGTTACTATCGGACAGAATCGGAGATATTCGTGTAATAGAAACATCGGAACTAATAATGACACTTAACTTTACATAACTTTTTAAAATAGAGAAGAAAAGTTATATGCAGAGCAGGAAGTAGTATTACACTCGTGTGCTTTCAGAGAAAAACGAAGTCTACTCTAGAACAGACTGTACATAATGTTATTATTATTAATACTTGCATTGCACTTAAATTTTAACAATAAAATCGTACAACGCGGCGGTGCATAATATGGGTTTCATCCCACCATCTCGGAAAGAGTATTTTTAATCTTCAATATCTGAGTGGAAAAGCCGTTTTTATTCTCTGGAGGATAAATTAAATTGAATTTAGAACATCGTGTGCACTAAGTTTGTGAATTAAAAAAATATTACACTAAATTTAAATAACTGTAGCACCGATACTTTAAAATTTTCTTAATTATACCTTAGTATTGATTTTAATTATAATTTAAAGATTATTCTGTCATAATGTAGTAATTAATACCTAAACTGAAATAAAAGTGTACCTATCTTGTGATTGTAAACGTTTTTTTTTGCATTTAGTCATTTCCTCGCTGAGGTGGAATGAAAAGTTACGTGTCGCACTCGAGTGCAAAGATTTTTCACCTCGTGCTCTTTTGATTCCCTCGCTAACGCTCAGATTCTAACTTTAGAATCCTTCGCTTGCTCGGTCATCAAAATTGAACACGCGGTTAAAAAGCCACTTTGCACTCTTGTATAACAAATAATTATTAAAGTAATATTTAAGGTAAACTAAAGTAAAAGGTGTCTACTTACGTGACCAAAAACATGATAGACAGTTAGAATATTCGTTATTAATATACACAGACATCATTCGCCCTCAATAAAATTAAAAGTAATTCAATGTTCTGTTCTACGACCACTAAAACCTGTTAAGTATAGTCTGTTAGCTTTTAGAATATACCTCGGCTGCTATCGGATAGAATCAGATAATATTCGTGTAATAGAAATATCGTAACTAATATGACACTTAATTTCGAAATCAGAACTCGATCATCAGTTCGAAAATTGGCGTAAACTAACTACCCCCGGAGTATATTCTAAAAGCGTTAGCTTTATATATAGTTTAGTTTAATAAAGGTTTTCTTGTTTTTGTGAATTACCAACAGTAACTAGGTTAAATTTGAATTTTAAAAGTATGCATTAACGTCCATACTTTTAAAATACAAATTTAACCTAGTGGTTGTTATTTGTTGATAGTACACTCATTCCTTGCTATGTAATAATTGAACAATAATTATAATATCGTGTAACTAATCTGTGATTAACCGAAATAAAAAATAAACAACAACGCTCCCACAATCAAATTTTGAGGCAAAATCCTTGTAACTTACTGCCGTCCCCGCTGCCGGATCCGGAGCCTGATCCGGCGCCGCTGACGATGTCTGCCAGGCTACCAGACCCCTCCTGGCCATCACCGTCCATCGCCGATACCTGCCGGTTTACACACAGGTTAAAATCTACATGTGTGAAAATAGGCATACAGGCGCATAACTTAATCATCTTCTTCAACCCATTATGTCATACCGAGGGGCACGGGTCTCTTCGCTGAGGAAGGTATAGGCCACCACGGGGGCCAAGTCCGGATTTGTGGAGGCTTGCAAGACAAGTGGCTGGTCTTACTGTCAGAAGTTTTCAAGCCGCCCTAAGGCCTCTGACTTGGCTTAACGACTGCCATCTATCGACGGCAACCGGCACCAACTACTTAACGTGCCTTGAGAAGCACAGAACCGGTCGAGAAAATGCCACTAGCGTTAGTCATAGACTCATCCATGCACTGAACGCGCCCTGTTTTACTTCGTGATCGTTTAAGATCACTCAGGCAGCCGGGGCTACGAGCGATGTAATTATTAAAAAAATACATATTTCATCTTCACTTTCCCTATTGGTAGAAAACCCACTCACCTTGTAGAAGAGCAGGACGAAGTTGATGCAGAAGGCTAGCACGAGCGCGACGTACTTGAGGTTGTAGAAGTTGCGTGCTAGGAAGGAGACGGCGCGCCGAGTATACTTGGACAAGTCCACTTGCGAGAGCGCCGAGGGGGCCGGAACTTGGACGGCCTGGGAATAGATAACATACGAATATAAGTAGCTACAGGTACTTGCGATTGCGATAATGTTCCAGATTAAGTTATTACTGCATATCCCGCTTTCAATTTGGAAAACCTCTACGTTTACATACCTTGCAGTCCAGAACACAAACAGTTTATGTATTTTTAAGTTGAATTTGTAACGACTGTATTCTGTTTTGTAAACTTAATAAAATAAATAAATAGATTGCAACCCTGTATGTCCCCACTACTGGGACACGGGTTTCTTTCTGCATCACAGGAAGGTTAGGCCATACTCCACCACGGGGGCCAAGTCCGGGTTGGTGGAGGTTTGTAAGTCAGTGGCGGGCCTTACTGTCAGAAGTTATCAAGCCGCCCATAAGGCCTCTGGCATGGCTTAACGATTACCATTACATGACAGCCAGCACCAACGGCATAACCTGCCTTGCGAAGCACGGAAGCGCTCGGAAAAATGCCACTAGCGGTAGTCCCGGGACGGTCACCCATCCTGCACCTGACCGCGATTGTTGTTCCTTACCTCAAGTGATTGATTCCAATCACTCGGTTCGACTATGCCACGAGCGCTTCGGCATAATACAATAACTGTTAAAAAATCCAAGCCAATAGATGGCTACTAACCATTCTAAGCCTTATAAAATTGAATTAGAAACTATATCTAAATATGGTACAAACCGGTTATAACTCCGTCTTAAGAGTATTTTAGTGGCTTCGGCTTTTTTATAAATAAGGCTTCTTCTTTAGCTGTAGCATTGTTTAATACAATACCACTAATTGGGACGAGATCTGAATACTTACGCTTACTTGCACTAATCAAGCAGACGGTTACCTTTTTCCAACAGCTATATCTTCTTTCAAATCCTCGCTGCATTTATAAACGAATGTTCTACTTAGTACTTAAGTGCGTTTATATCACGCAGGCGTGTGAGTGTAAGTGCATGAGCACATTGTTTCTCTGTGTATGTACTTATCAATAAAATTAAAAGTTAAGATCAGCCCTCCTATTACGTAGCATTGCACTCTATCGAGTGAAGCATTAGACGACTCCCAAGTGTCAAAATATGTATATATTTGACAGCCGAAGAAGCTTAAAAAAAGTAAAAATCAACGTCACGCAACTCAGTCTATTTATTCTTACTTGTCCAATTGAGTAATCAAGATTCTAACCTTAAAATTGAGATTAGATACCTAAACTAGACATTTTCTCGCAAATTCATGAACTATCATGAACTATGTTTATAAAATTGGCAGCGTGTTATCTAAAAGAGTGTTCCAGGTTACTTCATTTATGGAAATATGGCAGTTTTGGACTAAAAAGTCACAGTTTAAGGGTAGAATCTTGTTTACTAAATTGGACAAGTAAGAATAAATAGACTAATAATGCCCCTGGTTATGGCAATGTGTGCTAAGCAAAGTGACACATAAAATTCTTTTGCATTTTAAATGGAACAACTTATTTTCAGTTGAGACCTCTAGTCACAATTACATACAGGCAATATATACCTATAGATAATAATTCTAAACCACTTTTTTTCGAATCATGTTTGTTTCCAAGTTGTGTGACGTCATGGCAGAGTTTTCTGACTTTGTAATATAAAAATGCAATCATAGCAGTCGATGCCCAGAAAAGTTGAAATTGTGACTTAATATACATTATATAGGTACATATGTCGGGGCACGATCATAAGTGACCAATCGTTTATGTGTGAACGAGCCCGACCAACGTTAATCTGTGCCAGTACCTTATCTGTATTAATGTGAAATGTCAGTAGCACGATTTCCCGCCACTGTTATTATTCAATCAACGTACCTTTTTGGTCTCGGCTTCAATGGCGGACATGGCAGCCTGTTGGGCCGCCTGCGCCTCCATTCGCTCCTGCGCTTGCTTTTTCGCCTGTTCTCCTCTGAAATAGGTAATAAATATAGTAAAAAGGTAATAAATATAAAAATAGGTAATAAACCAAATAGGCAGTGTAATTGAAACTCATTGTGTATAGAACTAATTCTTATTTCTCTCGCACCTTATTATTCTTTCTTTGTTGACAGCTGTCTTAATTTTTGGTTATTGTTCTATGCAAAGAGTATATAACCACCTATGTATTTTTCCGATGTAAATATCCGTGGTAAATACGAAATAAAATAACAACGAAAATCCAAGTTATCGCGCTTAATCGAAGACGAGGATCCTTCCTCGTCCCCTTTGAGGTAGAAAACACTCAAAACTCTATGTCAAAACTGAATCGATTAATCAGGTGGTATTCATCCACTGCTGGACATAGGCCTTCTGCGGTCATCCTCATCCAGCCGCTGCCAGCAGTCTGTCCCAGATATTCGTTCCATTGAGCTAGTGAGCGTCTTACGCTGCCTTTGTTTTGAGTTCAAAACAAAATTCTTATATAGTGCGCGCATTCGCTAAATATTCGGATCCGTGCATATCTACAGTATTGCCGGGCTCGGTACATCAATATGTAGGTCCGTGAAACTGAAATCGAATTATAAACGTTTCCTATACCTAATCAATCCGTCGATAGACAACTTTACCCCCAGTTATCTACCGACGAGACTTTTGTAAAATGGATTACGGTAAAATGAAGTTTTAATTTGTCTGAACAAACTTTGAATGTGGCTAGAAATACATTTAAGGCCTGCTAAAACAACTTTTCAATTTCCCTAAAAGCAAAGATTACTTTGAATTTCCCTAAAATCAAGGATTACTTTGAATTTCCCTAAAAGCAAAGTTAACTTTGAATTTTCCTTAAATCAAAGTTCACTTTCAATTTCGCCGAAAGTAACTTTAAACACTCCTAGCAAAAAAACTTTGTACGCAAACTTACCCCAATAGGTCGATGAGTGAAGGTGGCTGTTGCTCGTCCGAGTGCTCGCCCCCCTCCTCCACCACCGCCTCCCCCTCCTCCCCGCTAGACGCCGGGGAAGTACCCGGGGACTCGTGAGGTTTCATCTGGATCCTGTGGACAGATTCATCTGCAAAGTCTTCTCTACGAAATAAAAAATAAAGCAAGCAGGACCAAACTCGGTTCTTTGTTGAATGTCGGTCCCACCTGTTTAGTGAAGTCAAATCAAATCAATTTTATTGCAACGTAAAGAATTTACGTTCGATATCAACCTTGGTATGTCCCCACTGCTGGGGCACGGGTCTCTTGCTGCATCGCAGGAAGGTTACACCATACTCCACCACAGGGCTAAGTCCGCGTTGGAGTATTGTACCTTATCGTGCCTTACTTTCAGAAGTTATCAAGCCGTCCATATGGCCTCTGACTTGGCTTAACGACTGCTATTACATGACAACCGGCACCAACGGCTTAACGTAAAGGCAAAAAAAACACATTCTGTTTTTGAAATCTCAATGTACAACGTAAAATGTAAGCCGCTGCCGTTGGGCCGTAGTGGAGTCTAGAAAAAGGCAGAGGGAAAAAAAACCCCACTCTGTCTGAAGTCCTCTTGTACTTCACTAGCCACCTATACGTAGGATAAGATTCCATGATTGGCGTCGATAACTTTAAATGCCAAAACATTAGTTTAGTAGTTTAAACTAGGGAAAACATAGTAGTTTATGCTCAGCAGTCGTTTGCAGCAGTTGTCCATGTTTAGATTACTCGTTTTAAAAACCTATTTAGAGGCTAAAAATTCCACCCACCTCTGGCTAACCGTAACAGCGCTCTCCCAACTGAGCTAACGGGTAAGTGCCGGCATCAGCGAAATTTCGAACCTCTTTACAATATTCTCTGTATTATTTACAGGCAGCGACATCTGGCTGAAGTAATTTGCATCACTTACAGCCCCGAGTACCGAGTACTTTACAGTTAGGTTTTACATCGGAATGATATCGCTGTACCCACATGATTTCTCGTTTTTATTTCTGTCTTTAGTGATGTTTTTCTGTTTACTGCACGCTTGGTGATTAAGCCCATTCACTGAATCTGACAGAAGGCATGTGAGAACACTTACTGGCCACTTTCTTCCTTGGAGATGTCAAGACCGAAGGCCGAGACCTGCATCTGTCCAGTGTCATCGGCCGCTGGCAATGCTGGAAGGTGTCTGCTGGGACCTGGGGTTGAGAACAACTGGCTTAGTATTTAATTAATTAGGTTTGCAAAATATGCGTTGAATGTTAATGGCATGGCACTATAGAGATTTTGAAGTATATTTCTATTATAACGTCGTTGATATTGCAAAATGTCATAATATGAGACAAAACATGATTTTTCATCTAAATTAAAGGAACATTTGATTTCAGTGTAAGTTATAAGACATTTAAACCTCAGCCCGATTACTACGTACGGATTACGATGTCTTGCTATCTTTATAATTTTTAATTTTTCATACAAATTTTATGTAAGAACGAAGATATTTTTTCTTTGTTCAGGTCCAAAATATCCCTTTCACAAAATGTCTACTGGGTCCAGAATGTCCCTTTCCTAAAATGTTCCTTCCCAAAATGTCCCTTTCTAGAAATGTCCCTTCCCCAAAATGTCCCTCTCCCAAAATGTCCCTTGCTCAAAATATCCCCTGATTCCAAAATATCTGGAGATTGTATTATTTTTACATTTTCGCCATTTATTATATAACATTTCGGACCCGATAAATAATAATATTAGCTTCCACGCAACACAATCCCTTGTCCTGGAGTGTCGATCCCTTTTTACTGGGCGTGGAAGTTGGATAGAAGTTCCGGTAGTGTCATTGGCGTATTGGAATATTGAATTCCTATGTCGCCTTAGCGTGGCTTTAGCGCACGAGACTGTCCCTAATTCCGCCAGCAACAGTGGGAATTCAATTAACTAGTCGTCAGAAACCGTCGAACGAGACTCGGCCTCCAGGTAACCAATTCTCACTTAGATTTCAACCCTGTATGTCTCACTATCTGTAGGCACGGGTCTCTTCCTGCGTTGCAGAAAGATTAGGCCATACTCCACCATGGGGGCCAAGTCCGGGTTGGTGGAGTTTGTTGACAGTGGCGGGTCATACTGTCAGAAGTTATCAAGCCGCTCACATAGCCTCTGACATGGCTTTACGGCTGCCATTACGTGACAGCCAGCACCCACGGCTTAACGTGCATTGCGAAGCACGGAAGCGCTCGGAAAAATGCCCTTAGCGGTAGTAACGGGACGGTCACCCATCCCGAACCTAGCCGCGCCTGTTGTTGCTTAACTGGAGTGATTGATTCTAATCACTCGGTCCGACTAGGCCACGAGCGCTTCGTCACCTTCTCACTGCATTACAAAATAATTCGTGGCTTACGACTTGAATTCTACATAAAAAGTCGAGCGTCAGCCAAAATCTGAATTCTGAACGGCATGCTAGATTGAATTCGAATGAGAAAATGTCTAATGACTCTGTCAAGTTATCCTATTTTCATGCGACAAATGTCTAAAGCCGCGTTTTGACGGTCTTGGTACGCTCGGACCGAGTGCGCCATCCGAGTAAACTAATGCTTCTGATTGGACGGTTTTTCGTGACAACATCAAAATAGCCAATCAGAAGCATTAGTACTCGGATGGCGCACTCGGACCGAGCGCACTAAGACCGTGAAAGCCTGGCTTAAGCATTCGAATATTTTGCGTTTACAAGACTCGGCTCCCTGGTACCAAACTTGGATACCCTGCGACATGATAACCTGGCATGGACATAACACGCATGGAAATTTCCAGCGGGCACCGAACCGACGACGATGTGTTTTGTTTGTCAAGCGTGTTATGACCGTGGTGTGTGGAAGATTTTGTTATTATAAAATGTCTAGCTGCAATGGATCTCCAATCATATATCTCATATATAATCGTCATATGAAATATAAATAAAATGATGCAAGGAATGCGCTGGTTGGATGTTTGTCAAATTAATACATTATCGTCAGTCAGGGCCATATTTCACAGACCTACAATTCATGGTTTACTATGACAATTCAATGTACATTGGCGAGTAACTATTGTAATAATCGGCGAATGAATGAAAGAAAATTCTTTATTGCACTAAAAAATAATTTGTATAAGGGCGAGCTTAAAACTAAATAGTATTTGCTTCTAGCTAACCCCCGTTGTTGTGTAGTGCCAGAGGGTAGTGCCAGAAAAAATAAAAATCGACTGATCGAATCGATTGATCGGTTATTAATGACAAGTTCGTGAATAGTCAGTAAAAGACAACATTCAGTTAGAATGCGTTTTTGTGTGGTTACGCCCCAAAGGCAGGTTTTAGTTATCGAAAAGCCATGACAAAAAAAAAAGTACACACCTTTGCTTAATCTGTAAATTAGTGCTCACCGTCTACTAAACGTCCCATCGACAGTTAATTCGTTTTTATTAGACGTAATTTATTTTAGAACCTGAGTGTCTAAGTGTTCAAATACCTCAGCGCTTCAAATTGCCAATCCGCGGTGGGCACGCGCGGTAATTAAGCCCTCGCTGTCTCTTAGAGAGACCTGCGCCCTGCAGTGGGACGTTTCTAGGCTACGTATTAATTCTATCCAAGAATACGAGCAGCCCGATGGTCCGACGGCATAGTTGAGTCGGCGGTGGCTCCATGGAGGCGGATGGCAAGGGACCGTGAGAGATAGCATTTGGAGGAAAAGGCCTTTACCCAACAGTGGACTGCGGTGGGCTGATGATGGTCACATGGAAGAATAGTCAAGAACGGAATGGAAGCAGCTGAAATGGAATTGAATAACCAAGAACTAGAATCAAGATTATCGACTTCGGAGCCGGTAACAGCTGAAATGGAATTGGGCAGGCCAAGTAAGCTTTATGGGCCCTGATAGGTGGCCAAAATTGCCACAAACGTTGCCGACCCAGTGGTAGCGAAGCGGTAGAAAGCCAGCTTCTCAACTGGGAGATCGTGGCTTCGAATCCCGGCGAATACCACTTGGTTTTCAGTGCATTCGTGATGTTATAGTAGCAACGACACCCGCTATCGGTAATGGAAAACATACCTCAGCGCTTACTACGTACAATGGCCCAACAATCCCAGGTCCAACTTGTCCGACCCAAGCGAAGATGGCGGGACGACCTCACGCTTTTTCTCTGCTTGGTTGGAGGTGGCCACGAACAGGGAGGAGTGGAGAGCCAAGTGAGAGGCGTATGTCCAGCAGTGGGATACAAACGACTCTCCACACGAAAAATTTTGTCTTTTAACTGTCGATATCGATTTAGCGATGGAACGTTTGTTGGAAAGTAAGAAAAAGTGCGCTGACTTTCATTGTTTATATCAAATAGAGTAACAAACCCCTTTTCAAGCCACGATACAGGGTGTCAAAAACTGACCAGGAATATCTACCTATCTTTACTCATACCGAACATTAGAGCCATCTGATATGATTTTAACTGATAAAAAGTGTTCTTAAATTCAAGTATAGTAAAAGGCTTTAATGCTTTTATCAATAAGGCCGCCAATTGTACCTACTATGTATATTTGCAATTGTTTGGTATATGTTGTTTTTCCAGTATACAATAAAGAATATTCTTATCTTATCTTTATTGTACAACAAAAAAATATATTATTAATATAAAAAACATTTTATAGGTATATATATAAAAAAAAAAAAAAAACATTAATTTATTTTTTGTACGACAAATGTCTTACAGAAAACATTAATTTATTTTTTGTACGACAAATGTCTTACAGCTTAGACCCATCTTTTCGAAGGAACCATTGAATGGACCACTAAATATAGAGGTTGCCTGGAAAAGATAGTTGTTGCGAATTGCAAAGCAAATATTCACTATATTAACTTAATTCCGGATTCACTCGCTAGATTTTTTGTCGAAAGAGTCCGAACTGATTATCGCCCCGCAATTAAGTTAATAATATGTAGTTACGAAATACTTTGTATAGCGTGGCCTAAAATAAGGTTGAAAATGCTTATTAACCCCCTCAGTCCCAACCTTGAAAATAATAATAAATATCTTTTTTTTATGTTATATTCAAGGTTCAGTACTCCTACACCTCTTCAGTACTGACCTTGAAAATACTAATAGATTTTTATTGCTATTTTCAAGGTTAGGACTCCTCCTACACATCCTCAGTAGTGATCTTGAAAATAACAACAGATTTTTATTGTTATTTTCAAGGTCAGTACTCAGGTGGTAAAGTATTTTTTTTATAATAATTGGTCAACGTTTTCCAGTTATGTTATTCGTTAGAATAAAAGTTAAGCCAAAAGTAGTGAATGTAAAATAAAACATCGAATTTAGAATAAAATTAGAGTTTTACGAAACCTGCGTTTGGCGACTCTTGTGCTAGTATGTGTGACGATTGTTGTTTATTCTTGTGTGTGTTATTTGCACGATTAAACTTGAGTCCCTCCGACTGTAGTTTAATCGCGTGATTAGTTGTGTCTGATCACAATTGTCGTACAATCCACCGCAGACTCATCTTGAATTAACGGTTTTTTTTTTAATTATCCGCCGCCCTTTATACATTAATTTATTCTTTACTCATTGAAATAATAATAACTTTCAGAAATGTTATATTTTTAACAGTATATTATCGAATTTAATTTTAAAAGAATAGTAGATTAATGTGATCAGACACAATTCCCTATATTAGCAGTTCCCAAATAGTTTCTTCCTAATCATCTTCTACCGTGAATGTCTTCGATAGAGGAATACATTTTATTTTTTGATTAGAGTCGATGCAACTTATTTTAAACTAAATTTCCGTTGAAATTTGCTACTAAACCCTTATATAGATATAAAGTTAAACGACTCGGAGTTATGTGGTCATCCGCACCATAAGTTGGAGATAATAGTGCTTCAAGAACTAGAACCATCCTGTCTTTTCGATCATCTCAATAGTGATAATTGACATGATCGATATCAACCCTCGTAAGTCCCTACTGCTAGGGCACGGGTCTCTTCCTGCATCGCCGGAAGATTAGGCCATCTCCACCACCGGGGCCAAGTCCGGGTTGGTGGAGGATTGTAAGACAGTGGCGAGCCTTACTGTCAGAAGTTATCAAGCCGCCTTTAAGGCCTCTGACATGGCTTAACGACTGCCATTTCATGTCAGCCGGCACCAACGGCTTAGCGTGCCTTGCGAAGCAGGAAGCGCTCGGAAAACATGCCAGTAGCGGTAGTCACGGGACGGTCGCTCATCCTGTACCTGACCGCGCCTATTGTTGCTTCATTCAAATGATTGATTCCAATCACTCGGTTTGACTAAGCCACGAGCGCTTCATTGACATGATCGAGAGACAGATCTGATACTTGTTGCTGAAACGATCTGTATAAGACACGATTTTTCATTGGTGGCGCTAGTATCGATTCTTTTAATCACTTGACGAGGACAGCGCCATCTATTGCATGTCATAGTAATTATAACATACAACGCCATCTTAATACTCACAAAGGTACCAGTGACGTAACCATGGTAAATGAATCTGTGATTCTGAATAAAAACTACCAACGAAACTAAGGAAATACCTCAAGCTTTAGGATTTTGCTCCCACAAATCTTCTAGATCCTTGCAGGCAGGATCGATCGATTATTTTGTTTATTATCTACACTGAGCCGCAAAACTAAGTACCTACTACACCTTTAAATATATTTTAAAGGTGTAGTAGGTACTTATGTTTATTCTGAAGTATAAAAAATAGATTTTTTTTTCAGACTCTTCATGTTCGTTCTTCGACAGACTTTTCGAGTCTTTTTTATTTCAAAAGTATATCTTGTGCACTTAAAAGTAGTTGCAATTTTAAAACTGTGACACAGTCTGATAGTGAAGACAAGTTGTATACAGAGCAGGAAGTAGTTTTACACTCGTGTGCTTTCGGCGAAAACCGAAGCCTACTCTAGAGGCCGAGGTACACTTGTTATAAGACACTATTTATGTATGTATATGTAGATATTTATTTAGAGTATTTAAGTATGATTTATGTAAGTTTATTATTAGGTACGTATACGTACTTTTGTCTATTAATATTCGTATTTGCACCGGCTACCCGTATCTATTTCTCCTCGGCAAATTCTCCAATTTGAGGTTGCCTGGAAGAAATTGCTTTTAGCAATAAGGCCGCCAATTGTATTTGATCTTTTGTATCTGCCGTTTTTGTAACTATTTTTCCGGTATACAATAAAGAATATTCTTATCTTATCTTATATTCTAAGAGCTAACAGACTGTACCAGTTATATATTAAACGGGTCAAATCGCGACTATATATTAGGTAAAACGTAATTACCTTATTTCCCGACGTTTAATATATAACTAAGCATGAGTATCGCGAATCATTAAGGAATACTACATACATGTACTAGCTTTGCAGGCCAGTGTATATTGTAAAGTTAGTTCCTAGTTCAACAACTAATTGGGAACCGCCGTCCTACCAAAGCAGAGCTGAAGCGTCACCACAACTCGGTACCTCGTCCGCGGCATGTGTCTTACTTTGGGGTGCCATCAACCTGAGCTTCAACTGACCGATTTTCTCCTCCTCAGTGGGCTCTGGCGGCGGCTCCTCGACTTGGGGACCGCGCATTAGCCCGAGTAATACGCCGAATATGTACCTGGGTTGGGATTGAGGAAAGTTTCTATAATAATAAATAAATATTCATGGACAGATCTACACAGATCTCGTTAGCCCTAAACTAAGTACAACTAAATGACTTGTGTTATAGATGCTACAAGATATACAAAAAATAAGAAGATAACATCCAAGACTCGAGACAAACAAGACAACTTTTAACTTTTTTAGACAAATTTTAAGTTACCTTTTTGGCTTTACATTTACGTATTAAGAAATAGCTATGATGATTTCAACCCTTTGTATGTCCCCACTGCTGAGGCTCGGGTCTCTTCCTGCATCGCAGGAAGGTTAGGCCATACTCCACCACGGGGGCCAAGTCCGGGTTGGTGGAGGATTGTAAGATAGTGGCGGGCCTTACCGTCAGAAGTTATCAAGCCGCCCATAAAGCTTTTGACACGACTTCCACAGAATAAGTAGCTAGTATAGTACAAAAATATACTTCAAAAAATCAAAAGTGGGAATAAATCAGAGAAAGATCGAAAACATTAAAAAAGAGAGAAATATGCTATAACATAGGTAAAGTACCAACTATTTACCTGTTAAAACAGAAGGTTTGATGAGTATTACTAACTCAAGAATAACTCTAGCGGATATGGTGATTTAGCGCTTAGAAAAGATAAGTTAAGAATGTGCTAAGATATAGTTAAATAAATTTATCACAAACAGAGATAGAACAACGAATTAAAGTAAGAAGGACATATGCTGTCGAGTCTAGCTAGGACGATCACTTCACGGGACAAAATACATTATAGGTACATAAAAAAACTATGCACATGACATTAAGTAGGTAAATAGTACATAAATACATAAAAAAGTCGGAATTACCAATGACTGTGCCAAACCAAACCAAAGTTGCGTGAAATACAATAAGGAGAACATTGTATAATCATGAAAGTAGTAAACTGCAAACGTACTCTTCAATGCACGAAATACAACATCTATAAACACCATCCAATCCAATTTACACCAATAATTAGAAAGAAATAATTAAGGCGCCACGACGTGCTATTTAGCACGCACCAATGGAAAAAATCATATATTCTTTTATAACGCGTTTTTGGAAACAGTGAACATCATAAATGTTCATAAATGTTCATTTCGATGTTAAAACCTAACTACAAAGTAGTTAGGTGATCGGGGCTGCAAGTGATGCAAATTACTTCAGCCAGATGTCGCTGCCTGTACGTAATACAGAGAGTATTCGTAAAGAGGTTCGAAATTGCACTGATGCCGGTGAGTCGCCCATTAGCTCAGTTGGAAGAGCACTGGCACGGATCGCCAGAGGTCGCGGGTTCGAATCCCGGCATGGGTGGAACTTTTAGCCTCTAAATGGGTTTCTTTGGATTTTCCAATTGCATCGAAATTGGCCGGCTAGTTAAAGAAATTTAAGACACTTAAGCAGTCTTTAAATAAGTAAATAAGACCCTTATCGACCCCGCAATAAAACTCAAACTCACCTAACGACAACCAGCGCGCCGTATCCGATATAGTAGAACATGTAGAAGAACATCTTGAAGAAACCGACGGCCAACTCAGCCGGCGGCATTTGCTGCATGTCTGCGATTTTCTGCTTTATGTTAGCGGGCGACAGAGATGAGAATGCCGTGGCGATGCCGTCCTTGATTGACTGGATGCCGCGCCGGAATGGGTCTTTGCCGGCTCTGGGGAGGTCAATAGGGATTTAGGTTTAATATAATAGAATCTTTGACAAAGTGATGAAAATATACAGATACTTTTCTCAAAATTATGTTTGTCGATAGGCAACTTTATACAATTGAAAATAACTTATAGTAAACTTTACTTCGCTTGAAAACTACCAGGCAGTGGTATATTCAATTCAATTTATTTCAACGTAAAGAATTTACATTCTGTTTGGTGAATGTCAAAGTACAATGTAACATGAAAGTGAAATCCGCTGCCTTCGGGCCGTAGTGTAGTGGAGAAAAAGGCAGCGGGGAAAAAAAACTCCACTCTGACCATCTTTTCTCAAGTCCTCTTAAATCAAATACATTAGACACCACCTATACGTATAAGATTCCATGATTGCCATTAATAACTTTAAATGCTAAGGCATTATTCAATTGTTTTACATAGGCCGTGAAAACATAACAAGTGCTGCGGCCAGACATACGAACAGCACTCGTATAACAGTTACAACCTTAAATTGAACCTTATGACATTGACATAGAGTCCAAAACCAATGACTAATTTGTACAAATTCTGCCCTTTAAAGGGTTAAGTTTAAATTCTAGCTTGTAATAAAAAAATGCGTATTAGTTCTAAGTGACAACGAAGGGTTAAATACAATATCTTCTTGTTAGTACTACATTCTACTCGAAACAATTTTCATTATTTTAATGCCACTGATAATTTAGTTGCAAATACGCCCTGCGGTCTATAGGTAAGAACTAATCAAATCAAGACGGTTATGTTCAAAGTAGCACAAAAATTGCGACTTGATGTACTTTACAAGCTAAACAAGGTGTCCATTTCAAAATCTAGAAAAATTCAATCTCAATCTAAGATGTTTCTATAAATCCTATGAAACTTAAGCCTAAGCTTTTATTCCTGACCTTGAAAATGACAATGGTTTTCGATTACTATTTTCAAAGTCAGAAATTGGGAGCGTAACGGTCTTACTAAGAAATAGACAAGTGAAGACTTCGCCTTCAATGTAAGTCCAAACTGAGTTTTTGGTGGATACCTGTCATCGTCATCATCTCCCAAGTACATGTAGGCTGCCTCCCTATTCTTCGGACCCCCACCGCTCTCCTCGGACGCGGCCATCAGTCCTGACGCGTGCGTCATTTCAAAGATGGCGTCCTCGCAAAAGTTGACGAAAGCTTCCAGTTTCTCTTTGTCACCGCCCTCCGTTACAATGCTATAGAAGAACGCGCGCTTGGATTCCTGCAGGGTACAAAGAGATTTGTATAATCAATTGGAAAATGTAATGGTGCAAACCTTTTTACAACACTCTTTAATATATCTTCCATTCTGTCCTTTCATGTTCACATTAAAAATTAAAATTACGTCACCAATTCTAGATTTTTTTTCTGCATTCATGTCTTCCTAATTCATCTTTGACAAAACAAGACGACTGACAATAATCTTGTTCTTACGAATTATAAATTTTTCCTATTTTATCCTGATCAGTGTTATTTGTAGTTTTTTTAAAATAAATGCTGTATTAAAGTCGTATACATATTTTATAATTATTCACCACAAGAACCTTGCACTGGCGCCCAACGTTGGCCGTTTTAGTTTAGGGAAAAATTTAAATAGGATGTTGCTAACACCGATCGACAGAACCTTTTGCAATTGCACATTACCCACGTGAAAATGCAAAGAGTATAGTGATTCAGTGATATTAAATTTTGTGGCACCTTGATCTGAGGCTTCTCCCACTGTTCGATGTTGGACTCCTTGATCTCGAAGTAGACACGCTCGATGCGCTTGCTGCCGCCCATGATCTCGATACGGCCGAGGAACGGCTCGAAGTAGTTGAGCACTGAGCCAGCGGTCTCCAGGAAGCGGGCTAGCCTGTTGGTAGTAGTGTAAAATATGTAAACATGAAATTGTTGCAAAAAAAATATTGCGTACAATATACATACATCTTATAAACTCGGCAGTGGGATGAAGGAGTGTAGAATTTGTAAACATATAATAGCAATTTTCTAGTTTGGTCTTAATTTGAAAATATTCCGGTTGTAATTTTATTGTAATTAAAAAATTGTTATTTTACGTACCAAATAAAAATGCGTAAAATACGTTGAAAATAAAATTATGAAGTGTACGATATGTAATCATGAAATTGATTTGGAACTAGTGCAAGCTGATAGTTAATGCCCTGTTACTTCTTTCAATGTTTGTCATACTCAACCAACTGAAAACTGCAAATGAGGGCGCAAAATTACAGCCTTGCTATTAATAAACGCGCCCGAAACCTTCATACACGTATAATTACAACAATGCTGGCTAGCTGTACTGTACTCGATGTGACAGAGTATTCAAGACGAAATTCGGTTTTGCTAGCCGTATAAGAGCCCATCTAAGGAGAAAGCTTTGATCGCATTTTCAGATACCACGCAGAGGACATACACACATTAATAAAAGCAAACAAATTTTATTCTTCGTCTTCGACGAAGAAGAAGACGAAGAATGAATGAATGTGAACAGCAACATCCATCAGGGATATAAGAGTGAGTACATATATGTATCTAGCCAGTACCACTTACCTAGGTTCATTGGGCATGTGTTCCGATAGATTAGTGAGCAGCACTGCCAAGTTGAAGCCGATTTCCTTAGCCGGCTCGTGGAAGCGGTCACAGAACCCGATGTAGTCCAGTTTGCCGTCGTGATTAGTTTCACAGCAGGCCAGCAGGAATTCTATCTCCTCTCTAGACAAAGTGTTGAAAACGGTTGCAAAAACGATTAAGTTATGTGCCGAATAATACAAATCATTACAAAGTACCGAAAACTGGGAAAAAAGAAATATTGGAGAGATTGTTTAACCTTGGTTGCAGGATTTACACTCTCTGTCTCTCTCTCTCTCTCTGAGAAAGGCCAGTGCCTTGTAGGTGTACGTATGTAAGATTACCAATATGTACCCTAACGCTAGATTTTACATACCTAAATCGCAGATTTTATTGTACACCTTCCCTTCAATTTTGCTTGTATGTATATCAGTGAGACGAAGATCATGTTGTGTTTTTGTGATTTGATATTTTTTTGTGATACAAACATTTTGTATTTTTACATTTTGTACTACAACAATATTTATTATCAAAGTAAACAATAGGAAAACGCACTGAACAGTAGGAAAAGCAGCAGCAATACCAATAATTTATCTACTAAGCACAGTGTTGAATCCACTTGGTAG
Organism: Yponomeuta sedellus; assembly: GCA_934045075.1. Classification (NCBI taxonomy): domain Eukaryota; kingdom Metazoa; phylum Arthropoda; class Insecta; order Lepidoptera; family Yponomeutidae; genus Yponomeuta; species Yponomeuta sedellus. Next base: position 9,088,090 of record OW203747.1, read on the forward strand.
ACTTGGTACTTGGTACACACAATTGGTAGAGCGCTGGTACGGATAGCCAGAGGTTGCGGGTTCGAAACCCGGCATGGGTGAAATTTTTAGCCTCTAAATAGGTTTTTAAATTTGTTCCTTAGCACGGGCTAGTGCATTAAAAATAAAAATAGTGTAAGTTCAGTGTTATGTTTTCCTTTCTGTTTTTACTTCTATTTCCTCACGGAGGAACAAACTCTGGTCCCTTAATTTTAGATCTAGCAGCGCCATCTAGTGACAGGTAGCAAAACTAAAACGTTAAGCGTCATCTAGTGACTTTGAAGGGGACTTCTAGAAACATAGTTCGGCACTTTTAGGACTTCTCTGTAGTGAAGGGTGTGTGGGCCGCATTTTATTACGTGGCCCAATAAACTTACGGCGTATAGCTTTTCTGCTGCTCCATCTTCTCCTTGAAGTCTTTGGGCAGCACCCAGCCGTCGCTGTTGGCGTCAATCTCCTGGAAGCTGGCGCTCGAGGTGAGGTCCTTCAGCTTGAGGAACATGTCGAAGTATTTCAGGATCAGCTCCACGTTGGAGGCCGACTCCACGAGCGTATCCACCATCTGCTTGCCGATAGTGCCTGGGGTGTGGAAATTCATTGTTGGGACATTGTCCGTAGCAAGCGCTGAGTAGGGTAAATACGTTAGACGCTAGGGTTTCCTCACGATGTTTTCCATCACTGTTACTTACTTACTTGGTTGGAAAACGTGTAATTTGTGTGGCAATTAGATTGCCGGGCTTATACGAGTATCTCCGTGTGAAGTGTGAGATAAGTTCCGGGACGGATCCCGTATTGACAGTTTTGGCGTCGGGCGACGGATAGCCCGAAACAGTGAATATATATTAGGTGAAACACGGTGTCGTGAAAGTGCAATGCCGGTAGGTAGCTTTCTGGTGAAAGAGCTCTTGGGGATAGACGGGGAAGTCTAGGGATCCCCAAACCTCAGTGCACCCATCCCGGACGGCGCCGGCTGCCAAATCGAGAGGCGTCGACGCGGACAGACTTTGTAAGTGTTAGCAATAGTTTTTGAATTAGTTTTTAATTGAGTCCTTTACCCAACATTTGCTGGTGTACATGCAATAAAGAATATTCTATCTATCTACTTCACAGTGAGTGGTATTGCTATAAGAATTTTAATGTAATGCGTTCTTTAATGGAACTCAGGAACCTAAGATATTGGTATGTGCCTAGATTCGAAAATACGACCTACCGAATCCTCTCCGAGGTGAAGAATTTAAGGTAAATACAGGCAATACCCGATTAAGCCGTCTTGTCAGTCTATTTAAACAGTTTTAGTCACGACCGTCAGTGAATGAATGGTCTGTGGTGGGCAAAGGTTCCAGAGTGGTGACCACAGAATGGCAAACCCACCAGCTCGCTGATCTGAGGCAGAGTTCGGATAGCTGCTGGACGAGGATGGCCGAGGACAGAAAGAAGGGGCTTACCGGGGGGGAAACTTTTGTCGCAATATGCAATGATTAATACATTTATTTATTTATGAACTACAATATATTACTAATTATTTAAACAAAACATCTATAAAGTAATGAAAGTGAACTTTTTTTAATTTATTTATTAAATTGCCCAACCTTACAGTGTTAACTAATTCGTTGAACAATTAAATTTTTCGACTGTAATAAACTTAAGTAAATAATAGCTTGAGTAAATATTTAGCAAATTAAAAACACAGATTTTTTTATTTCATCTGCGCATTCACCCAAAGAGCAAAGAAATATATCAATATTTTCTGCAGTCTGGTTAAGGATTCCTATAGTTCTAGTGAGCGGCGCCTCGGCCAGCAGGTTTGTTTATCACACAAAAATAATAAATAATAATTATTCTTTCATTCACATGTTTGTGGTAAAAAGGAATGGCCTCAGCTCTATTGCCATGACTGGATGCGTAGCCTCGGCGCTGGTTTTCAGCACGTCTCTTTTAGTAACTTTTTAAAATCATATTATTACATATGCGCCATTACATAAAAAAGGAATAAATGAATGAGTGTATGAACTAACATACTAGTGAATGAATGAACGATTGAATAGATGAATAACGTAATGAATAAATAAATACATATTCATCGATCTTGTTAGCCCTATACTAAGTACAACTAAATGACTTGTGCTACAGGTGCTAACTCGACGATAGATTTAATACAATAAATACATAGATAACATCCAAGACCCGAGGCAAACTAGAAAAGTTCGTTTCCCAGTTTGACCCGGTCGGGGATCGAACCCAAGACCTTCGGTTTTATAGACAGCGCGCCAAACCGCTACGGCACCGAGGTCGTCAAAGTGATGATTCTTCGAGACTCACCGTTGACGACGTTTCCCTCCAGCATGGAGAGCATCATGGTGATCAAGTCCTTTGAACTAAGATACTAATATAGTAGCATAAAATTTACATACAAGTACATACATTGCTCTGGCCCCACACTAGTGAATGAATGAACGACCGAATAGATGAATAACGTAATGAATGTTAAAAAATCTATTAGAGGCTAAAACTTCCACCCATTTTGGGATTCGAACCCGCGACCTTTGGTTATCCGTGCCAGTGCTCTTCCAACTGAGCTAATGGGCGCCTCACTGGCAACAGTGAAATTCTAATCTCTTTATACTATTTTTATTTTAATGCACTAACCCGTGCTAACAGTGATATCATTCCGATGTAAAAACCTAACTGCAACGTAGGTAGTCGGGGCTGTAAGTGATGCAATTTACTTAAGCCAGATGTCGCTGCCTGTACGTAATACAGAGAATAGTGTAGAGGTTCGAAATTTCACTGATGCCGGTGAGTCGCCCATTAGCTCAGTTGGAAAGAGCGCTGGTTCACGGTCACGGGTTCGAATCCCGGCATGGGTGGAATTTTTAGCCTCTAAATTGGTTTCTTATCTCTTTACAATACTCTGTATTACGTACAGGCAGCGACATCTGGCTGAAGTAATTTGCATCACTTGCAGCGCAGAGCACCTACTTTGCAGTTAGGTAACATCGGAATTATCGCTGTACCCACATGATTATATTCTTTTTAAAGCACTAACCCGTGCTAATGACAATTTTAAAAAACCTATTTAGCGATTAAAAATTCCATCCATGCCGCTTTAGCCACAAAAAATAGGGGTTTTAAAATTATCCTTAGCACGGGTTAGTGCATCAAAAAGAATATAAACGTTTCCGAAACTTGTTTCGAAACTTTGGTTTTGAAAGTGGCCGAAGGGGTGGTTGTTGGAGCCTCACCGTTGACGACGTTTCCCTCCAGCATGGAGAGCATCATAGCGATCATCTCCTTCGAACTAACATACTAAAATAATAATATAATAATATAGGCCTTTTTGCATCTACTTAATGAGATGATTTATACAGCGTCCAGTGGTATCTTCACTCACACTAGATGGGTGAAGGGACCACTCCGACGCTGTAGTGCCTGGGACATGGTTTAATAGATGGTGTAGGCTTGCCCAGCACCTATACCATCCTGACAGCTTAGTCGGCCTAGCCCACAGGAAAGACTAGTCAATACGTGCGGAGCCAACCAAGCCGCGGGTTTCCTCACGATGTTTTCCTTCACCGTTAGCGTGTGGCATTGCGACTACAAATTCGCAAATGTACGTAACTTTGAAATTAAACAAAGTCATTGGTACACGCCCGCACTCGGGATCGAACATGGGGCTCTCGCTTGCCAGTTCTACCCACTGAGCTACCACCGCTTTTGAGCAACATACTAAAATAGTAACATAACATTTAAATACAAGTGCTCTGGCTCTACACTAGTGAATGAATGAACGACCGAATAGATGAATAACGTAATGAATAGTATTTTTGAAGGTTAACACGAGCACTAGACATAATTAAAACTGTTTTTATACGGATTAATGCTCGCTTATTACATTTTTGACGTTTCGGCACCTGAAAAAGTGCCGAAACGTCAAAAATGTAATAAACGAGCATAAATCCGTATAAAAACAGTTTTAATAACGTAACGAATGTTAATTGTTGGAGGCTCACCGTTGGCGACGTTTCCCTCGAGCATGGAGAGCATCATGGCGATCATGTCCTTCGAACCAATATACTAAAATAGTAACATAACATTTACATACAAGTACATACATTGCTCTGGCACTAGTGAATGAATGAACGACCGAATAGATGAATAACGTAACGAATGTTAATTGTTGGAGGCTCACCGTTGACGACGTTTCCCTCGAGCATGGAGAGCATCATGGTGATCATGTCCTTTTGCAGGTTGAGCAGCTCCTTGAGCAGGTCCACCTGCGAGGAGTGCTTGGACAGCTTGTCCTGCATGTGCGAGAACAGGAAGAGGAACCCGCCCACCGCGTCCCACAGCCTGCGGGTCACCAAGGGGGTTTGTTTTTTTAATTTGTACAGTAGGCACTGCCACTATTGATTTTGTGGCAATTTTTATTCTTTGGTTATTATTTACAATTCTCTGTGATTTTTTGAATTGAGTAGCGTGTCAATATAAATGGTTTTTATATATAAGGCTTAATCTAATGAGTTTTCTTTACATGTTAGGGGTATCGTAATATGTATTGTTCCTTCTTTTTATATATATATATGTATATATATATATATATATATATATATATATATATATATATACATATATATTTTTTTTTCTTTTTTTTTCACCAAGGGGGTTGGGTGTCGTCGTCAGGCTATACTAGTCCACTGCTGGACACAGCCCTCCCCCTAAAGAGCGCCACGTTGCGCTCTCATAGGGGGTAATGCCCATAATCCCCACGCTGGGCATGCGGGTCGGGGATCGCAGTTCGGTGGAATTGTACTGCAGGGGGCGCTGCTGCCCACCCCCCGGTTTCTGTCCCTTGGTCGCCTTTTACGACACCCGCTGAAAAAAGTAGGGAATTTCGAATAGCTTTTTTAGTATTCGTACTAGCTTTGTAAAATTTACCGTGTAAATAAGATATTAATCCAGGGTGTCAGTTAACACCATAACAAATTTTAATAAAATCGCTCCAGCCGTTTAGACGCGAACAAGTAACAAACATACACACTCACAAACTTTCGCCTTTCTAATAGTAGTGTGCTATATTCTGTGGTACTTAGTTATTTATCAACCCTTGTATGTCCCCACTGCTGGGGCACTGGTCTCTTCCTGCATCGCAGAAGGGTTAGGCCATACTCCACCACGGGAGCCAAGTCCGGGTTCGTGGAAGATTGTAAGACAGTTGTGGGCCTTACTGTCAGAAGTTATCGAGCCGCCCGTAAGGCCTCTGACATGGCTTAACGACTGCCCTTATATGATAGCCGGCACCAACGGCTTAGCGTGCCCTGCGAAGCATGGACGCGCTCGGAAAAATGCCACTAGCGGTAGTCACGGCACGGTCACCCATCCTGCACCTGACCGCGCCTGTTGTTGCTTAACTCTTCCAATCACTCGGTTCGCCTAGATCACGAGCGATTCGTGTAATTTCTATGTATATTCCGTGTAATTTCCATTTATATGTAAAATAAAGTATTCTCTATCTATTTATTCATATATTAGAGACCCTCAGTTCATCATCACGCCACCGCATTTCACCTGGAATGTGCGAGCGCCTGCTGGTTCTGCGTGCAGGGCCCCTGGATGACCTCAGTGAGCGTGTTGAACACCTGCGATGCCACGCCGATGGCCTTGAAGAAGTTGGCCTTGCCGGCCGGGTCGATCAGTTCCTGTGATATACAAAAGTAATTTAGACCTGGATACTTAAAAACTCGTGCGGAGCCCACAAAGGTACAGATTTCCTCGCGATGTTTTACTTCACTGTTAGCGTTGTGGTAATGAAATGAAATGAAAAGGTTTATTCAAAGTAGCACTTAAAACTGCGGCTTAATGAACGTTACAAATCAAACTAGGTGCCCATTTCAAAATCTAGATCATTTAGGAGAAAAAATGGACAAAAAAACTCCTAACTTAGTCTTTTCAAAAGTCCTTAATTAACATAGTTTACATAATTATTATAAACATAGAACTCATACATTGTACTGGCTTTAATTCCAGACCTCATTGTCATCTAAATAATCCTTTATGTTATAGTAGCCCTTTTGGCACAAAGTGTGCTTAACGTATTTTTTGAACCGCGATTCAGGCAAGCTTAATATATCTTCAGGGATTTTATTATAGAAGCGTATACAATGCCGGATGAAGGATGTATTAACCTTTGCCAGCCTAAATAGTGGGAACAAAAGTTAATGTTTATTTCTTGTATTTACATTGTGTTGGCTACCTAAAGTTTTAAAGTTACTGATATTTTTCCTAACGTACATAATGTTTTCATATATATACTGACTGGCAACTGTCAGGATGTTAGTTTCTTTAAAGAAATCTCTTAACGAATCTCTACTACCCAGCCTATAAATGAATCTGATCGCTCTCTTCTGCAAGACAAAGATGGTCTCAATGCTACTACGAAGTCGCAAATGTAAGTAACTTTGTAGTTTACTAGAATAAAGTTACATACATCTGCTCTGCATGCCCGCACTGGGAATCAAACCTGAGTCTCCCGCTTTCGAGCCCATTGTTTTACCTATCACCGCTATCAGACGATAGCCGACTAAGCAGTCAGTATGGCATAGGTGCTAGGCAAGGCACTGCATCTAAAAAAAATATCCTAGCCTTGCAGCGTTCCAATCACCAACCCGGACTTGGCCCCCGTGGTCGTTGTCGTAGTAGTCTATTGTGGTAGTTAAAATGAAAGATTAATTGGTATGGTCACAACTTGTATTTACGACGCGCTACATAATAGTGTCTCTTATTCTATTCGGTTATACGATTAAACAGGCTTACATATTAGGCATACGCACACAAACACTCAGACTTATAATAATATATGGTACCGTCACACACTACATACGGCATAACCTTCCTGCGATGCAGGAAGAGACTTGTGCCCCACCAGTGGGGACATACAAAGGGTTGATATCATCATCTGCAGCGTTCGAGTAGTCCATTCACTAATCTAGTGTGAGTGAAGGTGCCACTGGACACCGTGTAAATCATTCAATCAAATCATTTAAAATTGATAAAGAAATAGTATTATTTATTGCGTAACGAGAATGTCGAGCCACTCAGATTTTAGTATTGTGAAAGTATTTTTGTTGAGAAACTTTCATCAATAATTATTTTTTCAATTAAACATTTATTTTTTATTTTTAAGTGTCGGAGCTGCAACCGCTAAACTGAAGAGGAATTGGGCGGGCCACTTAAGCCGTATGGGCACCGAGAGGTGAGCAAAAATTGTCACTGACTGGATTCCGCGCGACGGATATTGCAAAGGCCGACCCAAGCGGAGATGGCGGGACGACCTTACATCCTTTCTGCCGGACTTGCAGAAAGTGGCCATGAACAGGGAGGAGTGGCAGGCAAAAGGGGAGGCCTTTGCCCAGCAGTCATGACTTCATCAATGACTTTTTTTCCTAACCTTTTTTGCAACAAAACTCCATCACTCGTATCTCATATAATCTCACCTTGCTAGAGTAATGCCAGTAGAAGTCCATGATGGACTCCTGGAGTCTCAGCAGGTAGTCAACAGTGCAGATGACCACGTTCACCGTTGTCGTGTTTCCGGCCTGGGTCCTCAGGTAGTTCTGCCATTCTGTCGTAAAATAACAACCATTTTTAACCAATTGTTGGCGACCGACACCGCCTTCTTTCTCTTTGGTTTTAGTTTAAATTCAAATATTGGTCAATATCTAGTGTTCTAAAACAATTGTAAATATTTTCAGTGACAAAGTAAACGTGGTACATACAAGAGCTCTCGGTATTTCATTTTTCGTCATCTTTTTCACCAATAATGAACCCGTTACTATGAAACTTCGGCGTTTAATATTAGGTGCTTACATATCAAATTGGCGTTTCGTCGTACTGGCCACTTTGATCTAAAATATCTCCTTTTTGGTTAACAATTCCAAATTCAAATTTATAATTTATATTAAGCTGGTATATTTGAGCTTCTAAAACAGTCATTCATTTGTTATTTTGCTCATCTGTTTTTTCTTTGGCGTCGCTCATCTCCCACAATGGAGAACTTGAAATATCGCTTTATTTAAGACTACGAGTTCCACAGTGGCACCAGTGCTGCAGAAACGGCTCGAAGGCTTAATTACAGGCTGTCAGCTTTTAGAATATACCTCGGGCTCTAGAGCAGGCTTCGGTTTTCGCCGAAAGCACACGAGTGTAATACTACTTACTGCTCTGTATAAAACTTTTCTTCACTATTTTGAAAGTTACACATAAAATTATGTGTCATGCTACTGCCGATATTTCTATTACACGAATATATCTAATAGTAGCCGAAGTATATTCTAAGAGCTAACAGTCTGTATGTGTTTGGTAGCGGTGCCGCAAAAGAAAACAAAGTGCATTTTTGGTTCCAACGTTTTATGAACTCACCCAAGTTGTGTCCCTCGCAGGTCAGCTGTATGAAGCGGAACAAGGCGCATGTGAACTCGGCGTCGTGCATGTTCTTTTCACCGGCCGCCCCCTCCAAGCCCACTCCGAGGCCTGGCGATCAAGTAAAAAAACTAGGTACTTCACAATTTTTTAATTTCAGTCCTTCATATAGACTATGTTATACATATAGTTGGTTGTCTGGAAGAGATCACTTTTAGTGATAAGGCCGCCGTCTGTACTCTTAGGTTAAGAAATATCTGTGTAATTTGCATTTTTATGTACAATAAAGTGTTCTCTATCCCTATCTATCGATCTATAGTCGGATTTCATATAGTCTATAACACTGCCGTAAATACGACGAATGATTATGATCTCATGTGTGACGGGAAAAAATGTCACTAGCTGTAGCCAGGTGTTGGATGGTCACCCATCCTGCACCTGACCACGCCTGCTGTTGTGGCCTAGTAGAACCCAGTGATTGGGTTCTACTAGGCCACAAGCGCTTGCCCCATGTTGGGCGCCATTGTAGTGTTGCACTTATATAAATAATAAAACTGGAACGACTTTACCTTTGTGTGAAAAAAAAAAAAAACTGGATAAAAATGGAATAGGCAGGTAAAAATACTCAGGTCTAGTTAAAATGTAAAGTAGTCATTACTACTTTACATTTTAACTGATGAAATCTCGAAAATGTGTGACATAATTTTAAATATTTGAAAACGATAGATAAAAAAAGAAATATAAAAAATGGCGTAAACAGGTTTGCACCGTTACACCCAAGCTACCGATGCTGGCCATCAACTCACCTTCAGCCTTGGTGTTTCTCTCGAAGGCGTCCAGGTCAAGCACGGAGCAAGAGTTCATGAGTCCAGCGATAGAAGTGAAGAAACCGACATCCTTCTTGTCTTTGAGGTGATTCAGCATACCCTGTGGTTAAAGATGGGCGATTGTGGTTAACTGGAAGAAAATACTTATTAGTATTAAGCTCGCCTATGTACAAACCCCCTTTTTTGTGCAATATATATTTTTTAATTTAATTGAATTGATTATGACGATACTTATTCGGAAAAAAAAAATTTTACTCCTCATTCAATCTATTATCCCGTGTACGTCCACTGCTGAGCAGCGACAACAGAATAATCTTGATGTACCTAGATGAATTCTGTCTCTACATAATATCTGTATTTCTTGCATATACTACGACTTTTATGTTTACGCGTCCAACTCGCTGGATGTCTGTTTTCCTTAGAACGATAGTACTGTACGAGTCAAAACAAGTTGGCGACGACTGCTACTCTTCTGCAACACAGTTTTTGAACTAGCGTGGAGGGTAGTTCTTAATGTTAAGCTGTTGCCGTTGTTTGTGGACCTTTGCAAAATATGCACCTACCGTCGAATATTTTTTACATTGTTAAGTATCTTTACAAGTTTTACATTGTTAAGTATATTTAAAAAGGTAGCGCGTTAAGTCTGTGCAAAAATATGACATAATACTTAAAGCAAAAAAACTATTTGAATTTGAATAAGAGTTTTAGAATTAGACTACAGTATAATTTCTCTAAATTACGTAGTAAAATTCATCATTTAGGACGGCCTCGGTAGAGCAGCGGTTTAGCACGTTGAATGTTAAACCGAAAGTCCCGGGTTCGATCCCCTGCCGGTCCAAACTAGGAAACGAACTTTTCTAGTTTGGCTCGGGTCTTGGATGTTCTATGTATTTATTGTATTAAATGTATCATCGAGTTAGCACCTGTAACACAAGTCATTAAGTTGTACTTAGTATGGGGCTAACGAGGTCTGTGTTATATTATATGTCAATGAATATTTAATAAAATAACTAATAAATAAATATTCATGGACATATTACACAGATCTCGTTAGCCCTATAATAAGTACAACTAAATGACTTGTGTTATAGGTGCTAACTCGACGATAAATTTAATACAATAAATACATAGATAACATCCAAGACCCGAGACAAACTAGAAAAGTTCGTTTCCTAGTTTGACCCGACCGGGGATCGAACCCGAGACCTTTGGTTTTACAGTCAGCGTGCCAAACCGCTGCGCCACCGAGGCCGTCAAATTATTATTTAATATTATTATTGGCTGCATGTTCAAATTATTGAATTATTGTTTATTGAAATAGTATTGCTTTGGATTTACATTAAATAAAAAAAATAAAATCAATGCTATTTTCAAACAGCTGTTGTAATTTTAATAAATTAAATTAGTAAAACCCGGTAATATTTAAGTATTAATAGTGTTAAATGTTAAATAATTGACGATCAAAACATACAAGTGTTATTCAAGTGTTTACCTGAGTAGTTCACTTGATCGACGAAACAGATAAACGGCGACAAACAACCGTTACTGGATGTAAACATTGGATGAAACGAACATTTTTAAGGGGAGTATATTGTTCTTATGGGACATTTATTACATTTGAACGTGTTTACTTCTTATTACATACAAATTACACGCAATAGAATTAGTAGAACGAGTTTCAATATACTTGAGTGGCAAACATTTGAAAATTTGCACTAATCTTGATCAACCCTCTATTTGAAAAGTATAATCAAAGTAATAGATTTAGATTAAATTTAACGTATAAACATAATAACTGAGTTAGTTGCATATCCCACAACTGTACAAAGGCATCTACTGTGTGTTTCTTCTGGAAATACTGACGTTTTTCCCCCGGTTACATTTCAGTAATCACACTACAATGATGACGCGTAAGAACACCGCGCGTGATAACGAGCAGCGCTTGAAGACAACGCTACTGGAACTTCAAGCAACGAAACAGCAATGCCAGCAGCTATTAGACGAGCGGGAGGAGAGTGAGCTCGAGGTTCAAAGAATTGTGGAAAAGAACACCAAACTTAAAAATGATCTTGCTGAACTGGACATCATCTGCGAGGACCTCCGTGGACAACGGGATGAACTCCAAAAAATTATTCATAAATATGATCAGTGCCGTGATACCCACGAAGTAGCCCTTCAGCGCATAAAGCTACTGGAATATCAGCTTTCTGAAGCGCATAAAGAACTCAGTGTGCTACATCAACAAAACCACGACAGAAAAGTGAAAATATATCATGTCTGTACAATGACTTAATAAGCAACAATAGCACTAGTTGTCTTTCCTCACAAACTGAATCCTCCCAACCCAAAGTGCCACTTCAAGGTTCCAACAAAATAAAACAGTACATTCGTACAAAAAGACATATTAAACGCATCAATAAAGCCTTGAAAAGCAATAACCAGATTATGAAGTACATGGGTATTAAAAAACTTAATATTAGTCTGCAGAAGGACCTACTGGGCAACACAATGGAACATCAAGTAATAACAAGTGAATATGAGGAAAAAATTCAGGATCTTCACTCCCACATTCATAGTTTAGAAAAATCACTCGGTGACTTAGGCAAGCAGTACACTGAGGCACAAGAGGAAATGGAGGCATATGCAGCAGAACTAACAGCCTTAGGTACATATAACATGGATCGATTTCAGTCGCTAAGCAACAAAATATCAGCGGGTTCTTCATGTGCATCTTGTAAAATTCTACAAGATCAGCCACCAGCATCAACATCATGCCTCACCACACGACTGCATGGCCCCACTGAGGATACAAGTCCAGCTGCGTTGCGTCTACCTCCAAGCACTACTGAGATAACTCACAGCCAGCCTGAATCAACCACCATTAGCATGACTGGCCCGGCAGTAAAACAAGAAAGGAGGACTGTAATCTTCTCTGATAAGATAGGTGCAGGGTTAGGTCCTTTGTTGAATGACAGGCTGACACAAAATGTGCTGAATAAATGCTATCCCCATTCAAGTTTTACTGACATTGTTAAAGAGCTGTTCAAAAGCCCAATACAGAACGACACAACCTACATTTTATTAGTAGGAAATAGCCAAGGTGTTAAAAAGACTGATATAAACAATATATTTGAATTATATGGTCAAGCTAAAGATGTCCAACCGTGGATGGGAAAATTAGTGTTTTGCGCTTTCCCATATTCTCAGTCCCTGTCAGCAAAAGAAAATAATGACATCCATAGCTTGAACATACACATTCACCATTTGACATGTCGTCATAGTGACATATCATTTTTTGATCTTAACAAATTTGTTAAGAATTACTTTTTGACGCGAGATACTGTGTACCTCACGAAAAATAGTCGACGTAAGTTAGCTACTTTGTTAGCTTACAATATTTTTGACTCTGTGGTTATAGGAATTATAACACAACCTGATAGGAATGACAACCGTGTTACTAGTATTAGTAATAATTCAACAGCGGGCTCAAACACACAGTCAATGGCTTTAAACTGCCATCGCAGACAAAGGAAAACCCTAAGTTAGGTATCAATTTAGTTGCACAAAATATACAGGGTTTTTCCGGCAAAGACAATTTAATTGAACTATTTTTAGCAGATTTCAATGTAGATATTTTGTGTTTAACAGAACATTGGCTGAAACATTCTGAAATGTCATTTACTTTAAAAGACTATTTAGCAGCAAGCACTTTTAACCGACAACACTCAATAAGAGGAGGTTCAATGATCTTTGTCAAAAGTAGTTTGAAAATGAAAGAAAGAAAAGATATTGTCAGTCTATCTGTTGAACGTTTAATTGAGATATCGTGTGTGGAATTGGATAGGTATATAGTTATGTGTGTTTATAGGCCGCCACAATCAAATTATAATGAATTTGAATTACTTATGGAGGATGCCTTAAAACGCCTATTCAGTACTACAAAGAGCATAGTGGTGTGTGGGGACTTCAATATAGATTTCTTAGTTCAAGGTCCACTTAAAATTAAACTCGCAAGCCTTTTTAGGTCATATAATTTAGATAATTTATTTACAGAACCCACTAGGACAACTGCTACTAGCGCTACCTGCATAGATAATGTCTTTTGCAATTGTGAATATTTAGAAAAAGAAGTCATACATAAATTACAGTCGGACCATAGCGGGCTATGGGTAGTCCTACCGTCAGTACTGGAAGCAAAAAAATGCAATGAATTAAATTGTAGGCCAATAACAGAGAAAAAAATTGAATTATTTAAAAAAAATATAAACATAAAGTTAAATTCGTTGAATTTCGATAGCAATGATCCGAATACGTTATATCAAGTATTGTTTTCAACCATATCAAAAGAATTTGAACATGTTTTTAACGTAAAAAAAATTACAGAGTTAAAAAGCGGGTTTTCAGAATGGGCAACGCCAGGTATATATAGAAGTAGGAAAAGGCTTTATGAATTGTATGAAGAAAAACAATTCAATCACGATCCGACGTTCAAAGAGTACGTAAAAAAATATTCAAAAACTTTTAGACAAACTTGTTTAACAGCCAAATCGATAAGTATAAGTAAAAAAATTATGGCGTCTACTAATAAAATAAAAACAGTCTGGCAAGTAATTAACAAAGAAACAGGTAAAACGAGACCTAAGGACCAGGGATTTGCGTTGAAGATCGAAGGTAAGTTAGTTAATTCTAAGAAGGACATAGCAGAAATATTTCAAACTTTTTTTAAAAACATGCCACTGCATATAACGGCTAGCTTAAATTCTTCCTCCCAATTAGCCGATACCTTACTTTTGGAAAGTACAAATCCATGTAAAATTGACTTCCAATTCTCCCATATAACTACCTTAACTATTGTCAAAACATTTAAAGAGTTAAACTTAAAAAAGACTGAAGATTTGTGGGGGTTATCGGTTAAATTAATATCCACTATAATCAATATTCTAGCACCTTACCTTGCTTTGATTTTTAATAAATGTGTTGACCAGGGAACCTTTCCTAATCTATTAAAGTTAAGTAAAATCGTACCCTTGTTTAAATCTGGTGATAGTGAAGATCCAAATAATTTCAGACCTATAGCAATACTGCCGGTGCTAAGTAAAGTTTTTGAGAAAGTAATATTACATCAATTGCAAACTCATTTTAGTATAAATAAGCTCTTCCATAAGAAACAGTTCGGGTTTACAAAAGGCCGCTCAACGACGGAAGCAGGCATAGCGTTAGTAAAGCATATCTTTGAGGCGTGGGAGGAGTCGCAGGATGCCATTGGGGTTTTCTGTGACCTTTCTAAGGCGTTTGACTGCGTTGACCACGAAACACTTCTCATAAAATTGCACCGATATGGTTTAAGTAATAAATCACTAAGTCTTCTTCGATCTTACTTAACAGACAGAACTGTAAAGGTTGATATTAATAGAGTTAAATCCTCGGGTTCTGATGTAAAAGTAGGAGTCCCTCAAGGTTCTATACTGGGTCCGTTCCTTTTTTTGGTATATATAAATGATTTGCCCTACCTAGTAGAAAAGCTTTCGCAGATAGTGTTGTTTGCAGATGATACTTCCTTAATTTTTAAAGTAAAGAGGGGTATAAGTAATGTAGACGATGTAAACAATGCTTTATCTACTATTCTAAACTGGTTCACTATAAACAATCTGATGCTAAATGCAAAAAAGACAAAATGCATCAAATTCTCACTACCCAATGTTAAAAATGTTGACACGAGTTTAAAAATATCTGGTGAGAGGCTAGAGCTGGTAGAGTCCACGCTTTTTCTAGGCATAACGATAGACTCAAAACTGCAATGGGGTCAGCATATTGGAAAACTGTCGGGTCGGTTGAGTTCAGCAGCGTTTGCAGTCAGAAAAATTAGACAACTTACAGACGTGTCGACGGCGAGGCTGGTCTATTTTAGTTATTTTCACAGTGTCATGTCGTATGGTTTGTTATTATGGGGACGGGCAGCAGATATAGAAACCATATTTGTCTTGCAAAAAAGAGCAATAAGAGCTATTTACAACTTAAACAGTAGAGAATCGCTAAGGGAGCGTTTTAAAGAAATAGGCATTCTTACACTGGCTTGCCAATATATATTCGATAATATAATGTATGTCCGAAAAAATATAACAATGTTTAAATTAAATAGGGACGTTCATAACGTAAACACAAGGAATAGAAACAAGGTTGCTTGTACTAAATCCCGATTAGCCAAGGTAGGCACATCATTTGTAGGTTACTGCGTTCGTTTTTACAACAAAATTCCAGAACGTGTTCTATGCTTGTCTGAAAATAAATTTAAAACTTTCATTAAAAATTCGCTATGTAAAAAGGCATATTATAGAATAGACGACTATATAAACGATCCTAATCCGTGGTAGTAAACCAATTCCACTGCGATTTTATTGTTAAGTATAACTAAGTATAACATATTTTATAATACAAGTGTGTACAGACGACGTGATTGCATATTAATAACTATATGATACCTTATATAACTGACAAAAACTTAACTGCAAGTTTGCTAAAGGTCATTCGAATGGTAGCGTGGTGTTCGGGTCATCTATCTCCCTCCAAAATGGTTGAGACTGATGATGGCTGAGCACTGCGTTATGCTCGTGAACGAGTGCTGTTCGTGTGTCTGGCCGCAGCACTTATGTTTTCCCCTATTATTGTGAGACATTTGACTAATGCTTTGGCATTTAGGGTTGTTAATGGCAATCATGAAATCTTATTAGGTTTACATATGGCAACTGATGTATTTGGTTTTAAGATGATTTGAGAAAAGATGGTCAGAGTGGAGTTTTTTTTTTTTCCGCTGCCTTTTTCTCCACTACAATTACGGCCCGAAGGCGGCGGCTTACACTTTACATTGTACATTGACATTCAGCAAACAGAATGTAAATTCTTTACGTTGAAATAAAATTATTTGAATTTGAATTTGAATTTGAATTTGAATTATTGGACTATGGCAATATTTGACTATCAAAGAAGTATCAGTCAAACAATTTTGTTCAAAGTACCTCAGAAAACAGCTAAATGATCGTTACTAGTTAAACTAGGTGTCTATTTCAAAATCCAGATCATTTTGGAGAAAAAATGGACAAAAAAAACTTCAAACATAGTCTTTTCAAAGCCCTTAATTAACAGAGTTTACAGAATTATTATAAAACATAGAACTCATTGTACTGGTTGATTACAGACATCATTGTCATTTAAATTATCCTTTATGTTACACATTGTAGCCCTTTGGGCACAACGTGTATTTTACACATTTTTTGAACCGCGTTTCAGACAAGCTATCTTTAGCGATTTTATTATAAAAAAGTATCAAAGCCCCATGAAAGATGTATTAAAGTGGTCAATATTTTATGAATAAAATTAACTTTGGGAAATAAAATATAACAAATAAACATTTAATTCTTTAATTAAATTCATTTTGACAATAAATTACAACCAACAACTGTAACAAAAACACAAAAATATTAATTTACTTTATTAGTAATAATGGCTGTTTTTTACCTTTGCCTGAAAAAAAAAGTTGATGAGCGCGCATCGCTTATTTGTGGACAAGTAAAAATAAATCCGCGCGCTTTTTCTTTTCGATGTATTGTTTTTATTTGAAAATGTCGTCAAGTCGTGATGATAACAAAGTCAGAGTTTTTTTGATTTCCTCGTAAATATGTTATAAAACGTCGTATGACATACGTGCGCTTTGAAAATTACAGCCTCTGCTTCCTTATAGCCCTCGCCGATGGTTCGGGCTAGTAATATCGCCTCGGCTGTAATTTTCAACTTACCGCACTTATATCATAACATAATGTACTATAATAGCTGTAAGATAATGTATTATGATCGACACTGAAATTGAGATTATGAATGCATTGTGTGTGAGTGTGTGTGTTTGTGTGTGTGCGCGAGTATAGTCGCGACATCCTTAAAGAGAAGAGCAGGTGATCGTACTCTCCCACTATAAAGGGAAATTTCCCGACAAGCAGATCGTATGCCTAGAGACGGCCGGTCCAACTTTTGTTAGTCGGACGTTATATTTATGGTATGTCATTGAAACACTTTGATTGCGCGATGCAGGAATGTTGGAGTATGTAGTGCGCGCGCATAGCTGACATGTGCTCGCCACATCCTCTTTCAGTCCACAGTACTCACCATCTGTATATCGATATTGCCTCCTCTCAGGATGGAGATGCCCAGCTGCAGAGTCTTCATGACCATGTCGCTGGGCAGTCCTTTGGAGGCTGATATGTGCAGAAGGACCATCTCGGCCACGCCTCTGTCAGCTAAGCGCGCTTGGTGGAAGAGAAGCTTCTGTTTCTCCATTTCTTGTTCCTGTTTGGAGAGGACTTGATTTTAATATCTTTAACATTATACTCTTTTAAAAACCTATTTAGAGGCTAAAATTTCACCCATGCCGGGATTCGAACCCGCAACCTCTGGCTATCCGTGCCAGCGCCCTACCAATTGAGCCAATGGGCGACTCACCGGCATCAGTGAAATTTCGAACCTCTTTACACTATTCTCTGTATTACGTACAGGCAGCGACATATGTCTTAAGCAAATTGCATCACTTACAGTTCCGACTACCTACTTTTGCAGTTAGGTTTAACATCGGAACGATATCACTGTACCACATGATTATACAATTTTTATTTTAATGCACTAACCCGTGCTAAGGAACAAATTTAAAAACCTATTTAGAGGCTAAAAATTATACTCTTTTTAATGCACTAACCCGTGCTAAGGACAATTTAATTTATTCTGGCACGGTTAGCCTGAGGTCGCGGGTTCTAGTCCCGGCATGGGTGGAATTTTTAGCCTCTACATGGGTTTTAAAGTATATACATATTTTTCTAGAAATCAAACATTTAAGAAAGAGAATAAGTAGCGTACATACCATAAAACAACTTGTATCCACAGTTTTCTGCATGTAACCATAACATTAGCAATATTAAATATCGCGAAATACACAGTACGTAAAGAAATAAGTTCTTTAACACAACTGAAAACAGTGTTTTAGTACCTACCGATAAATTGGGGATGGAAAGTTTTTGTAATAGTTTAGTTGTTTTTTGCAGTAGAAGTAATTGTAAGACAAAATATTCATGTTTATGCTATTTTTATTTTTAATGCACTAACCCGTGCTAAGGACAAATTTCAAAACCCTATTTAGAGGCTAAAAATTTCACCCATGCCGGGATTCGAACCCGCAACCTCTGGCTATCCGTGCCACCGCTCTACCAATTGAGCCAATGGGCGACTCACCGGCATCAGTGAAATTTCGAGCCTCTTTACACTATTCTTTGTATTACGTACAGGCAGCGACATCTGACATAAGCAAATTGCATCACTTAAATTATATTCAGCCTCTAAAGAGGTTTTTAAAATTCATGTTTGTTATTATTAATTATTAATCAAGTTATTCACAATTAAATATTTGCTTGATAAAATATGATGCGTGAGACAATATACTGCACTTACTTGGCCTTACTAATAAAGGTTATGAGCTGTGTACACAGCCGTTATGCGAGGTCTGACAAACTGGTTATTTGCACGGTAAATGCGAATAAACCAGTTTAAACTGATATACGTCAAATAGTTATTCAAAGTGTATAACTTGTGATGTTGCTATTCTCTATATCTTTGATAAATAATAAAAACTGGAACGACTTCAATTGTTGCTTTATTTGTAGATTGGTAGTATTATTTTATAATAAAACAGAAATACTGGATAAAAACGGATAAGCAGGTAAAACAATCAGATCTAGTTGATGGGTAAAGTTGTATGTAGTGATGAAAAATGAGGGAAATCGAAAAATGTGTGACGTAATATTTGAAAATGATAGATAGAAAACGAAATAAAAATGGTGTAAAAAGGTTTGCACCGTTACAAACTTATTATTAGTAAGGCCGTTAGTGTATAAGCTACATGTTGCGTTTCTCGTAACAAGTAACAAGATGTACACCACTTACGTGAATGCTGGCCTTCCCCTCCTCCTCCACCTCGGCCTCGGCTCCCCCCTCCTCCTCCTCCTCGCCCCCCTCCTCCTCCTCCTCCCCGCAGGACTTGGCGATGATGTGCGCGTACGACATGTACAGGGGATCCTCCTGGGAACAGCGATAGAGTGCATACGGCGTGAGAAGTAAAATACAAGTAGAGTAAAGTAAAAATTATTTATTATCAATTATTATTAATTACTAGCTGACTCAGCCAACTTTGTACCCCCTAATAGTCGATTCTTATTTTTTCCTCCGTAAGAACCATCCTCGTACTTCAGTACCTATTAGGAATATTCTAAAAAAGAATTTGCGAATTCGGTTCAGCTGCTCTCAAGATTTGCGCTTAGCAACACATTCAGAGATTCATTTTTATACTATAGAATAATTATTTATTACATGGATTGATCATTATTAATTGTAATTTAAGTAAAAATTGTAACGTAAACAATGTAATTTAAATTTAAAACAAAATTAACGTAAAATAGTTACAGAATTTGGTAGTGGTGACCGTGTCGCCACCAAGTGGCTAAATTTTCCTAAGGTGTTTGGTTTATATCAATTGTAGTAATGTTAAGTAGCATTAGCGACTATATACGTCTGACTGCAGGGCATAGAATGAAGTAAAGTTCTTCGGTGAAGTAAAACTAACTGTGAAAACATCGTGAAGAAATCCGCGGCTTGGTTGGCTCCGCACGTATTGACCAGTTTTTCCTGTGGGCTAAGGCTAACTAAGCTGTCAGGATGGTATAGGTGCTGGGCAAGCCCAGGACACCATCCAAAACCATGTCCCAGGTACTACTACCTACGCTCTAACACCATTAAACGTCACGTAAGTTGGCACTACAGACGCACGCACATACATACACTCACTCGCTCATACACACACAGTCACATACACACACGATGTGGCATACAATTTGTTCAATTAAATATGCTAAGCAGATATTTTTTTTTACTTTTAGTTATTATTGATAAAGGCCATTCTAATAAAGATTGTATTTTTGGACCCATTTATAAACTTTTATACTTTATATTATTTAAAATTTTCATACATCAGCGAATCAGGTGCCGCATAAAACTAGCGCTCATCACTTATGGCTAGCATTTTGCTGAGCTGCAGCCTTTTTCTTTTGTCCAATATCCAATATATTTGTGTTTTTGTTTGTTCTTGATATTGTTGTTTTATTTTGGTGTTATATTTATTTGTGTTACAAAACAAACAAATTTATGTTTTTCATATTCACTTTCACTTACAGCATCCGAGTGGTCCCTTCACCCATCTAGTGTGAGTGAAGATGTCACTGGACGCTGTATAAATCATCTCATTACGTAGAAGGCCTGTCCAGACTTGTTGTCGTTACCTGCAAAGCGCCGGACCGCTCAGTCATGGCGCCGCGACAGAAAGTGGTCACCAGCTGTGTGAGGGGATCCGGCTTGCCCTCCTCTTCACCACCCTCGCTCTTCTTCAGCTCCGCGTCTTCAAACGATTGCTGGGCGACGGAAAACATAATTACATTGAGGTTGTAGAGGAGACGTTCAAACATGGGTTTGTGTCGAAAAAAGCTGCAGCCGTCATAGCTGTTAGTCAGAGGAGACGTTCAAACAGGGTTTGTGTCGCAAAAGCTGCAGCCGTCATAGCTGTCAGTCAGAGACGTTCAAACAGGGTTTGTGTCGCAAAAGCTGCAGCCGTCTTAGCTGTCAGTCAGAGGAGACGTTCAAACAGGGTTTGGGTCGCAACAGCTGCAGCTGTCAGTCAGAGGAGACGTTCAAACAGGGTTTGTGTCGCAAAAACTGCAGCTGTCAGTCAGAGGAGACGTTCAAACAGGGTTTGGGTGGCAACAGCTGCAGCTGTCAGTCAGAGGAGACGTTCAAACAGGGTTTGTGTCGCAAAAACTGCAGCTGTCAGTCAGAGGAGACGTTCAAACAGGGTTTGGGTCGCAACAGCTGCAGCTGTCAGTCAGAGGAGACGTTCAAACAGGGTTTGTGTCGCAAAAACTGCAGCTGTCAGTCAGAGGAGACGTTCAAACAGGGTTTGGGTCGCAACAGCTGCAGCGGTCAGTCAGAGGAGACGTTCACACAGGGTTTGTGTCGTAAAAGCTGCAGCCGTCATAGCTGTCAGTCAGAGTCGTTCAAACAGGGTTTGGGTCGCAACAGCTGCAGCGGTCAGTCAGAGGAGACGTTTACACAGGGTTTGTGTCGCAAAAGCAGCAGCCGTCGTAGCTGTCAGTCAGAGGAGACGATCAAAGATCTGATGATAAGATCTTAGAGAAATCGAGGGTACTCTTCAAATTTCAAAGGCACACTTGAAATGATTTAGGTTTTTTATTGCTGTGGTTTTGAAGTAGGCTATTATTTTTATTTGAATAAAAGTATTGACCGAGCGAATGAGTACTTACAGTAAGATCTTCTATCATAATCTCCTGGCCGAGGTTCTCTTCTTCCAGCCAAAGTTCGTAGTAGGTCCTCGAGAAGATATTGCAAGCACGATGTCTGTGAATTTACGAAATAATTTAAGCGCTCACACTTCATTTTCTAGGCCAAACTTGTAAACTCATGACAAGGGTAAAGTAAAGGTGGAAATATTTTCGAGTGGAAAAAAGTCGCATGGCTTATCGTTCGACATTGTCAGTGTAGTGTGTCGCAACCCTAATAGTGCTTTGTGATATCTGATTGAGGGCAGTCTGAAACCTCATTAGCCGAAGATGCGAACGGGTGCCAGCCATCAGTCTTCTCGTGACCACGATGTCTGTAACGTCGTCGAAACGTCGAGGTAAAATAGCAATAAATTACTACGCGATTAAGCCCCAAAAATATTCTAACTAGGTAAAGTAAAAGTCCTAGAAAACTACAAGACAAAAGTTACCTATACGTATTGTAAAAAAAAATGTTATTTGATCATTGTATATTATTTGTTTTGTCTTTATCTGTATTCTCTTCTATCTTTACAGAATCAGACCCTGAATTGACGACAGAGCGATTATAGATTACGATGTTGCTTTTAGTCTGTTGAGCAAAACTACTCAAGCTTTGTCCTCTAAATTAGTACACTTTACTTGTAATTAAATCTGTTTCTATACGGATTTATGCTCGTTTATTACATTTTTAAATTTTTCCGACGTTTCGGCACTTTTACAGGTGCCGTGGTCTCGGATGACTGAGGTGGTCATAAACGAGCATAAATCCGTATAGAAACAGTTTTAATTATGTAAAGTGCTCGTGTTAACCTTAGAAAATACTATAGTTTACTTGTAGCATACTAATAATTAGACAAAGCTATCATACTTGTATAATTACGATAAAACTTCTCTTACTTAAGTCTGTCCACTTATTTACATTCGTTGCCAGATCAAACTATCCCTTTGCAAACATTAGTTTGGTGCTCAATTAGTTCCACTTCACGTGTCACGTCCAAAACAATACTTACAAACTCAGCTTGTACAAGTGCGTGGAGCGCAAGCAAGCCACGGCAGCCCGCTTCCGAGCGGCACACAACACTCGCTTCCAGTGACTGGACCGTTGTCTAGGCTTGCACGCCTGTGTTAGTCCAAGCAGCATGCGATAGGACACAATATAGGATACATTCGAATATACGGCTACTGCTGTCTGGGCGTGCACAAATGCGTTAGTCCGAGCAGCTGGCGAAAGGAGACAATACATTCGAATACACACTCGAATATACACTCGCTTCCTGTTGTCTAGGCTTGCACGCCTACGTAAGTCTGAGCAGGACGCCACAAGGCATACACATAGAAATCGTATTAAGTCCGCCACATTGCCATTGTATTTTTTTACTTATGTGCAATAAACGTATTAATAATAATAAATCGTTTTTGCATTTCATAGAAATCGTTTTATCTTAAATAACACTCTTAGAGCCGCTTGCGCAGTTCGCTTAAATCTAGATTTAGTAAAATTTTCATAGTTTTTTGCACTGAGAATCCTATTTAAACTGTTTTAATTCAGGATTTACGCACTTGTGCAAGTTGGCTCTTAGGGTCTGTTTCACCTGCAGATAAAGTTTCGGTTAAGCTATCCGCAACTAGGACTGCCGTTTGTTCTAAATTTGAAGCCATAAACGAACACACGCATTATAGGAAAATTTATTTGAATTTCGAACAATCGGCAGCCCTGGTTGTGGATAGCTTATCCGGAACTTTATTTGAACATTGTGAAACAGGGGCTTAGTCTAATAAGGTCCTTCGTATAGATTATACAACAACCAATCTAACGACTTTTTAGTAGACACAACACAAAATTATTTTTCAACACATGCCCACTACGTTCCGTGGCAAGCAGTTTCGTCACACTCTCTTCTGTGGCAAACTTTGGCAAGGGGTGGAGTGGCAATGGCGGAAGCACGGGATCGGATCTGAATCGGTACTACAGACCGGTACATGTTCTTACTCAGACGTAGCGGATGGTCAAATCACTTGTTGAAATACATCACTAAATAAAAGATGAAATAACTTGTTGATAGATAGCAAGCAAGAGGGTACATGACGCATTGAGTCCGCTGCATTATATTTATAAGATTTTATGTTTAAAATGTAAGTGCAGAATTTTTAAATGATAAAGATGTCTGGAATTATTGCTAGTTCAAGTCATTAGTACTTGGTTTTAGAATAATATCTGTTAATTATGTATCTATAGACTCAATACCAAGTTTGGAGTTCTTCTGTTAATTTTTTCTGGAAAACGATCTAAGTTTTGAAAAGAACACCTATTTTAACGTTCAATAAGCCACAGTTTCTGTGTAATTTTGAATTTTGATAAACAAACACATAAATAATGACTTTTGGAGTGACATCACTGTAAGAAATATAATATGGCGACCTCCCGTAGAAACGCGTTGCAAAAATAGGCTCAAGATTCCACATTCAAATAAATCTAACGATTTTTAATAGACACAACACTAAATTATTTTTCAACACACCCACACTATGTTACGTGGCAACCAGTTACGTCACACGCTCTCCTGTGGCAAACCTTGGCAAGGCGTGGAGCGGCAAGTGGCGGAAGCACGCGATCACGGCGCGCTTGCGCTGGATTGATACCACTGACCGGTACACGTTCTTACTCATTTGTTGGGGATGGTCGATCTGATACGAGCGTCGGGGAAAACCACGTTACAAATTGATACGTATTCTCAAGATTTGAGTTTTCTTTATAATAATTCAACATCTGTACAATATTTCAAACTTATTTAGAGGCTAAAAATTTCATCCATGCCGGGATTCGAACCCGCGACCTCTGGCTATCCGTGCCAGCGCTCTTTCCAGCTGAGCTAATGGGCGACTCACCGGCATCAGTGAAATTTCTGTGATATTTACTGAGCTGTGATGTCATTAAAGATTCGACCAATCCTGGCCGTTTTTGGATAAAATTGCTAGATACAAAATTACCAAGTTTTATCCTGTTTTTTTTTTCAGATATGATCCATTTTATTTTAGTTAAAATGCCAAAAAATCGGTTTGAAAACTTATAATAAGAATGAATAAAAGAAAGATACGAAAGTATAATAATTAATACTTTTTTTTTCACATTGTCAAATAGCCTATAGCCACGATGGCGATATAGTTGAGTCGGTGAAAGTTCCGTGGATGGGGATGGCAAGGGACCGTGATTGCATTTGGGGAAAAAGGAAGGGGATTAACTAACTGCATGGTACTTGTGGGACTTTTGGCGGAGTTTAGCAAAGTAATTTTAACTTTTTAATGCTATTATGGATTTCCGCAAAGTAACGCCTGATTCTATACAACATCGGAAAAGGAAGGGGAAGCAAAACAGAAAAGTACGTTGATGATGATGACGTAGGCGAGCTTAATACTAATAAGTCTTTTCTACCACCTGACCTTTGTATGGATAGTGGTAGGGATGCTGGAATATAATTGTTGGGATTATATTAACAATAAATATGACAATGGATAATTTAAGATTCGTATCTTCCTTTTGAGGATTTCCTTCGTTAACAGTAGACTTCACAGGCAACAGTCCTCTAAGGTATGCTAGTTGGGGAAGTCTGAGATACGTACCATATGAAGACCAAATAGCACTTTGCTCATAGCGACAATCCGCTCAACGGTATCGTCTATGATCTTGGCCTTGTTCTCTGCAGCGGTCTCCATGGCTATCGTGGTCTTTGACTTGGAGCCCAGTTTGCTGGAAAAACAGAAATAAGCCATGAAGCGCGCTCGTGGCCAAGTCGAACCGAATGATTAGAATTAATCACTTGAGTTAAGGAACTACAGGCGCCGTCAGGTGCAGGATGAGTGACCGTCCCGTGACTACCGCTAGTGGCATTTTTTCCATGCGCTTCTGTGCTTTGCAAGGCACGCTAAGCCGTCGGTGCCGGCTGTCACGTAATGGCAGTCGTTAAGCCATGTCAGCGGCCTAATGGGCTGTTTGATAACTTCTGACAGTAAGGCCCGTTACTCTCTTACAAACCTCCACCAACCTGGACTTGGTCCTTGTGGTGGATGACCTAACCTTCCTGCATTGCAGAAAGAGACCCGTGCCCCATTACATACAAGGGTTGATATTGGAAGGCATAAAAGCAAAAATACTGATTGTTGACAGTTACTCTGAGCAGAAAAGCGTATAATGACAAGCTTCTTATGTTTACCTGTAAAGATAATGTTGCCAGGACATCTCGTCTGCCGGGTCAATCTTGTCTGGTAACGTCAGCTGAGTCTTCGCAAACTCTGCCACGTCTTGTTCTGACATTTTCTGCCAAGGGAAAGAAAAAGTGACTTTTCGTATATAGCTTATTTACGGGTTTTGGCATTTCATTTTTTTGTTCTGGTAACATTATATTCTTTTTAATGCACCAACTCGTGCTAAGGACAATTTTAAAAACCTATTTAGTGGCTAAAAATTCCACCCATGCCGGGATTCGAACCTGCAACCTCTAACTATCCGTACCAGCGCTCTTTCCAACTGAGCTAATGGGCTACTCACCGGCATCAGTGAAATTTCGAACCTCTGTACAATATTCTCTGTTTTACGTACTGGCAGCGACATCTGGCTGAAGTAATTTTGCATCACACGCAGCCCCCATTACCTACTTTGCAGTTAGGTTTTTACAACGGAATGATATCGCTGTACTCACATGAATATATTCTTTTTAATGCACTAACCCGTGCTAAGGACAATTTTTAAAACCCATTTAGAGGCTAAAAATTCCACCCATGCCGGGATTCGAACCCGCGACCTCTGGCTATCCGTGCCAGCGCTCTTTCCAACTGGTAATATAGTGATAGAATACTTCTCCAGGGTTACTTCCAACCCGAAGAAAAATGGCGAGACTTAACTTTTTCTGCACTTGAGATGTTTTTCAATATCCGTCGCGTGGAATATAGTGGCGACTTTTGTGTTTGTGCTGTGCTTTTATGTTGTACTGTGAACTTTGATACATTGATAAAATAAAACGTGACGCTGATACCTAGAGGAAGCGGTCCTTGCAGTGCTGCACGAGCTCCTGCCAGCGGCTAGCAAACAGGTTAACCCCGACGACGATGATGATGAACTAGACCTGCATGGATTGTGTCACAATGATGTGACGATGGTACCTTAAGGAAGCGGTTCTTGTAGTGCGAAAAGAGCTCCTTCTCGCGGCGGCTGGTTAAGCCTGACAATGATGATGAAGATGATCATAGTGATGGACTAAACCATATCATTGCGACACAATCCACGCAGATTGTGTCACAATGATAGGACGATGGTATTTTGAGAAAGCGGTCCTTACAGTGCTGCACGGACTCCAGCTAGCGGGTAGCAAACAGGTGAACCCCGACGACGTCGATGATGATGAAGTGATGAACTAGACCTGCATGAATTGTGTCACAATGATAAGAGCCTGGTACCTTGTAGAAGCGATCCTTGCAGTGCTGCACGGGCTCCAGCTAGCGGGTAGCAAACAGGTTAACCCCGACGATGATGGTGATGAACTAGACCTGCATGAATTGTGTCACAATGATAAGAGCCTGGCACCTTGAGGAAGCGGTCCTTGCAGTGCTGCACGGGCTCCAGCTAGCGGGTAGCAAACAGGTGAACCCCGACGACGTCGATGATGATGATGTGATGAACTAGACCTGCATGAATTGTGTCACAATGATAAGAGCCTGGCACCTTGAGGAAGCGGTCCTTGCAGTGCTGCACGGGCTCCAGCTAGCGGGTAGCAAACAGGTTAACCCCGACAATGATGGTGATGAACTAGACCTGCATGAATTGTGTCACAATGATAAGAGCCTGGCACCTTGAGGAAGCGGTCCTTGCAGTGCTGCACAAGCTCTTGCTCGCGGCCGGCGAACAGGTTAAGCCCGACGGGCAGCAGCCGCTTGAGGCACGCCACCATAAGCGACGCCTGCACCTCCTTGTCCTTGTCGCGCTTCTTGTCGCGGTGCTTCTTCTTTTTCTGCGAGGGGGAGACAAACCATAACATTATGCGGCCAACATATAGAATTTGAAATTCAAAATTCAAACGAAAAAACGTTTGAATTTGGAAGAGGTAAAGTTAGGACAAGGACACTTCCTTGTCCTTGTCGCGCTTCTTGTCACGGTGCTTCTTCTTCTTCTGCGAGTGGGAGACATACAGAATAATAGAAAATAGGAATAGAAAAACAATAGAAGACACAGAATTCAAATTCTAAATTCAAGCGAAAAACATTGGAATTTGGACGAGGAAAAGTTACAAAAACAATGACACTTCCTTGTCTTTGTCGCGATTGTTGTCGCGGTGCTTCTTCTCTTCTGCAGGGGGAGATAAACCATAACATTCTGAGATCGTTCTAAGGCTCATTAG
The DNA here is from genome assembly GCA_934045075.1 of Yponomeuta sedellus. Classification (NCBI taxonomy): domain Eukaryota; kingdom Metazoa; phylum Arthropoda; class Insecta; order Lepidoptera; family Yponomeutidae; genus Yponomeuta; species Yponomeuta sedellus. The sequence goes on from OW203747.1 coordinate 9,116,152, forward strand.
GGGAGGGCTATGTCCAGCAGTGGACTAATTTAGCCCGAAGAAGAAGAAGATTCTGAGACCAATAGATAGAATTTGAAATTCAAACAAAAAAACGTTTTGAATTTGGACGAGGAAAAGTTACTAGGACAAGGACACTTCCTTGTCCTTGTCGCGCTTCTTGTCGCGGTGCTTCTTCTTCTTCTGCGAGGGGAAGAGGATCTTCGTTGAAGACCAGTTATTTATGAAAAAAATGGTTGAATTTCGACGAGGAAAAGTTATTAGAATAAAGACACTTTTCATACCTTGAAGCCGTACGTTGTGAGACCAGCAAATTGTAGAAACAACGATTGAACTTCGACGAGAAAAAGTTATTAGAGCAAGGACATTTCCGTGTCCTTGTCGCACCAATATTTTTTTTCCATGAGTTTCTAATCTGTCTCTATTCCTATTCATGGTTTTATTTACTTCAAATAAATACAATAAATTGTTTACCTTGCCAGCGCCTTGCGGTGCGCCATCAGTGATGGTAGTTACCCTCCTGGTGGCAGTGGGCATAATCAGAACCTGAAATCAAAAGCTTCATCTTAACATCAGACATGTTCAGCCTTATTCCAAAACGCGGTCTAAATTTAGTACCGGGATTGTTACCAGGTTTAAACCATAGACCAAGTAAAATGTTATTACAAAATGAAGTTTATCGCTACGTCATGGACTATCTATGGTACTAAAGTTAAACTTCTGATACCCCTAGTTTATCTTTGGACTAACCTCCAAATTGACGTTTGAATTTGTTTGGTTTTGTGTGTATGATAGATTGCAATAAATAATTGATATTATGGACGCCATTGATATGATGGATTTCCGTGATTTGGACGATTGGGACATGATTTGGACTTCGTCATCGTGTGAATCCCTTCAAATTAAGTGACGAAGATTTTCGATACAAATATAGGTTCACGTTTTTCTTCAAATGTTCCATTTTATTATTATAATAATCAACAACGAAACCGCCCAAAGTTTAAAAATTTATAATACCTATTCCCAGTATGAAACTATCAGAAAATTTTTGACGTCTCGGATTGGCGCGCGCGCTCGATTATTTCACTCCATTTCACACTAGAGTAGCCATTTGATAATAAAATCGCTCCAATAACAATATAATAATTAATTGTGCTCATTTTAGTTACATTGGAACCTAAACAAAGAACAGTTTACGATGTATAGGTATTTTAAACGCAATAATGAATATTTTTGCGTTCAAAATGTGAAGATAATATCCATTTAGTGAAACGGAACGCAGCATTGAATGAAAGCTGAATGAACGAATCAGTGAATATTAGTTGAACCATGGCTGATCTCGGGTTTGACTGATCCTCGAATAGTCTTCTATTTGTAATAACGACACACATTTGATCTGGGTCTAACTTTGATACCGTAACAATCCTAGATCTTTTAGTCTTGGTTTAAACCAGGACTTATTCAGGTTTTTATAATAAGGCGGATTTAGTTTATTTACTTTGTATGTCCCCAATGCTGGGGCACAGGTCTCTTCCTGCATCTCAGGAAGCTTAGGCCATACTCCACCACGGGGGCTAAGTCTGGGGTTGTGGAGGATTGTAAGACAGTGGCGGGCCTTACTGACAGAAGTTATAAGGCCTCTGACATGGCTTAACGACTGTCATTACATGAAAGCCGGCACCAACGGCTTAACGTGTCTAGCGAAGCACGGAGGCGCTCGGATAAAATGCCACTAGCAGTAGTCACGGGATGGTCGGGTGACCCAGCACCTGAGCGCGCCTGTTGTTGCTTAACCTTAGTGATTGATTCCAATCGCTCACTTCCACTAGGCCACGAGCGCTGCATCTAGCTTTACATCTATTCCAGATGATATAACATAACATTTACATGCAGGCACCTGGGGTTTTTTTTTGTCCCCAGCCTGGGTTCGAATGGTAGGCATATGCGCTACTGCTGCGCCACAGAGGTCGTCATATAATTTTAAAGTATGTATATTTGATATACTTTTACAACATAAAACCAATTTCAAAATGTGATCCAATACGTATTAAAGACAGAATTTAACAGGACATACCATAAATAGGTTTTTAAAATTGTCCTTAGCACGGGTTAGTGCATTAAAAATAAAAATAGTATAAGGACATACCATGTTGTCGATCTCGTTGGCCGAAATGAAGTTCTGCTCCTCCTTGAGGAAGTACTGGCTCTTGGACCAGATGTTGAATATCTCCGCCACGTGATTGTATAGCTCTTCCGCCTCTGTCGCGAAGAGAGATCTTCTATTAGTACTATTGTTACGGGCTATTAGGGTTCTAGATTTGGAGGTAAAACGCCAATGACAACTTCTTAGGATTTATTCACGCAGCGTCTAGTCTGCAGGTCTTCACGACACGAAGTCCACACGTAGATTCCAATCGAAGTCCAATAGTATCCCTGCAGTCGTAGGTTATCACTCGTTTCGCAGGTAGGTTCGCTCGAAGTTTACTCTTCGCAAGTCAAAACTGAACTGGCTGCGCGCCGCGGCGGCCGTTAACCGGCAATGGTTCTCGAACATTCCCGTATGTACTTACCTCGGTGCACGCGGCATCGACTCTAGAACAGTTTCATGTCATAGAGTTTTGAGCCTTACGATTTACGATAGTAGACATACGAGTCATTATTGCTTGCAACGTTACTAAAACTCAGCATGTGGCCACTATTCTATAGGCTTTCAGAAGGCTCCATTCTAGATGTTTTGCGATAGGACCGCGACACTATTATAATTTTGCCTATATAAGCGCAATTGTAGGGCACAGTTTTCTCTCAGAGAGCGAGAGAGAGGTTGTATGGGCTTAATTACTACGCGTGCCCTAATACTATTAGTAGTACACTGGTAAAAATATTAAAAACCTATTTAGAGGCTAAAAATTCCACCCATGCCGGGACTCGAACCCGCTACCTCTGGCTAACCGAGCCAGCGCTCTCCCTACTGAGCCAATGGGCGACTCACCGAAATCAGTGAAATTTACAGGCAGCAACATCTGGCCGAAGTAATTTGCATCACTGGCAGCCACGAGCCCCTAAATTGGTTTTTAAAATTGTCCTTAGCACGGGTTAGTGCTATAAAAAAAGAATATAACGGTAAAAATATGCTTATCATTTCAAAGGGTAATCATATTGTTCCAGAAGTTACGCATTTTTAGGTAACCCTTTCTTTCACAATTTTGTTATACTCTTCGTCAAAATCAATGCCACCGTCATCTACAATCTTTCATCACCAATGACTCACCGTTGATGTTATTCCTCAGCCAATGGTTCCTCTGCAGGTCCACGTACTTAATGAGGAGCGGGTAGAACGAGTAGATGTCCCGAACAAGCAGCTGCCAGTCCTCTTGGATCTGGGACTCCACCTGCGACGTGTCGTCGGTAGATGACTGCGAAAAAGAATGAGTAAGAGAGATGAAAACAACTTTACTGTAAATCAAATTTTGGACTTAGCTTTGAATACCAGCGACACGAAAGAAAGCGGAGAATGCCCAAATAGTGAATGACGAAAGTTTTTTTTCATTGTAGCACTGAAACTGCATCCCGTTAGTAGTCCTGTAGGATTTGGGACTCCACCTGAGCTGTATTATCGGTAGACGACTGCGACAAAGAAGGAGTGAGTGCGCTGAAAACCCCTTAATTTAAAAGTAAAAATATTTATGAATTAAACACAAGTCTGTTTTGAACTGGGACTCTCCAGTCGTTGGTAGATAGCTGCGACAAAAAAGAGTGAGTGAGATAAAACAGCCTTTACAGTAAACCACCCTAAACTTTGGATACCTGTCAAGTTTTTCAAAGTAGCACATAAACTGCGTAGATATCCCGAACCGGGAGCTCCCAATCCTCTTGGACCTGGGACTTCCATTTGCGACCTAACGACATTGTGATAAAGTCGACACATACCTGGATAAATCCTCTCAAGCTCTCCTGCTTATGGAACATGTTCTCTTGGATCTGGGACTTCCATTTGCAACCTTACGACATTCTGATAAAGTCGACACTTACATTGATGAATCCTCTCAAGCTCTCCTTCTTTTGAAACATGTTCTCTTGAATCTGGGTCTTTTATTTGGCAACCTTAAGATACTCTGATAAAGTTGACACTTACCTTGATGAATCCTCTCAAGCTCTCCTCCTTATGGAACAGGTTATCTTGGATCTGGGTCTTTTATTGCAACCTTAAGACACTCTGATAAAGTCGACACTTACCTTGATGAATCCTCTCAAGCTCTCCTCCTTATGGAACATGTTCTCTTGGATCTGGGTCTTTTAATTGCAACCTTAAGACACTCTGATAAAGTCGACACTTACATTGATGAATCCTCTCAAGCTATCCTCCTTTTGAAACATGTTCTCTTGGATCTGGGTCTTTTATTTGCAACCTTAAGACACTCTGATAAATTCGATACTTATATTGATGAATCCTCTCAAGCTCTCCTCCTTATGGAACATGTTCTCTTGGATCTGGGACTTCTATTTGCGACCTTATGACCCTCTGATGAAGTCGACACTTACCTTGATGAATCCTCTCAAGCTCTCCTCCTTATGGAACATGTTGTCGGTCCTCTTCCGGACCCTTTCGGCCAGCGGCAAGAATGACTCCCGGAGCAGCTCCTCGGAGCTGTTGATGATGATTTGCTGGGTGTAGGTGGCGATCCTGGTCATCCAGGGCGCGTTCTCGTTGCCGATGTTCTTCTTGATCAGCTTCAGGACGTTCTTGAGGAGCTGGTTCATATGCTCCGAGGTCACCATGGTCACGTGGTTCCTGTGGAGTAAGGTCATAAAACAATGCTTCTTAGGGTCACTGCGCCGAGTCCCTGTGTAACGATGTGAACCTCTTTACGCATTTCATATTTAATTTCTCTCATATTTTATATCAATCCTTTGTATGTCCCCACTGCTGGGGCACGGGTCTCTTGCTGCATAGCAGGAAATTTAGGCCATACTCTACCCAATTCTTCGCGCGGGTGTTGTAAAAGGCGACTAAGGGACACAAACCGGGGGGGTGGGCGGCAGCGCCCCCTGCAGTACAATTCCACCGAACTGCGATCCCCAACCCGCATACCCATCGTGGGGATTATGGGCATTACCCCCTATGATAGCACAACGTGGCGCTCTTTAGGGGAGGGCTATGTCCAGCAGTGGACTAGTATAGCCTGACGACGACGACGACTACCCCAGGACCAAGTTCGGGTTACTTTCATATTGAAACAAAAAATTAAAATTACGCCACTTTCGTAACATTCGTTCGTTCTTTCGTTCGTTCGTTCGTTCTTTCGTTCTTTCCGTCTTTCGTTCTTTCGTTCTTTCGGTCTTTCGGTCTTTCGTTCTTTCGTTCGTTCGTTCGTTCGTTCGTTCGTTCGTTCGTTCGTTCGTTCGTTCGTTCGTTCGTTCGTTCGTTCGTTCGTTCGTTCGTTCGTTCGTTCGTTCGTTCGTTCGTTCGTTCGTTCGTTCGTTCGTTCGTTCGATCGTTCGTTCGTTCGTTCGTTCGTTCGTTCGTTCGTTCGTTCGTTCGTTCGTTCATTCATTCATTGAAGTACGAGTATGGTTCTTACGGAGAGAAAAATGAGAAAAAATAATGAATAAACGACTGTAAGGCGGTACAAAGTTCGCTGGGTCAGCTAGTATGAAATAAAAACTAGTGAAAGAAGTGTTGGACTCACCCGCCAGAGGGCGTCACGTTATCGGGCCCCTGCGCCCACCAGAAGGGCAGGTAGGAGCACAGTAGCGGCAACACCACGTCGATGATGTGAGGCTCGTCTATGTACGTCTTGTCAGACTCCACGAACTGGTCGACCAGGGAAAGGATGGTCTCCAAGGTAGGCATGCTTTGCTCCATGCGCGCCATTACGTCTGTGAAAGGAAAGGACTTTTGCATCTTCATCTAAAACATTACTTATAAATAAATAAATATTCATCGACATATGACACAGATCTCGTTAGCCCTATATTAAGTACAACTAAATGACTTGTGTTATAAATGCTAACTCGTCGATAGATTTAATACAATAAATACATATGTAACATCCAAGACCAGAGACAAACTAGAAAAGTTCGTTTCCTAGTTTGACCCGGTCGGGGATCGAACCCGAGACCTTCGGTTTGACAGTCAGCGTGCCAAACCGCCTCGGTGGCGGCCGTCGAATTTTAGATTTAAGAAATCATGGTTGTATCCTTTTTTTCTGGTTGTGCAATGAAGTGTTCTCTATCTACGTATTGAGATGACTTTTACAGCGTCCAGTGGCACCTTCACTTAATAACTCTTACACTAGATGGTGGAGGGACCACGGGACGTTGCAGTGCCTGGGACATTGTACTTTTGATGGAGAAGTCTAGTCCAGCACGTATACAATCCTGACAGCTTAGTCGGCCAAGCCCACAGGAAAGACAAGCTAAGCAGCGGTTTTCCTCACGATGTGTTTGACTATATAGATATCAACCCTTGTATGTCCCCACTGCTGGGGCACAGGTCTCTTCCTGCATCGCAGGAAGGTTAGGCCGTACTCCACCCCGGGGCCTAGTCCACGTTGGTGGAGGGTTGTAAGACAGTGGCGGGCCTTACTGTCAGAAGTTATCAAGCCGCCCATAGGGCCTCTGACATGGCTTAATGACTGCCATTACACGACAGCCGACACCGGGCTTGACTACATTGCTACTACAAATTCGTAGAAGGAAATGACATACATAAACTCACGGCTGTATCCCGGAGGCGTAGACTGTGACCACTTGCCACTTTCACTTTGTTTTTACTAGTTTTCGGTCATAGACATCCTTTGTATATTGAGCTCTACTAATACATCTCCTATTTGGTCGATGAGAAGACGAAAAACTGCCGGCAGATGCTGGATGCGGCCAGCTGAAGACAGGGCGCTATGGCGCTCATTAGGGGAGGGCTATATAGCGCTCAATAGCCCAGCAGTGGACTACATAATATAGCCTGAAGAAGAAGAAGGTTCAATTGACGGCCTCGGTGGCGCAGCGGTTTGGCACGCTGACTGTAAAACCGAAGGTTTCGGGTCGATCCCCGGCCGGGTCAAACTGGGAAAAGAACTTTTCTAGTATGTCTCGGGTCTTGGATGTTTTCTATGTATTTATTGTATTAAATCTATCGTCCAGTTAGCACCTATAACACAAGTCATTTAGCTGTACTTAGTATAGGGCTAACGAGTGTCCACGAATATTTATTTATTTATTCAATTTTAAGTGGTAACTATTATGCCAATGCCTTAAAGGGGTGAAAAAGGGCTTTGATCTTCACTTTTATCAACCCCGGTACCTTGTGCCTCCAGCGAGTGGTCAGCAATACGGTTGAGCAGCGAGAACTGGTTGTGCTTGTTGAGATGCGGCTCGAGGAAAGCCACCGGGAAGGTGGAGCTGAACGCGCCCAAACACGAGCCCTGGACCAAACACGTGAGAATTTTAACTTAGTTACACCCACAACATAATCACTTGATTAAAACTGTTTTTATACGGATTTATGCTCGTTTATGAAATTTTTACAATTTACCGACGTTTTGGCACTTTTTCAGGTGCCGTGGTCTCGGATGACTGAGGTGACAGGCGTCTTTTAGAAAGCATTAACGGTTAGTTTACTACCCTCGGCCAAAATTACAAAAGTTAATTATGAACCAGGTGAAGTGACTGTGTTGGGTGGAAGTTATTATCATTATTCTTAAAAATTCCTTTGAAACTCCTTTTTTGGAACCTTGCGCGTGGGCTGACACAAACTTGACCAGTTTATTATAAAAGATTTTAGGCATACCTCTTCAGTAAGAAAAGTTATCGAACATTGAATGTTTTTAGTTTACAGCGTTAAATGAAACTCAACACATCGCTTTGCTTACCAGCGCATTCTTGTGTCGCTCAATCTCTGTCTTGAGGTACTTTCGGTCGTGCGTGAGCGTGGAGTCCGTGCCGAGAGTGTACAGGGAGCCCAGCATCTTGTACGAGGCCACCTGAATCTCGTCCACTGGAACAAAAAAAGCAAAACTTTAAAAACTATCACCCGACTACGGGATTAAGGCTGACATTCAGAGACGAAAACTGAAGCTAAGAACGGTCTCAGAAATGTCAAAATGTACGTGATTTGGACATTTGTAAGACCAGTCTTTGCTTAGTTTTCGTCTCTGAATGTCAGCCTAAGTCGCTATAAGATGGCGCTAGTAGTATTCATGATGTTTGAAATTTAGTAAAACAAATCGATTTTCCCATAGAAATAAGATATTTTCCAGCAGTAAAACGTAGCCTATGTATAATCCAGGGTGTCAGCTAAGCCCCTACCAAATTTTATGAAAATCGCTGAAGCCGTTTAGGAGTGAAGAAGTAGCAAACATTCACACTCGCAAACTTTCTCCTTTATAATATTAGTGTGAATATTTTTATCTCGGTAGACATAAAAATTGTGTTAGAATTTAAATTTGCGTCTCTTTCATTTGACATTTTGCCCGAAATCATACAAAAGAGCGGGTGGGACTACGCCCGACGTGAAACGTCTTTAAGTTTTAACGGTGCAAACCTCTTTACACCATTTTTTTATATTTATTTAATTCTGTCTATAATATTCAAAGATGAAGTCGTTCCAGTTTTTTTTATTTATAAAACGCTTTACAACATCAAAATGTAAGCTGGACTAAAAGGATCTGAGTAATGAATACTTTTCTCTACTCAACTATATATAAATGAATTCCACACGACACGTAGTTACCGAGTTTTAGGCCGCGCTTAGGCGACATATTTTCGTTGCATGCGGTTTAGCAAGTAAACCCTACTACCAGGCTGAAAGACGATTTCATCCAATCATTTACATACTCCTTTAGAGCTATGCGTGTTAATCTCATCCCTGGGATGATTGAGTAATTACATTTTTCATACAGCTAATTTGCTTTTACGTCGAATGTTTGTAAGTTGTCAGTTTAGAGCATTCACTCAAATATGTAGAATGAGTTTCGAATCTTGCAGCGAATTGTGTGTCGAATTGATATGGCTCAATAGAAAACAGGTGATAAAGGAAAAATCAATTTATTTTTATTACTTACAAATGGCGGGGTCACATAATTTTTTCATGCGACATTTGCAATGAGACTTTACATTTGGCCATGTTTTCCGTTTTTCGCCGCGACAATTTTTGCCCTGGTAATTAAAAATATTATAAATTAAAATTTCATTAGGGGAGGGCTATGTCCAGCAGTGGACTAATGAAGCCTGAAGAAGAAGAAGAAGAAGAATTAAAATATGTAACAACCCATTTCATCATCACACACAAAAAAATGGATATAGACCTTTCCTAAGCACTCTTTTACGTCCTTTGCCATCCTAATTTAGTTAGGTACTTCGTTTTGATAGACAACTAAACATTGTTTTAAATGTCATGAAAAGATGCAGTGGATTTTTCGTTTATTTACAAAACATTTAGCAAATCCAAGACAAAACCTAATCTCTGTCGACTTCTCCGGAATACAAGCGTGAGTTTATGTAAATGTAGATGTGTAAGCAAATTTTCGCATTAAGATTTCAGAAGCAAAAAGGCATGCCAAATCGGAATGGCAAAAGAACAAACAGACGGAACTCATCTACACCGAAGTACTACACAATATATCGCGAGTCAACAAAGAACTTCAAGATCTGCTACGAAACTACAACAAACTGAAAGGCATCTACTATCAACACTCCTCGTTCGAAGTTAACTCTAAGGATGAGGAGACCGCAGAAAAACAAAACTACGAAGAATCGAGAAAAGTTATTAAGAAACACAAGGCAACGACCGACGGGCCAACACGATCCTCAGATCTACCAACGCAAATGTTCGAGCTAGAAGAAGATGATGAAAACAGCACAGAAATGGAGATTGAAAATAAACCTACGCCCAAAGAAAATAAAAACATTAAAAAAATAAGGCAAAAAGAAGATCCTGTGTTGGATTCTAGAGAGTTGCGAGAACTTCAAACCGACAAACATAACAGATTCAAAGTACAACACAAGAGAAAGAGAGAGAAAGATACTCAAGTGACATTAGAAAAGAAGCAGCATCAGAAGAAGCATCTGAGAACAACTCTTTCATCAGATAGAATAGAAGTCAGGAATAAAGAAAAAGTAGATATGTCATCGAAAGAAGATCGAGGTACAATACTACATTACGGTAACAAAAGTAAGTATACAATATTTCCAATAAGTACCAACTGATTGAACTGGTTCTACATGAAAATCTAATGAGAATGAAGAGCTTGCACAAAAAATATTTGATTTTCACAATTTTCATTATTAGTTTCTAAATATTTTTTCATAAAAGAAAATAATAATATGTATTCTTTCTCTGTTACTGACTGAAAGAAAAAAATCGAATTGCTAAGTTACGGAGTAAATTAAGTGTTATTTTTATTACAGATAAATCGACACTGAGACATAAAGAATACGCACCGCCTGAGAACGCACAGCATCCAAACAAAACTGAAAGTAAGCGACACGGAGGATCAAAACACCATGAAAAAATGAGAAAGACAGAAATATCACGGTCTAAGAAAAGCGCCGTTAGAAAGACCAAACAAGAACAATTGCACAAGAATAAAAATCAGCGGAGAGTATTTAATTTTGCGGAACCTGATACAAACGAAGATTCAGACACAGACACAGAAGCTTCAAATTCAGGTTTAAACAGAAGCCAAAATTCTGAAATAGATTCTTTTGAATCAAGCAAGCACTCCGATGAGTCAAATGAGAATAACGAAACTAGAAGGTTTTCCAGAACCGTGGACGATATTTTTGACGACAAAATATTTAGTGAAGCAAAGGTATAGTGTTCATAAAAACTATTGTGTAACGTAAAATTAACTCTGGGACTCTGACAAAACTTCTTGTAAATCCAACTGTAGAACCTCCGGAACTTAAACACAAATCTGTGGTGTCGACTAACCAATCAGAGAGCAGTGAAAACAAAATGGCAGTTCAGTTAGCCAATAATTGATTCCGAATCCTGGAGAATTGCTATTGTCTAGCTGTAAAATTTCATACTATTTGCCATTGCAAGCGTCAGGATTCCTACAGAATTTGTTGCGCAAAATACAGAGGCTGATAATATTTAGAAAATTACTTTCTACCATTGTTTCGCCAATTGCTACCACAAAAGTGTAATCACTGATGGCGCCACGGGCGCAAATAAAAACCAGCTTATGACCACAATAAATTTGTTTTAATACATCCTGATTGCCAATTGATTTGCGCTCGTGGCGCCAAACAACCCATGGCACAGCCAAAATTTACTGTTTGGGTTCTGTTCAAGGCAATTATATTACGAAAACTGAAAGGAACATTTCCTTTCCATGCACTTTCTACACTCAATCAATTAATAGTGTGACGTGCAGACGCAAAGACGCCTAGTTCGTATTCTCTGAAGTGGTGGCTACATGCGTAGTTTCGTTTAAACAACTTGGTGTCATGTGGGTACAGCGATATCACTCCGATGTAAAACCTAACTGCAAAGTAGGTACTCGGGGCTGCAAGTGATGCAAATTACTTCAGCCAGATATCGCTGCCTGTAAATAATACAGAGAATAATGTAAAGAGGTTCGAAATTTCGCTGATGCCGGCACTTACCGATTAGCTCAGTTGGGAGAGCGCTGTTACGGTTAGCCAGAGGTCGCGGATTCGAGTCCCGGCATGGGCGGAATTTTTAGCCTCTAAATAGGTTTTTAAAACTTGGTATAGCTGTATCTCATTACTTTTGTACTGAGTGATACTTATTTGTAACAAATATTTCAGACCCGCGGAGTTGCAATGTCACACGGCTGTTTGAACCACCTTCAGTATACCTTACTTCCTACATTTCATAGCAGAAACTTAAACAAACACGAAGTTGCAAGTTAAAAAATAGAGGAGGAGGCAATACAAGGGAATAATGGATTCGCCAAAAATTGTGTTGCCACCTATAAAGTTACCCCAAATTTTAGAATAATTTCAACAATATTTCATTTTCTTGACTTAAACTCGTATCTAGGCAATTATATACGAGTAATACTAGGTTCGTCAAATATCTTTGGGAGCACCTCTCAAAATTGTGAATACAATCTTTCAGGGCAACTTGGGTCCAGTGAGCATCGGAGATTTGCCCCAAAGCAAGCCACACCTAAGACGAACCTGCATAGTTCCCGAGAGCACAAAATGCAAAAAGTTTGTCGTGAAACAGTGCTATAGAGTAAGTAGATTTTGTACAGTTTGTGGCAAAACATCAACAACAACGTAAGTGGTTGAACATTGTTTAAAATTCTTTTATCGTCAAAGAATTTATCCCTCAGATTTGTAATAAAAGATGAAATTATGATATTGATGAATGATGAAAATATGACTCTTTGGATGCAATTACTTGTGTACTGATTCAAAAGTGGAATTCTTTGTGCTACTCGTAAGGAAACCAGGCAAGAATATAAAAGAAAGGCATATTGTTTGATCAAATGAATTCAATACTAAGCTGAGATGATGGTACAGGTCAATCATACAGGAAAAATACGTCAAAGACACGACAGCGCTTGAGCAGTCACTTTATTTGTCTAGAGTACGTTGGAGTTACTATAATACTTTAACTCAGCCATAAAAAGTACTTAATAATGGAAATAATATTGCTTTTTACAGGCAGGCATGGGATGTTTGAAACGGGTATGTCAAACTTATGACTGCAAGAGTGACTTCAAAGAAGAGTTCAACCAAATCTTAAGAAGACAGTGCATTGACTACTTCAACGCCAGCAATACCGCTGACAGCTCATCTGACGATGGTAGTTATGACATGAGGGAAATGAAATTGAAAAGAAACAAAGTAAAAAAGAAAGAAGAGGGTAAACTGAAAAAGAAACGGAGTAAGGATAAGAAAGGTAAAAAGAGTAAACAAGAAAAAACTGAGAGGATTAAGTCCAAAGAAACTACAGAAGACGAATCAGCAGAAAAAAAGCACAAGAAGAAGAAAAAGAAGGAAAAGAGAGGAAAAGAAAAATCAGGGGATAAAAAGAAAGACAAAAAGAATAAACATAAAGGAAAGAAGAAGAAATGTAAGCTATTGTAGATTTCAAACGAAACACAGGAAACCAAGAACATTTTGGATGTATCGACACATTTTAAGTTGAGGGAGGCGCCACTTGTCACAAATTCATAGATTTAATATACATAAGTTCTATACATATCTTCTTCGTGATACGTTAGCTATCAAGCACATTCATCCGTTTTTGCCAAATCCTGGATTTTACTTTCCCCATTTTTCTAGATATCCTGGACATAATCTGGGATCGTGGTCAGTGCAACATTAAAGTTAACTACACAGAATCTCAGTTTCTATAGGTTTACAAACTTATCACTATTTTGCAGATAAAAGTAACAGTGAAAACGACAGTGAAGGTATGGCGAAAATGAAGGCGGACTCATCTGGTAAAGTATCTATTGAACAGTCGATGCAATAGTTTCAGCTGATAGTACTCAATTACATATCACAGCCTGTGCACGTTCATTTCAAAGTCACCCGTAAGGACATAACTGAATAGCGAATACTCTAGCCTATAAAGCTTGTTTTGCTGTCGAATGTACGCAAATAATTAGTATGCAATACACAAATGAAAATCGGGCTCAGTGGCGTGTCTTGGAAGACGACTATGTCCAGCAGAGGACTGACATCGGCTACTTGTGATGTTAATGATGATGTACGCAAATGATGGTACAGTGCTACACAAGAAATAAGTCTCGTGGATGTACCTGCGCAGATGACCAAATTTTGGATGTGCGGCAATTTGATCGACCAATCAGATAGTTTCATTTTATGGCTGGCCGCGCGCCTTTGTTGCTATTGGTTGATTCAACGTCATCGATGCAGGTGACTATTAGTTTGGCAATATTAGCGTGAGCGAAATAGGTAGCGCTACTGCGGCAATCAATTTTGCACCTTAACCGTATCGGTTAAAGATCATTTTGAATGTACTTACGGCTTCGGGTACTTTCGTTACACTTCTTCCTAGTCTGCGCGAACGTAGATTCCCGAAGGGACTTTTATAATGTGTAGTACTGTACTGAGACTAAGACGTTACATGCTGGTATTTTAAGTTAGGTTAGGTTTGTTAGGAAAAAATCGTGAGAAAACCTGCGTGTCTAAGAATTTAACTTGTTTCATCGCTTGAATTCGCCAATTAGTGCCCACCGCGCGCGCGTTATAAATAAGCCCACATTCTTGCTTTTTGAGGAAATGCCTACGTTCTGCATTAGTATAGAGGCTGCTTAAGTTGCTACGCAACGTGTACCACATCTTAATAATTTTCACTACAAACCATCCGCTAAACGTTAACGGCCTTACTAATAAATAAGTTATACACTCTGAATAACTATTTGACGTATATCAATTTGAACTGGTTTAATCGCATTTAGCGTACAAATAATCAGTTTGTCAGACCTCGCATGACGGCTGTACACACAGCTGATAACCTTTATTAGTAAGGCCGCAGGTGTATGTTATATTCTTTTTAATGCACTAACCCGTGCTAAGGAGAATTTTAAAAACCTATGTAGAGGCTATCATTCCGATGTAAAACCTAACTGCAAAGCAAGATAGGTTCTCGGGCTGCAAGTAATGCAAATTACTTCAGCCAGATGTTGCTGCCTGTACGTAATGCAGAGTATTTTTGCAGACTTCGACGATCTAACGAGGCAAGGGATAAGCACACCCCTTCGGCGTTCGGTATGTCATTTGGTATGGGCCTTTGATAATGTGCACTTTTGTGGTTTTTTTTAATGTCATGGCACTGCACAATTAAATATTGTGGACTAATGTTGATACACATTAGACGTAGACTGCTGTTACCTCTTTAATGCAGTCTCGCTCTGGTATTATTATTATAAATACGTTTATTGCACATAGATAAAAAAAATACAATGGCAATGTGGCGGACTTAATGCTATAAGCATTTTCTAGAGTCAACCACAAGTGGTGTAAGAAATTAAAGGGTAGGCATTCGAAACAAAATGAAGAAGAAATAATTAGTTAAAATTAGATAAAGACAAGGATAAGGATTTAATAATGGGAAACCAATAAAACATTTTTGAAATGTATATATGTACCTATGAATCACTGGTACTTATATGTAACGAACGATATTACTAGTTAAACATAGGAGTTTTTGTCAATTTTTCTCCAAAATGATCTATATTTTGAAATGCACATCATGTTGAACTTGTAACGTTCAAGTCACAATGTATGTAAAATTTTGAATAAAATACTTTGATTTGAACACCTAGGGATGTCATCTGACTTTTGACGTGGCGCAGCAGTAGCGCATCTGCCTACTATGCGAGAGGTGCGGGTTCGAACTCCGACTGGAGACAAAAAACCCTAGGTCTTGGATGTTTACATGTTTGTGATGTCGCTGTTTCTGATTCCCCCGACACAGAGTATCCAAGTGTAGGGCCAGAAGCAATGTATGTGCCTGTATGTAAATGTTGTTACAATACGATTAAAATCAGTTAACGATTCGGTTGTGTTAGTTTTCAGCTACAAAGGAGGTTTTGTTGCTCATATCGTTCTTGTATTGTATTCAATAAGACAACGAGTAATATAATTAAAAGTCATATCTGTAACATATTTTAAACTTTCGCGACTTGTACACATAGTTAGAATATTTTTTTTATGACGTTTCGACGACGTTACAGACATCGTGGTCACGAGAAGACTGATGGCTGGCACCCGTTCGCATCTTCGGCTGATGAGGTTTCAGGCTACCCTCAATCAGCCGTCACAAAGCACTATTAGGGTTGCGACACACTACACTGACAATGTCGGACGATACGCCATGCGACTATTTTCCACTCGACCACTTCTTGATGACCGGATCCCACATTTGCGACAGTTTGAAACCACATTCCAAACATTTATATCTGTAAATTGATAACTCTATACGAGAGATGAGGGATTCACGACAATTACCGAGGTTGGCCGAATCGTTAACTGATTTTAATCGTTCTGTACGTTATGTTATTTTAATTCTGTCGATGTCTCTTTCTTACCTACTATTCCAAAGTTTAATTAGTAATATCCCTCGCTAACCGTAAAGGAAAACGACGTGAGGAAACATGACTGTCTGAGGTGTTCACATAGGTACCTCAGCGCTTTAATTTAGTGAATTTCCAATCAACGGTCGAAAGGCCCGTGGTAATTAAGCCCGAACTCTCTCTCTCTCTCTCTCTGAGAGAAGGCCTGTGCTCTTTAGTGAGACGTCTAACTTCCAGGGCGTAGCAGAAGCTCTACGTCGCAGGACATCACTGCCTAAGAAGAAGCGGACACATGGAAAAGTCACAACAAAAGTAAACAACGAGATGACAGAAATCCCCAAGAAAATGCCAGCAAAGGAGACCAGAGAGAACGCCATCAACGAAGAAAAAGTGATGAAAGAATACACGTCAGTGCAAGTAAATGGGAAAGAAAGAATCAAAGAAAGTCCTCAGGCCGAAGAGACAACAGCAGGAAACAAGACGAATGTACAAAAACTAAGCCAAAGCGAGTATCCAAAGCTTGGCGTCGGGAGAAAAAAGAAGGTAACTTTCACACAAGTTTTGTAAACTACATAACTAGCTCGTCCAAAGGAATCACATTTGATTACCGTGCTGGAGCCCACAATAGGTTCCAGCACGTATGGTTCCAGCAGAGATTTTTTTTTATGTAGCCTCGATTGTGTCCCACTGCTGGGCAAAGGCCTCCCCTTTTGTCTTCTATTCCTCCCTGTTCATGGCCACTTCCTGCCAGTCCGGCAAAAAGGTTGTAAGGTCGTCCCGCCATCTCCGCTTGGGTCGGCCAAGTTTGCGATATCCGTCGCGCGGAACCCAATCAGTGACGATTTTTGCCCACCTCTCTGGGGTATGGGCCCAGGCTTAGATAACCCACCCAGTTCCACTTCAGCTTATCGGTTGCAGCTCCAACACCGTTCAGCAGAAATATACCCGCTTTTTACTGCTTCACCGACTCTCTACGGTTTCTTCTTCTTCTTCAGGCTATATTACGTAGTCCATTGCTGGACATAGCCCTCCCCTAATGAGCGCCATAGCGCCCTGTCTTCAGCTTGCCGCATCCAGCATCTGCCTGCAGTTTTTCGCAGATCGTCATCCCACCTGGTCGGAGGGCGTCCTACACTACGTTTGCCGAGTAGCGGTCTCCACTCAAGAACACGCTTACTCCAACGGTTGTCGGTTCTTCGCGAGATATGGCCAGCCCACTGCCACTTCAGCTCGCCAATTCTCTGAGCTATGTCGATAACTTTGGTTCTCTGTTGGATGCATTCGTTACGAATCATTCAGAGTAACTCCGAGCATAACTCTCTCCATAGCTCGCTGAGCGACTTTGAACTGTTGGACGAGCTCTAAGGTTTGCTGGAAGAAATCTCTTTCAGAGATAAGCTCGCCTTTGTACATGTTATTTCTTATGTGATGTCCTGTTAAATGTTTCGTGTGCAATAAAGTATAATTAATTAATTGGTTCCATTCCCACTGGTGGCCCGCGTACATTTGTATAGGTCCTCCGTCTGGAGAGACGATATCACAAACATGGAGATGTTTGTGATATCCTTGCCTGGTTAAGTCCCCAAGATACGGGCCTGGCCTAGTTTGGGGAAGGGGCCTAGTCAGGCCGGTAAAACAACTTTTTGTTATACCCTCCACTTTCTATTTATAAGTTATTTCAATTTGTATTGTCTTCTTGGAAATAAATTATTTACGTACTTACTTACCATAACATAGAGTATCCTAGTTTGGGACCAGGACGACTGATTGCGTCGAGTGAAAGATATTATGATATACTTTTAATTTTCACTTGTTATTACTTCGATGACAACCCCCGTATGTCCCCACTGCTGGGGCACGGGTCTCTTCCTGCGTCGCAGGAAGGTTAGGCCATACTCCACCACGGGGGCCAAGTCCGGGTTGGTAGGGGATTGCAAGACAGTAGCAGGCCGTACTGTCAGAAGTTATAAAGCCGCCCACAAGGCCTCTGACATGGCTTAACGACTGCCATTACATGCCATTATTATTACTAAGTCGAGATTATTATTACAGACTTCTTCACGCCTGTACCGCGGATTTAGTCTTTGCGTGCACGCAAGGGTTTCGGCCTGTCTAAGGGAGAAATAAAAAAAGATATGTTCTCCTTTCTGCTAGTTAAATGTACAATTTGGCATTACCGTTAGCGTAGACTGGTTCTAGAGTCGAGATCGCGAATCAGCGAACGTAGCGTAGGACGCCCAGAGTGCTTAGTGCGAGTTTGACAGATTCAATCGAAAAACTTTACTACAGCGTTAATCGAGCATCGAGTAGTGAGTATGAGTAAGTTTACCGTTCGAACTGGCAAAACGCTGTCAAAGTACAACTTGCACTCGCGTTTATTCGTGTTTTGGCTGGTAAACTTGTTCACTTGTCAACGTAAACCATTACAACTCGCACTCAGCAATTTTAATTTTCATACTTGTCGCTAGGTGGCGCTTCCTCGATGCCATAGAAATATGAGTTTACGTTAACGCGATCGAGTAGTTAAAAAACTCGCACTAAGCACTCTGGTGACCAAGTGGATCGACAACAGTCACAAAGCGTCGGGCAGTGACTGGAAGGGGAGAGCCGAAGATCGGGCTCAGTGGCGTGTCTTGGGAGAGGCTTATGTAAAGCAGTGGACTGACACCGGCTGATTACGATGATGATGGTACTAAGACATTACATGCTGGCATTTTAAGTTATGTTAGGGTTGTAAAGGAATACATCGCGAGGAAACTTTAGTGTTTGAGATTTCCGGCTGGTCGTCACCATGATGCGAATTTCATGTTATTATAGTTCTACATACAAACATACATAACCTCACGCCTGTATCCCAGAGGTGTAGGAAGAGACCAGGGACTGCCACTTGCCACGTTCCCGAAAGATCACCTTCGCTTCATCAACGTTCATAAGTCGTTGCATGCACGCAGCCGGTTCCGGGTACTTTTTATCTTTCCCTTTGCTAATACATCCCCTATATGGTCGATGTATGTCCGCCTGGGACGTCCCTTACCAGCGCTTCCACTCACATTCGCAATATATATTTGTTTCGTCAATCTTTCTTCCTATTATATTTCCAAGGGCAAGAAATGTTGCTGCGACGGCGCCATACCGGTATGCGTGAAGGCATGCCACGACACATACACTGAAGCCTGCACTGATAACGTGTGTCTCAAAGACAAGCTGAAAGCCTTCAAGAAGGTAAACTGCGATGCGGAGATATGGCACAAAGACGTTTTAATTTATTTCCTCAAAACACTCTAAAAACGCTCACAGACTGGTGGAGATTTTAGAGGGAAAAGACTTTACCACAGATATTTTTTTTTATTTTATTCGCATGTCAAAGTAGGCAAAGGTTTAGAACCATACAGCCTTGTCGTACATAGTTCTATTTTCCATTTAATTTCATTGTAAGGCCAAACAGCCATGCCACCTTAATTTTTTTCAGAAAAGCAAAGTTGCCATGTCTTGTATACTCTTTTCAATAAAGCAAAATTGTAAAGTCTTGAATAATCTTCTTAATAAGGCATAGTTGCCACAGATAATAAAACGCTTATAGTAGGTAGTTCTTTTAGAGGCACAGTGTTTTTATAAATAAGGCGTCTTTTTATAAAAAAAGTAATACTTTTCGTAATATGACCTGTCGAAGTCATTCTAGTCACGAAATCTGCTCTAATCGCGATGCTTTATTAGGAAAAACGTAATTTTCTCTATTATCCAATAATCGCAATTTTAATAATAACAATTTTAAAAAATCGCCGTTTAATAAAACTATTGTAGGCGACAACCTCTTTATTGTTTTTTTATTAAAGATCGTTTTTGACAAAATATTCTTAGTTTTAAATCTTATTTCGATTATGTCAGTGTCATTTATGTCTAATATAAATAAACAGTTATATATAGTACCTATTGCAGAGCAAGAGATTTATTAACTCTCAATCGTAGGTTGTCTGGAAGAAATTGCTCTAAGCAATAAGGCCGCTAATTGTACTGTATGTTTGTAATAATTTTTTGTTCGTTTTTTCCTGGTGTACAACAAAGGATAATCTTATGTTATCTTAATTTTTTTAGAAAAGAATAGTAGCCTATACGGTGCTCAACATCTATGTTGGATTATATTATTTTTAATGCACCAGCCAGAGGTCGCGGGTTAGAATCCCGGCATGGGTGGAATTTTTAGCCTCTAAATAGGGTGTATTTCCATATTTGTGATGCCCTTGCCGGCTTAGGTATCCTAGTTTTGGACCAGGGCCTAGATTCTGCTAATGCATTGTAGTACAATGATAACTGAAAGGTTGTCTGGAAGAGATCGCTTTTAGCGATAAGACCGCCAATTGTATAACATTACTTAGATTTAAGAATCATGGTTGTAATATTTTTCTGGTTGTGCAATAAAGTGCTCTTTATCTATCTGAATGAACGTGGCGAATTCATTTCATTGCTGCTTTAAGTCGAAACCCGCGCACGTATCAAACCTTCTCAAAGCCTCTAAACAGGTTTTAAAATATATGTTGGGAGTTTTTTTGTGGAGATTTCAAAACGGACACCTAGACTTGGAACGTTCATTAAACCACAGGTTTTGTGCTATTTTGAAGAAAATCTTGTTCATTTCATGTATGAGCAACGCGAATCATCAAGAAATCCCTAACAGAGTGTTTTTATCTTTTTTCAGCGATGCAAGGAGTTCTGCAAGCTCTCCTTCCGTGACAAACGCAGCTCAAGTGGTAGCAGTAGTAGTGATAGTGGCAGCAGTGATAGTGACAGTAGTGATAGTGAGAGTAGTGACAATGGCAGTAGTGATAGTTAAGATAGCACTGGTAGAATGGGTTCTTCCTCTTAAGGCTTCTTTTACTTCTGGCATCCTTCTCGCTTGCACGTTTTAACATATTCATGTAACAAAAACATAACATATTCTTGCGCCTGTATCCCAGGGAGGTAGACAGAGACCAGACATATTTAATAACTATAAAATGAAAAGTGTTGTCAACTGATAGCAAGAAGAAAAGAATATTGAAAAAGGTACAACGGACCGCCTTATTAGTAACAGCAATTTGTTCCAGCCAACCTTATGACCGAGGAGTTACCGGAGGTGAAAAAGAGACGGGTAGTTGGTGCAAATACAAATTACATACTGATCGTAGACGAACTACAGGTTTTTTCTGTGTATATTTTGTTTTAGATAGAAAGATAGAGAACACTTTATTGTACATAAAAAAGGAAATTACACAGATATTTCTTAACCTAAGGGTACAGACGGCGGCCTTATCACTAAAAGTGATCTCTTCCAGGGGATGGATGACTTTAATAAAGACACTATTTTGTGTCCGAGTTGTACTAATACCTAAGCGCTGGAAATTGGAATTGCCAATCCGCGGTGGGCATGCGCGGTGGGTATTAAGCCTATATTCTCTCTCTTTCTCTGTCTCTCTCCCTCTTTCTCTCTCTCTCTCTCTCTCTAAGAGAAGGCCTGTGGCCTGCAGTGGGACGCTTATAGCCTACATAAAATAGTACATTACACAACTAGGGTGGTAATACAAAGAAAGGCCGCGATCGCAGAAGTTTGCGGCACGAGCTGCAAGCGAGGGACGTAAATATGCGATCGAGAGCTTTCTTTATTACCTCCCGTGTTGTGTATATCTTTTTATGTCTACACTTGGCCAGAAAGCGCTTTATTGCCAGGTGTGGCATAAAAAACATTATTTTACAGTCAAGTGTGCTAAATTTAGTAGCCATTCATTCAAACCTTAATAGTAGCCGGGCGGCTAGTATAATTTTTGCATTGGATTTGCATTGTATTTCAATGTGATAAGGTTCAATGTATAGCGGTAGGTACATTAAAAATATAATACAATTCCTTAACCAAGGAATTGTATTATATTATATTCAGGAATATAATATTAAGGAATATAATTCCTATATTCCAAGAATATATTATATTCTTGGAATATAGGACTTGTATTATATTCCAAGGTTAGCTGAAAGAAAACACTTATTAGATTTAATCTCGCCTTTGTTCAAACCCCTTTTGTGCAATAAATAATTTTTCAATTCAATTCAATAGCGGTAACTATTATTGCATTGCCTAAGTAAAGGTTAATTAATTTAATCAATCCGTATTCGTCCTATTCGTAAACTATAAACTATTTGAACGCTGCAGTTCTTGGGACATTGTTTTTTAGACGGAGTAGGCTTGCTTGCCCTATAGTATTAAAAAACCTATTTTAGAGGCTAAAAATTTCACCCATGCCGGGATTCGAACCCGCAACCTCTGGCTATCCGTACCAGCGCTCTACCAATTGAGCCAATGGGCGACTCACGGCATCAGTGAAATTTCGAACCTCTTTACAATACTCTCTGTATTACGTACAGGCAGCAACATCTGGATGAAGTAATTTGCATCACTTGCGGTCCCGAGTACCTTAATTTGCAGTTAGGTTTTACTTCGGAATGATATCGCTATACCCACATGATTATATTCTTTTTAATGCACTAACCCGTGCTAAGGACAATTTCAAAAACCTATTTTACTTACATAGTACTATAGCACTTACATAGCAGATCGGCACCATACTCGCAGTTGGCCAGATGGTCGAATTTGGCCGTCAGCACCGGCAGGATGACCCCGTTGATGTATCCCAGAGACGTTGAGGTCTTGAGGTGCGTGCCGCGGAGGTGAGCGTATTTACCCTGTTGGCGAAAGAAGATATAGGTAGAAATAGATATATCATCGTCAGGCTATACTAGTCCACTGCTGGACATAGCCCTCCCCTAAAGAGCGCCACGTTGTGCTATCATAGGGGGTAATGCCCATAATCCCCACGCTGGGCATGCGGGTTGGGGATCGCAGTTCGGTGGAACTGTACTGCAGGGGGCGCTGCTGCCCACCCCCCAGTTTATTTATATATGATATACGAGTAGATATATGAGTGAATGAATTTATTTCTTGCCACGAACCAACATGCTTATAAAAGAACTGGCTGACTCCGCAAACGTTGTTTTGCAGTATTAACTAGTCTACGATCTTTTCTTACTTTTCGATTTCTTAAGCCACAAACAAATCATAGAAATCAGTGAAGCCATTTTGGAGGCGTTTGATAACAAACACGTGAGTTTTATATCCTGCTGTATGTAATACGTGGTGTATTCTTCTTTTTCTTCAGGCTATATTAGTCCAGTGCTGGACATAGCCCTCCCCTAATGAGCGCCATAGCGTAAGGTTGTGCCATCATTGGGGGTAATGCCCATAATTTACACACTCATTAATTCACGCCTGTATCCCGGGCGGGTAGGCCGAGACCAGGGTCTGCCACCTGCCATGATCCTGACAAATATCTTTAGTCGTTGCATGATTACCTCCTGCAAATTCATGATGGTGTGCCCCAGATCATCAGCCACGTTGTTGAAGAATGTCAGCATGGACGTCCGGATGAACTCCGGACAGTTCTTGACGAGGGACTTGGCATCGATTCCCTTCACTAGGACTTGCAGGCAGCGCACTGTGATGCGTACGTCTGGGCCGAATGCTGCTAGTCTAAAATAGATAAATAAATAGAGAACATTTTATTGTACATAAAAATGGAAATTACACAGATATTTCTTAAAGTAAAAGGAAAGACGGCAGCCATACCACTAAACGTGATCTCTTCCAGAGTACCTTTACCTCACAAAAAAGGTATACACTCATGTTAGGTGTCTGTGAGAGACAATAAACTAGTGTTTTAAAGACCTTTCATATATTTTTGCAATGTCAAATCTGCCAAAAATTTGTTGAACTTGAAAAAGAATGAAAAAATAACAAAAAACCGACGTTGGATTATTTTGTATGAACAGCGCCATCTAGCGGCTAAGACGGGCAAATCCTATAAAAAAGATGGTAGATATTATGTTTTTATATCTTGTCAGATTTATGGTGATTTAATATCGGTGGACTAAGCGCGAGTGACTCAATAATGATCGATATCCTATATTTTTAAAAGTGGCTTAAATGTTAAGCAGTTATAAAAGCTATAACATGGGATCGGACAAATATTCATACATATAAAAGAGCTAAACACATTACCCTTAGTCGGTTAGCAGTCGGTTAAAAACTAGTTTGGGACTAGGACTGTTTGGGATTGTGTTGTGTGGAAGTTTTTTTTTTTATTAGTTGGGGTTACAAATGGATGAGTTATTTTTTGTAATCCACAGTAAGACGTACCTCGATCTGAGCAGACTAGCCAGCTTGCAGAACAGAGATGCTACCATCTCTTTCTCTTTCAAACTCGCTGCTCCCACATTGTTCGTAGCCGTAGCGACCGCTATGAAGTAGTTGCGATGCGTGGAGAAGTACTTCTCCATCAGAGGCAGAACCACCTGGTGGGATTATGGGCTTTATTGCTTGAGCGACACGAGTTATTTTGCACTGCTTTGTATGATAATTTTAGCGCGAGGCGTATATTTAGCCATGCTTCAATGTTTTGCATTCTAATTCCAATAAGAAAAGCGTTGATGATATTCAATTTTCGTACTGTGATTTTTCGTCGGTAAAATGCTGCCATTTGCTAACGAAATTACCCACAGTGGTATACAGTAAATGCAGTTTGCACCTTCAGCCTTGACTGAAAATCTTGGCTAGCACCAGCATACCTCTGGTTTCTCATACGCTAAGCTTGCTTTAACATCTTTCTTCATCTTTCTCGCTCGCACATTTTAGATTTTTTTGTGATCGTGTACTTTTAAAATAGGATTTAGAGCGGGACCACAAAATACAATTAAATACATTTTTAACCGCTATTAAAAGATGAAGTAGGTCCTCAGTTCGTCTATATCTGTTAGGAAGGGGTGTCAGCTAGGCGAGCGCAAGGTCAAGATTAAAGTTTTATCCCACTATCGGGTAAAATCTGTGGTAGCAGCATCTCGCTTTACGCGGTGAAATAAAGCAAGGCGATAGGCGATAATGAAATATCACTTTTATTGTGACGCTGTGCTCCCCAGCAGAGTATATAAATTTGGTCAAGATCACCAAACATCTTCAATTCTTAAACGCATCTAAAGGCATTATGGAGACAACTAAACCGCGATATAGAATGCCGTCAGCGCCACCTAGTGGTAAAATGAGCGAACTGAACTATATTTTTGTGAAAAGCTATTTTGAAGGCGGTTTTAATTCGTCGTTCCAGTACACATTCAGCGAGCGAGAAGAATGAGAGAAGTATAAACATCCTTAAGTGTATGGATTTTGATGCTTCGCAATTTTACTCACGTTGAATTATTCAATGTGATACAACAATGCGCTTAAACAGGCAGCAAGCTAAATTTGACGCGGAATGCTTCTATGAATTTTGGCCAGTGATTTGCAGGCTTTTGCGATGATTTTCGACGCTACAAGTACCTTTTTGTAGTACTTTACTTCCGCTTTGGTTTGCTTGCAAAATGTAACACCATTTATATCTTTTAAAGACACCAAAATACAGATGGCTGATACTTTTAATAATGTGAAGATATTGCAGGATCCAGCTTTAAGATCGAACAGCTGAATGATATATATAAAATAACATAACAACATAACACAAATTCGAATCATTAAATTCTATATATTTGTACCCCACAGATTATATATATATGTATATATATATATATTTTTATATATATATATATATATATATATATATATATATATATATATATATATATATATATATATATATATTTGTATATCATTATAATGTGTATTCTAAGTATTTATGTTATCCATTCGGTATATTGATAAGTTTTTTTTTTTGTTTTAACTTATATGATGCGATTTTATATGATAATTTATTTACTATAACTCTCTCCGGGCACTACCCGCACTACTATCCATATAACCCAAGGTTAGTTGGAAGAAAATACTCATTAGTATTAAGCTCGCCTTTGTACAAATATGCTTATTGTGCAATAAAGAATTTTCTAATCTAATCTAATGACCTTGAAAATAACAAAATAAATATATTTTTATTTTCAAGGTCAGGTTAAGGATCTGAAGAAGTTCAGGATCACAAGTCTCGCATTTTCGTGCTAAAACTTTCGTAAGCGCTGCACATTATTGGTTTATATCCGGATTAACTTACTCAAGGAAGTTAATTTCATACAATATTGGTTGATCAAAGATGAACATTGGAATTCAGTACCTAAAATAATACCCCTGGCCATTCCTTTGTACTGCAAATGGTAACTATTAACCGTCCCCGAAATCATAACCAAAATCTCACCTTAGAGAAAAACTTAATATCCCTCGTACTGGTCTTGAAACTGGATCTTCGACTGAAGGTCGTCGACGGCTTCAGAAGCTTCATATTAATCGTCGCCCTATCAATATACTGTATCAGCTTCTCTAGCAGCGAATAAGCGAATCTGAGCTCTATTGCTACGCCCGTAGTGGTCTGTTCCGTGTCGCTCTGTGTCGCTTTGCTAGGGCGGTGCAGCTTGTAGCCTTGGTACTGGAGGTATTTGAGGAACTCCTGGGAGCGCTCCCGGTCCTTCTTCTTTTCCTTGTCGGTTAGGAGGTCGTAGGGCACCAGTTGGGGATGGATGCCACCTGATGAGGTAAGGAGAAGTCAAAGGGTTTATAGGTGAACTGCTAAACGTTATTGCAAGTCGAATATAATATTAATTAAATAAAATTAAACCACGTAGTTTTGTTAATAATGGCTATTAAGAGTAGGCATTCCGATCTTAAATCTCTACAATCGCAAACATTTAAACGCAGAAAATTGGTTTTCATTTCTTATACTCTGAAAGTAGTGTTGTTTTGATCTAATTATTGGGTGGAAAATGCTGCTTTGGGAAGCAGCATGAGTTTTTCCGTCTCTAGGGAGGGCCCTAAAGAGGGAGGAACTCATTCAAATTACTTTCCACCTAAAGGCCGGAATGAACTTTAAGAATAGAACTGTCAGCTGTGAAGAGTTTCATGTAAAAAAAACTAATTAAAAAAATGCAGCGGCCATATGAGTTTCTTACCAGCCAGTGTGAACTTAGCGCAAACTTCTTTGAGCGGAATAAGCCGCAACAATTATGCGGAGAGTTCCATATTTAAAATTTAAAAGTTGAACATAAATTGGCGGGATACTAAACTGTTATATTTATCTGTGACGGAATTCAAAAAAATATTGTCTTTTATTTGAATATTAAAATTGAGTTTTTATTTTCGTAAAGTAGAGTGTTTAACACGGGTAAAAGAATCAATTCCTACTCGGTCTATAGCCTTAATACCTCGGGAATTGATTCTTTCCACCCTCGGCTAGTAATCTACTATTGTTGCCCGTTACAGACTGAAGATAAAGTTTAGACATATGTACAACTGAAAACTAATACGCTACTAGATTCATCATCGTTATCAACCCTTGTATGTCCCCACTGCTAGGGCACGGGTCTCTTCCTGCATCGCAGGAAGGTTAGGCCATACTCCACCACGGGGGCCAAGTCCGGGTTGGTGGAGGATTGTAAGACAGTGGCGGGCCTTACTGTCAGAAGTTATCAAGCCGCCCATAAGGCCTCTGACATGGCTTAACGACTGCCATTAATGACAGCCGGCACCAACGGCTTAGCGTGCCTTGCACGGAACGTGCACGGAAGCGCTCGGAAAAATGCCACTAGCGGTAGTCACGGGACGCTCACCCATCCTGTACCTGACCGCGCCTGTCATTGCTTAACCAAGTGATTGATTCCAATCACTCGGTTCGCCTAGGCTACGAGCGCTTCATCATATCAAAGTATATTTAATAAACATTTATTTGACCTAACGTACCAAATGACATCGCTTTAACTGCGGTGTTCTCTTTTTAAAACCCGCTAACTTTTATTTAATTCAGTGGGAACAAGGACGGGCTGAAAATCAGCGCTGTGATGATGCATGCACTCACAGCACCTAGCTGAGCCCTATCCTTTTTATCACAATTATTGTCACTATTTTTCCATAGTATTCATGTGTTCTCTAATCTGTGTGTGATAAATAAACATTTTTCAATTTCAATTTCAATTAAGTACCTAACACACAGATTGTCAAATAAAAATTTGACAATTCAGATGGACTCTATTTTCAGTTGAGGGCGGTACCAGACAGATGTGAAAGGATAGTCACAGATTCATTTGTTTATATTCATACAATCTATTTGTTGCTAAATTATGTGACGGATAATCTCAAACGTATCCTTGCCACCGACGCTTTCGCGTGTTCTTGAGAACACAAAATTAAAATTGAAGGTTTATAGCTCAAAAAAATCTATATTTCTTTAACGGTTGAATAAGACTTATGTAAATGTTGATATCAACCCTTGTATGTCCCCACTGCTGGGGCACGGGTCTCTTCCTGCATCGCAGAAAGTTTAGGCCATATTCCACCACGGGGGCCAAATCCGGGTTAGTGGAGGATTTTAAGACACAAACCATCGGTACTTTCCAACGATCGCCATTATTATAGCCGAATTGTGCGTGAAGCGGTTGAAATTAAGAAACACAAAATTTTTAATCGGGAATGTGGTTTCAAACTGTCGCAAACGTGGGATCCGGTCATCAAGATGTATTCGAGTGGAAAAAAGTCGCATGTCTTATCGTCCGACATTGTCGGTGTAGTGTGTCGCAACCCTAATAGTGCTTTGTGATATCTGATTGAGGGTAGTCTGAAACCTCATCAGCCGAAGATGCGAACGGGTGCCAGCCATCAGTCATCTCGTGACCACGATGACTGTAACGTCGTCGAAACGTCGAGGTAAAATAGCAATAAATTACTACGCGATTAAGCCCCGAAAATATTCTAACTATGTGTACAAGTCGCGAAAGTTTAAAATATGTTGTAAGATATCAAGCCGCCCATAAGGCCTCTGACATGGCTAAACGACTGCCATTATATGGCAGCCGGCACCAAAGGCTGACAATGTGATAGTGATTACGCACAAAGGCGGGCTTATTTCAATAGAAACTTCTCTTCTCACCTCCATTAACAGTAAGCTCCTCCTTCTTTTTCTTAGCCCAGATGTCGTGCGCGTTCTCAGCGAGTCGCTCCGCCATGTTCTGCATCTCTCGCGACAGTGTCAGGTTGGTCATGTCCACAGGGTGCGGGTTGTAGTTGAAGGGGGTCGCTGAGTCCGCCTGTGGGTGGGTGAGTTAAGATGAGAAGGAGAAGACTAGAATAAGACTAAGAAGATCATAAGTCAAGAAGAGCTAAGTGTTATCTCTATAAGGGAGATAAAGAAGAGAGATCTGTAACAGTTTTCAGAATGTATTTCGGTAGTGACCAGACGCCGGTAGGCAATGAAGTAGAAGTAGAAAATCCTTATTTGGTACTACAGATATTGAATACAATAGGTTAATTGCTTTTAATTGAAATTGCTTTTAGCAATAAGGCCGCCAATTGTACTTTGTATCTTTATATGTTTTATAAAATGTGCTCTGGTGTACAATAAAGAATATTCTTATCTTATCTTAAGCTTAATATAAAACTAAAGTTTAAGTACCAAAAAGGTTTCATCGCTCAGCTTAATGCCGTAGCAAGACTACTACTACAATGCAAAAAGCTCTGAAAGTATTGACTCAAATACGCAATTAAGTCACCTAAACTTTTCACGCAATTACGTAAAATAAAAACGTTTGTTTTTTTTTTTTTGTCAAGTTGAATTTTATTAATAATAATAATCTTAAGTGCAAGGTTATACCGCTGATTAATGGTAATAAACGCTACCAATTAGCATTTCAATTCAACTGATTATTGTTAACAGTACACTAACATGCTGCTAATATACGAAAAACCGGGGTTAAATAAGATAAGATAAGAATATTCTACGAGAACACACGACATAAAAGCATGTATTGATACAAAGTGCAACTGGCGGTATTACTGTTAAAAGCAATTGCTTCCAAACCCTTTGATATAGTTGCTGAAGGAAAAGAGAGTCTGTACAAATATTGGTAACTATAAATTAATATACTTTAGTGTTTTCTAAAGTTAACACGAGTACTAGACATAATTAAAACTGTAAAAATATAATAAACGAGTGAAATCCGTGTAAAAACAGTTTTAATTAATATACTTTGTTATATAAATAAAAATAAACATGCTTAAATAATTACATATTAAATTCTGTTAGAGGATTTACTCACCACTGGGTCGGGGGGTCGCTATATCCGTGCAGGGGTAAAACGGGGACGGGTGATATGAAAATAAAGCCAGTATTAGTCAAATACACAGACAGATAAACATATTGATCAAAAAGCTGCGCAAGAGCGGATAATTGGAATCGTTGCGGTGACGCGATTGGTTGACCTGTAGTAACACGTATCAACCAATCGCGTGCCCGAAACGACCCGCGCTCGCTCCGCGCCGTCTTCCCTCCTGCTATGAGTCTTGAAAATCGACTCCTGTGCACAGATTGTACCTATAAACCTATTATAACAGTTAATTATAACTCTGTTCTTGTATTGTGCACGCCTATAAGAGCCATCTATGAAGTGCTTTGTGCTGAAACCACCTTTTTTCAAAAACCTATTTAGGGGCTAAAAATTCCACCCATGCCGGGATTCGAACCCGCAACCTCTGGCTATCCGTGCCAACGCTCTTTCCAACCGAGTTAATGGGCGACTCACCGGCATCAGTGAAATTTCGAACCTCTTTACAATATTCTCTGTATTACGTACAGGCAGCGACATCTGGCTGAAGTAATTTGCATCACTTGCAGCCTCTAAATAAGTTTTTAAAATTGTCCCTAGCACGAGTTAGTGCATTAAAAAAAAAGAATACAACCGTCTTTTTTTGTTAGAAAATACTCATGGTAACAATTTACCTAGTCTTGCCATAAATATTGTAAATAGTTTTTTTTTCTGTTGCAAATAACACTTAATACGTTTTACAGGGTGTTAGTTTAATACATAAATATAAAACATTGCTAAACGACTAGCGACTGTGTCAACGCAAAATTGTTTCATAATAACCAATGGACTTAAAGTACTTCAAATGTAAAGACACAAAAGAGTTGCTAACGTAGAATAGGGAAGGTACATACTATGTGCGTGTATAAATAGCAGTGATGCATACAGGGTAGTTTAAACAAATTAAAGGGGAATTAATTATTGTTATCACAACTTCGTAAGAATTCGTACCGTTTCTTTAACGTCATTTTCGCTCGGATCCTCCTGGTATGCATGCATTGGGACAACATCAAATGGATACAAAAACTGAGCCTTTTGCATCTACGTAAGGAGATGTTTTGTGCAGCGTCCAGTGGAACCTTCACTCACACTCGATAGGGAAGGGACCCATCGAGTGTGAGTGAAGGGTTGGATGGGTTTTAGATTGAGTAGACTTGCCCAGCATCGTGCAATGCTGTCTCTTCAAATTTCTCAGAAAGGAGTGTGACAAAACGGTAGTCTGTGAGCATATGGAATATGCATTGGCTATTATCGTACAGAATCGAATATATTTGTGTAATAGAAATATCGCAACTAATATGATGTAATAATTACATAACTTTTCAAAATTGTGAAGAAAAGTTTTACACAGAGCAGGAAGTAGTATTACACTCGTGTGCTTTCGGCGAAAACCGTAGCCTACTCTAGAGCCCGAGGTATATTCTAAAATCTGACAGACTGTACTTACGTATTTACTTAGTGAAATTCTCAATTCAGAAATCGGGCCTGTATTTTGTAGGCTGGTGGTTTAAATAACTTAAACCGATCTTTACTATTTTAAGACTGTATCATAAAATCAGACAAAACGCGTGCGGGAGTGGCAACGCATGAACTCTGTTTACAATAGTGACAAGATAACAGTATAAATCAATGTTGCCACAATAAACATCAGGATATACAATCGCCTTCCAAAATGTAATCGAAATATTAATGAGAAATATTTGTTCAAAATGAGATAAAACATCTATTGAGAGACAAGGCCTACTATACTATTAATGAATACCTAGCTGACTTAGAAAATTATATTTGTTTATTTGAAACACGAACGTAGAATAATAATTATATAATTTAATAAATAATATGACTTCATAAACATAGACATGTGACATTATAAATATAAATTTTCGGTAGGTATTGTTGTATATCATTTGTAAATAGATCTTTGCATGCTATCTTATGGTATCTGTCTACAATTTTGCATACTGCTGCTAAGTAGTAGAATACATTTACTTTATTGCAATTAAAATCTGTGCAACTGTATGATATGATATGTATTCGCAAAAAACTATCTGAATCTGAATAAAAACATAGTAAAATAATCTATGACGAGAACCTACTAAAACCAATGGCACTGCAGTGTCCAAGTGGTCCCTTCACCCGTCTAGTGTGAGTGAAGATGCCACTGGACGCTGTATAAATCATCTCCTCACCTTCGCAGATGCAAAGGCCAATATCTGGTAAATACGCAGTGACTCACCCCGCCCGACTTGGACTGCCGCCTCATGGAGCTGCGGTTCGTGCTAGGGATGTCCGCTTCAGAGTGCTCCACTGACCAGCCGATGGCCAGGAGAGCCTTGAGGGACTCACGGACTGGTTCTTTGTAGCGCTCCTTCTCCTGTTGGTTAAGGACATAGTTTTAACTCATTGATAAATCGGTGATCTGCGAAAAACTGCAGACAGACGCTGGATGCGGCAAGCTGAAGACAAGGCGCTATGGCGCTCATAAGGGGAGGACTATGTCTAGCAGTGGACAACATAATATAGCCTGAAGAAGAAGAAGAAGAGAAGACAAATTGATAGATATTTGCTAAATTGTTATTCACCGGTGCAGAGCACAGGCCTTTTCCTGAGAGAGAGAGAGAGAGTTAAGGCTTAATTACTACGCGTGCCCACCGTGGATTAGCAATTTCACACATTGAGGTTGTTGGACACGTCTGACACTCAGGTTTCCTCACGATGTGTTCCTTCACAAGTTAGCAAGTGGTATTGCTATTATAACTTCACAAATATACGTAACTTTGAAAACGAAATCATTGGTGCATGCCGGGATTCGAACCCACGACCTCTCGATTGAGTAGCAGATGTTCTACTGTTCCGCTACCACTGCTTTATTCTCTATTACGCAATATTTTTTTATATTTCTGTTACTTCCTCTTCTTGTTCAGGCTATATTAGTCCACTGCTGGACATAGCCCTCCCCTAATGAGCACAAGGTTGTGCCATCATTGGGGGGTAATGCCCATAATGCCCATTTCTGTTACCATTGTTTATTAAATTATGTAAAAGTACTACTTACGTAGTCATTAAGCATGTTGTACGGCTTCAAGCGAGAATGAGCCTTCTGGCTGTCGGAATAAGAGTCACCGTACACCCAGCCGTTCTCGATTTTCCTGTAAACAGAACAACATGGCGATATACAATGTGGACTACATTTTACGACCAATTTTTCAGAAACAATGTACCAATAAAATGGTGGTTTTAGGGTTCCATAGCTCAAAAAGAAAAAGAATGAATACACATTTATTGTCATTAAGTTTTCGTTATCAACCCTTGTATGTCCCCACTGCTGGGGCACGGGTCTCTTCCTGCATCGGAGGAAGGTTAGGCCATACTCCACCACGGGGGCCAAGTCCGGGTTGGTGGAGGATTGTAAGACAGTGGCGGGCCTTACTGTCAGAAGTTATCAAGCCGCCCATAAGGCCTCTGACATGGCTTAACGACTGCCATTATATGACTTAGCTTAACGTGCCTTGCGAAGCACGTAAGCGCTCGGAAACGCGGTCAAGTACAGGATGGGTGAGCGTCACGGAACGCTCACCCATCCTGTACTTGACCGCGCCTGTTGTTGCTTAACCAAGTGATTGATTCCAATCAGTCGGTGCGCCTAGGCCACAAGCGCTCCATTAATTTTTACAATTGTTATATTCGAACGGTGGCGTGATGGCCGGGTCATCTATCTCCCTCAAAAATGGTTGAGACTGATGATGGCTGACCTCTGCGTTATGCTCGTGAACAAGTGCTATTCGTGTGTCCGGCCGCAGCACTTGTTACGTTTTCACGACCTATGTGAAACAATTAACTAATGCCTTTGCATTTAAAGTTATTAATTGCAATCATGAAATCTTATCATACGTATAGGTGGTAAATGATGTATAAGATTTAAGAGGACTTGAGAAAAGACCATCCTTTCTCAAGTCCTCTTAAATCTTATAGTGGAGTGGAGTTTTTTTCCCCCCGGCTCTTTTTCCACTACACTACGGCCCGAAGGCAAAGTTTTGGCATGGTTTCATTGTACTTTGACATTCAGTCAGAATGTAAATCTTTATGTTGAAATAAATTGAATTGAATTATATTATCTGTCGATATGTAGACAGTTCCTATAATAACTTGGCCTTGTGAAAACCGGTTTTATTTTTTGCTAGTGATAAGTAAAAAGTAAAAACGATTTTCACAAGGTCCAGTCAGTAGGAATGCATGCCAATCGGATATACGCTCAGTATTAAGCTGTTGGATAGATCTATCCAGAAACTCCTATAGGATCACTTAGTTTTGCGTGCGCCTGCCCGGCCAAGCGTCTATCTAAGTACCTACCTAAAAATTCGTACGGAACCCTACTTGTACGAGTCCGACTCGCACTTGG
Organism: Yponomeuta sedellus; assembly: GCA_934045075.1. NCBI lineage: Eukaryota > Metazoa > Arthropoda > Insecta > Lepidoptera > Yponomeutidae > Yponomeuta > Yponomeuta sedellus. Next base: position 9,150,754 of record OW203747.1, read on the forward strand.
TTTGTTTTTGGCTGTCCAAGGACCCTTTAAAAGTACCATAGTTAGTTAGACCTGAGATTTCCGCACTTAGCCTCTTAGTTACTTAGCCATAGTTGGGCCATTGTACGTAGCAAGCGCTGAGGTACGTTAACACTTCAGACACTAGGGTTTCCTTACGATGTTTTCCTTCACCGTCGGCGAGTGGTATTGCTACGATAATTTCACAAATGTACATAACTCAGAAAAGTCATTGGTACTTGCCGGGGTTTGAATCAACGACCTCCCGATTGAGAGGCGGGCGTTCTACACCGCTCCGCTACCACCGCCCGCCAAAAGTACCATATCAAACAAAGTATTTTATTCAAAATTGCACAGAAACTGTGACTTATTGAACGTTATGAAATAAACTACGTGACGAAATCTAGTTTTGAAATCTAGATAATTTTGGAGAAAAATTGGACAAGAAAACTCCGAAGAAAACAAAATGGACCAAATCTCACCTGGAAGCCCACGCGTCATGGTAGTGCTCCGAGAACTTCTGCACAATTGTATTCAGATCATTGTTGAGAGCCACTGAAGTAGTGTTGATGGGCTGTGGGTCGTATTGGGGGTTGTCTGGTCCGCCCGAGGAGTGGGTCTCCTTGCCGTAGAATTCATCATCGTAGTTTTTAGACAGGGAATAGTCTGGTGGGAGCGCGCAACCTGGAACAAATAATTATGTTCAAAAATGTTCCTCCTTTCGCAGGTGCCCCGCAGTGGGGACAGAAACGCCTTTAAATCTACAATGTCGAAGGCGCCAAGGTATGTTGCGTTGATTTGGACATGTAAAAAGGATGAAGGAATAAAGAATGACGAAACAAATATATATTGCAAATGTGAGTGTAGGCATTAGTAAGGGACGTCCCAGGCGGACATACATCGACCAAATAGGAGATGTATTAGCAAAGGGGAATCTAAAAAGTACCCAGAACGCGTGGGTGCATGCAAAGACTTATGAACGTTGATGAAGCGAAGGTTTCCGGGTACTTTTTATTTTCCCATTTAATTTAAGGGGGTTAGGCCACGAGCGCTTCATTCCCTCACGTAAGATAAAAAGGCCTTGGCAGAGGCCTTATGGGCGGCTTGATAACTTCTGACAGTAAGGCCCGCCACTGTCTTCCAATCCTCCACCAACCCGGACTTGGCCCCCGTGGTGGAGTATGGCCTAACCTTCCTGCCATGCAGGGAGAGACCCGTGCCCCAGCAGTGGGGTCATACAAGGGTTGTAATCGACAACTCTCACCTATAGCAATGAGACACGGCAGCGCCTTCCCGAAGAGCTCGGGCTCGTAGTCCATTTTGCTGAGGGAGTCGAAGATGTTGCTAAACAGCATCATGGTCAAGCGCTTCTCCTCGTCGGAGGAGGCTCCGTAGATGCCCTGTCCGCCCGTACTGCAGCCGTAGTACTTGGCGCAGCGCTCGTAGTGGAGCGTCAAAAGCTGTGGAGTAGCGACGGGGTGATTATTCACCACGGGCATTTTGAAGAGATTGAATAGTTAACACTTTAAAAGTCTATCTAAACTAAGTGAAAGCCTAAAAAGCAAAGATAATAAAGGAAAATGTTTAGTCACTCCGGCTCATATTTTATTAGGTATATTAATACTACATTTAGGGCTGATTTTTCAATAGTCAGAAAACTTATCTGAGGAATAAAAATGGCGGTTTGACATAATTTACATACATAAGCTGTCAAACCGCAATTTTTATTCCTCAGATAAAAGTTATCTGACTATTGAAAAATTTGCCTTTAATTGCATAAAAATAATAATTATTTATTCATTATTAATAAAGATAGTATTTAATTTACAGCATTTGATAGAGGTTGTAGGAGCAGAAGAGAGCGTGTGCAATGAGATCGGCATAACCAGGTGCTACCAGTTCTATCAGCGACATAGGTGTACTCAAACCGTTGACGCGTCAATCATTCAATCAATCAATCCATTAATCAATCAGCCTGTACGTACTGCTCCACTGCTGAACATGGGTCTCCTCAAGGCGAACCAGTTGAGAGATGTTAACGACCAATTTACTGAGCCGCTTGAGTATCAGAAGTGGGCACACAGCGAATGTGATAGCAATAAGTGGGTGCTACTCACTCTGAGAGCTACAGTGGTGTACTCAGACAGCTGTGAGACGTCGACGGTCAGTTTCCTGAGTAGCTTCAGCAGCATAGAGGGCTGCATAGCCGACGTGAGGGCCACAAGGAAGTCCGACACCGCCTCGCGCTGCCCTTTGGTCAGCATGCGGTTCTTGGACAATCTGAAAAGATTATTTTTAGTTACATAACCTGAACCCGCTAGTCGGTTAGTCGGTCGGTCGGTCGGTTGATTGATTTATTGGTCAGTCGATCGTTCATCCACTGCTGACTTTAGGGCATAGCGTAGGACGCCCAACAACCAGTTGATCTGAGGCAGACAACTGGCAGCGGGTGGATGAGGATGGCCGAGGACAGAAGTGGCATGACGCTTCTATGTACAGCGGTGGACGATTGTGGGCGGATTGATTAATTAATAAAACTGACTTTTGAAAATTGACCAAAACTCTAAGAAAACTCTAATTTATGTCTTGGTAAATACTATAGAGGCGCAAAGCAATTAAAGATTAAGATTAAGACAAATGACTGTAGAACACTGCAGAAATATCTGGGACCTAATCATGGCTGTATCAAACTAACATATTGAGATGGATGCTCAATGTACAGTGTTACTATTTCTCGTTTCCTTGCAGAAATCTAGCACTCTATTGCCTATAGGTGAAGACCTGTAATTGGCTCACTAACTAGGTTTTTAAGTGACATATTGTTTATCAGCTGTTGGTTTTCCATAGATAATAAATAAATAAGCTGATGCTGCGGGGGTACAAAGTTCGCCAGGACTGCCAGTTACATAATAAAATAAACCAATAGCAATAGCAACCGCTTACGGTGAAGGAAAACATAGTGACGAAATCTGAGTGTTTGTGGTGTTCAACCACCTCAACCCTTAAAATTGCCAATCTGCTGTAGGCGCGCGTGGTAATTAGGCCCGTTTTTTCTCTCTCTCTCTGAGAGACGGCTTGTGCCCTGCAGTGGGGACGTTTATATGTATAATATCAAAATCTATAATATAAAAAATAAATCGCTGAATGTGTTGATAAGCGCAAATCTCGAGAGCAGCTGAACCGATTTCGCTAATTCTTTTTCTACAATATTCCTTGAAGTACGAGGATGGTTCTTAAGGAGAGAAAAAAAAAAATAAAGAATCGACTGTTAGGCGGTACGAAGTTCGCTGGGTGAGCTAGTTCTAAATAAAAAAACGATTATAATCCAATAGCATTGATTCAGTAGCATTGATTCAGTAGCACTGAAGGTGCAGTACAGACCCCACTTGTAGATTTGGAGAGGTGCAGACTATTTGCTACATTACTGATCAATGGTGCATAAGAGGAGGCCTGGGAAGATTTACGAAGTCGAAAGGAAAGCAACCAATTGGATTATAGCCCTCCCTTTTGTGTTTTAGCCCGCTGTATAGCGTACGAAAAATGAATTGAAGCTGTGACCTGTAGACGGTGTGCAGCGTGGCATCCAGCAGACTGCCGTAGTTCTCAGCCTCGTTGTAGAAGTTGGCGTGTTTGATCAGTAGCGGCAGGATCGAATTCCCGATGTAGCGGTTCATAGAGAGCGCCATGTCGGACTCGCAGCCGTCGTTCTGTGGGGAATAGACTTCATTTACGTATTCAGCGGGGATCGATTACGCTGTCCCTTCAGTAAGGACCATCCATAAATTACATCACACGTTAGGAAGGGGGGTAGGGAGGGGGGGGCAAGGAAGTCCTGCGCAGACGAGGGACTATTCCCCGGGTACTTTTTTGTCAGTCGGTATAGATATCTTATAAATTGTCTCGAATAACGCACACGAAGGACTAAAAGTACCCCGTACAAAAAGTCCTTCAAGTTACTGAAGACATCAAGACTGGACTGCACAAAAGTTCGGTGATACTCGAAACATTTGCAACTCTGATATAAAACTAATTTCCGAACTGCTGTTTGGATGCAATTATGTCTAAATGTAAAATTGCAAAATATGTGACGTCACACCAGGGAGGGGGCGGGTCTCACAAATTTCACCAGCTGTGACAAGGAGGGGGGGTAGTGTAAATCCCGAAATTCGTGTGACGTAATTTATGGATGGCCCCTTACGAGGCAGTGGAATCATAGTTCCAAAGATAAATTGAAACTTGTCAATCTTGTTGCGGACCTTTTTATTTCTTTCAATATTTTTATTTCGGAACAATCCCATAGTGTTAGTATAATTACTTAAATTAGATTAGTAAACACGTTTCTATATTTTATTTCAAGTGGACTGCGGTTCAGTCCTTCAGCATAGGGCTGCCAGTCCTGTTCGCAAAGGGTTTTTTACCCGGGTTTTAATACTTCCCCAAGCAGTCGGTAGAACAGCTCTTGAGTCTGCTTGAGGACGTATAAAGCTAATTTGCGCTTCGGCTTTCAGAAATTTACCCTGTCCAGCATAGTAGCTGCCCTTAAATCGGGTAAGAATGTATCCTCCAGCAGACGGATGAGCAGCTCTTGACGCTGCGATATCAAACCGTGTATGTCCCCACTGCTGGTACACGGGTCTCGTCCTGCCTCGCAGAAAGGTTAGGCCGTTTTCCACCACGAAGGCCAAGTCCGGGTAGGAGGAGGATTGTAAAACAGAGGCGGGCCTTACCGTCAAAGTTCTTGACACTGGTTGGGGACGTATAAAGGTAGTTTACGCTACGACCTTCAGAAACTTACCCTGGGTGAGCATAATGGGTGCCCTCAAATCTGGCAAGAATAATGCTTCCAGCAGTCGGTACAACAGCTGTGAGACTGGTTGGGGAGGTATAAAGCTAATTTACGCTGTGGTCTTCAGAAACTCACCCTGTCCAGCATAGTGGCTGCCCTCAAATCGGGCAGGAACGCCTCTTCCAGAAGTCGGTAGAACAGCTCTTGAGTCTCGATCCCATAAACCCTCTCGAGGAAGAGCACGATGCTCTGCTTGTGGCCGGGGATGAGGCCGGATGGCATGTCTGTTGGTCAAGGAGTTAGGTTGACAATTTGAACACTAAAATCCTTTTTTTATGAATTAACTCGTAAAACATAGGATCAAAAACATAAAATAAATGCCAATTTGTAATATGGCTAACAAAGGTTTTAAAGGTACACACCAAATTAATAAAAGTCTAAAAGTAAGAAAAAAGAAATAGGAAGCTTTTTTATGCTGTCCATAAACGTCCCACTGCGATATGCGATTAATTAACACACGTGCCCACCGCGGATAAGCAATTTCCAGTGTTCAGGTACCTATTTGAACACCTCAGGCACTCGGGAAAATCCCGTCCAACTAATATTATTATTATTATTGTTAAAATTCTTTATTACACTATTAAACCAACATGACTTAAAGACTACTCGTACACACAGTTACGTCAACTAATGTAACTCACCAGACTTAGGTCTCTCCTCGCCTTGCGCAGGATTATTAAGAGTGAATCTCAAACTCAGCACACCCTGTAGATCTTCCAGAGGCACCAGGGAACGCAGAATGGCGCGCGCGCGCAGAGACTCGTTTTTACCCTGTAAAAACCATAGAAACTTACAACAAGTATAGTCTGTTAGCTTTTAGAATATACCTCGGCTTCTATCGGATAGAATCGGATTTATTCGTGTAAGGTAATGTTTATTTTGTATTGTTATTTATAACTTTTCAAAATAGTGAAGAAAATTTTTATACAGAGCAGGGAGTAGTATTACCCTCGTGTCGTTATCGTTATCAACCCTTGTATGTCCCCACTGCTGGGGCACGGGTCTCTTTCTGCATCGCAGGAAGGTTAGGCCATACTCCACCACGGAGGCCAAGTCCGGGTTGGTGGAGGATTGTAAGACAGTGGCGGGCCTTACTGTCAGAAGTTATCAAGCCGCCCATAAGGCCTTTGACATGGCTTAACGACTGCCATTATATGACAGCCGGCACCAACGGCTTAACGTGCCTTGCGAAGCACGGTGTAACACTTCTGAAAATGGGCGGTCCCATGTATCAACTAACCACTTGTATTGTATGGAATCAGGCGTTACTTTGACGGTCACTCGTGAGCTTAAGGATGCCTCGTGTTAGAGGCGAAACGCGTCGCGTATTTTCTCACACAAGTATTGGTGTTGGTGTCGGTGTGTTCGTGTCTTGCTTCTGCTTGAAAAAGTGGGAGGGAGGGCGGTGCATTAGCTAACCGCATGGTGCTTATGGGATTTTTGGCGAAATTTAATCTGGCGTAATTTTCCCTTACGATCAACATTGGGCAGAATATTATTATAACAGATAGATAAGTAAATTTTTTTATACTTGTTTGCACACGAAACATTTAACAGGACATTACATAAGAAATAACATGTACAAAGGCGAGCTTATCTCTGAAAGAGATTTCTTCCAGCAAACCTTAGAGACTCGGAGAAGCAGTCTATATACGTGTACAAAATATACTACATAAATATTGAATAACGTACCTAACTATGAAAGTAATAAATAAACTACATAAACTAAAATAAATACGTAAATATATCGCTCAATGTTATGATAGAGATAGATAATGCTCTTTCAATCGCTTCTTAAACGTACCAACAGAGGGCCTAGCGCATATTATCTTCTGTGGCAGCGCATTCCACAGCTTGACCGAATGGACCGTTAAGGAGTCACCGTAAGCGCCACTATTATGAGCAGGGATTTTAAGATGGTGGAGTTGGCGGATTTTCAAGATCAGCAGATTTTGTTATGTGAATAAATGGCAGAGTTGTCATTTATTCACATAAGACACACACACCCACGATGATAAGATCACGATAAACTACGAGTATGTCTTACCAGTGCAATAACAGAGGCGTCGGGGGCGCACCGTCCCAGCAGGTCGACGAGTGTGCAGTAGAAATTCAAGATGGCCGCGCCCGTGTCGATGTAGTCTTCATCCTCGTCAGACTCCGGGAGTGGGTGGCTGAACTGGATAGAACAAGAACAGTGTGTTTTTATATATAAGAAGAACAGTTGAGCAGCAATTTTCTTAAGAGTTATTAGGATTTAAAAACCTATTTAGAGGCTAAAAATTTCACCCATGCCGGGATTCGAACCCGCAACCTCTGGCTATCCGTGCCAGCGCTCTACCAATTGAGCCAATGGGCGACTCACGGCATCAGTGAAATTTCGAACCTCTTTACACTATTCTCTGTATTACGTACAGGCAGCGACATCTGACTTAAGCAAATTGCATTACATACAGCACCGACTACCTACTTTGCAGTTAGGTTTAACATCGGAACGATATCACTGTACCCACATGATTGTACTATTTTTTTTTAGTTATTAGGATGCCATGAGTTTCATACCCGAGGGAAACGAGACAGATCCGTTGAAGCCGTTTGTATAAATGTACGGCGACGCCCAATAGAAATGAATCCACCACCTCTGTTTAGTAGTCGAGAGTGTTTGTTAAGCTGCTAGGTGAACTGTCACATTCTTTTTTTCTTCGCGAACTACGTATGCTCATCATAATTCCGTAAGTCGTCGCTTGCCAAAAACTTATAACAAATCTTTTTAAGACATGACATATTTCATAGGTGTCAAGAAACTTTCAGACAGCAGGGTATTAAAAGTAAAATATGAATTTCTGCTTTTGTAAAGCTTAATTAAATGGCTTTTTTTAATCTCTCACACACACGCGCCAAAATTTAGCTGGAATCGTGTTAATTTTGCTTTAATTTTTCATATTTTAAACAACCAAAGCCACGTAATTCTGTTGCCTCTTTTAAAACTGTAGTGTTACCCAACAATTTTCCCGTGGGAATAAGATATTTTCTCGCAGTAAAAAGTAGCCTATATGTTAATCCAGGGTGTCAGCCAACTCCACACCAAATTTCATCAAAATCGCTCCACCCATTTAGACGTGAAGAAGTAACAAACATACACACTCACAAACTTTCGCCTATATAATATTAGTTGTGATTAGTTCAATTCAATTCAATTCATCAAATAGTCCGATGTGACAATGTAAAAAATATAATGAAATCACTCACGGAAGTGTCCCCCTCCTGTTCCATCTCCCTCAGCTTCCTGCGGTCGGCGATCCTCTCGCTCATCTTGTTGGCGTCGACGATGGCCTTCAGCAGGCCTTCGCCCTCCCCCCGCAGCGCCGGCCCCAGGCACTCCGGCCTCCGGATCAGCAGCCGGATCACGAGGTTGGCGTTCTCCTCCACGCTTTCGCCGTTCACCTGAGGGCAACATTACACGGGGTCAAAACTTTCGTGGCCTAGGCGAATCAGTTCAGCAACAATCCAGGAGGACCTAAATAATATAATGATGTGGTCACATGACAACGGCATCATCTTGAATGCACAAAAAACTAAATTTATTCACATTAGATCGCCAAGAAGCCCTCAAAAAGATGTCGTCTTTAACGTAATAGGACATTCGTATGAGTGCTTCCATGATCACCATACAAGCTGCAACTGTAGACCAATAGAAATTTGATAAGGATATGAACTGGAAAAGTCATATTAAAGATGTATGTTCAAAACTTAGAATACTATTAATGAAGTTTAAAAGACTAAAATTTTTTGTGAGTAGATGATATGTATGCAAGCATCATGCGTCAGGCAGTAATAAACCGGCTGTGGTCTCGATCGGTTGTTTCATTTACTATCCACACATCATTGGCGACGAGGATTTTTGTTGTATTGCATTTATCATGCACTTGTTGAATCTGTGATAGGCTACGGGCTGGCTAGTTATGGCCGCACCTTTCCTACCTATTTAAACGAAATTAAAAAACTACAAATAAGATTTCTCAAATGCTTAGTTGCTAATAATATAAAAAATAAATGTAAAGTTAATTATGAACAGCTTTTCAAAATTTGTAAAATCATGCCTATTGAAAAAAAAAGTTAAATATGAAATTGCGATTGAAACTTTCGGCAAGTCGGGCCTTTTAAAACGGTGGAGCCATAGCTATCCAACGCGTAGCACTAAACGAAAACAAGTCAAATTTGCAATCCCTAAATACTCAAATTATTATGGATCTAGGCTAAGTAATTGTTTGGTACCTGCAATTTACAAAAGCCTCCCAGAGGAATTATGTAATAAGCACCTCAGAAAAGCACAATTTAAAAATATGCTTAAGCGTTTTCTGTTGGGTAGTCTGTAGACATAAAATATTATTATGGGTAATTTTAGTTGTGTAGAAGACAATGTTAATTTAGTAAGATAAAAAGAACTGTTACCAAGAGCTTGCCGATAAACTGCATTAGCAGTTTGGCAAACTATTGATATTGTAATCGTGCATTGTTTACAGTGAATAAATATATAAATAAAATAACAACAGGCGCGGTCAGGTACAGGATGGGTGAGCGTCCCTTGACTACCGCTAGTGGCATTTTTCCGAGCGCTTCCGTGCTTCGCAAGGCACGCTAAGCCGTTGGTGCCGGCTGTCATATAATGGCAGTCGTTGAGCCATGTCGGAGGCCTTATGGGCGGCTTGATAACTTCTGACAGTAAGGCCCGCCACTGTCTTACAATCCTCCACCAACCCGGTCTTGGCCCCGGGGTGGAGTATGGCCTAACCCTCCTGCGATGCAGGAAGAGACCCGTGCCCCAGCAGTGGGGACATACAAGGGCTGATAACGAAAACTTTAGTAAGCACTCTCTCTCGCTGAGAGAAGGTCTGTGGCTGCAGTGGACGTTTATTTCATAAATAAATATATAAGTTATTCGAAACGTAAACCTTCGTGCGATGCAGGCAGAGACCCGTGCCCCAGCAGTGGGACATACAAAGAGTTGATGTCACACTAGTAACAAATAAGTGCCTATGTACTCGTGTATGTTAATGTCCTGATCAACCTTATCCTTCATCATTATCCACCCATTATGTCCGCACGGAGGGACACGGATGTCTTCCTTGAGGAAGGTATAGGCCATACTCCACCACGGGGGCCAAGTCCGGATTGGTGGAGGCTTGAAGACTAGTGGTTGGTCTTACTGTTGTTATGTCATATAACTTTAAAACCTATTTAGAGGCTAAAAATTCCACCCATGCCGGGATTCGAACCCTCTGGCTAACCGTGCCAGAGCTCTATCCTACTGAGCTAATGGGCGACTCACCGGCATCAGTGAAATTTCGAACCTCTTTACACTATTCTCTGTATTACGTACAGGCAGCGACATCTGGCTGAAGTCGATTGCAACACTTACAGCCCCGACTACCTACTTTGCAGTTAGGTTTTTACATCGAAATGATATCGTTGTATCCACATGATAATCCAATTTTATTTTTTAATGCACTAACCCGTGCTAAGGACAATTTTAAAAACCTATTTAAAAGCTAAAAATTCCACCCATGCCGGGATTCGAACCCGCGACCTCTGGCTATCCGTGCCTAAATAGGTTTTTAAAATTGTCCTTAGCACGGGTTAGTGCATTAAAAAAATAAAAATAGTATAATCATGTCATATAACTTTTAATAAATAATAAAACTGGAACGACTTAAACTTTGTGCTTTATTTATAGTATGTTTTGTTTATAATAAAAACAGAAAACAGGATAAAAACGGAATAAGCAGGTAAAAATAGTCAGGTCTAGTCAAGATGTGAAGTAGTAATGCTAGAAATGAGGGAAATCTCAAAATCTCAATCTGGGTGACGTAATTTTAAATTTTGAAAATGATAGACAGAATTAAAGAAATGTAAAACAATGGTGAAAAGAGAAGTGAAGTGGCACGGATAGCCAGCAGTCACGGGTTCGAATCCCGGCATGGGTGGAATAGGACTTTTTTCCACTGGAACACTTCTCTTTTCAAAAGAACCTATTTAGAAAAGAGAAGTGTTCCATTGAAAAAAAATCGCATGGCCTATCGTCCGACATTGTCAGTGTAGTGTGTCGCAACCTTAATAGTGCTTTGTGACGGCTGATTGAGGGTATTCTGAAACCTCATCAGCCGAAGATGCGAACGGGTGCCAGCTATCAGTCTTCTCGTGACCACGATGAGTGTAACGTCGTCGAAACGTCGAGGTAAAATAGCAATAAATTACTACGCGATTAAGCCCCGAAAATACTCTAACTATGGTGTAAAGAGGTTTGCACCGTTACACTGTCAGAAGTTATCGACGGCAGCCGGCGCCAACTGCTTAACGTGCCTTGACCTTATCCGTATTTCTCTAAAAATTCTTACCCAAACGCAGAACCGCAGGAAGTCCAAGTAACGCTCGCCTTCCACGGGGTCCCAGCCCAAGTCTGGATAACCCTTCTCCACCAGCTCCGAGTTGCTTTGTAGTCCGCACCGGGACAGGTAGACGGCTATCTTCTCCAAGTAGTGTTCTCTGGAAGAGATAATTGAAGCTATGAAATCCATAGCGGCCTACCTACTGAAATAGTTTACAGTACTACGAAAAAGCATAATTAGAAAAGAATAGAATAAACATCGAAAACACACAATAATTAATAGAAAAAGTGTTGACAGAGATAAAACACTTTTTCTATTAATTACCAGGCTAAAATTTTTTTAGCCTGGTCCAACCATTTTGGTAAAAGGAGAGAGCTCAGCTGACATTATGTTGGTTGCCACTAAGTAGTTACCAACGCTTGTTTTCAGGACTCCGCTGCTCTTAAAATAATTATTGCCCATTATTGCCCACGAAACATTTAACAGGACGTAACATAAGAAATGACATACGCATTTTGTACAAAAGCGAGCTTATCTCTGAAAGAGATGTATTCCAGCATACCTTAGAGTCGGAGCGGCATTAAAAGCCACAAAATAAACTACATAACTCCCAAAATTCCCGGGAAATTCTCACCTCAAAGCCAAAGCCAGTTCAGTGTTCTCCATCAAACTGGAATAAGCAACGTCCAGAGGCGTGGATCCCCTCAAAGATGGTCTGGAGAGCAGGATGTTGGAGTTCTCCAGAAGGAAGTCGAAGTGATCGAACATGGCCTTCTGGTTCTGACGGCCGGTGCGGCAGAAGTAGCAGAGGAAGCGGCAGCAGGCGACCACCATCTCGTGGGACGTGTCCTGAGGGGCAAGCAGTAATTAAAGAGGTTCTAAGATATTGGACCATTAAAATATTTTAATGTAACTTTCATCTTTCCAGCAACAATCAGGTAGATGCCTCGATCTAGGTGTATTTCCAGGTCTGTGATTTACTTACTTGCTTACCTTCGGACATAGTTTAGTGCCGGGAGAACTGATTGTGTTATGTGGATGTTTGTCAAAGTTATTGTAGCATAACAGTTATAAATTCCCGCCTATATCCCAGAGGGGTAGGCGGAGACCAAGGACTGCCATTTGCAATGATCCTGACAGATCACCTTTGCTTCATTAACGTTCATTAGTTTTATCTTCGTACTTTTAATAATCATATTTTTTAAGGTTTTGTGGTCATTATACCTACACTATTTTTATTTTTAATGCACTAACCCGTGCTAAGGAACAAATTTAAAAACCTATTTAGAGGCTAAAAATTTCACCCATGCCGGGATTCGAACCCGCAACCTCTGGCTATCCATACCAGCGCTCTACCAATTGAGCCAATGGGCGACTCACGACATCAGTGAAATTTCGAACCGCTTTACAATATTATCTGTATTACGTACAGGCAGCGACATCTGACTTAAGCAAATTGCATTACTTACAGCCCCGACTACCTACTTTGCAGTTAGGTTTTAACATCGGAACGATATCACTGTATCCACATGATTACACTATTTTTATTTTTAATGCACTAACCCGTGCTAAGGAACAAATTTAAAAACCTATTTAGAGGCTAAAAATTTCACCCATGCCGGGATTCGAACCCGCAACATCTGGCTATCCGTACCAGCGCTCTACCAATACCCAATTTCGAATCCCGGGGTTCGAATCCCGGCATGTGTGAAATTTTTAGCCTCTAAATAGGTTTTTAAGTCATTATACCTACAAGTCCAAATATTTTATTTTAGTTTATTTTAGACTCTACGAAGACTAATAGCTATTTTTTTACATTTTTTTACATTATATTTACATACACTGCTTTTGGTCCCACAATAGGATACCCTGTGCCGTGAGTACCAGAAACAACGACATCACAAACATGTAAACATTCAAGACCTGGGGTTTTTTTGTCCCCAGCCGGCGATAGAACTCGGGACCACTCGCATGGTACTCGTGTAGCGCTACCGCTGCGCCACAAAGGTCGTCAAACAATACATAGATAAATTAGAGGTTTACAATACATAGATAAATAGGACATACTCAGGCAATTAATCGTCAAGCCATGTCAGAGGCCTTATGGGCGGCTTGATAACTTTTGACAGTAAGGCCCGCCACTGTCTTACAATCCTCCACCAACCCGGACTTGGCCCCCGTTGTTCGCGCGAGAATCGATCGCGCGACGTAATCATGAATCTGTGGTCATTAATTCATTATTCTGTCGTTCCGGTGCCGTCGCTCGTGCCGCCCGCTCGCTACTAATTTATCCATCCATCTGCACACACATTCGCACGGTGACATACGCGCGTGATATCCGGTGGAGTATGGCCTAACCCTCCTGCGATGCAGGAAGAGACCCGTGCCCAAGCAGCTGGGACATACTAGGGTTGATATCGACGCAGCCAATCTAAAGTGTTCACAATTAGTCTATTATACATACAATCATGCGGTATAATCATGTGGGTACAGTGATATCGTTCCGATGTAAAACCTAACTGCAAAGTAGGTAGTCGGGGCTGTAAGTGATGCAATTTGCTTAAGTCAGATGTCGCGGCTCAATTGGTAGAGCGCCGGCACGGATAGCTATAGGTTGCGGGTTCGAATCCCGGCATGGGTGAAATTTTTAGCCTCTAAATAGGTTTTTAAATTAGTCTATGCCAGTACCTTCCCCTCTGCCTGCGGCTGGTTGGAGGGCGGCGCGTCCGACTGCGCCTGCGCGCGGCGGCCCAGCGTGTTCATCATCACCGCCATCACGTTCTCGTGCACGCGCAACACCCTGCACCAACACCACCATCATCATCACCGATAACATAACATTTACATACAGGCACATACATTGCTTCTGGCCCCACACTAGGATACCCTGTGTCGTGGGAACCAGAAACAACGACATCACAAACATGTAAACATCCAAGAACTGGGGTTTTTTTTTTGTTCCCAGCCGGGATTCGAACCCGGGATCTCTTGCATGGCAGGTAGATGCACTACCGCTACGCCACAGAGGTCGTCAAAGGTTATAAACTTCTCAAAGACTTACCCCTGGTTTCTCGTACACTAACAGTCTGTTAATCTACTGTTAACAGTTGTCAGTTGTTTTTTTTTGTAAGCACTTTGCCCAACTGACAGCTGTTAACAGTAGACTAACAGACTGTTAGTGTACGAGAAACCGGGGGTTACATAGCTATATAGCTAGAAGCGCTCGTGGCCTAGTCGAACCGAGTGATTCGAATCAATAAGATAAGAATATTCTTTATTGTACACACCAGAAAATTATTACAGAGACAACAGTTACAAAAGAAGAGGTACCATTGGCGGCCTTATTGCTAATAGCAATTTCTTCCAATCAATCAATCACTTGGGTTAAGCAATGATAGGCACGGTCGTCCCGTGACTACCGCTAGTGGCATTTTTTCCGAGCGCTTCCGTGCTTCGCAAGGCACGTTAAGGCCTTATGAGCGGCTTGATAACCTCTGAAAGTCAGGAACGCCACTGACTTACAATCCTCCACTAACCCGGTCTTGGCCCCCGTGGTGGAGTATGGCCTAACCTTCCTGCGATGCAGGAAGAGACCCGTGCCCCAGCAGTGGGGACATACAAGGGTTGATATAAAAAGAGGTTGATATTTTTTGAATTATTGAGAATAACCTAAGACTAGCAAACAACTTCATTGACATTGTCAACGGTTTATTTACGTGTAGATTTGTCTACTTAAATTAAATCCGGCAAAATCAAAACCAGCCGCTTAGAACCTTTCGATCGTAAACGTGTAACTTACCTAATTAAATCCGGGTGCTGGAAGAACGTATGGTTGTTGACGAGTTTCCTGCAGAAATGACAAATTATTAGTGCCTTTGCAATACAATCAATTTACAACAGATCCAGGCCGGCTGCCAGAGATGCATTTTCAGGTTTTCATCGAATAGTTCACCAGATGAAAACTATTTCAAAGAAATATGAGCTACATTTCACGAATGGCTCACCAGAGTCGTTTCTTTGAATCAGAAGCAAAGCTTAATACCTAGTAACGACGCGCAACTGACTCACCAGAGTCGCTTCCGCATCAACCTCCCCTCCTCCCGACTTATCTGGACCCGGTAAAAAAACCCGTAGCAAACCCAGACTGACCCACATCTTTTAAGTGACGAAATAAAAAAGAAAAAGTCAGAAAAGACGATTGAACATCACAGTAACAATATTAACAGAGACTCACCAGAGTCGCTTCCGCATCAACTCCTCCTCCTCCTGACTCATCTGCACCGGCAGCAGGGCGCGGATCTGACTCAGGCCGACCCACATCTCGGCCACGTCTAGTTTCGTCTTCGAGTTGATGACGTAAGTCTTCTCCAGAGCACGGATAAGCTCGCCGATAGCGTCGTATTGGCGGACTAGAAGGCTGTGGGGGGAAATATGTAAGATTGGGTTTATTTGAATCATTTTAAGGGCTTAAAGTTTGATACTTTAAACTAAACATAGATTATTATTATTATTGCGATATATTATTATTATGGCGCAGCGGTTTGGGGCGCTGTCTGTAAAACCGAAGGTCTCGGGTTCGATCCCCGACCGGGTCAAACTAGGAAACGGTTTTTTTTCTAGTTTGTCGCGGGTCTTGGATGTTTTAGATGTGTTTATTGTATTAAATCAATCGTCGAGTTAGCACCTGTAAGACAAGTCATTTATTTGTACTTAGTATAGGGTTAACAAGATCTGTGTAAAATGTCCATGAATATTTATTTATTATTCTTTATTTGGAAATCCATATATATAATCCATAAGGTCAAAGATCAAAATCACTTAGTGTTGTTTTGGAATAAATGGCTTAGTTTAAACTAACTGGTCGAAGAATAATAAATTTCATACAACATAATCCCTTGTCCGACTCCCAAGGACCTGCTGGCCAGCCCACGAAAACTGACTTCTGATTATTTTTTTAGGATCCAGTGCCAAGGACAAAGAAATAGATAATTTATGTACAAGGTTTATTTACACTGAAAGTACACTGGCACGGTGGAAATTATAATGTACAGAAGGAGTTAACACTGACTAACTGCAATAATTAGATTAAACTGAAAACTATAGCATCTGCATGAAAAACAACATTAAATTATTCATAAAATCGATTCCGATAGCAATCATCATTTTTTAGACAGAATAGAACCACTTTTTAAATAAAATCTCTACTTCTACACGCAGACTGCCAGCTATGCTTGGCGGAGCAATGAGGTTCGAATCTGCGCGCGCCTGATTGCCGCCTGTGAATGTGGTGTAGAGTCAACCCCACAGTTTTAAAGCTTCTAAGTAGGTAAAAAAAAATCCGACCTATACTTTAGTAAAGAACAGCCCAAAACTAGTTCAAAAAAGCCCATTTTAGATGCTGGTGAGGATACAAACCTACAAATCTTGCGCACCAATTTTGGTGAGTCCCATTCGCGACGTTCCCGTTCCCGGGGAGGAGTTCCGGAAAGTTCTCATGGTGAGAACTATGAGATCTCTCCGGAACTCCTCCCCGGGAGACTTCTCGACGAGCTCCTCCACAAGCTGCGGCTGCTCTTCAAGGTCCTTCACCTTAATTATTGGGGGGCGTGGTTTGTGTGGTTTCTAAATAGGTCGAGATAATCTACTTTGTCCGGTTTTAAACTTCTCTTCTTTTTCTACAGGCTATATTAGTCCACTGCTGGACATAGCCCTCCCCTCGATAAGCGCCTTAGAGCAAGGTTGTGCCATCATTGGGGGGTAATGCCCATAATCCCCACGCTGGGCATGCGGGTTGGGGATCGCAGTTTGGTGGAATTGTACTGCAGGGGACACTGCTGCTCAGCCCCCGATTTGTGTCCCTTACGGCCGAATACTCAAACGTCAGTCAAATCGATCACTCAGTTGAAGGGCATTCAAATTTGAACATCTGTTAAATATTGAATGGTATACACAAACGTCATTCAAACAATTTCAGACCGTGATCAGCTGAGAAGCCGTCAAATAAACAACAAGTCTGTTTTCATTGACAAAATATTTAAACTTACGTTGTGTATCCGATTTACGCAGAATTTGTTCGATCAATTTTAAGTTTTGTGATGAAATATGAAGTATTTTTATAAAAATAAAATAAATCATAATATGATTTATGAAACAAACTTAAATTATTATTACCTCGTTTTGTACAAAGCAAAATATTTAATGTTGTAATAATAATATCTTATATTGTCGTAGAACGAAACGTTAGGGCCATCTCACCAATGACATTTGAAAAGGCTACCACAATAAAAACATTGCGGTATTGCGGTTTTTTAAAGCTATTCCCTGATAAATACTAATATAAACAAGAATTGAATGAGAATTATTATTATGCGTTATTCTGCCAGTAGCATAATAAATATTAATAACGCAGGGTTATTAAAATTTGGTCCACTGTCTGTTTGGATCTATTACTCCTTGTAACTGGTTGGATTGTATGTCAAAAAACGGACAGACTCCTAATATAATACCGTCTCTTTCGACAGCCGGAACCGCGCATGGAAGTCTGTTTCATTATAATACTCGAAAGCATTTAACTTTGCCTCATTTCTTCGAGGCACATTAGGCCCTTCCTCGAAATGATAAGGACATTGTTTTTCACATAAGTTCACTGATATTACAACTTTTTTACGATTTGAAGGTCCTCGCGACCACTTTCAATTGTAACGCCTACTCAACTCGATTTGACAGCCCATTTGACAGATAAATCGCGCTAAGTTGCGTTCGAGTATACGAATTTTTCGCTGAGTGATGTTTAACTGCCAGTTATTTTGTGTTCCACTTAAATTTAACACAAGCTTTTAACTAACGTTTGTGTATACGAATTTTGTGTTTAACGGCATGTCAATTACTTAAGATGCCTTTAAATATTTGAATGACGTTTGAGTATTCGGCCATTAGTCGCCTTTTTACGACACCGCGGAAAGAATTTGGGTTGGTGCCATTCTCTAGGCCGACACCACACACAGCTTTAAACTACGTCAAAGAAAATCTAATTTCTTGAGTTGATCTAAGTCTAAACAGTCATTGACAATAGTTACTACTGATATTTAATTTGAAAGATATAGGATCGGTAAATATAATGCTAAAATTATAAATTAATAATTATTCAATCTCTTCTCTGTGAGACAACCTGAGCGTCAAGGTGTTTGTATACCTCAGCGCCTGAACTTCCCTATCCGCGGTGGGCACTTACGGCCATACTCTCTCTCCAAGAAAAGGCCTGTGCCCTGCAGTGGGGACGTATATAGCTACCGTATAATACAACCCTGAAGCGCTCGTAGCCTAGTCAAACCGAGTGACTGGAATTAATCACTCGAGTTAAGCAACGAAAGTCGCGGTCAGGTGCTGGATTGGTGACCGTCCCAGAATTACCACAAGTGGCATTTTTCCGAGCGCTTCCGTGCTTCGCAAGGCACGTTAAGCCGTTGGCGCCGGCTGTCATGTAATGGCAGTCGTTAAAGCCATGTCAAAAGCCTTATGGGCGGCTTGATAACTTCTGACACTAAGGCTCGCCACTGTCTTACAATCCTCCACCAAGCCGGACTTGGCCCCCGCGGTGGAGTATGGCCTAACCTTCCTGTGATGCAGGAGGAGAGACCCGTGCCCCTACAGTGGGGACATACAAGGGTTGATATCGAAAATACAAACCTGAACATCTCCCGCACTAGCTTAGGCGTCTCGATCTGCGACTCCTCCGCCCAGGAGACGATGGTCCCGATGAGCACTTTCCGGAACTTCTCCTCGGGCGACTTCTTGACGGGCTCCTCGGCGGGCCGCGGCTGCTCCTCCAGCTCCTTCACGGTGTTGATGATGTTGTACAGCTTCCCGATCGCGCCGGGACGGGCCTCCGGCTCGCCCGTCTCCTGTTCGGAGAATAAATGTCAGAAATCTCTATCTATATCTATAATCAGCCCACATCAACCCACTGCTGGGCATAAGTCTCCTTTTTATTGCGCCATTCCTCACGGTCCTGTGCTAACCTGATCCATCTGATCCAAACCTGATTTCGTTGTCGTCTGACCATCGTGTCAGACGACAACGAAATCAGGATGTTTTATATTAATGAATTTATATTCTGGGTCGAGTTTCAAACAATTTTTAAGCAGTTTATTATGACGATTTGAGGTACAATGCGTAGCAGAGTCTAATAGTTAATCTGTGGGTGTGAAACAACTTCCAATGTTTATCGATTTGTTATAGTAAACCATGAATTGTAGTTCTATGAAACGGACCTCTGTTTGCTGAATGTCAACTACTGTAAAATCTGGCTTTATTTCTTTCTTCCTGTCTCTCTTTTTCTCTCCCCTCTCTCGTCCTCTATCTCACCCCAGCATCAGGCTCCTGGAGCGCACTCAGATACACATAAGTTAATCACGAGCACGACCGGATCTCTTTTTCGTTTACCTTCTCTTCCCCCTTTGTCTTATCTCAGTATCTGTCTCTCTCCTTTTCTCTTTTCTATACCTATGTTACCTCAGTATCAGGCTTCTCAAGCGCACTCAGTGACACATGACTCATAATGCTCTGAAGGAACATACGCACGTTCACATCTTCTTTCTTTCATTCTTTATTTCTCTCACTCACCCAGTTCTCTTTTACTCAGCATCTGTCTCTTTCGCTTCCTCTTCTCTCTTCCTATTTCACCTCACATCTTATGTTCACATTTTCACATCTTCGCTCACTCAGCTCTCTTTTACTCAGCATCTGTCTCTTTCGCTTCCTCTTCTCTCTTCCTATCTCGCCTCGGCATTAAGCTCTTGGCGCGCACTCAGCAACACATGAGTGTGATGGAAATCGTTAATGCTCACGATAAGATCCTTATTCTCTCTATCTCTCTCTCTATATATCTTTCCTTCTCTTTCTCATTTTATCTCTATCCATTTCTTTTCATCTCCTCTCCCCTCTGCTCCAGCTCACCTCGGCATCAGGCTCCTGCAGCGCGCTGAGTGACACGTGAGTCATGAGGCTCTGGTGGAAGTCGTTCATGCGCACGATCAGATCTTCGCCGCACGGGACGTTCTCCTTGTCCTCGTCTTCAAGGTGCTTGAAGCCTGGGTCAAAACAAATTAGTTTTTAGATTACAATTAGTGAGAACTCTGATATTGGCGCAAGAGCATGAAACGCTCGTGGCCTAGTGGAACCGAGTGACTGAAATCGATCACTAGGGTTAAGACATCAGACGCGGTCAAGGGCTGGATGCGGTCCCCCATCCAGCCCCTGACCGTCCCGTGACTACAGCTAGTGGCACTTTTTCCGAGCGCTTTCATGCTTCGAAAGACACGCTAAGCCGTCAGTGCCGCCTGTCATGTAATGGCAGTCGTTAAGCCATGTCAGAGGCCTTATGGTCGGCTTGATAACTTCTGACAGTAAGACCCGCCACTGTCTTACAATCCTCGACCAACCCAGGCTCGGCCCCAGTGGTGGAGTATGGCCTAACCTTCCTGCGATGCAGGAAGAGACACGTGCCCCAGCAGTGGGTAAATACAAAGGGTTGATATCATCCGAGGTCGGTTTACGGAGGCCCCCGGTGAGAACCGAGCTCGTCATAAGTCAACACCTATATCTTATTTAACAAAAGTTTTTGATTACACCTTGAACAAAGCTGAATGGAACGAAATATAGTTTGATTCCGCACAGAATACAGCATCTACAGAATGAAGCGGGCACCTCAGAAAGTTCTAAATAAATTTCAAAAAGCATAGGTATTCATTTTTATCATTTCTACGTGGTATTTAGCCAGGGTCGGCTAGGTCTACCTCACGATGGGCTGGTTGAGAGAGCGGAATGGGAGCTGAAGTGAATGGACTTACTTGGTGATGGTGGATGATGGCTCGCTTTAGCTGTTGGGCAGATGATGAGCGGTGATGGATGAGCTGATGCGTCCAGCGAACGGAGAACACTCCTGCACTGTTCACTTATAGTCTAATATTGTTCTTTGAGCTGATAAAGTTAATTAGTCACCAAATGTCTATCACTTCACGAGAATTCGAGCACTTATCACGCGCGTATGTCACCGTGCGAATGTGTATGCAGATGGCTGGATAAATTTGTAGCGAGCGAGCGGCACGAGCGACGGCACCGGAACGACAGAATAATGAACGAATGACCACAGATTCATGATTATGTCACGTGATCGATTCTCGCGCGAACACTACGCCTAAAACGGGCTTAGTAAGCTCGGACAGACTTATTTTATCTACTCTGAAGCTACTCGCATCCTGTATGTACTGTAACGTAACGTAATGTAACGATCACAGTACAAAATAAAAAATTTACACTACACCGGGGCGATCATAGTACAAAAATGGCTATTTTCATTAGAGTATACTAATGTCGCCGGTGTACAAATGCGAGCTCTAACATGCAAACCTGTTAGAACCTTATCACATTAACCTCTTCAGACCTGGATGTATGAGAAATTGACTATATTGACTTTGACAAGGTCCTGAAGTGCATACATGTTAGTGCGCGTGACTATACACCATACCAGTAGCGTTCCAATAGCAATTTTAGCTCACTCGAACAAAGGTCGTGAAAACACGCCATTAAACTACATTATGGTTAACCCCGATCAGACTTTTGCGACAAAAAAATCAAGGAAGTGAATCCGGAATCAAGTTAATAATTTTGTAATATTTTTTTTAATGCACTAACCCGTGCAAAGGACAATTTTTAAAAAACCTATTTAGAGGCTAAAAATTCCACCCATACCGGGACTCGAACCCGCGACCTCTGGCTATCCGTGCCAGCGCTCTTTCCAACTGAGCTAATGAGCGACTCACCGGCATCAGTGAAATTTCGAACCTCTTTACAATAATTATTCTCTGTATTACGTACAGGCAGCGACATCTGGCTGAAGTAATTTGCATCACTTAGTACTTGGCAGTTAGGTTTTACATCGGAATGATATCGCTGTACCCACATGATTATATTAATTTTTAATGCACTAACCCGTGCTAAGGACAATTTTTAAAAAACCTATATAGAGGCTAAAAAGTTTTACTAAAACTTTTGTAAGCACCACTTGATTATTTTGGTAAATTAATCCGAATGTAAGTCAATAAAATGTATTGTACTCTCCAACATTGCCCTCAAACTGAAGTACTTACTGAGGATAGCGTTCATTTGTTCCCGAGGCGGGCAGCGGTATTCCCTGGTCTTTTTGGCAGCCACAGCGCTGGGCAGATCTGACTGCTTGATCTCGACGTAACGTCTGCGGGATAAGGGTCATTTTTCAATGATCAAAATCCTCTAGAGTGGTCACTTTTTGGGCATAACAATGTTTGCATGGACAGGTTCTTAATTGAGACATAGAATCGGCAGTTGGCGTACACAATTATAATTTACAGGCAAACATGAGAAAACTTGCACTAATTGTGTCGCTTTCTTTTTCACCGTTCTTTCCTTCTCTATTCCTATGTTTCTATATCAGTCTCTTTTTATCATTTATTTAGCTAGCAATACAGAAACCATAATTTTCCTCAAACTACACTAAATTTAACTGGTCGATCTGCGAATCGCCTACAAAGTCGTGCGCAAACGCAATAATTTTCTATACTTTGTGCCTCAGCTCTATATCGTTCAAATGATGAAGTATTAAGTAACCTGCGCCCCTTCCGCCATTAAGGTAAGTAAGTAAGGCATACTTGTGTTCACACTTTCTATCTCTCTAGAGCTCAGTCCCTCTCCCTTTCTCCTACCATCTCGCCCCCCTCCCTCTCCGCCTACTTGTTATTCTTTCTTTCTTTTATGACCAATGAAAATGTTAGAGCAAACAAGAGCGAATAAATAGATAGAGAACACTTTATTGTACATAAAAATGGAAACTACACCGATATTTCTTAGCCAGAGTACAGACGCGGAATTCTCACTAAAAATTATCTCTTCCAGACCACTTTTGAATGGACTTCACTAATACAATGGAGGAAGATGTAGATGTGCAAATATACAAAATAACCCAGTATTCATCTCCTCAGCATGAATTTGACTTCGATCAATCAAAGAATTTTGTTTAAAATCGCACAGAAAGTGTGTTTAATGGACTGTATAAAAATGCGTTTAACTTTCTAAACTATCCGTTTATTAATCTTCAATCACAGTTCAATTCGCTTTTCTTACAACTTTTCTTGATCGTTAGTATTTATCAACTCTCAGTTATCAACTAACTGCGGGGCTTTTTTTTTTAACCCTATAAAGGGCACCCTCCGGAGGACACGGGGGAGGGAGGTGGTGAATGCTCATGCATAACAGCACGGACCCGGCCGTGCTGCCAATGTGGGACTCACAAGAAGTGCGCCTACCCACTAAACACCACCTTGGGACTGGTTTTGGTCCTAGAGACCCCTAAATCCACATCGGGAGCGACCCCCCTCGAGGCCGAGGAGGGCGCACAACTGCGGGGCCGGGCGCCCCGCTATTTATATCAAACCCTATCATCCATCCCTTTCTAGCAAATTTATCTATCTCACTCGCACAATATATACCTATCCTTCTTTTACATATATGTCTTTCTCACTCGCACACTTCGAGAAGGTTTGATATCTTTCCATACCTCTTGGAAGTTTCCAGAATGTTCCCGAATGATCAAGTACGTAATATTATACTTATAATCTCTCCACTCTACTTACTAATCTAGAAACTGCGGGAAGTACCCGGAAAGATATCGTAGGTACTAGAAAACCATAGAACGCTCCAGAATATCGTCTGAAAGTACCTAAGATCGCATCGAAGGTAATAGAAATACGTTCTAGAAAACTATCGAACATTCCAGAATTTCTTTCTATCTCTGTCTTACAAATAGCTATCTCTCTGTAGCACGTAGAATATTCTGGAAGGTTCCCTTGTCTCTACACACATGAGTAGTTATTACGTAATCTACCTGCACCTAGCATCTAGATTATTCTAAACGGTTCGATTACACTCTCGCTGTCCGTAACAGTGTGACTTATTGAACGTTACAACTTAAACTAGGTGTATGGAGTTTAAGTTGTAATCACCTATGGAGGTGATCACTTTTGAGAGAAAATGGACAAATACCTCCAGACATAGTTTTATCAAAGTCCTTAATTAACTTACCTCAACTGATCGACCTGCAGATCGCCCACGAAGTCGTGCGCGAATGCAATGATCTTCTCGACTCTGTGCCTCAGCTGTATATCGTTAAGGTGATGCAGTAAGTAGCACATCTGCAACTTCGCACCCTCCGCCATCTTCATGTGCAACAGGCCCTTTTTGTGTTCGTCTTTGCCCTCTGTGGAATGGAAAAAAATAAGAAAAAGGAACAAACATAACGTTTACATACAGGCACATACATTGCTTCTGGCCCCACACTAGGATACCCTGTGTCGAGGGAATCAGAAACAACGACATCACCAACATGTAAACATTCAAGAACTACGGTTTTTTTTGTCCCCTCTTTCATGGTCGGCAGACGCGCTACCACTAGGCCACAGAGGTCGTCAAACCATAAACTCACGACTATCCCACCGGGGTAGGCAGAGAGGAGGGTTCACCACTTGCCACGATTTTAACCGAACTCTTTCGCAAAAAAAATACCTTCAAAAAGCGAAGGCATTTGATTCTTGTGTAAAAAAAAATGAGGCACTAGGGCCCGGTTTCTGAATTGAGAATTTCGCAAAGTAGAATACTTAACTGTAGTGCTGTCTCTTCGAATATCTCAGCAAAGAGCTTGACAGAACGTTACTTAAGTATTTACTTAGTGATATTCTCAATTCAGAAACCAGCTCTTAGTGTCTTTATCAAATGAGTCTATATGTAGCAGGCCCATTATGGGCTTTTCTTTCGCCTCTGTGGATGGAAAGAAATTGGAAAAAGAAACAACCAACATAAACTCACGACTGTATCCGACAGGGGTAGGCAGATAGTAGGGTTTACCACTTGCCCGTTTTCAACCGAACTCTATCGCAAAAAAATACTATTTCAAGAAAGCATATTTGATCATTGGGTAAAATGAGGCACTAGGTGTCTTTATCAAATGAGTGGCCTCATCGTCAGGCTATACTAGTCCACTGCTGGCCATAGCCCTCCCCTAAAGAGCGCCACGTTGTGCTATCATAAGGGGTAATGCCCATAATCCCCACGCTGGGCATGCGGGTTGGGGATCGCAGTTCGGTGGAATTGTACTGCAGGGGGCGCTGCTGCCCACCCCCTGGTGTGTGTCCCTTAGTCGCCTTTTAAGACACCCGCGGGACCAATTGGGTTGATGCTATTCTCTAGGCCGACACCACAAAGCATATCTGGATAGAGTCTGGCCTATGTTAGTCTATAATTATTATCTGTTCCATTGCCGGTCAAGGACTTCCTTCTACTTTCCAGCGCCTGCTGCTCTGCTATCTCTATATTTATTCTTTTCCTTTCGGCAATTTTCCGACCTCCTTTGTCGACTGACAAAGAATCAATATAAGGATTTAAAACAATATATTTTTGAAATAAGTAAGTATATGTCGGGAACCATTAGTCAGTTAGGCCTGAGATTTCCGCACTTAGCCTCATCGTCTGTAGGCCATTTTACCTTTGTCGAAAGTGGGGTCCCAGGTTTCAGGGTTGGTCATGATGAGAAGCTTCTCGACGTCTTCATCGCGCATCATTCCAACCAGCAGAAGGCGGTCGACCAGCTTTATTAGAGGCCTAGAGGGAAAAATATACATCATAAATATACATACAGGATTATTTAATTCTCTTGTTATTACATAATTCTTGAAACACCCCGATTAGATACAGGATTCTTTCCAAAATACCTAAATCTTGAAACACCCCAATTAGAGTTCGTGTTTTGATTGAGTCAAGGTTAGCAGTCAGCTCTTTACAGCGGTCTCCGTTCAATTCTGAACAACTCCTCCGCGGTTTTAGCACCGGTCCACTCTTTGATGTTGCCATGACAACCATGACGTAATACAGAGAATATTGTAAAGAGGTTCGAAATTTCACTGATTCCGGTGAGTCGTCCATTAGCTCAATTGGAAAGAGCGCTGGCACGGATAGCCAGAGGTCGCGGGTTCGAATCCCGGCATGGGTGGAATTTTTTGCCTTTAAATAGGTTTTTAAAACCATGACGTCTTTCTCCTTCCCAGCATTCTCTTTCCTTCCACTTTCCCTATCAAATTATAACATAATAATAAATAACGTACGGAGCGCTCGTGGTCCAGTGGAACCGAGTGATCGCGATAAGCAACAGCTGGTGCGGTCAGGTGCTGGATGAGTATGATACCGTGACTACCGCTAGTGGCATGTTTCCGAGCGCTTCCGTGCTTTGCAAGGCACGCTAAGCCGTCGGTGCCGGCTGTCATGTAATGACAGTCGTTAAGCCATGTCAGAGGCCTTATGGGCCTGATAACTTGTGACGTAAGGCCCGCCACTGTCTTACAATCCTCCACCAACCCGGACTTGGCCCCAGTGGTGGAGTATGGCCTAACCTTCCTGCGATGCAGGAAGAGACCCGTGCCCTAGCAGTGGGGACATAAAAGGTCGGTGTAGTGTACTCACAGGAAGAGGTTCTCGTTGCTGCCGCCAACGGGGTCCCGGTTGTGCACCTGGTTGGTGTCCACGGCGTCAGCCAGCGCCTGCATCACAAACTCGCGAACCACCTCCAGCGGGAAGTAGGGCGAGTACAGGTTGCTGATCTCGGAGATGTTCTCGCTGGAAATGTGGACATTTTATTTTACATACATAACCTCACCCAGATTGGTAGGCAGAGACCAGGGACTGCCTATTGCCACGATCCGGTTCCGGATCCGGATCGATTTCACAGATGCCGGTAAGTCGCACATTAGCTCAGTTGGGAGAGCGCTGGCACGGTTAGCCAGAGGTCGCGGGTTCGAGTCCCGGCATGGGTGGAATTTTTAGCCTCTAAATAGGTATAGTATTTTCTAAGGTTAACACGAGCAGTAGACATAATTAAAACTGTTTTTATACGGATTTATGCTCGTTTATTACATTTTTACAATTTTCCAACGTTTCGGCACCTTTTCAGGTGCCGTGGTCCCGGATGACGGATGAGTCAGACCACGGCACCTGAAAAAGTGCCGAAACGTTGGAAAATTGTAAAAATGTAATAAACGAGCATAAATCCATATAAAAACAGTTTTAATTATCTCTAAATAGGTTTTTATAAATACAATCCAAATTAACCTTACCTTTCTACCGATTACCGATTCCATCCGATAGTAGCCGAGGTATATTTCAAAAGCTAACAAGACTGTATGTGAGTACTCACGCGATGTCTGTCATCTTCATCTGCGGCCGCACGCTCTCGGTTTGCAGCGAGCGGAGGCTGTGTCCCATATCTGGGTCTTCATACAACGCCTTGAGCTCCGGCCCCAGGGGGATGACGAATTCGTTCTTGCATACCTCCCTGTGAAAAGAAAGATCTTGACAATGCACCAACGGGGGAGCAATGTGATTGTGGAGCCTCATCGCAATCCATGGTGCACCTGCTCCAATGTCCATTGTGCCCTCACACCTGCACTCTGGAGGACCTAACAGAGGCCAACGCTGGTGCAATTGCAGTAGCCAACATATAGACCGGTCGAATCGCTGACACGAAAAGAAGAAGATTGCGCCTCAACGAGCAACTCCCATACAAACGCAGTTTGGTTTTTATTGACAAACGACATGGCTGACCACTGCGTTATGCTCGTGAACGAGTGCCGTTCGTGTGTCTGGCCGCAGCACTAACTTTTTCCCTACTTTTGTAAGACATTCACCTAATGCTTTGGCATTTAAAGTTACTAATGGCAATCATGAAATCTTATTAGGTAAAGGTGGCAACTGATGTATTTGGTTTAAGGTGACTTGAGAAAAGATGGTCAGAGTGGAGTTTTTTTTTCCCGCTGCCTTTTTCTCCACTACAATACGGCCCGAAGGCAGCGGCTTACATTTTACATTGTACATTGACATTCAGCAAACAGAATGTACATTCTTTACGTTAAAGTAAATTGATTTCATTTCATGCCAGACCGCAATAAAACTATTGCTATACGTTTAGAGGACGTTTAGACGACATCGAGGTTTAATCGTGCTTACTCGTAGAATAGAAAGTAAACTTACCGACAAGAAGTTATACCCTTGAGAATAGCTTCTATGAGAATAGCTTATATTTTATATGCAATCGACTTCAGCCAGATGTCGCTGCCTGTACGTAATACAGAGAATAGTGTAAAGAGGTTCGAAATTTCACTGATGCCGGTGAGTCGCCCATTAGCTCAGTTGGATAGAGCGCTGGCATGGATAGCCAGAGGTCGCGGGTTTGAATCCCGGCATGGGTGGAGTTTTTAGCCTCTAAATAGGTTTTTAAAAGCTTCTATGAGGTTTCCCGAGGCTAGAATTTCTTTTTATTTTGTTATTATCAGTTGTAAGCACGGTCAATCCTTAATTTGTGTCCTCTACACGTATTGTCAAAGTTTCCTTGCAAAATGTCGTTTGTAAATAAAAACTAAACTAAAATGGTTGTCTGAAAGAGATCGCCCTTAAAGATAAGACCGCCAATTGTATAACATGACTTAGATTTAAGAAATCATGGTTGTATCCTTTTTTCTGGTTGTGCAGCATTTTAGATAGGTAGAGAACACTTTATCTCTATCTATCTATCTATCCATCTATCTAAAATGCTGGAAGACCTTCAAGAAGCGGTTAAAAGAACGGTATATTCCATCCTAATCGTAGTAATTTTTAATTATTAAAAACGAATAAAAAACATAAAAAAAACACGCTATTAGCGCGAACATTACAGAATAAACGATAATATCTGAACTAATGATAACGGTATCTTGGATGTCAATGGACATTAATTCAAACAGAATTATTGACGTGTATCGTCATCAACTTTGAAGCTTGTAAAGAAACTCACTTAATATGCAAGTGTTCTGTTCTGATATGCGCCAGCTACCCTCATAGTCATCCATAATTTTCGCAGGTCTTAAATATGCAAGTGTTCTGTTCTTATATGCGCTAGCTACCCTCATAGTCATAGATAATTTTCGCAGGTTTTAAATATGCAAGTGTTCTGTTCTGATATGCGCCAGCTACCCTCATAGTCATCCATAATTTTCGCAGGTCTTAAATATGCAAGTGTTCTGTTCTTATATGCGCTAGCTACCCTCATAGTCATAGATAATTTTCGCAGGTTTTAAATATGCAAGTGTTCTGTTCTGATATGCGCCAGCTACCCTCATAGTCATCCATAATTTTCGCAGGTCTTAAATATGCAAGTGTTCTGTTCTTATATGCGCCAGCTACCCTCATAGTCATCTATAATTTTCGCAGGTCTTAAATATGCAAGTGTTCTGTTCTGATATGCGCCAGCTACCCTCATAGTCATCCATAATTTAATTATGACTAGATTTACTTTGTAGCAAAAATACTCAATTCCACGTGTGATTATTACTTCGGGGATTGATTTTTTAAGACAACAGATTTATAAATTTTGAGATTCAAATGAATGATGTTTCTGACTCTGTTTTAATCTGTGATGTAGCAGTGTAATCTGTACCAGTGAGCGAAATTAATTAAAGAAATTATTCTTCTCGAAAACTACAACAAATAAAAATAAACAAAAAATATAATTCCCATTTAGTGACCGTTCATGTCCAAATCCTAGAAAAACTTTCTCAATTCGTGAAAGAAAAGTAATAATGTACATTCAAAGAGTTTTACTCACATGGTAGTGGCGTGAGACTCCAGATGTAGAGCAATCAGAAGGTCGTAGAACCCTTGACGCAGTGGTCCCGACATGTACTGGGACTGGATCGCGTACAGCAGCTGCTTTTGGTCCACGTGTTGACAGAGGGCGTGCGCGGCGCTGGGGATACATTCATTTATTTAGCATTGCGTCATCGGGGGAAGGGGCGGCCTAGCCTATAAATACGGAGACGGTCATGTGCGCCCTCCTCGGCCTCGAGGGGGGTCGCTCCCGATGTGGGTTTAGGGGTCTCTAGGACCAAAACCAGTCCCAAGGTGGTGTTTAGTGGGTAGGCGCACTTCTTGTGAGTCCCACATTGGCAGCACGGCCGGGTCCGTGCTGTTATGCATGAGCATTCACCACCTCCCTCCCCCGTGTCCTCCGGAGGGTGCCCTTTATAGGGTTAAAAAAAAAAAAGCGGAGACGGTCACTTGCATTTGGGAGCCTGAGGATGCCTCGTGTTAGAGGCGAAACGCGTCGCGTGTTTTCTCACACAAGTATTGGTGTTGGTGGTGGTGTGTTCGTGTCTTGCTTCTGCTTGAAAAAGTGGGAGGGAGGGCGGTGCATTAGCTAACCGCATGGTGCTTGTGGGATTTTTGGCGGAATTCAGCATAGTAATTTTAACTTTTTAATGCTATTATGGATTTCCGCAAAGTAACGCCTGATTCTATACAACATTTATTTATTTAGGTATTTCTATGTTGGCAACAGACAGTCACAGTGTTATAAATTGTTACAGTGAAAATATACTCAATGCAAAGACTAACACCCGTATTCCAAGACGTTCCTCAAAGTCTCCCCGACTCTATACTCAACGGAGGTGGATTCGAGGAGAGGTGGAGGCATTTCCTTGAGTTAGTATTACTAGTCAGTATTTGGAGTGTACTCGAGTGAGTACAATTAATATAATCTGTGGTTTAACTGGAGTTATGGTTTCTTATGTTGGCAGGTTTGGCAGGTTTGACAGGTAGAAGTTTTTTCCTGCTCGAGGAGGCTTTCAGGTAGGTCCCGCGGTACCTTAGCCTTGACAGTTGATTCCTCGAAACTTGCTCGATTGGAGGAAATTTAATACGTTTTATAATACTGTTTTCCTTGGTTGAGCAAGAGTGGAGTGGAGGAAAACTTCAAGGAACGTCTTAGAATACGGGTGGAGTGCCAACTACTATATAATTTAAGAGTTTATGTGTTATATTGTGTACCCGTTACCGTTTATGGTAACTGGTACACAATATAACTCACGTTTATGATGATAAGTTAAATTTAGCATTTATACAGATAATAGATATATAGATAACTCCTTTATTTAGCGGCACAACACTGAAAACACACCATACATACAATACCTATGTACAACACTGATATTTTGTCGTGGCTACGTTGCGGTTAGTCGCGTTTGTGAAGAAAGAGACAAAAATAGTATGCACAATAATACGATTGTCATACCTATTATACCGATTTGCCATACCGATTGTCATAGCCCATTTCTTTAAGTACTTAAAAAAATGTAAACAAACTTGATACGTTTTTTATTGCAGTTTTGAAATCGAAATCTTTACAATTAGACCAATTCAATTTGAAATTTTATGTACTTAAGTTAAGTAAAATCAAAATATTTTATTTAAAAACCTATTTAGAGGCTAAAAATTTCACCCATGCCGGGATTCGAACCCGCAACCTCTGGCTATCCGTGCCAGCGCTCTACCAATTGAGCCAATAGGCGACTCACGGCATCAGTGCAATTTCGAACCTCTTTACACTATTCTCTGTATTACGTACAGGCAAATTTTAAATTTGTTCCTTAGCACGGGTTAGTGCATTAAAATAAAAATAGTAAAATATTTTATATTTATAAAATGTATATTTCAATAAAAGACTAATCATGATTATTTACAATTATTGAATTACAAAATAAATGGAAGAGATTGCTTTTTAGTAATAGGTAGCGAACTATATTTTGTTTACATGCGTTAATGTAACATCCTTTCAGCTTAGGCCAAGTGAGTTTCAAGCGGGCAGATCGCACGTGGCGTCCATCTGATGATCTTGATTCTAGTTTGTGAACGTGGTTATAATTTATGAACGTGGTTCTAGGTTATGATCCTGATTCTAGGTTATGAGCGCGGTTCTGAGTTATGGACGTGGTTCAAGGTTATGTTCGTGGTTCTAAGTTATGAGCCATGTCAACATACAGTCTATTTATTCTTACTTGTCCAATTTAGTAAACAAGATTCTACCCTTAAACTGTGACTTTTAGTCCAAAACTGCCATATTTCCATAAATGAAGTAACTTGGAACACTCTTTTATATAACACGCTGCCAATTTTATAAACATAGTTCATGATAGTTCATGAATTTGCGAGAAAATGTCTAGTTTAGGCATCTAATCTCAATTTTAAGGTTAGAATCTTGTTTACTAAATTGGACAAGTAAGAATAAATAGACTGTAGAACCATCTAGGTTGGCTCGGTTCTGTGATCATACTTACCGGTAATTACTCTGGTAGCATAATGCGGCATACAGCGTAAGGGTATGCGAATGGAAACTGAGTAGTTTGTCCATTTCAATTAGCTCCAGAATATCGATGCAACGGTCTTCCTCTGCGGATAAAGTAGAAAGACTGTGAGTGGCAAAGTTAGGTCGCAAGTCTTGCAGCCAATTTTTATAATTTATAGAATTTTTATAAATTCAAGATTCAAAAAGAAATAATAATTTTGGAAACGACTTTTCTTTATTAAAAACTATGTATAGGAAAACAAAAATTTACAAGAAAAGTCCGTAATTTATAGGTGCATCAAAGACCTCAAATCACATTCATCAAAAGTTTACTCGTTTTATGACAATAATCCAAAATGACAATTTGTTCGAGCGAGACAGTATGCTCCATGTAAGAACATCCCTGACATTTATTTTTAGTTCCAGGTCAATAGTTACCTGGAATATGCAAAGCCAACATGGAGACGGCGTCTTCACACAGCATGGACCAACCACGGATGTCGGAAAGCTTTAACGCGTGCACTTGCAACGACTGGTTCGGCACCTGCAATTTATTCCAAAATGCTACTATAACATAAAGGATTATTTAGATGACAATGACGTCTGGAATTAAAGTACAATGCATGAGTTCTATGTTTTATAAAAATTATGTAAACTCTGTCAATTAAGGACTTTGAAAAGACTAAGTTTGGAGTTCTTTTGTCCATTTTTCTCCGAAATGATCTAGATTCTAAAAGGGACACCTAGTTTGAAATGTAACGTTCATTAAGCCCCAGTTTCTGCGTTACTTTGAATAAAACCTTTTCATTTCATTTCTTCTTCTAAATCATCCTAGGTTAGCTGGCGGAAATTACTATCTAGTAAACTCGTCTTTGTACAAATTTGTTCTAGTTCTATGAAGAATTTTTCAATTCAAAGCTAAATTTGCTTCGCAAAGCACGTTAAGCCGTCGGTGCCGGCTGTCATGTAATGGCAGTCGTTAAGCCATGTCAGAGGCGTTATGGGCGGCTTGATAACTTCTGACAGTAAGGCCCGCCACTGTCTTACAATCCTCTACCAACCGGGACTTGGCCCCCGTGGTGGAGTATGGTCTAACCGTCCTGTTCCCAGCAGTGGGAACATACAAGGGTAGATACAGAAGCTAAGTTTCGTCTATTATTACATCTCCTTAATTCTACTTCATATTCCATTTCCTCGTACTCATGATTGACAAAAAAATCAAAAACTAAGGTTTTCAAAATAACAAAGAATCTGTTAGAAATTAGTCAATTAGTAAATTATAACCTGTTAAGCTGGTGTTGTTCCTAAGAAAGTAAAATAAATAAATAACTAAGATGACATGCTTATCTGGATCTTATTCCTGAGACAATAAGCCCTATAATCGCTTACCGGGCTCACTGATGTTTCAAGCAGAGCTTTTGGTGCCTGGGAACTGCAGTATGATTGGTAGTTGGGGCTTTATGTCATTCAGTGGTAAGTGACCTAGTTCATACTGTATCTTATTTCTTAGACAATTAGCCATGTACGTAATACAGAGAGCATTGTAAAGAGGTTCGAAATTTCACTGATGCCAGGTAGTCGCCCATTAGCTCAGTTGGGAGAGCGCTGGCACGGTTAGCCAGAGGTCGCGGGTTTGTATCCCGGCATGAGTGGAATCTTTAAAAAGGTTTTTAAAATTGTCCTTAGCACGGGTTAGTGCATTAAAAAAGAATATAATTAGCCTTATATTCGCTTACCCGAGCCCACTGGTGGGGTTTCAAGCACTGCACTTTGAGCCTTGGTGGGAACTGCGGTATGACGTGCTTGTCACTAGTTGGCAGCACTGCCGCACTCAGTGGGAGGCTGCTAGGAGAGCGACCCAGCTCTATTTGGAGGATCTCCTTGGATGTGGCCTCCACGAAGATGGCGGGGAAGAGCTTGGTTTCCGGTTCCATCTGGAATGAGGAAGAAGTCAGTTTTTGTAACAGGCTTTTAACATAACATAACATTTACATACAGGCACATACAATGCTTCTAGCCCCACACTAGGATACCCTGTGTCGTGGGAACCAGAAACAGCGACATCACAAACATGTAGACATCGAAGACCTGGGAGTTTTTTTTTGTCCCCAGCCGGGATTCGAACCCGGGACCTCTTGCATGGTAGGTAGATGCGCTACCGCTACGCCACAAAGGTCTCCAGACTTGTATAGTTTGTTAGATTTTAGAGTACACCTCGGGCTCTAGAGTTTCGCCAATTTTCGCCGGTTTTCGTACTGGTGATCGAGTTCTGATTTTATTAGTTCCGACCGATATTTCAATTACACGAATATATCCGATATTAGCCGAGGTATATTCTAAAAGCTAACAGACTATAGTTACATAGATCGAGAATGCTTCAAATTAAGTACTTCTCACGAATTATGTTCATTGTCAATGAGTCGTTTTCAGCACAAGTTCACAAATAAATTCATAGATGGCGCTTACAGGCGTGGCCATAGCGGAACTAGAATACGGCTGTCAACATTATAGTGCGACAAACATATCTGACCGGGTGGCGGCGTCACTTTTCTCATAGTAAACTTGACGTTTCTATAGGGAAGAGCGGGTGATCGTGCTCTTCCACTATAGAGGGAAATTTCCCGCCAGGCAGATATGCCTGGCGACGGCCGGTCCAATTATTGTTAGTTTGACATTGTATTTATGGTATGTCATTGAAACACTTTGATTGCGCGATGCAGGAATGTTGGAGTTTGTAGTGCGCGCAAACTTGACATGACACCTCCACCGGGTCAGATAACTTTGTAGCCCTATAATATGCGTTGAGCAAACAGTTGACAGACGTGTCCCTGTTCTTATATGCCCACGGCTGTAAGCGCCATCTATGAACTGATTTGTAAACTTGTGCTGAAAACGGCTCATTGCGAACAATATATGAACCATGTGTTACTAAGAAGAACTCCTTCTCTAAAGGAAATAAAAGAGATGTTTTTTTTTATTCTGAATTAAGCGTTTAACGAAGGTCTATAAATCGCCATCTAGTTACTACGAAAGAAACTTCTTAAAAACAGATTGTAAACTTCATAAAGCGCTTATTCACATAGATAAGTCGTCGTCGTCGTCAGGCTTTACTAGTCCACTGCTGTACATCATAGCCTACGAAACCGACGTAATTATCACAAATAGATTGAAACCTGTGATACTGTCGGCCTAGAGAATAGCACCAACCCAAATTCTTCCCGCGGGTGTCGTAAAAGGCGACTTAGGGACACAAACCGGGGGTGGCCAGCAGCGCCCCCTGCAGTACAATTCCACCAAACTGCGATCCCCAAACTGCATGCCCAGCGTGGGGATTATGGGCATTACCCCGCAATGATGGCACAACCTTGCGCTACGGCGCTCATCAGGGGAGGGCTATGTCCAGCAGTGGACTAATATAGCCTGAAGAAAACCCTTGTCAAAACCTGACTAACGGCCCAACCAATGACGCTTGACCTAGTCCATCTCGTCCACCATCGCTTCAAAAAATACCATCTCCCTTCCTCACCTTGAACTTGAAGCTAGTGTCCTTCCCCTCACAGGTGAAGGCCACAGTGCCCGTGGAAGTGTCCACAGAACAACCTATGAACATGCCCTGCGAGGCGCCCTTGCCAGTCGCTTCGGCCATTACTTCGTTGTAGAGTTCGTCCGCTCGCACCATGTAGCACGATTGCCGGTTCAAGCTGCAATGTTAGAGGCTCGCTTTTAGGTAAGTTGATTAGAAATATTAGTCATCGATGTAAAAGTCACAGTCAAAACTCTTAAATGGTCAAAACTAGTGTTGACTGCTAAAATCAGTCCAAAAGTACGTCCAAAGCTTACATTTGAAATAGCAAATGGTAAAAACACCTAAAATGATGCATCACACAATCTGCGACAGCAAAAATATAGGTGCGCAAAGCGCGTGGCGACACAAATTACAGAAAAATTGTTCATGTTCACGTCTACCTTGGTAGCTGCGGCAAAATCAACTGACCACCTCTCCGCAGGGACGCTAAATGCTGCGTCGTGACGCTGCGTTGCGGCGCATATCGCAGCGTTGTGCGTCATGATCACCAGACCAAAGCTTAACGGAGCGCGAAGGAGCGTGTTAGGTTGAACATGCTAGACCGAACACCAACTCGATATTGTTGGACTCTATTTTTCTGCAGTTGAAACTAGTTTTGACAATTTAAGACTTCTGACTGTAACATAAACATTAAATGAAGATGAGGTTGATCGGGCTATTTATGCCAATAAAAAAATACTACACTTGCGCAATGTAGAAGGCCGCGCATCAGTCAACTCACGTCTCTATCTCTATCTATAATCCGTAATGATTATAAGAAACTCAGTGACCGTGAACTAATTGAAGTCCTTGGACCGATTTTTAAGATAAAATTATTTGAGAAAAGTTGGTCAGAGTGGAGTTTTTTCCCCCGTCTTTTTCTCCACTACACTATGACCCGAAGGTGTCGTAAATGTAAGACGAAGTTATACATTTATTGACATTCAACCCACAGAGTGCTTAGTGCGAGTTTTTTAACTACTCGATCGCGTTAACGTAAACTCATATTTCTATGGCATCGAGGAAGCGCCACCTAGCGACAAGTATGGAAATTAAAATTGTTGAGTGCGAGTTGTAATGGTTTACGTTGAGAAGTGAACACGTTTACCAGCCAAAACACGAATAAACGCGAGTGCGAGTTGTTCTGTGACAGCGTTTTGCCAGTTCGAACGGTTAACTTACTCATACTCACTACTCAATGCTCAATTAACGCGGTAGTAAAGTTATTCGATTGGATCTGTCAAACTCGCACTAGGCACTCAGAATGTAAATTGCTTACGTTGTTTTTTTTTGTTTAACTACTCTTCTAGGCGTTCCTAGTACATGCTGAGCTAAAATTTTTCAACCTACCAAACCTCTGAAACGCTGAAGATATAAATTGGCAGTTATTACGAACTCTGCACGCGCACCATTCCTGCATCGTGCAAGCAGTGTTTCACATGAAATACCAGAAGTATGTCGTCTGACGAACAACAGTCGGACCGGCCGTCCCCAGGCATACGATCTGCCCGGCGGGAAATTTCCCTATACTTTATAAGCCATAATTCAGGGTGGATCTGACCTATTTATGTTAAACTTTGAAAAAATCTAACTTCTCTATGACCCGGTCGTAGTCATCCGTGATGATGACGGAGGACTTCGTGACCTTGGACTGGTTGAACTCCTTGGAGTGCAGGTGGTACTGAGTCGTCACCCAGCCGATGTACACATGGGTGGGGTCTTGACCGGGGAAGATCCTGAGAACAGAAACGAAATAAATGATAGGCTGCAACTTCTGCAACAACTTCTTTGAGATTCCCGAAGCTCTCAGTGGCGGCGCCATCACTGAATAAAAATCAATATTGCATGCCAAAGATGAACTACGTATTACATAATGAAATGAAAAAACTTTATGATAAAAACAGGGTTACAATGATGGTTACTGGCTCCCAAACTAGGATTCCCTGTTCTATGGATTAGCCAGGCTACTTCCAAATTAAGCAATAATGAAAATAATTACAAACTAAATTTTATTATAAGTACATTACTTACATACTTATAATAGTTTTTATCTTAAGACTACAGAGCCCCATGTCATATAACCACACTCCACGGCTCGCCGAGAGAATCCTACCCATAGAAAGGCATTTTCATCACAAGACCTGCCCTTTTATTACGTAACTTTCCACTCTATCTCGGAAGACACTATTATTATGTATCTTCCGCTTCCGTGCTTCATAAGGCACGCTAAGCCGTTGGTGCCGGCTGTCATATAATGGCAGTCGTTAAGCCATATCAGAAGCCTTATGGGCGGCTTGATAACTTCTGACAGTAAGCCCCGCCACTGTCTTACAATCCTCCACCAACCCGGACTTGGCCCCCGTGGTGGAGTATAGCCTAACCTTCCTGCGATGCAGGAAGAGACCCGTGCCCCAGCAGTGGGGACATACAAGGGTTGATAACGATAACGACGATTATGTATCTCACAGTTCGGAGTAGGCTAAACCTGACAACTCCATACAGTGGAGATCTTACGTGATCGCAGCTCTGTTCGGGGTGGCTATATAACAATGTAGGTACCTCATAGTAAAGGGCGTCCTACCTCACGCCATAGAAGTACTCGTTGATGAGCTTCAGGCACTCAGCGTCGAAGATCTCATTCCCGACTGTCTCAGTGGTGGCGCCGGCCAGGGTGTTGGTGGTCATCTGCTTGCGATCCTGTGGGGGAGTCTGGAACGCTGACGCGGCCAGGTTCGTCTGTGGGGGGACAAGATTATTTTTAATTACATTTGATCAATGGTTATATTATTTTTAATGCACTAACCCGTGCTAAGAACAAATTTAAAAACCTATTTAGAGGCTAAAAATTCCATCCATGCCGGGATTCGAACCGACCTCTGGCTATTTTTAAATAGCGACCTTGGCTTATAAATTTCAGAGAATATTGTAAAGAGGTTCGAAATTTCACTGATGCCGGTGAGTCGCCCATTAGCTCAGTTGGAAAGAGCGCAGGCATGGATAGCCAGAGGTCGCGGGTTCGAATCCCGGCACGGGTGGAATTTTTAGCCTCTAAATAGGTTTTTAAATACATTTGATCAAGTCCATATTCTCTCTCTGAGAGAAGGCCTGTGCGCTGCAGTAGGACGTTTGTAGGGTACAAAAAAAAATATACTTTTAACACGATTAGTCTTGAAATTTTTTGTCATAAGTTGGGCTCGATAAACAATTGCGACTCAGTCATACCGTGCAAAGGAATAAAACTGTAAAACGATCTGTTAAAGGAAAAAAAATCCTTGGTGCCGCTAGTTAACCACAATATAAATCCAGCTATGGCTCGTGGCGTAGTCGAACAGAGTGATTGGTATCAATCACTTGAGTTAAGCAACAACAGGCGCGGCCTGGTGCAGGATGGGTGACCGTCTGGTGACTACTGCTAGTGGTATTTAGTCCGAACGCATCAGTGCTACGCAAGGCACGTTAAACACCAACCGGCTGTCATGTAATGGCAGTCGTTAAGTCATCTAAGAGGCCTTAGCATACATTCATATCCATTCTTTTCAGAACCACTAAGAAGAACTTGGGTCCAAGAATCTAGGACTTCAAAGCAGTTTTGCCAAATACAGCCGTTCTTAGCGGAAACCGATTAAAATCCTACGTGTTTGATCCAAGGTTCTGGACTGTGGGTTTTAAAAATAGTTGTTAAGATTTATGATGTTCACTTTTGGATAAAAAACGTGTTATAAACATGTTATAATTTTTATTCCATTAGTGGCGGTAGTTAACACCACGTAACGCCTTAAAAGATTTAGTCGCAGAGCCCTCCTTAATGGCGGAAACACATTATTAACACGCCACGCGACCCGACGAAACGCGACGCGTGTTGAGCCGAATCAAATTGTACTATTTTCTATGACTAGAATCACACTATGAACATCCGACGCGACCCCATGCGCACGGTAAACACGGAAACACTTTATTAAAACGTGACCCGACGCGGCGTGTCGACACCCGATGTAAACCGTGCAATTACCGTGCGCATGGGGTCGCGTCGGATGTTCATAGTGTGATTCTAGTAATAGAAAATAGTACAATTTGATTCGGCTCAACACGCGTCGCGTTT
Organism: Yponomeuta sedellus; assembly: GCA_934045075.1. Taxonomy (NCBI): domain Eukaryota; kingdom Metazoa; phylum Arthropoda; class Insecta; order Lepidoptera; family Yponomeutidae; genus Yponomeuta; species Yponomeuta sedellus. Next base: position 9,190,873 of record OW203747.1, read on the forward strand.
CGTCGCGTCGCGTGGCGTTTTAATGTGTTTCCGCCATAATTGCACGGTGTACATTGGTTGTCGACACGTCGCGTCGGGTCGCGTTTTAATGATATGTTTCTCACATAAAACAGCTAAACAGACAGCTGTACTGTCTGTTTAGACAGTACACCAGAAATGCTAGCTAGCTAATTATTTCAAAACCTTCAAACTACAAAAGTTCTTCTTCTTCTTCTATTGACAGAGCGGTCGTAGTCCACATGAAGAGGCTTTATTGTAGGCTAATGTTGCGTGCCTCATGATATCCTGCCATTCCTCTCTATTAGATGCCGCTCTGGTGCATTCATGCAGATGTCTGCCCACAGTGGACTTAACAAAAGTTTGTTAGAAGGATTATCGTTAGTTGAGAAGAGTTAGATTAGATTAAGCAGTAGAAAATATTGTCGAGAACACAGTAGTGGCATTTGGTTAGGCGGAAAGACGGCAGGTGAATTAAGGTGGCCAAGAGCGGGTCGACGGTCTGTGGGCGGATCACCAGCCCGGCCGACGACATTGTGAAAGCGACAAGGAAACATTGGACGAGACTAGCAAAGGACCGGCCCTTTGCAAGTCTCGTCCCGTCGGATGGGTTAGCGTGAAAGAGAAGAGGCCTATGCCCAACAGTGGGCTCTGTTCATGGGCTGATTAGATAGATAGAGAGGATTGCAAAGCGTATTTCAACTTACTTGGTTTAGGCTCCCGCAGGAGTTCAGTCGATTCTGTTTCTGGTAGCATGCATTCATATCATACTGATTGGCCTTGGGGAAAAACAAAACGGGTGAACACAAGTGAAGAAAACGGGTGAACACAGATGGGTGTAAAACAAAATGCAATGGTGGATGGGACAAAAAAGGCTTCACCGTACCAGACATTCGTGTCTAGAAAATTATTGTTTTTCCTGTTGGAGTCAATGGCGCGTTATTGCGTTTTTGGTGACCTTTGTGTCCAGTCCCGGGGCGCTTTATTTGGTTATTGTCATATTTGCTTTTTGGGTGGTTTCTTTGGGCGTGATTGAATTAGTCCGACAAAGTTTTTTGCAGATTCATTTATTATAATATTTCTTAATGATTCGCGATACTCATACATTGTTATACGAGTATATTAAACGGGTCAAATCGCGATTATTTATTAGGTAAAACGTAATTACCGACGTTTCGGCAGCGTTACAGTTGCCGTGATCTCGGGTAGACTTACTCATTTATGATGTTTTAATTGACCTCGATCATTTTAAGCCATGTTTCCTGCACATGTATTTTCGTGACAAATCACATAATTAGTTTTCAATGCGCGTTATCAAAATGAATACGCATAACATGTGGTAATTTAAGATACAACACGGAGGTATGGATTTAGTTTTTTTTTTTTCAATTTCATTGTCTATTATCTGTACTTATCTGTAAGTTCATAATTTAAAAATCTAACTAAAAACAAAAGAAACAGAACCTTGAACCTGTATCTATTAGTACAAGTTTCAACTATTGAGATTTTAGATCTGACTTCTAAAGCACTCCATTTAATGTGAAATATGTCACTTCGAGGCCGAATGTCATAAATCTACAACCCGTAGTTAAATTCAATTCTTGTTTATGGCACCCCCTAGGATTCTGCCAATGTCAGGTTTGTGGAGATGGCACTTTTTTTTATGACAATCCTTTTTTTGACATCCGTGGTACAATGCGCAGCAGAATCTTGTAAATCTGTGGGTTTATCGACTTTGCGATGTACATCGAAGTGTCATAGTAAAGCATGAATTGTGATTTTAATCTGTGATGAATTGTAGTTCTATGAAACAGGCCCCTAGGTATTTCTCCTTGCTGCCCCATCCGAATTCTCGAACCTGTACTATTTACCTACCTATAACCTGTAAGATAAGATAAGAATATTCTTTATTGTACACACCAGAAAATAATTACAGAGACAACAGTTACAAAAGAAGAGGTACAATTGGCGGCCTTATTGCTGATAGCAATTTCTTCCAGGCAACCTTAAATCGGAAAGAACCTGTACTATTTATTGTACCTGTAGATTTAAGAAATCATGGTTGTATTCTTTTTTTGGTTGTGCAATAAAGTGTTCTCTATCTACGAGTATCAATTATATATATATACTACAGAATAAACTAGAAACCTTGTAGGCGCTTCCGTGCTTCACAAGGCATATGGAAATTTGAACGCATTTTATGCAGTACATTAAAGTTTCGTCCTTCGGAAGCGCTCGTGGCCCAGTCGAACCGAGTGATTGAAATTAATTACTTGAGTTAAGCAACAACATGCGCGGTCAGGTGCATGATGGGTGAACGTCCCGTGACTACCACTTGTGGCGGTAGTTCGAAGCTTCTGTGCTTAGCAAGGCACGTTAAGGCTTTGGTGGCGGTTGTCATGTAACGGCAGTCGTTAAGTCATGTCAGAACATTATGGAGGCTTGATATCTTCTGACAGTAAGGCCCGCCACTGCCTCAAAATCCTCCACCATAACGAACTTGGCTTCCATTGTATTACGTAGCTCAAACGAAGCATAATAACGTGAAATTGCCTTCGAATGCCTGGTACGGTTACAACAGCATGGATTAGAAAATAAATTGACACCATTTTTCGATTTAAACGGCCGTGCAGTCCTTTTTCTAGGCCGTGGATCAAAACGCATTAAACCAATGTTGTGCGAGGACAAACCATACTCGCGTGATAGTTTAATGTCATCAAGAAAACCATACAGCACTCCTAATATATAATCCTAGGTAGAATAATGTAGTAACGGAACAATATTGTCTGGTCAGTTTCAACATTTTCACTATCGTTCACCATGCCGTGGGGCAAACGAGACATAAAGTTCCAGATCGAAAATGGACCATCAAATATTTTACAAGCTTCCAAGGTAGGTACCTACGCTAAATATTGCGTTACTTTTGCACCATTGAAGTACCAATGTGTCGCAAAAGTTGCAGCGAATAAGCGTATTCGCTTTTGCGATTCCACTAAAAATGCCGTTTTTAGGGGAAATCGATTAGTCCTATGTTGCTGATACTACGTTCTAGGCTGTATTTTCTAAAGATAATCGTCACAGATATTAATTTATTATGTTCCAAAGATAGTCGTCACTGATACTTTTTGAAACCTTCCTCATATGTTCCTTAGGGAAGAAACCCGTGCCCCTCGGTGGAGACACGATGGGTTGATGATGATGACATTTTGAGAAAAAAAAATATCATGGAACCAGTTACGATTTTTATAGGCGTGACGATTTTTATGGGCATTACCCCCCAATAATGGCACAACCTTGCGCTCATTAGGGGAGGGCTAAGTCCAGCAGTGGACTAATAAAACCTGAAGAAGAAGAGAGGCGTGACGACAGTATCACGACGTAATCATAGATTTAACGATATTAGGGGAAAGTACATCGTTTAATAAAAAATGAGATTAACAATATTTTCAATAAAATAAAAGATTATAGTAATGCCTTTTTGACTGAAACAGCCATCACACCGCGTGACGTCACGCTTGAGTAACATTGGTTAACTTCACCCGTGCTTAGTTTGACATTTAATGTTTCTTTACCAGGGCGTGACGTCAGATTCGAAGCCATGACACCGCGAGCTGTCTTCCCACAGTTTTAAAATAATTTTAGAAAAATGGCTTTAACATTCGTTAAACTTTAGTTATTTACTGAAATATAGGTATATTTGTAAATAATACATTGAAATAGGATTTAAAAATCTCTCTATAGATATTTTTATACACATGAACTATTTGCATTTACACACACACTAGCACACACACATACTCACTCTCACTCACACGCGCTTTTTTTTGCAAATGATAATAAATTGTGTCCGGACAATATGGAAGAGGATTTAAAACTCTTTCGTCACGCCGATAGGTGGCGCAAGTTAGCATCCCAAGCGCCCCAAGACTTACTTGTGAGACCCTGATCTGAGGGTTGGGGCGGCGCGGGCCGCGCTCGGGCGACATCTCGCCGTCGCTAAGGGGGTCGGGCGTCTTAGACTTGCGCGACTTAGCGCGGTCGCCGCTCTCGCCGCGCTTGCTGCGGAAGAACCTGCAAGTGCCCGCCATTTTTTGTTATATCTTTTTTTTACGTAGCCTCGTTTGTGTCCCACTGCTGGGCAAGGGCCTCCCCCAACTCAAGACAGAAACATCTGGTCTTGTTATATCTATAATATAAAAATGAATTGCTGAATTTGTTGGTATGCGCGAAATCGAGAGCAGCTGAACCGATTTCGTTGATTCTTTTTTTAGAATATTCCTTGAAGGACGAGGATAGTTCTTACATAGAGAAATATAAAAAAAAATAAAGAATCGACTGTTAGGCGGTACGAAGTTCGTTGGGTCAGCTAGTCTATAATATAAAAATGAATAGCTGAATGTGTTGGTAAGCTCAAATATCGATAGCAGCTGAACCGATTTCGTTGATTCTTTTTTTAGAATTTTCCTTGAAGGACGAGGATGGTTCTTACGAAGAAAAATAAACATAGAATCGACTGTTAGGCGGTACGAAGTTCGCTGGGTCAGCTAGTATCCTATATAATTCCCACTGCAGGGCACAGGCCTTCCCTCAGATTGAGAAGCTATTGCCCGGCATATTTTAATATTCTGGGAATTTTTTACACTATAACTTTTGTAAGCAAACAATCAATCAATCGGTCCATCAATCAATCAATCGATCAACCGATCAATCGGTCCATCAATCGGTCCATCAATCAATAAATCGATCAATCTAACAATCAATCACCGATCAACCGATAAATCATTCAATCAATCAATCGATCGATTGAACCTCTTCTTAATCAGCTTATTAATAGGTTGGTTTATGGCTTACGCTGGAACAATAAGCATTAATCAATCCAGGAAATAACAATCGAAAACAATTGTTATTGTGATTAGTACATGATTTCTCTGTGCTAATAGTATCATACCAAGAGTCTTTCTTTGTCCTTGTCCGACGCCTACTCGTATGTTTTTCTTAAAACTTACTTGAACGGCGACCGTCCCCGCTTGTCTTTCTTGTCTTCACCGGGCGGTTGCACCCCCAACTCGTACTTGGCCATTTCCGCTTCGCTGGTCGAGCGGTGCATGCCGTTGGCTTGCCCTGAGGGGTTATACACTTGAGTGGTGACGTTTTAGAGATTGATTTACAATGGCTAATGATTTGATTCCAGATTGATTTAGATTTTGTGGCTATCGTGAAGTTGGAGACTTTACTGGTGAGGTATTAGAGATTAATTTGTAATGGCAAGTGGTAGATACTTGATTGTGTAGCCCATTTCTGTCTAACTCCACGAGTAGGGCATGCTTGAGGTTTTGAAGACCTTAGTGGTCAGGTATTAGAGATTGAATTGCAATAGCAAGTGTTAGATAGTTAATTGTGTGCCCCATCTCTGTTAATTTTTGTCTCACTCCACGAGTGGGGCATGCTTGAGGTTTTGAAGACTTTAGTGGTGAGGTATTAGAGATTGTTTTGCAATGGCAAGTGTTAGATAGTTGATTGTGTGCCCCATCTCTGCTCATTTTTGTCTCACTCCACGAGTGGGGCATGCTTGAGGATTTGAAAACTTTATTCATCAGGTGTTGGTGATTGTTTTGCACTGGCAAGTGTTCGATACTTGGTTGTCTGGCCAATATCAGTGCATTTATGTCTCACTCGGCGAGCGGGGCATGTCCGAGGTATTGGAGACTTTAATAGCCAGGTATAAGAGATTGATTTGCAATGAATGAGTAACTCGTTTGACAGTAGGTTTGTCGTGAGAAATAATGGGTTAGATTCGGGTGTGCAAATACTTCTTCCTTTTCCTATACATGCCGCAAGTTAGCTGCTAGAATATGTCACTAGTATTAGCCCACCCTTTGTGCAACATTTATTAAGTTAACAACGTGTAAAGTTAATATCTTGATGTATCGATTTACAGCACGTAAGTTATCACCATTCTGTACGTAAATTGATACATATGTTTTTTTTTTTTTATTTATTTATTTTTTACAAAAACAAAAAAACCTTATCCAATTACACAATTACGCCAAACTGCAAGGCAGTTTGTTGGCGAAGCGCTCTATCTCTGTATATAGCTAACTTATTTTATACGTATATCATTTGTATACATAAACAACATAATACATATTAATGATTCTTCTCAAGTACATCATTATGTTTTCTATGTGTAAAACGTAAGACAACGTCAAGTAAGATTGTTATACACAGAAGTGAGATAGCATGAGAGCTCCAACGTCAGTGAGAGTAGGATGACAATAGAAAACCATTTCAATGTGATAGAGACGATGTAATGGATCGTTTATTACAATTCTCATGAACTCAAAATATATGAACTCGTTTGAACACACGCTTGAAAATATCAATGAAACAAAAGTCTATCTAGACTCTCGAATGCACATGAAAGATTAATCAGAAGACAGAGATTTGTTATTTGCCAAGAAAGAAGTGATAAGAAAGTCAAACAAAAGCACAGAAAATTGAATGAAGTATGAAAGACTTCTGAAGAATATCTGAAATGTATGTTAGACAGATAAAAATAAACAGCTAATATATACGAATAGACTTTTATAATTGAAGTTAAATGCAGCTGAAAACGATCTCAGACGACCTTCAAATGAATAGAATGTTATTCGAATGTACAGAGGGGCGAGTCTCGTAATTAAACAGTTGTTCAACATGATACCAATATGGTAATGGTTCTTTCATTGATAGTCTAGTAACCCGTGCAACTTAACTCGGCGCCCGAGCGATTTGGTCGTCTTCGCGAGAGATACTTATTTAATTTGGGCGGGTTATACCATTGGACCAATCCGGACTTGGACCATCTATGACTATATAGTGGCATTTTTCGGCGCAGTTCCGTGCTTCGCAAGGCACGTTAAGCAGTTGGTGCCGGCTGCCGTCGATAAATGGCAGTCGTTAAGCCAATTCAGAAGCCTTAGGGCGGCTTGAAAACTTCTGACGGTAAGATCGGCCTCTAGTATTGCACGCCTCCACCAATACGGGCTGGGCCCCCGAGGTGGAGTATGGCCCATACCTCAGAAACCCGTGCCCCTTGGTGGGTACGGAATGGGTTGATGATGATGTTTTTTTTTAATTTTTAAATTGTACCATTGGAATAGCATTGGACTGCTATCGCTTAGTAGACTACAAAATAGACGCATATAACATCTCTTATCGTACAAATATTGAACAACTTTTTGTATAAGACTCAACACCCAGAAATGTTAACCGAAACGGCGTGACAAGCTTAGAAGATATCTCCAAACCAAACCGTCTCATTAACCTGGTTGCAACGAGTAATTTTGATTCGTAACGCCCCGACTTAAGGATCCTTTTCGCGGTGGACGCGAGGGCAGTCGCTTCATCTTGGAGCTCGAAGGAATCTCCTCCTGGGCGTCGTCGTAGTGGAGACCTTAAGGGGTAGGCAGGTGCATGAATATGTTGGAAAGCGTGTGAGGAGTACTTGGGTAAGAAGGGAAAGCTTAAAACTTGTATGGATCCTTTATAACGTGTGAAGACAAAAGTTACTAACGTAAAATAAAGTGTTTCGCACAAGGCACGTTAAGCCGTTGGTGCTGGCTGTCATGTAACCGCAGTCGTCAAGCCATGTCAGAGGCCATATAATGGTCTTGATAACTCCAGACAGGCCCACCACTGAGTTACAATCCTCCACCAACCCGGATTTTGCCCCGGTGGTGGAGTGTGGCCTAACCTTCCTGCAATGCAGGAAAAGACCCGTGCCCCAACATACAAAGGGTGGATATCATAGTCATTAAGTTACTACTTTTCCTTTAGTGATACACCCACCGTCTGTGCTCTTAGGATAAGAAATATCTGTGTAATTCGCTTTGGTTTGGGTAACCCGCTTTGCTGCCCTTTCCTCCCTGTCACCTGCTTAACCCAGCAGTGGGACACGATCGACTAATTAAATAAAAAACAAATTTGAAGCTCCAACGTGCAAGGTATCTATAACATCGGAATCCCAAACAAGCAAAAATATGTGTTGCTACTAAAAGGTACAGTCTGTTAGCTTTTAGAATATCCCTCGGCTACTATCGGATAGAATCAGATATATTCGTGTAATAGAAATATCGGAATTAATATGACACTTAATCACACATAACTTTTACACAAAATAGCGAAGAAAAGTTTTAATAGCAGGAAGTAGTATTACACTCGTGTGCTTTCGGCGAAAACCGAAGCCTATTCTAGAGCCCGAAGTATATTCTAAAAGCTAACACACTGTACGCTCTTAAGGCGGCACCATCATAGAACTGTGGACTCCTAGTGTTGAATTGAATTTACTTTACGTTACTTTATTATTGTTCCTAAGTTGTATTTGACTTGCTCTGGAAATAAAATATCATTATTATTAAAGCACCCTGAGTGATCTTAAACGATCATGAAGGTCAAGCAACACAGGGCGCATTCAGTGCATGTATGGGTAAACCGTCTATAACTAACGCTAGTGGCATTTTTCCGAGTGGTTTCGTGCATCGCAAGGCACGTTAAGCAGCTGGTGCCGGCTGCCGTCGATAGATGGCAGTCGTTAAGCCAAGTCAGAGGCCTTAGGACGGCTTGAAAACTTCTGACAGTAAGACCACTAGAGCCACTAGTCTTGCAAGCCTCCACCAATCCGGACTTGGCCCCCGTGGTGGAGTATGGCCTATACCTTCCTCAGGGAAGAGGAGGTACACCTCAGGAAGAGGTGTCCCTCGGTGGGGACATGAGCACCTCATGTATGGCTGTATGATGTCGGCCTAGAGAATAGCTGCCAAACCCAAATTCTTCCCACGTGTGTCGTACAAGGCGACTAAGGGACACAAACCGGGGGATGGGCAGCAGCGCCCCTGCAGCACAATTCCACCAAACTGCGATCCCCAACCCGCATGCTCAGCGTGGGGATTATGGATATTACCCCCCAATGATGGCACAACCTTGCGCTATGGCGCTCATAAGGGGAGGGCTATGTCCAGCAGTGGACTAATATAGCCTGGGGAAGAAAGCACGCTACGGACGTCGTATAGGTACCTTTAATGTCGTTCATTGTGAACCCGCTGCACATGATTTGGTCGATGTGCCGGCTGCCGTCGATAAATGGCAGTCGTTAAGCCAAGTCAGAGGCCTTAGGGCGGCTTGAAAACTTCTGACAGTAAGATCGGCCACTGGAATTGCACGCCTCCACCAATACGGTCTCAGCCCCCGTGGTGGAGTATGGCCCATACCTCAGGAACCCGTGCCCCTCCGTGGGTACATAATGGGTTGATGATGATGATTTTTTTGAATTTTTGACGTCCTATCTAATGTAGTTGTTTGATAAAAGTGTGAGAACGGCAACGATATTTATATCATTGCCGTTCTCACACTTTGGCTGTAGCTGAAAATCAGTAGGATATCTACTTATTTAAAGTAGGTACCATTATACTGAGATACGGCCTTTTTGAGCTTTTGTGGCACACCCACATACGGCCTAAAATGCCGTAGAACTCGATGCATGTGAGTTAGTATTTAAGATAAAGCTGTATTTGTACTTAAAAAAAAATTATGTATTTTTTTTTATGTGATGCTTTATGTGTGTGTGTCTTTAAGAAAAAATAAATGATTTATCTATCTATACCTTTAATGTCGTTCATTGTGAACCCGCTACGCATGATCTGGTCGATGTGCGCCGGCATCTGCGCCTCGGCGTGCTCCTTCATAAGCACCTGCTGCCGCTCCTTGATCTCAACCCAGCGGCGCGCCTTCTCGTGCTCGCTGCCAAACAGAGAGCGTTTACTCGCTTACCCACGTACAAATTAGTCGGTCGGTCAGTTCGTCGGTCGATCGGTAGGTCGATCAGTCGGTCAATCTGTTCGGTCGGTCTGTCCATCAATCGTGCTCGCTAGAAGAGATCCAACTAACATTCAAAGCTTTGTCTAGCAACCAATTTACCAGCTCGCCTGTGTGAAAATTCGTCGGTCGGTCGGTCGAGCTTGCCAGCAAACATATCCAATTGGCAAAGCCTCGTTTTGGAACTAATTTTACTCGCTCAACTTGTATCAAACAAATGTATCAATCAGTAGGTCGGACGGCCAATTGACAACATTTCATTTTTTTAGCATACGTTTTTATTGTCTTAAAGGAAACTAGATACAAAATAAAACGACCCATATTTTTTTATTTTCTGAAACACGCACGTTTTCTTATATTTTTTAAATTTTAAAGTTTAAAATATTTTTACCGGAAGTGACGAAACAACGCGGCTCACAATATGTTTTCTTTTGCCTAATATCCTAAAAAAACATAGTTACAAACAAATGTCATTTTAGTATTGCCAGGGCCATGTTAAAAAACAGTTTCTGTATTTTTTTAACATATGCAAATATGTTTTTCTTTTATACAATTAAATCAGCTTAGTTCAATTCATCATCCCTTATGTATGTAGTTCCTTTTTTTTAAATGCATTTTGTGTTGGCAAAGCCTTTATCTGCGTTCGGAGTGTTTATGCTACCAGTTTGTTACTTTTGTAGCTACTTTTTCAAGGTTATTTATAATGGTAAGTATAAAGTATGGTAACCCTGATACTTATGTTGTGTGGCTTGCCTTGCGTAACGTAAACAAACTTTGTGTAGTGTCAAATTTATTTCTCTCTACTCAATTTTGTTCAATCTGTTCACGAAGCAATACTGCAGTTTCATTGGTTTCCAAGTTGTCACATCATCGTTCATAATTTCGTATCGAAAAATTACTAAATACACACAAAGTAATTTTTTAGGTTCGATTTTGAAATTGACTTTTTTTTTATCGTGGCACAGGCATGTTCACTGACAGCCATGGTGTGACGTCATCAGCGTATTTTTGTGTTTTTACCATTTTCCCGGAAATGCAACCACAGAAAAAACTGAAATAAATTTTTACGTGCTTTACAAAGCCAAATCTCGAAATGGTTTTCGAATTAGAGCTCCATACAATTTTGAAATGTTGTCAATTGTTGGTCGGTCAAACAGTAGTGCTCGCAAGGAAAGAACCAACTAACGTTCAATTGGCATAGCCTTGTCCAAACCAGGAACCAATTAACTCGCTCGGGCGAGCGAGTTAAGTGGTCTCGTTCTCTCGGACTCGATTGGTCAATAAAACAAATTTAATCCCAATAATATTTGTTTTTTGTTTTAGGCACCTGCTGCCGCTCCTTGATCTCCATCCAGCGGCGCGCCTTCTCATGCTCGCTGTAAACCGAGAGCGTCGCTTTGGAACGAGATTTACTGGCTTGATTCGATTCGATATCAACCCTTGTATGTCCCCACTGCTGGAGCACGGTTCTCTTCCTCCATCGCACGAAGGTTAGGCCATGCTCCACCACAGGGGGCAAGTGCGGGTTGGTCGAGGATTGTAAGAGAGTGGCGAGCCTTACTGTCAGTTGAGATCCAATTGGCACAGACTCATTTTGAAACAATTTAACTAGCTCACTTATGTATAAATCAGTTGGTCGGTGTGGTCGGACTGGTCGATCGGTGGGTCGGTCGGTCGGTCAGTCAGTCAGTCAATCAGTCAGTCAGTCAGACGTGCTCACTGACAGAAATCTAACTAAGATTCAGGTGGTAAAGTATCACCTTTGAACCAATTTTCTCACTCGCCTATGTGCTAATCAGTCAGTTGATCGCTCGGTTCGTCAATAATTCGATTGATCAATCAATCAATCACTCAATCAATTAGCCCACTATCGTCCTTACATGAGAACAAACGACTGTTTAGCCTGCACAACTATCCACTGCTGGACATAGGCCTCCCATGCCACTTCTTTCTATGTAATTTTATGATTACATCCAACCCAATTAATTATGATTAAAATGGTATAAATTTAAGGGTTTGCTGAAAATCAGCGTATCCAGGGGTGCATGTTCCCTTACGACTTTAAGCTGAGCACGAGGCCTTTTGCCAAGTTTAGTTTTAAAGCTTTATTTCAGTTATTGTAATTTATTTAATATTTGTTGGCAGACCACTTCACTTTCACTTTTTAATGCTGATTAATTGAAACCCCCCAAATGCAGAACCCCAAGTCCAGATATTTTTAGTGGGTTTACAGTCTAACTCACTCGATGAACTCTGCGTGACAGATGACAGGCAGAGACAGGCGCAGGAACTCCCAGTTGGCCTTCTCCATGGTCTCGAACGTGTTGTGCGATATTTTCATCGTCGGAGGGGTGTCTGTGGAGTATCAAGGTAGTAAATTAAGTTATGAGTCATGGATCAAGCATTTTTCAGTCGACACATCTTAACTCAAAGGCGCTATTGAAATGAACAGGTTTTATTCAAAGTAGCGCAGACACCGCGGCTTAGTGAACGTTACAATTCAACTAGGTGTCAATTTCAGAATATTGATCAATTTCGGGAAAAAATGGACAAAAAAACTCTAAACTAAGCAAAGTAATTAATTAAATATATTAAAAGAGATGCTCGAACTTTACAAATCAAATAGAACAGAGATATCTATTTTAAAAACCTATTTAGAGGCTGAAAATTCCACCCATGCCGGGATTCGAACCCGCGACCTCTGGCTATCCGTGCCAGCGCTCTTCCAACTGAGCTACTGGGCGACTCACCGGAATCAGTGAAATTTCGAACCTCTTTACAATATTCTCTGTATTACGTACAGGCAGCAGCCCCGACTCCTGGAGCGCTGGCACGGATAGCCAGAGGTCGCGGGTTCGAGTCCCGGCATGGGTGGAATTTTTAGCCACTAAATAGGTTTATAAAATTGTCCTTAGCACGGGTTAGTGCATTAAAAAGAATATAGAAATATCTATGTCAAAACAATGTTTGAGACACCGCAGGATCAGAGTGGTGCCTTCACCCATCTAGTGTGAGTAAAAGAGCCAATAGACGCTGCATAAATCATCTCATTACGTCGACGCAAAAGCTAAAAGTAAGTTTATTAGGCAAAGCCCAAAAGAAAAGGGCAAACATAAATGTAACAATATCATAGAAAATTGCTCAAACCAAATGCAGAAACGTCTTTTGAAAAAGAACATTTTTTGAAATGAAAGTTTGAAATACTTACCTGTTTTGATAAAGCGTAATACCATATAGTGTCGAAAGAGGTTAGTGAGGCTCTGTAATAGGTATGACGAAAGATTTTGAAATCCTCTTCCGTAATGTGAGGACACAGTCATTATTTACCAAAGAACCTATATGGAAAACAGCTCGTAGTGTCATGTCGTCGAATCTGACGTCACGCATAGCTAAACAAACGTCAAACAAAGCACGGGTGGAGTTTACCAATTTTACCCAAGCGTGACATCACGCGCGCGATTGTTTTTTCAGTCAAAATGGCTGAAATCAGTATTACAATCTTTTATTTTATTGAAAATATTGGTAATCTCATTTTTTCATACAAGTAAATCGGTGTTTTTAATCCTTTTAATACGCACTTTCCCCTAAACTCGTTAAACCTTTGATTGTTTGATACTGTCGTCACGCCTATTGAGTATTTGCCTGATCCGACTGGATTTTTTTTAAATGTCTTCTCTAGTAGTGCATGAAACCTCGTTGTTTCGAAAGAGGTTAGTGAGCCATTGTTATGAAATATTTACCTGAGCCGGCCGGGATTCTGGTGACGTCAATCCTGGTGTCGGCCATTTCGTCGGTATTCTCGAAGATAGGCTGGTCTTTGGTATACCAATGGGTGACGTCTCGCTTCATGTTACTAGAAAACAGATGTTACAAAGTACGTAGAGATAGCTCATACCTTGCGCTCATTAGGGGAGGGCTATGTCCAGCAGTGGACTAATTTAGCCTGAAGAAGAAGAAGATGTAGAGATAGGCAAACAAGATAGGCCTTTTATATTTCAACTAGCTTTCTCCCGCGACTCCGTCCGCGTGGAAAAGATTGCAGGAACAAAATTTTGCAACCCCTTCATTCCCTTAAGGGTTAAATTTATAAAAACGGCGAAACACGTGTTCAATCAATTGTGTTGCAGATTATTTATTTTAAGACTATTTATTTTAAGAAACATACAAATTAAGACAACCCTTTTCGCCCCCTTAGGGGTTGAATTTAAAAATATCCAGCCTACATTGTATATAGACCCTGTGTGCAGACACTTTTTCTTAGTGTTGGTCGCATCAAGAAAAAACATACATACACGCCTCACGCCTGTCTCTGCCTATCCCAGAGGGATAGGCAGAGACCAGGGACTGCCACCTGCCACGATCCTGACAGATCACCTTCGCTTCATTAACGTTCATGAGTCGTTCATTGCATGCACACCGGTTCCGGTTATCTTCCCCTTTGCTAATACATCCCCAATTTGGTCGATGTATATCCGCCTGGGACGATGTATATCCCTTACCAGCCCTTTCACTCACATTCGCAGTATATATTAGTTTCGGCAATCTTTCTTCCTTCATCCTCTCCACATGTCAAAACCAAGCAACATTCTTTTCTCAATTCTAGTCACTACATCCTCTTTCAGTTCACAACGTTCTCTAATCAGTCTATTGCGTATCCTGTCATTCAAAATAACACCACACATACTTCTCAAGGAGCTCATTTCTACTGCATTAATTCTACTTTCTTGCAGGAAAAAACAAACATAAAATATACTGACATGTAAAACATACATTTAATATCATATTTTTCATTAAATATCGAATTGACTATCAAAACACAAGGGGTAATACATGCAACTTATACTTACACACAGAAAGGTTCGTAGCCCTCCTGAAGACCGCATGTTGTGAAGTACTTCAGCGTGTTAACATCTTGGCCGTAAGTCAATCTGAAATTAGGATCTCTTATTTAGCTTATTCAACATTACGATAGACACAGAAAAAAACATTCATTCACTTGGCCCCCTTCGCAAGGCACGTTAAGCCGTTGGTGCCGGCTGTCACGTAACGGCAGTCGTTGAGCCATGTCAGAAGCCTTGATAACTTCTGACAGTAAGGCCCGCCACTGTCTTACAATCCTCCACCAACCCGGACTTAGCCCCCGCGGTGGAGTATGGCCTAACCTTCCTGCGATGCAGAAAGAGACTCCTGGCCCAGCAGTGGGGACACACAATGGTTGATATCGATTTACTCACTTCTTATCCTATTGTTGACAGTTCACGTAGTAGTACATACTTAACATAATATTATTGTTAGAGCTTGGGACCTCGCGAGATGTTCTCGCTTTGTTGATCCTAAAATTCATTACATTACGAACCAAAATTCTTCAACTCATATCACTTCTTCACTGTCGCCGTCCGTCATTCTCTCCTTCTTAGTAGACGAAGATCGTAACGACATTTTAGTTCAAGCATATAAAATTAAAAATGTTTCATTCACCCAATATCTTCTTATTTGTTAACTATTCATTTAACAACACATTCATCCAAGCATTGTCATTCGGGAAATGTCGCAAGTTAAAAGATACGAGAGCTGTTATAAAACGTGACATATTACATGACAGCCGGCACCATCCGGCTTAATGTCCTTGCGAAGCACGAAAGCGCTCGGAAAAATGCCACTAGCGGTAGTCACGGGACGGTCACCCATCCTGCACCTGACCGCGCCTGTTGTTGCTTAACACAAGTGATTGATTCCAATCACTCGGTTCGACTAGGCCACGAGATGCTTAACGACAGTGAACTTAGAACTACAGAATAAGTACTGCGAACTACTACTGTGAAGGAAATTATTTAAATCACTGTTTCAATTAAGCTTTTGTCGCACGCGTTGGTAACCCCTGGTTTAGACGGTATGTGCACGAAACAAACAAATCGGTGTAATCCATGCTTACCTGGCTTTCTGTCCGACCCCCAAAGTGCAGGCTGGGACAAAGTTGTCCCCCTGAACATCGGCAAACGTAGTTTCTCCACCTAGGGCGTCCATAAGTAGCTCACCATTTAGGGAAAAACCTATGGAGTTAAACTATTATTAGTTCACTTAGAAGGGGTCATTGAATGAGTATTATATATTTGGAATTTAAATTACATTCAAGTTGTACGTACCAGAAAAGTACTGTTTTTATTAAATTTATCTTTATTAGCTCAAAAACTCGACGGTCTCCCAGAATGCTTTAAAATGTACTTTACCAAATAATTTAGAACGACATTAGGTTTTTGAGCGGCAATTTATCACAATAAATATTCAATTTATATTCTCTACTTAGTGAAATTCTAAATTCACAAACTGGGGTGTATATGTTCAAGTGATTGGCTTGATCAAATCATGTATGCCTTTATGATAATAAGGCAAATATTATAACAACACGCATATGATTAAGTAACAAAAACTAATTAGTAAACAGGCAATGGCGGATGGAATTAGTGAAAACTATTTTACATTAATACACAACTATGGTTACATTACGGGTCCCTTCCTGCGATGCAGTAAGAGACCCGTACCCCAACAGTGGGGACATACAAGGGTTGATATCGATGTTTATATACAATGTGTTAACACACGTTACAATGGACAATTTTACATAAGCATCTTTAGGAAGCTACTATATGAGGCAAACTAACTTTTGATCTAACTTCTGATAAAGCTACTGTTGGTATCGATAGATAAAGCTGAACGCACATTTATTACCGCGTACGCGTACGTAAGCGCCAGACGCGACGTATGGACCACATCAACGTACGCCCCGCATTTCTTTACTAATAGCCTCGCACATGACTCTACGCGCCGCACGTTAATCTCTAGTTAGTAATATCGTAATATCAACAATTTTTATGTTGTTTTTTCTAATCTCTGGAATGTAATTATTGTCGAATGTGTAAAGTGTACTCGTTCCATAAGATTTCATACAAAAAATCTTTAACTACGATGCAAGTTAATAGTCCGTGATGCCGGCTCCAAAAATCTCGAACAAAAATAAATAAATAATCTTCTAGTTCGTCCATTTTTTTCTTTATCTGCTAATATGAAGGTTATTCGGCACTATTTCACATCAGAGGTTAGAAAAAAACTAACGCAAGTACTGGGTGGCGCAAAAGTACTGGCACTAAAGAAAATACTTTTATTTTTTTTATATGACATTTTCTGTCATTCTGTTGTTGAAAATTGTGTAGTGAACAAATGTAAAATACACTGAAAATAAACATGGATCGTTTTACTCCCCAAGAACGTGGAATAATTGTGTCAATGTTCTTACGGAATAATTCATCAGTGATAAGAACACAACGTGAATTTCGTCGACGATTTCCCGACCGTCCGGCACCGATTGGTCGCACAATTCGACGCTTTGCCACACGCCTTGAAGCAACTGGCTCAACATTGGATAGACCTAAGTCTGGGAGACCAAGAACAGGCCTTTCAGCTGAAAATATCGATGCTGTGCGCGAAGATGTGGAAGAGTGTCCAGAAACATCAACGAGACGACGTGCCACGCAATTGGGCATTTCCAGACGGACCCTGCAGCGTATTTTGGTGAAAGACTTAAAGATGTTCCCGTATAAAACTCAAATGACTCATCAGCTGCTGCCTGCTGACCACCGAGCTCGTCTAGATTACTGCCAGCGCGTCATAAACCTCAACCTTGAAGAGGATGATTTTCCTTCAAAATTGGTTATGAGTGACGAAGCGCATTTCCATCTCTCAGGGCATGTCAATAAGCAGAATACTCGGTTCTGGGGCACTGATAATCCGCGCATTATTCAAGAAACACCTCTACACCCACTAAAAGTTACTGTATGGTGTGGCATCTGTGTTGACAGAGTGATCGGACCCTATTTTTTCGAAGACGCTGGAGGCAATGCGATAACTGTCACTGGAGAACGCTACAGAACCATGTTACGTGAGTTTTTGATACCCAGTTTGGACGAATTGGGGCTGGAGCACATCTGGTTTCAACAAGACGGCGCTACGGCACACACAGCGCGCGACACTATGGACTTAGTGAGGGACGCTTTTCCAGGCCGAGTTATCTCTCGTTTTGGCGATTTGCCTTGGCCTGCAAGATCACCCGATCTGACCAGTCCAGACTTCTTTCTTTGGGGTTTCTTGAAATCTCGGGTGTATGTGAACAAGCCACAGACTCTCGCAGCTCTAAAAGAAAACATTCGTCAAGAAATAACGAACATATCGCAGGAAGTGTTACGGCAAGTTATGCAAAATGTCATAAATAGGGCTCAAATGTGTATCAACTGTGGAGGTCACCATTTAAAAGACATCATCTTTAAATCCTAATGGTACGAAATTTAATGGCACAAATATACATTTAAAAAAACCTAAATCTAGTTTTCTAATTTTGAAAAAATGTTATATTGAACAATGAACAATTAAAAATGAACCAAATAGGGTCTTTACTTTTGCGCCACCCAGTATATTAAATAACTAGCGATTTGCGAACAACGCTTACAGCTAAATGTGCATTGTGCAAGCCTATCACTAAATTAGGCGCGTACAATGCGTAGGGCGCGTGCGATGCTCGCAAATATGCGTTTAAAAGCACTTTTTTTTACTGGTTAAGTCTGGTACTAAGTGGTTCTATGAGATTCACTAGCGAAATAAAAAGAAACTTGTTACACGACGGTATTTCAAATATGTCTTATTAAAACTGTTAGTCAATACAATGCAAATACTAGATATAGGTAGTCTTTCGTTTCCAAGAATGAGGCTGGCAATGATAATACATCCTTCACGGGGTATTGTATACTTTTCTACATTAAGATCCCCTAAGATATAATAAGCCTGCCTAAAATGCGGTTAAAAAATATGTAAAGTACACTTTGTGCCAAAATGGCTACTACAACATAAAAGATTATTTAGATGTTGTATAGAATCAGGCGTTACTTTGCGGAAATCCATAATAGCATTAAAAAGTTAAAATTACTTTGCTGAATTCCGCCAAAAATCCCACAAGCACCATGCGGCTAGCTAATGCACCGCCCTCCCTCCCACTTTTTCAAGCAGAAGCAAGACACGAACACACCACCACCAACACCAATACTTGTGTGAGAAAATACGCGACGCGTTTCGCCTCTAACACGAGGCATCCTCAGGCTCCCAAATGCAAGTGACCGTCTCCGCAAAAACGCTCCGTATTTATAGGCTAGGCCGCCCCTCCCCCCGATGACGCAATGTAACCGTTAAACTGGTGACCGTTAAACCGTTTCAACCGCCTATGGGCTATTGTTGTTTTGTGCAAATATATCGATTAATGGGGAAATAGAGGAGCTGCCCACCTGTTCATTCAGCATTGTAAACAACCTATCCCTAGATAATTTGGAAATTTCCAGCTGTTCAAGTATAGACAATCTTAACCCCTTACTGCAGGTGTGTAAAATTTCCAAATTATGGTTATTATTAAGTACATGACCCGTATCCAAAAGGTGTTTGGCAAAATGAAATTTATCCGGATGATTGTTTCGGAAAGCTGCCACATGCTCCCTATACCGAGTTATAAAACTCCTACCGGTCTGGCCAATATATTGTTATATTGAGTGTATATTGGCCAGACCAAAAATATTTTCTCGTATTAACCTTAGAAAATATTTTTTCTTTGTAATGGATAGATTTTGACGTCCATTAAGTCGCAATTTTTTGGCTACTTTGAATAAAAAAAAAATTGGATTTTGAAATTGATTTTTTCGATTTTATTCTCTCCATGATGTAAATAGCTATTTTAAGGAAAGCATATGGTATTTGGCCTCAGTTCGTGGGTTCTTAAACACAATTTGTATGTTCATCTGTAAAAGAAGATATGTTTCTTTATCATTGGTGGTGCCAGTGAACCTCATGGGGCCCTTTAGGTAAACATTATAGTCTTCATTGTGCCCATATTAAGAGCACCCGGAACGTCTATATTAAAACCGCATCATTTGAAAGTAAAAGCTTGATGCATTAGTATTAAAATATTTTGCGCGTAATGGAATCTCTGGCATATGTAAGAAGCAATATAGTGATGGTTAATATAGGTCTTGGACTGCAAAATGAAATAAACCGAGCCGGTTAAGACCGAAAATGTGTATATCTTTATATCCATTTTTATGTACAATAAAGTGTTCTCTATCTATATCCGTTTGTATGCGATGTATATCTCTCGTCAGCAACGTACGCACGACATGCATCGTACGCGCTACATGCATCGTACGCGCCGCATTTACTGATAGCCGCGCGTACGAAGCTCACAAACATGCTTTTAAAAGATTTTTTTTCACGTTTTAGATATTGACTAGGTCTTAAACTGTAGGTTCTGGAAATGGCTATAACCATTATTGAAATTTACGAAGTGAAATTTATGCAAAAACGTATTATAAGTGAAGATTTTTTTTCCTCTGGTGATGTTACTTAACGTCACGCTACACCGAAAATATTTTTTTCGAATTGATTTGAATTGGTCCGAATAAATTTCAGTTATCAAGCACAAAGTCGAACCTGCTCGATTATGACAAAGCGACGTCAAAGTACACATTTGCGGTCTTAAAAAGCGGTTTTCCAGGTCGTAGTAGTGATCAGCCCGAAGTAGATGGGAAAGCGCAACGCGTGCAAAGATCCAGCTTTGAGGCTTAGCTGTTGCGTCTAAGCTTCATGATTAACACAGCGTCTAGTGGCAACTTCTGCAGCGGTAGCATGAGCCCTAACTTACAGGCGAGAGATAGACAAAGAGTTTCGCCATCTGACTCTCATTCGCTGCGTTAGGCGGGGGAGAATGTTCTCGAATGATGTATATACAAAACTTATTGTATATTAAAGAAATATATTTTATCTTTTAAAATAAGACATAACTACTAATTGTCTTTATTGAAATAATCTACAGTATGTTCATTAATAATAATAACTTCCATACTATACAACCACTTGCCCCGGTCCCAAACTAGGTACCCTAAGCTATAGCGACCAGGCATACATCCAGACTGAGGCACTTTTACAAATCAAGTATGACGACCGAATCTATCTACTTCCTCTATTATGGTAGTCAAGCGTATTAGCGCTAGATCAATGAGGCAGTATATTAGTGGAATTCATTGTGTCTTTCTTTCTCTTTCTTCAGGCTATATTAGTCCACTGCTGGACATAGCCCTCCCCTAATGAGCGCCATAGCGCAAGGTTTTGCCATCAAAGGGGTAATGCCTATAAAGCGGGTTGGGGATCGCAGTTTGGTGGCATTGTACTGCAGAGGGCGCTGCTGTCCACCCCCCGGTTTGTGTCCCTTAGTCGCCTTTTACGACACCCGCGGGAAGAATTTGGGTTGATGCTATTCTCTAGGCCGACACCACACAGCAGTGTATAACTGAGCGTAACTAATTCAACTAATACATAATTTTTTAATTTACTAGGCCTCGTTATGCGATAACACATAATTTTTTAAATTATATGATCTCGTTATGCGAGAACACATAACTTTTCAATTTATACTTCTCATTATGCGAGAACATATAATTTTTATTTTCAAAAACATTCGCCCCGGCCATTTTCCGTGGGCACAGATTGGGGCGATTCTTTGTCTTTTTCTCGCGAGCAGTAATCGTGCTACCGGCACCGTTAGCGTAGCATTATCTTCGTCAGTTCGATAAAGCGATGATGAATCGCGCCTTCTTGCTCTCGCAAAAAAATTGTGCGCTGCTATATATAGGCCTTGTTATGCTACTGAGACTGCACAATAGAAGCGAAGTCGCCACTCAGACGCTGCTGTGCTTGAGGCGTATCGTTAGAAGGCAACGCTTACTGATAGTCTTATCAATGAGGTCTAGGAACACGCCCACCACATCGCCGACTGCCCATTGTTTGCCGAAAGACTCTGTGCTACCGCTGTACACTTTTTCCTCCTTGAAGCGGGGAGAAATCGGGCGTCAGTTTCGTTGTCAATTTTGCATTTTAAACCTTAAGGCTCTTAAGGGCGCTAAGCAGCGCTACCAATGGAATAATAATCTTAACTTGTTGTTAATGTTTTTTTTTTTTTTCAAAAAGTAAACATAAATAATCTTTATATCTGTGATTACTATTTTTAGAAAATATAGCCTAGAATATAGTATTAATATCCTAGGACTCTAATCGGTTTCCGCTAAAAACGGAAATCGATTAAAGTCCTAGATTGTTCTAGGATTTTTCTTTCTTTTCTCATTTGATAGATTGATCCTAGGTTCTAAAAATAGTAGTCACAGTTGTTAAAATTTCTCATTTTCACTTTGAGATAAAAACGTATTATAATACAAGTTATGATTTTTATTCTATTGATTAGTTATCACCCCGAAGCACCTTAAATATTTTAGAACGGTTTTCGGTGAAAATGCCAGCTGTGACGCTAAGATACACTCGAGAGCAATTAATTGGGGACACTGATGAAATCGTTCACTCTCAGCAAAAAAGTAATATCGTTGTTGTTGATAAAGGATGTTCCTTCCTGAGAAATTTAAGTTGATGATCATAGAATACTCGAGAGCAATGAATGAAAATAAAAAACTATAATAAAGACAATTAATTCATTGATACAAAAGCTGCATTGTTTTTGCGGAGCCTCCTCAGAAACTATGAGACATCGCAAGTCTCTCGTGCCCAACTACCTGGAATCATGAGTACTTACAAGAGACCTCGACAGCTGTCAAGTGGCCGAATTCTGGGCTTATAAAATCGGAATTGTTTGTCACCGACTCCATATGAAGAAGATCGCAAGAGTGACATCAACATTTAGATTGAAAAAAGTATGTTTATGTCATTTTTACAATTATACTTTATTATACATTCTATTTCATTAAGTTAGCTCTCTTTGGTGTTGAGATATCTAGTATTTTGTCAATGACATTAATTACTCTCGATTGTAATTCTAAATTAATTCCGGTAGGTACCGAAATTTTTATTGCAATGAAAGCTTAAAATGTGGTATGTCTATTTCGTAACAGAAATACAACATTTCAAGTTTTCGTAATCAACTTTAACATTGTACAATATAATACTGGCCTTACAGCGGTAAATTATGTAGGAAATAAGATAACGTGGTAATCAAGAGAGCGAAGCCTTTACCAGCTAGCAACGGCGCCGTCTTGCGTCTAAAGGTGGTTTTTATTGTCTGAAGGCAACGCTTTCTAAGGAAATTTCAGCTACAGGGATTTTATTACTTTGAAACCCCAAGTTTTTAAACGAAAGTAACTGTGGATCCTTATAATAAAGTATAAAGTGTTGAGATGGATATCCTGTAATTTGGACTAGAAAGAGTACGCACAGCTTAACTACATTAAGGTACATGGTATTCTAATCCTAATCTAACAGAAAGGACATCAGGATGACATACAACATAGAACATTTTAATTTTACTCCAAACAAAGGAACACAATTACAGGAGACATAGATACATAAAATATCATAATGACGGACACATTACACAGGACACGTTAGGTACCACAAGTTAACCACATTTACTTTCTAGCCAGTGCCGTAGAATATTATTGACAAACTTTACACAGTCGTTCTACAAAAATCCTGCTTAATTACACAGTGTGAGAAAATCCACATATGCATCCGAAAATAAGGGGAAATACGACAAACCTTTTTTTTGGGGAAAACGTCAAAGTGGCGGCTTTATTTTGCTTTTTCAAGCTAAAATTAAGCTCTATAGTATATAGAATAGTATAACGTCCGAAAGAGAGGGCGGCCAAGGACCACCTGGAAATGATCAATAGACCAAGAGACCAAGTCGATCGGCGCTAGCTGGGCCGAATTGGAAGGTGCCGCGAACCACCGTCAGAAGTGAAATCTGTGGGTGAGACTCTATGCTCCCCTATGATCTAAAGGACCGGAGAAGAAGAAGATAATAATAGACGAACAACCGACGACGCGAGCTCCGTCTCTGCTCACCATGATTAAGCTCTGCGAATCGGAGCGAAACCTGGTCGGATGTTTCCGATATTACAACACCCGTAAGCAGATCCGGACTAAAAGTCTACAATGTATTGTGCTTACAAAAGTTTTAGTTCAAAAAAAGATAATACCAATGTTACCATCTGCGAAATTTTAGTACAACAAACAGCTGCGAAATTTTCGCAATTTCATTGTTTTCTCGCAATTTTTTTTTAGAATTGAATTTTTATTTGTTCCAAAAAAATCATCTAATTGTTTCTTAAATTAGTATTATGCTAGGTACATTTTTCAAAAAGCAAATAGTAGCATCTGTTGCTAAACTAGGCGTGAACCTGTACTTCAGCAAACAGCGCCCCCCTCCGGAAAAATATATACATATGGAACTAGCTACAAAAAAGTTTAAACCCAATCAAAACAGTTTCATTTGGTTGCATATTAAAAAAAAATATTTAGAAGTTTTCCCCATGGTAAAGGTTGTTCGTTTTCACGAGAAGGCCCGTCATTTTCGATTGCATGGCGATTTTGTTAAACACTGCAGACGCTTCAGTCAAACAGAGAGTAGAACGATCCGTAAAGAGTTTCAGGCTCTTCCCACGACACATGACCCTCTGCGCTCAACGTCAATATTGAACAATTTTGATACACTCTTTTTTTAATGCACTAACCCGTGCTAAGGACAATTACGTACGTAATACAGAGAATATTTTATAGAGGTTCGAAATTTCACTTTCCGGTGCCGGTGCCGGTACCGGAAAGTGAAATTTCTGCTCAGCGCTCTTTACAACTGAGCTAATGGGTGACTCACCGATGCCGGTGAGTCACCCATTAGCTCAGTTGTAAAGAGCGCTGGCACGGATAGCCAGAGGTCGCGGGTTCGAATCCCAGCATGGGTGGAATTTTTAGACTCTAAATAGGTTATTAAAATTTTGATACAGTTGAGTGCGTTTCATTCAGCCTTAGGTTTAATTCGTCATTGAACCGACTAAGGACCGGTCTCTGAATTGACACTTTCACAAAGTAAATACTTACGTTCTGCCACGCTCTTATTAGGAGGCTCTTAAATTTGAAGAGACAGCACTGCAGTTAAGTATTTACTTAACTGCAGTGTCTTCAATTCGATCCTCAATTCAGAAATGGGTCTATATGTAAGAAAGTCAAGACTCTCGAAAGACTAAGCGCCAAACAAAGACTGTAGACCGGTTTCCGAATTGACAACATTTAATTTTTTTTGCATACGTATTTTACTGTCCTAAAGGAAACAAGATACGAAATGAAACGACCCATATTTTTTTATTTTCAGAAATTCGATGCTTTTCATTCATAGTTTTCTGTTTGAATTTCGTCTTATTCTAAAATGACGTAACCGCTAAATGACGTCACACATACGGCTATAATACTAACACCTTTGCCGCCTTTTAAAAACCATTGGAATTAAGGAAAGGAAGAGTAATTTCTCAGACATGAAATTTGAATGAAATTGAAAATGACATCTGTCATATCATTTTTAATATTAGGCACCGGTACCTCCTCATTACACCGTATGTGTGACGTCATCACACAATTTTTGGTTTTTATTTATTTTCTCTAAAGTTAAGGAATAATAAAAAAAAATCGTAATCATGATAGCAAAATTAAGAAACGGTATTTTTAGTTTTACGCGTTGTAACATCATAAAAGTCCCTTCGGGAATCTACGTTCGCGCAGACTAGGAAGAAGTGTAACGAAAGTACCCGAAGCTATAAGTACATTCAACATGATCTTTAACCGATACGGTTAAGGTGCAGAATTGAAAGCCGCAATAGCGCTACCTATTTCGCTCACGCTAATATTGCCAAACTAATAGTCACCTGCATCGATGACGTTGAATCAACCAATAGCAACAAAGGCGCGCGGCCTGCCATAAAATGAAACTATCTGATTGGTCGATCAACTTGGTGCACATCCAAAATTTGGTCATCTGCGCAGGTACATCCGCGAGACTTATTTCTTGTGTAGCACTGTAACGTTCTGCCACGCTCTGTGCTGAGAAATTCAAAGAAACAGCATTACCGCGTAACGACTTGACGAAATTCTCAGTTTAGAAACCTGCCCTGGGTGTATTAATCGCGCGGTTTTGTGTCACAAATTTAAGCTCAAACGTTTTCATAGGACAACACGACGTACGACAAATATTGCCTTGCGCGTCTAACCTTCATTTTTATAACGGGTGTAGTACTTGCGATAGTCCGGATAAGTTTTGCTGCACGGAAAACTTTATAACAAACTAGATGACCCAGCGAACTTCGTACCGCCTAACAGTCGATTCTTGAATTTTTTTTTTATTTTTCTCTCCGTAAGAACCATCCTCGTAATTCAAGGAATATTCTAAGAAAAGAATTAGCGAAATCGGTTCCGCTGCTCTCGAGATTTGCGCTTACCAACACATTCAGCGATTCATTTTCATATTGTAGATGGCTGTTTCATACATGTTGTTGACTTTACTATAATTAGAGTAGCTGATATTTTTTCGCGATTTCGAAAATTTACCCCTTTGTAAACGTTGCTAGAAACAATTTCTTCCAGACAACATAATGACCGAAAGTTATTTGTGTTCACTAGTAGAACATCCCATTTTTGAACCTATTTGATCTGTCGCGCCCGAGTTGTCAGCAGGTCTAACTTAACGGTATACGTAGTCGTTCCAATATCATCCATAAAACAATTGAATAGTGTGCACGCAAATCTGTTAGCTATTCAATGAATTCGAATACTTAATTAGACCAATTTCGCCTAATTTGAGAAGAAAACGCACTCAACATTAATGTGCTATGCCCGGCAAAACCGCCAATAGGCCCGGGCACGATTAAAACAAAGCGCGCGCTAACAAATGCTTTTGTTAATGCCGGGCATATTGGCAATATTGCCGGGCACACGACCGCTCAACGTTGACGTCAGGAGCAGAAGACCAACGCAAGGCCGTGGCAACTCAACTCACTAATGGTCTGGTCGGCCACGTCTAGGAACCCGCCGACTATGTCGCCGACCTTGAACTGCATCCCGAATGCGTCCGTCGACCCACCGTGGACTTTCACGCACTACAGACATTGTGCGTTTTACACACAGACAGAAATCCAGCCAGACTACGCAAGCTCCAGTATTTGTGTAACATATAAGAGTACTTTAATTTGTCAAAGCAAGAGCATCTGCCAACATACTGTTATGCAGTTTGGCAGAATCTCGAATGCGTCCGTCAAGCTATCGTGGACTTTCACGCACTACAGACATTGTGCGTTTTACACACAGACAGAAATCCAGCCAGACAACGCAAGCTCCAGTATTTGTGTAACATATAAGAGTACTTTAATTTGTCAAAGCAAGAGCATCTGCCAACATACTGTTATGCAGTTTGGCAGAATCTCGAATGCGTCCGTCAAGCTATCGTGGACTTTCACGCACTACAGACATTGTGCGTTTTACACACAGACAGAAATCCAGCCAGACAACGCAAGCTCCAGTATTTGTGGAGCATATAAGAGTACTTTAAATTGTCAAAGCTAACTTCTGTATTTTTTGTATTTTTATTTGAATAAACATCTTCAATCAATCCACAGTTTGTATGAGGACCTGGGACCTGCCTTGATAACTTTATACGACCTACTGTGACGCAAAGTGAAAGGAAATGTTTCCTCTTCGTTGGGAGCTCAATCAATCAACCCGTAGTCATCCACTGCTGGGCATACCCAAAGAGACTCCGATTATGCTATATACCTATGCTCGGAGTCTCTTTCACATAAGAAATGAAACAATCCGCCAAAGAACTAAGGTGAATAACATAGCTTATAGGATTAGCAAGCTGAAGTGCCAGTGGGCTGGCCACTTATGCCGAAGAACCGATGGTCGATAGGGTGCAAAGTTTCTCGAGTGGAAACCACGAATTGGCAAACGCGGCATAGGACGTCCACCGGCTCGCTGATCCGATCGGCGATCTGAGGCAGACTGCTGGCAGAGGCTGGATGAGGTCGGCCGAGGATAGAAAGAAGTAGCGTGCCTTGGGGGAGACCTTTGTCCAGCAGTGGATTAGTACAAGCTGATGGATTGAAGGCACACCACTTGTTTTTGTCGTCCTTCCTCATTCAGCCGCCGCAGCGGCCTGCCTGATTGTGTCTGGGTTCCTTTGTTGTCTTTTTACCCGGCTGTGCCAGAAGGAGGGTATGGGTAAGTATGTTTGTATATTTCTCTGGAACGCTCTGTAGCCGGCTAGATGGATTTTAGCTTGAGAGGTGTCGTTCGATTCGTCTAAACTGTGACACTAGTTATGTAAAAATGTTAAACCTATTTATTTATACATTGCCAAAAGGATTAACATGTTCTTACTCAGTATAGGGAAGAGCGGTGATCGTGCCCTTCCATTATGAAGGGAAATTTCCCGTCAGGCAGATCGTATGCCTGGGGACGGCCGGTCCGACTGTTGTTCGACGGTTATATTTATGGAACGTCAAGGGAAAGACTTTGATTGCGCGATACAGGAATGTTTAAGTTTGTAGTGCACACAGAGTTGACATGTGCTCGCCACACGCAATAGGGTGTTTTTTTAAGCAATTCATAGTCATTGCAATTCATAGTAACAAAAGTTTCGACAGTTTCTGAGGACATCCGACTGCGACAAACACCGAACGCGGACTAAAAGTACGAGTACCTTCCGACTACAGAGGTGCTTGGCACTTATTTCGGGCACGCGAAGTAGGTGTGCTTGCTATAGGGAAGGGCGGGTGATCGTGCTCTTCCAGTATAAAGGGAAATTTCCCGCTAGGCAGATCGTATGCCTGGGGACGGCCGGTTCGACTATTGTTAGTCGGACGTTATATTTATGGTATGTCATTGAAACACTTTGATTGCTCGATGCAGGAATGTTGGAGTATGTAGTGCGCGCGCAGAGTTGACATGTGCTCGCCACACTTGCGTTATCTAGTTAGATTCATGTCTGTGGTTTTACATAATAGGTCAATTACTGAGTTATCTCGTCCTTGCTGGACACATGCTTCCCTAATAGCATACGCCACTTCATTACGCTCCAAGCCCCTGGAGGTAAAGCTTACTCCAGAGCTTCTTAAACTACGAAGATTTGCCTAAATTTACATGTTACACAAGATAAGATATACGAGGTAGTTATATTTTTTTTGGTTTTTTATACCTTGCAATGAATACCTTTTTTTATTTAGAATGTAGTATTGTTCAAACATTTGTGAAAAACATATTGGACCTTGAACTGTAAGTTTTCCAGATCTCGTATTTCAAGTTCATTTCGTAATTAAGAAGTTATATTATGTCCTATGTATAGGACGGCATGGCCTTAGAAGGTTATAATTAACAAACTTAATTACGAATTTATCAGAAACACTACAATAACAATTGGTATGCAATACAGCGCGTCAAAATACTGTCTCTGCAGAAACCATCTATCTACATCAAACATGGGTGAAATTTTTAGCCTCTAAATAGGTTTTTACATCAAAAATGTTATCCATATTGCTGGGAAATAAGTTTGTGCCAAATTTTACGCTATATATGCACTAAAATCTCGCAGAGCGTATGTAAAACAAGCGCTACATTATTTGTTCACATTTAAAATGTTGGTGTATTCTACAATCTATCATTATGGTCCTATCTTAATCGCACAATCTACTTTTTTCATTACAGTAAATAAATGAGTTTTTCATCTCTTATACTTTTTTTATGTAGACTAATATAGGTCCCACTGCAGAGCACAGGCCTTCTCTCAGAGAGAGAGAGAGAGAGTAAGAACTTCATCACCATGCGTTTCCACCGCGGTTTGGCAATTTCAAGCGCTGAGGTGGTAGTTAGTTATTGATAAACAGAATTTATTTCCAAAATTATTAATGTGCTATAAGAAAAAAAATTATCTTGAATGTCCTTCATTTTATTTTATGTTTATGGCAACACAAGTCAATACTAATATTGTCATATTTCCAGTTTTGTTTTTAGTTAATTTGGCTAAACTGCTTCCTCTCTCTCTGTGTCACCGAATTACCATGGCGTGTTGTGTTCGTTGTGAATTTATTATAATAAATTATTATCTGGTTCGTACAGTGCTACGACTTTCAATTTACAGTCCACAAGAATAATTACCTGAGCCATCTTTATCTAACTATCAAACCCCCCAAAGCATACTAATCAAAAGTATACTAATATTTGTACAACAATTAAAAATGTGCGAGCGAAAGAGCCTTAACTCAAATAATTATAAAATATGTTAACTATTCAGCCAAATACTTACGTTGTAGCCGTCGAAAGCCCAGGAGTTCTCATCCTGGCCCAGCATCATGCCTGGTGGCATGTCGGCGTGAGCCCAACCAACCTGGAATTAGACAGAAGCTCGAAAAACATCTCGAAATAGTTTAGGCTAAAGAGTTCCTAGGTATAGGATACCTCTCCCGCTCTCTCTCCTCCCAGCTTTAGTTCCACATGGTGGCCGGGTCAACTTTCCTAGTTTTCTCTTTCCACTTACGCCTCCACGCCTTATTCATTACGTCATTTATCGAGACTACATTCTATGAGATATTTCTTTACAGTCCAGCGTTTTGGCATTCGGCCTTCTTCTGGATCCCCGCCCACGAATGTACAGAAAATCTTTCGGTCTACAATGTTCTCTTATCACAGTGTTATGGTCCTGCCATGCCACACAAACCTAGATTAATCATATGATACCAAATAGTAGGTGCTTAACGAATTTAAAGCTAGTTCAGGATTGGTTGCGACAAAGAAAATCCTAGATTATATTATTTGGATTTGTTTTTAACCTATGAAGTTTCACACGAGCAGTGGAGGTAGCAATAAAAAAATCGATTGGTTTCAATTTCATAAGCCAGTCTTCAAGCCTGTCAGTTTCTTAGCTCTTATAAGAAGTGTCGCAAGCTATGAAGCTCATCGGAAGTACAGTTTACCTCGTTACGCCTATGGTTCTCTGCACTAGACTCTAGGTATAACATTACGCTTGTATCCCAGAGAGGTCTCCGGTCTGGCGATTGGGATGCTCGGCTTTGCCAACTGCGACAATCCTAACGGATTACTTTCGCTTAATCAACATTCATTAATTGTTGCATGCATGGACGCCGATTTCGGTATATATTGCGGAACAATGCTGAATCTTTTGCAACAATATCTGCGGGGCTAGGGCCTGCAGGTTCAGGACAAAAGCCGTTTATCACTTACCCGCATGGGCCCAGCGGTGAGTATCTCGAACTCGAAGTACCACTTGCCGGAGTTGACGGCGTAGTTCTTCTCAGCCCGGTAAGTGCGGAAGTCGGCTTGCTTCAGACGCGACGCCTCGGCCAGTAGGGCGGCTGTGAAAGGATTCATTCGATGAACTAACTGAACGGGTTTGCTGGAAGAGAATGCTTCTTGCATTAAGCACGCCCTTGTACATTTACTCATGTAATTAGTGCAATAAAGATTTAAAATAAATAAATAACAACGGGAGACCGCTCCTTATAGCTTAGTTCTGTCGTCACATGTTTTACGCAAGATTGTTCTAATAAACACACATAACCACGGACCAGCAAAGCAAGATTCTGGCAGTTTAGGAGTCTATGTCGCTTTTGTATTTCAGCCAGTATTTAACTCAAGGTATATTCAACTGGGCGTCAAGAGTCAACTCACCCCTAGTAAGGGAATCCACAAAGCTTCGCTTCAAAAAACTAGCACAATAAAAAAAACAACAAAATAAAACAAACTTAATTAAAAATACCGCCCCGGGACACACCCGACCCAAAAGTTCCCATGACGCTAGCAGCATTACCTCGTTGCACCGCCAGGGAGATCCTTTGCATCAGGTATGTCCCGGAACGAACGTCATACCCCCGACTCCTCAGGCGCCGACCGATCTCCCGAATAAAAAGTTTTGCCTCATCCCCCATACACCCATTGTTTCCACGGCCAGTGGGAAGAACAAATAGTGACGCATAAGCTGGCTATATTTTCGTTTTTTTAGTTTTGCTGCCGCTTCAGCAGCAGCACCCGCAGACGCAGCAGTCAAACCCAAATGGGAAGGCGCAAAGGTGCAAACGCACGTAGCGTCCCACAAGAGGCTTCGGCACTTCTTCCATGGCACCAAGGTGAGACCGTCCGGACGCTTACCGTCACTGCGGCACAACCCCGGTGGCTCAAGAACCGCAGGGACGTCAGCCGAAACCAGCGCTCTCCGGACAATATCATTTCATACCCGCACTCCGCACGCAATGGAGCCCGTGATGACCATAGACTAGCAGTGTTCTGAAAGTTTCGGAAGCCGTGTCATTACTTACCTCTATGTACCCCATCTCAGAGAAAGTTACCTTCTTGTTTCCTGGTTAGAGGATCCAACAACTAACCATAAACAAGATCCTCGCTTGGTGTTAACTTTAATGTACCCCGCTTGAGAGTCAACTTACCCTCATGCACCCCTGTTATCCATAAATGTAACAAATATCCATAAATCTAATAAACATTTATTAGATTTATGGATATTGCAAAATCTAATAAATGTGCGAAATCCTGACATATTCAGAGACTATTCCCCGTTTTCTCGCACACTAACAAGCTGTTTATCTACTGTTAACAGCTGTCAGTTGGCCAAAGTGCATAGGAAAAAACATTTGACAGCTGTACGTAATACAGAGAATAGTGTAAAGAGGTTCGAAATTTCACTGATGCCGTGAGTCGCCCATTGGCTCAATTGGTAGAGCGCTGGTACGGATAGCCAGAGGTTGCGGGTTCGAATCCCGGCATGGGTGAAATTTTTAGCCTCTAAATAGGTTTTTAAATTTGTTTCTTAGCACGGGTTAGTGCATTAAAAATAAAAAATAGTGTAATCATGTGGGTACAGTGATATCGTTCCGATGTAAAACCTAACTGCAAAGTAGGTAGTCGGGGCTATAAGTGTTGCAATTTGCTTAAGCCAGATGTCGCTGCCTGTACTTAATACAGACAATAGTGTAAAGAGGTTCGAAATTTCACTGATGCCGTGAGTCGCCCATTGGCTCAATTGGTAGAGCGCTGGTACGGATAGCCAGAGGTTGCGGGTTCGAATCCCGGCATGGGTGAAATTTTTAGCCTCTAAATAGGTTTTTAAATTTGACAGCTGTTAACAGATTAACAGCCTGTTAGTATACGAGAAACCAGGGGTATGTCACGCTTGGCATTTTTCAGAACTTGCCTTAAGGTACGCCATTCGAGAGTCAACATCATGTTCCCCTGTCGGAGAATCCAACAAGTATCCACAAATCAGCAATATCCTGACAGTTTAAAGAATAGAATAGGAAATGTTTATTCCAAAGACAAGACACACACAACACAACAACAAAAGTACAGTAAAAGCATGGTGCTCACAGTAAAAGTACGTTTTGTGAGTTAAAATTAAACATGTTTAGTTGTACTAAGTTAGAACTTGTCTCTGTTCAGGTTTTTCGAGGGTCAACTTACCCTCATGTTCCCCTGTCGGAGGATCCAACAGGTATCCATAAATCAACAAAGTCTGACAGTTTATGAGGCTGTATCAAGTCGGAACTTGCCTCAAGTTACGTCATTCGAGAGTCAACTTACCTAATTTCATGTTCCCCAGTCGGAGGATCCAACAGGTATCCATAAATCAGCAAAGTCCTGACAGTTTCGGAGGCTGTGTCAAGCAATGTAAATAAATGTCTCTCTCTCTCTCAATGTCCTGACAGTTTCAGAGATTGTATGAAGTCAGAAGTTGCCTCGAGAGTCAACTTACCTTCATGTTCCCCTGTTGGGGGATCCAACAGGTATCCATAAATCAGCAAAGTCCTGACAGTTTCAGAGGCTGTGTCGCGGTTTGCCTTCTTGATCGCGTCATCCACTTTCGGGTACGGGACCAAGTGGGGTGAGCGTTGCATGTCTGGGTCCTGAAACGTGTTAGTGTTAAAAATCTTCATATCTATCCGAAAGTCCTCATTCTACTCGCCAATACGAACAAGCATTTCTATTCTAAAGTTAGACAACCTTGAAATGTATTAACCAGTCAACCCATACTCGTCCACTGCTGGACATTAGGCCTCCCGAAAGGCACGTCACTTCTTTCGATTCTCGACCATCCACATCAAGCCACTGCCGGCCATCTTAGATCCTCGGTTCACCGTCAGACAGGTTTTTTTTGTGGTGTTGTTTTTAATCAGTTTTTTTTCTGTTGGCTCTGTCCTTGTTTTCTGGAGTACAATAAGGAATATTCTCATAGTTTTAATACTGAGTGTCATTTTACTAACAACATATGGATTGTTATTTATCCGAAATAAAGAAATACAATTATCTTATTGAACTACTGAACTGTAATCAAATTTGAGTTTCCAAGAGAGGTGGTCTTCGACTAGAGAGCTTAAGCATTACCTTGCTAGGGAAAACATAGTAATATTTTTAACCTTACTGAAAAGCACGTCCATTATATATGAGACTGTGTATGAAGTGGATCCGAAAATATCAAGTGAACAAAACATTTTTTTGCACATCTTTGCGAATCCTTGATGCACCCACCTCTACTCCTCCTCTATCTTATGGAATCTGTGCTAGTACGCACAAATATCTTAGATTTGATACTCACATAGCCACTTACTAAAGGCTACATAAAAAAGCATATGCGGAAACAAAAATTAACACAGAAAGGCGCCTCCTGCTAACAAAACACTTTTGTTGCTTGTGGAGAACCAATTCCTGCTCATGTTTTTCGTGAAACATTCTATGTTCAAAAAAGTAATACGTTATTTTTATTCTGCCTTCCCGAGCAACAAAAAAAAAACGTTGGTCTCTACATCTACGTAATGAGATGAATTTATACAGCGTCCAGTGGCATCTTTACTCACGCTAGATGGGTGAAGGGACCACTCGGATGCTGCAGTGCCTGGGGCATGGTTTTAGACGATGCAGGCTTTCCCTTGAGCAACAAAAGTGCCTTGAAATACACAAATAGAAAAAGCAGCTACTTCACCCAAAAGCAATGACGTTGGACGACCATTCTGACTCCACACGCCTTGTCAGTCGCTAGCCACGCGTTCCCCTGCTGTGACCCTCACACCTAGTAGCTAGGGACAGTAATAGATGTGAGAGTCACAGCCGACGAACGGTGGACACGCCGATGGATCTCCGTGGACAGCTAATAAGCATGGTTTACATGGGAAAAATATAATGCACATAGAAAAGGAAGTTAGCATGTCAGCCTTACAATAACAAAAAATATAAAAAGTGCGCTATTATTCGCCAACAAACTGCCATTGATAATTTATACATGTATAGCAAGATAAATTTTTAGATATATTTTTCTATGTTTTTATGTATAAACGTCCCAACATCGCGGTGGGACGCGTATTGACAATTTTAAGCGCTGAGGTATTTAAACAACGCAGTATCCTCACGTCACTCAGGTATCCTCACGATTTAAAAACCTATTTAGAGGCTAAAAATTTCACCCATGCCGGGATTCGAATCCCGGCATGGGTGAAATTTTTAGCCTCTAAATAGGTTTTTAAATTTTTCCTTAGCACGGGTTAGTACATTAAAAATAAAAATAGTATTATCCTCACGATGCTTTCCTTGACAATTAATAACTAAGAATACAAAATCAATAAATAGATTAAAAAAAAGAATGGCTGCGCGTTTGGTGCAGTTGGTGGTGGTAAAGTAGTATAAGCAACACTTACGAGTTTGAAGGAAAACATCCTGAGGAAACCCTAGTGTCTGAGGTGTTTAACTACCGCTTGCTAAATACAATGGTCCAACTATGAACCTAAGTGCGAACTTGTAATAAAGTAAAAAAACCGGCCAAGTGCGAGTCAGACTCGCGCACCGAGGGTTCCGTACAAACCTGTATTATAGACCTGAGTATTTGGTATGAATTTCAATTTAATACCTCTACGCGTTTATGAGGAAATGGGTAGTAAGTTTAAAATTATTAAAAAAAAAATATTATGTGATGTAACTAAAAATTTATGGTTTTCGTAATTTTTGCTTTATCTATGCTATAAGACGTTGCTTCGTACCAAATTTCAAGATTCTGAGTTCACGGGAAGCACCCTGTAGGTTTTGATTCCCTTGCAAGTGTCGAAAATTTGCGGCATAAACGGCTGTATCTTTTGATTGCGTTGGCTTAGAAGTTTGATTTTTTCACAGCTTCAAGGGACAGTAGACCTGAGTAATTGATATAAATTTCAGCTTCATACCTCCACGCGTTCCTGAGAAAAAGGGTCTTGACAGACGGACGGACGGACGGACAGACGGACAACAAAGTGATCCTATAAGGGTTCCGTTTTTTCCTTTTGAGGTACGGAACCATAAAAATAAATAATACAAACTATACAAACAAAACGTTTACTTATTGAACGTCAAAGCTTCTTTTTTCACACTTAAGGAGAAGAAGAAAACACATTTATTACAGCAACAGCTACACAAAACATTACAACACACATTGACAACTTAACACATTGAGACACTACAAAATAGAATACATAATTAAACATTTACAAATAATGGTCATGGTGTATCTCTGCTGCAGCAAGAGGCAGCTGACTCAGCATAGCACAGCAGCACAGCTGAGGGCATTACTCCTCCTTATCAAATAGATGGATAATTCACCCACGAACGATCCCCGATGTATTAGAGGCTGGTATGGTGCTTTATGCCGTCGCTAAGCCAAGTCAGAGGCCTCAGGGCGGCTTGGAAACTTCTGATAGTAAGACCAGCCAGTAGTCTTGCAAGCCTTTTAGTCCGGATCTACTTACGGGTGTTGTTATATCGGAAGAGTCCGACCAGGTTTCGCTCCGATTCGCAGAGCTTAATCATGGTGAGCAGAGACCGAGCTCGCGTCATCGGTTGCTCGTCTCAGTGAGACGAAAGTTTTAGTTCAAAAAAAGTCTTGCAAACCTCCACCAATCCGGACTTGGCCCCCGTGGTGGAGTACAGAGGGAAGAGACCCGTGCCCTTCGGTGGGGATATAATAGGTTGATGATAGTCGATATCAACCCTTGTATGTCCCCACTGCTGGGGCACGGGTCTCTTCCTGCATCGCATGAAGGTTAGGCCATACTCCACCACGGGGCCAAGTCCGGGTTGGTGGAGGATTGTAAGACAGTGGCGGGCCTTACTGTCAGAAGTAATCAAGTCGCTCATAAGGCTTCCGACATGTCTTAACGACTGCCATTACATGACAGCCGGCACCGACGGCTTAGCGTGCCTTGCGAAGCACGGAAGCGCTCGGAAATATTGTTACTAGCGGTAGTTACGGGAC
The DNA here is from genome assembly GCA_934045075.1 of Yponomeuta sedellus. Lineage (NCBI taxonomy): Eukaryota > Metazoa > Arthropoda > Insecta > Lepidoptera > Yponomeutidae > Yponomeuta > Yponomeuta sedellus. The sequence goes on from OW203747.1 coordinate 9,227,918, forward strand.
GGTGACAGATCCAGCACTAGACCGCGCCTTGACCAACTTCAGTTATGAAGTGATTCAAATTCAAATCAATTTATTTCAACGTAAATAATTGTCATTCTGTTTGCTTAATGTCAATGTACAATGTAAAATGTAAGCCGCCGCCTTCGGGCCGTATTGTAACGGAGAAAAAGGCAGCGGAAAAAAAAAGCTCCGATCATCTTTTCTCAAATCATCTTAAAACCAAATACATCAGTTGATTGCGCTATAGTATCGGTAAGGCTGTGTAGTAGACGCACCTCGTTGAGCCCGTAGGTCCAGCCCTGCTGGATCCTCTCGCGCGCCCACAGGTTGTGCGTGTTCTATTAGTATCGGTAAGGCTGTGAAGTAGACGCACCTCGTTGAGCCCGTAGGTCCAGCCCTGCTGGATCCTCTCGCGCGCCCACAGGTTGTGCGTGTTCTATTAGTATCGGTAAGGCTGTGAAGTAGACGCACCTCGTTGAGCCCTTAGGTCCAGCCCTGCTGGATCCTCTCGCGCGCCCACAGGTTGTGCGTGTTCTATTAGTATCGGTAAGGCTGTGAAGTAGACGCACCTCGTTGAGCCCGTAGGTCCAGCCCTGCTGGATCCTCTCGCGCGCCCACAGGTTGTGCGTGTTCTATTAGTATCGGTAAGGCTGTGAAGTAGACGCACCTCGTTGAGCCCGTAGGTCCAGCCCTGCTGGATCCTCTCGCGCGCCCACAGGTTGTGCGTGTTCTATTAGTATCGGTAAGGCTGTGAAGTAGACGCACCTCGTTGAGCCCGTAGGTCCAGCCCTGCTGGATCCTCTCGCGCGCCCACAGGTTGTGCGTGTTCTATTAGTATCGGTAAGGCTGTGAAGTAGACGCACCTCGTTGAGCCCGTAGGTCCAGCCCTGCTGGATCCTCTCGCGCGCCCACAGGTTGTGCGTGTTCTATTAGTATCGGTAAGGCTGTGAAGTAGACGCACCTCGTTGAGCCCGTAGGTCCAGCCCTGCTGGATCCTCTCGCGCGCCCACAGGTTGTGCGTGTTCTATTAGTATCGGTAAGGCTGTGAAGTAGACGCACCTCGTTGAGCCCGTAGGTCCAGCCCTGCTGGATCCTCTCGCGCGCCCACAGGTTGTGCGTGTTCTATTAGTATCGGTAAGGCTGTGAAGTAGACGCACCTCGTTGAGCCCGTAGGTCCAGCCCTGCTGGATCCTCTCGCGCGCCCACAGGTTGTGCGTGTTCTATTAGTATCGGTAAGGCTGTGAAGTAGACGCACCTCGTTGAGCCCGTAGGTCCAGCCCTGCTGGATCCTCTCGCGCGCCCACAGGTTGTGCGTGTTCTATTAGTATCGGTAAGGCTGTGAAGTAGACGCACCTCGTTGAGCCCGTAGGTCCAGCCCTGCTGGATCCTCTCGCGCGCCCACAGGTTGTGCGTGTTCTATTAGTATCGGTAAGGCTGTGAAGTAGACGCACCTCGTTGAGCCCGTAGGTCCAGCCCTGCTGGATCCTCTCGCGCGCCCACAGGTTGTGCGTGTTCTCCGCCAGCTGCTCCACCAGCTCGTCCATCTTGGGCGTGAGCGTGGCGGCGCTCAGGTCCAGCGGCGCCGGCTTGTAGGCGTTGGACTGGAACATTGAGGGTTTGTAAACGGGTGTCGAAAAAGGCGACTCAGGGACACAAACCCGGGGGTGGGCAGCGGCGCCTCCTGCAGTACAATTCCATCAAACTGCGATCCCCAACCCGCATGTTCAGCGTGGGGATTACGGGCATTACCCCCCAATGATGGCACAACCTTGCGCTATGGCGCTCATTAGGGGAGGACTTTGTCCAGCAGTGGACTGATATAGCCTGAAGAAGAAGAAGGAGCTAGCTGGATGGACAGTGCTGGTAGCGGAACGCTAGAGCGCCGGCTTCTCAATCGGGAGGTTGTGAGTCCTGTTAGAGGGGGAGGATGGCGCCCCACAAGGTCCTTTGGAATTAAACCACTGCGAATCTCAAAACACAGCGTGCTGCGTTTTGAGATTCACAATTAACATCAATATTCATCATCCTTATTTGGTGAAGTGACCTTTTTACCAAATTTTCGGACAGTTAGTCCGAAAATTTGGTAAAAAGGTCACTTCACGTAATTAAAGATGATCCGATAGGTTTGTGAGTTAGGGCTCGACTGCTCGCGGCATACACCTACTGCAGTTTTTACATTAGACACTGCGCGGCGACTTTACTTATGTACACTATTTTTATTTTTAATGCACTAACCCGTGCTAAGGAACAAATTTAAAAACCTATTTAGAGGCTAAAAATTTCACCCATGCCGGGATTCGAACCCGCAACCTAATAGACTTTATAAATAGACTTTACTTATGTCCAGAAAATTGGGAAAATGAGGCCTTGAACCTAACAGTCCGTGCCCTGCATGTACCAATGACATTGTATTCCAGCGCGAGTGGTGATTAAGCCTATACGCTCTCTCTTTTTTTCTCTGAGAGAATGCATGTGCCTGCAATTGGACGTATAAAGTTTACATTAAAAAAAAACTTTATTGTACACCTGCACACTCCCACTTTAATCATGAAATGAAATAGTAGATTGTTAACCGAGGGTAGAAAGAACCAATTCCTGAGGTATTTAGACGAGATTTAGAGAGTAATTTGTATGAGTTTTTCCCTCTCTATGGAGGGAAGCAGCTTCTTCCACCCAATAATCAGATCAAAACAACACTACTTTCCGAGTATAAGAAATGACAAGGTTTCATTCAAAGTAGCGCAGAAACTGCGGCTTAATGAACGTAACAAGTACTCTAATGTTTATAATAGAAGTACACGAACAGAATTTTCTTAACTATTTAAGTAATACAGCGTACAACTGGCTGTCTCATCCATCCGATCTCTTCCAGACTATTAGGACCGGTAAAACTGAAACATTCCATTGTACACAAAGAAAGGAATAGTACCTGCAAGAAAGGCTCGTTGGGCAGCCGAACATTGCGTATGCGCGCCGGCGGCTTGTCGAAGCTGATGTAGTAGCCCAGCGCTAGGATTGTCCTGGGGAGTGCCAAATAAAATGTATGTGGATTGTCCCGAGGAGTAGCAAATATGTACGGGGATTGTCCTGGGGAAAACCAAATAAAATGTACAGGCCTTGTCCTGGGAAGAACCAAATAAAATGTACAAGCATTGTCCTCGGGAGTATCAAATAAAATGCACGGGATTGTCCTGGGAAGAACCAAATAAAATGTACAAGCATTGTCCTCGGGAGTATCAAATAAAATGTACGGGATTGTCCTGGGAAGAACCAAATAAAATGTACGGGGATAATCCTGGTGAGTACAGTATCAAATAAAACGTACGGGGATTGTCCTCGGGAGTACCAAATAAAATGTATGTGGATTATCCTGGGGAGTATTAAATAAAATGTATGTGGATTATCCTGGGGAGTATTAAATAAAATGTATGTTGATTATCCTGGGGAGTATTAAATAAAATGTATGTGGATTGTCCTCTGGAGTACCAAATAAAATGTATGTGGATTATCCTGGGGAGTATTAAATAAAATGTATGTGGATTGTCCTCGGGAGTACCAAATAAAATGTATGTGGATTATCCTGGGGAGTATTAAATAAAATGTACGTGGATTGTCGTTAGGAGTACCAAATAAAATGTATGAGGTTTGTCCTCGGGAGTACCAAATAAAACGTACGGGGTTTGCCCTGGGGAGTATCAGACCAGACAATCCTACCAAGTTGTCATTGGCGCTTTACCTCCAAATGTAGAACCCAGCCCGTAACAATATCTGTACGAGTATAACCTTATACCCCACATAATCTCCTCTCTCTGTCACTAGCATAAGATCCTTAGCGAGACTTACTTCAATGTCTGCACAGCCAGCTGTATGTCGTATCTCTTCTCAGCAGTTGGCAGCCTCTCAAACGGCACGAGGCAAGGGTGAATCTTGTGTAAATCATCGCGGTGCTCGCCGTACATCCAGCCGGCTTCGATCTAAACACATCGAAGATAAACAAATTAAACTACAGTCAAGTATCTTGTTCTTTTTCTGGCACTATTAGTCCACTGCTGGACACAGCCCTCCCTTAATGAGCGCCATAGCGCAAGTCAAGAACAGTCAAGTAATATTTCCTACTAATAAAAGTTTCACGGGATTCGTGAAAAGTTAGTTGTTTATATCTAGTTACTAGCTGCGCGCTGCGGTGTTTCCCGCTGTTTATCGATTTTCCCATGGAAATAAGACATTTTCCCGCAGTAAAACGTAGCATATGTGTTAATTCAGGGTGACAGCTAACTCCATACCAAATTTCATAAAAATCGCTTCAGCCGTTTAGACGTGAAGAGGTAAAACACATACACACTCACAAACTTTCGCCTGTATAATATTATACGTGTGATAGTTATAATTAATTTAGTTAATAATGTACCCAATACCGTCTGATGCTTTAAGTACAGTGACAAGACCTAGTAATGTATTACCAGTATCCACAATAACGTTCATTTACCGTCGTTCTTTAATTTCTTTATAGTATAATAAAGTGTATCATTGTTAAGTATAAGAAAATTCATACAAACATACAAAAAAATTACTTTTATTTACATTAATCTTATTTTTACGTGTTTTTCTATGTTTATTGGGCCCTTGTTTGATTTCCATACCACAACTTATCCTAGTTTGGTAGCAAGACGATTGAGTGGATGCTGTGTAATGTACACCGAGATGTAACAGCGCACATACAATTAGCTAAAAAGTCGTTTAAATAGTCTGTGGAAAACGAAATAACGAAACGCAGCGCTCGTGGCCTAGGCAAACCGAGTGATTGGAATCAATCACTTGAGTTAAGCAACAACAGGCGCGGTAAGGTGCAGGATGGGTGACCGTCCCGTGACTACCGCTAGTGGCATTTTTCCGAGCGCTTCCGTGTTTCGCAAGGCACGTTAAGCCGTTGGTGGCAGTGGCAGTCGTTAAGCCATGTCAGAGGCCTTATGGGCGGCTTGATAACTTCTGACATTAAGGCCCGCCACTGTCTTACAACCCTCCAACAACCCGGACTTGGCCCCCGTGGTGGAGTATGGCCTAACCTTCCTGCGATGTAGGAAGAGACCCGTGCCCCAGCTGTGTGGACATACAAGGGTTGATAAAGAACGATAACGAAACGAAATAACGTAACCATAGATTAAATAAACTGCTTCTGAGTAGTGTTTTGAATCCTCAGAGGCAGTTTATTTATTCTGTTAAATAAATTGCTTCTAAGTAGTGTTTTGAATCCTCAGATGCAGTTTATTTAATCTGTGGTTACGTGATAAATCGTGTTTTTATAAATTAGACAGTTTACCTTGTTCATCGCCCACATTTCGTGGATATTCTCCGCCAGCTTGTCGCGAATTTGCTCCACGTATGACGGCAGAGTTACCTGCAAACAGAAGACCACTTATCATTAAGATTTCCGGCAAAAGGACTTTCTTATTGAGATAGACTTGGCGAAATCGCTGGCTGTGCTGTCGTGTGTGGCCAAAAGATGAGAGGGGGTGGACGTTCTTGAGTGACAAGACTTTATAAATTGAAAAAATGCTCCGGTTTCATTAGTCCATTTGGTTTGGTTCCTGTAGCAGAAGCATGGCTCTAGCGGTCTCTACAACATTGTCTTACTCGTGAGGAGACCGGACACATGCGGACACGTGCGGACTGGGCACGATCACATACCATCATTTAGCACCTGGCACAAAGACTACAGCAGTCCCTGGAACGTACCGCCTCATCTCGATGGTATGATGCAGAGCATCTTACAGCATTTGGTCAAGTTCCTGAAGCAGTGTATTCTATTCCAGTAGTCCAGAACCTATAATTTTACCGCGGTGGTATCCAGGAATGGGGTGGGAACGGAGGATGAATCGTCCGGAAAAGCGGCGGACCAGAAAGCGCGCGCTTGGTCCTAATCAAGCGCGCGAAATACGGTTTCAGAATGTTCTAGAACGTATTGTCTCACCGCGGTGGTATCCTGCTGGGTGGGCACGAACCGCCGTAATATCCTGTGGCGTAGTGACGAAGGCCGTATAATCCTGTATTAGCAGCGATTCTGAAGCTATTGCAAGGCTACAGCAGTCCCTAAAACTCCTGCCTGACTTCCTTACCGCGGTGGTATCCTGCGAAGTGGTCTCGAACCGCCGTAGTATCCTATGGTGTAGCGACGAAAGCTGTATAATCCTGTGCCAGCAGCGATCCTGAAGCTAAAGCAAGGCTGCAGCAATACCTAAAACACACTGCCTGACTTCTTTACCGCGGTGGCATCCTACACAGTGGTCACTACGTCACTAAGCTGTAATATCCTGTGGCGTAGCGACTAAGGCTGTATAATGCTGTACCAGCAGCGATCCTGAAGCTAAAGCAAGGCTGCAGTAATACCTAAAACACACTGCCTGACTTCTTTACCGCGGTGGCATCCTACACAGTGGTCACTACGTCACTAAGCTGTAATATCCTGTGGCGTAGCGACTAAGGCTGTATAATGCTGTACCAGCAGCGATCCTGAAGCTAAAGCAAGGCTGCAGTATTACCTAAAACACACTGCCTGACTTCTTTACCGCGGTGGCATCCTACACAGTGGTCACTACGTCACTAAGCTGTAATATCCTGTGGCGTAAGGACGAAGCCCGTATAATTCCGCTCCAGCAGCAATCCTAAAGGTAAAACAAGGCTGCAGCAGTCTCTAGAACACATTGCATGACATTCTTACAGCAGTGGTATCCTGCGGTATGATGATTGAGGCTGTATTATCGTGCGTTCTTTCTTGAATCTGAAGCAAGGCTGCAGCAGTCCCTAAAACGTATTGAACGTATTATTAAGGAAGTCATTCCTTACAGCTGTGGTATCCTGCGCAGTGACAAAGGCTGTATAATCCAGTACCCTGAAGCTAAAACAAAACTGCCGCAGTCCCTAGAACACATCGCCTGGGTTCCTCACCGCGGTGGTGTCCTGCGGTATAATGATTGAGGCCGTATTCTTGAAGCCAAAGCAAGGCTGCAGCAGCCCCTAAAACATCCTGGCCGAGTTCCTCACCGCGGTGGTGTCCTGCGGCGTGGGCACGAAGGCGGTGTCGCCCTGCACGTGCGGCGATCCTGAAGCTCTGAAGCTAAACAAGGCTGCAGCAGTCCCTAAGGCATTGTATCCTGCGTAGTGACGACGGTCGTGTAATCCAGTACCAGCAGCCGTCTTGATGTCAAAGCAAGACTGTAGCAGCCCCTAAAACCTGGTGGCCGAATTCCTCACCGAGTGGTGTCCTGCGGCGTGGGCACGAAGGCGGTGTAATCCTGTACCAGCAGCGATCCTGAAGCTAAAGCAAGGTTGCAGCAGTCTAAAGCTAAAGAATTCTATCCTGAGTAAAGGCCGTGTAATCCTGTACCAGCAGCGATCCTGAAGCTAAAACAAAACTGCAGCAGTCCCTAGAACACATCGTTAGAGCTCCTCACCGCGGTGATGTCCTGCGGCGTGGGCACGAAGGCCGTACCGTCCTGCACGCGCGGCGATCCTGAAGCTAAACAAGGCTGCAGCAGCCCCTAAAGCATTGTATCCTGCGTAGTGACAAAGGCCGTGTAATCCAGTACCAGCAGCCATCTTGATGCCAAAGCAAGGCTGCAGCAGTCCCTAAAGCATGATGACGCGTAATGCGTAGTGACAAAGGCCGTGTAATCCAGTACCAGCCCCCGTCTTGATGCTAAAACAAGGCTGCCGCAGTCACTAGAACACATCGCCTGGGTTCCTCAGCGCGGTAGTGTCCTGCGGCGTGGGCACGAAGGCGGTGTCGTCCTGCACGTGCGGCGATCTTGAAGCCAAACAAGGCTGCAGCAGCCCCTAAAGCATTGTATCCTGCGTAGTGACTAAGGCCGTGTAATCCAGTACCAGCAGCCGTCTTGATGTCAAAGCAAGGCTGCAGCAGACCCTAGAACACATTGCCTGCCTTCCTCACCGCGGTGGTGTCCTGCCGCGTGGGCACGAAGGCCGTATAATCCCGTACCAGCAGCGATCCTGAAGCTAAAGCAAGGTTGCAGCAGTCTAAAGCTAAAGAATTCTATCCTGAGTAAAGGCCGTGTAATCCTGTACCATCAGCGATCCTGAAGCTAAAACAAAACTGCAGCAGTACCTAGAACACATCGTTAGAGCTCCTCACCGCGGTGGTGTCCTGCGGCGTGGGCACGAAGGCGGTGTTGCCCTGCATGAGCAGCGATCCTGAAGCTCTGAAGCTAAACAAGGCTGCAGCAGTCCCTAAAGAATTCTATCCTGAGTTGTGATAAAGGCCGTGTAATCCAGTACCAGCAGCCGTCTTGAGGTCAAAGCAAGGCTGTAGCAGCCCCTAAAACCTGGTGGCCGAATTCCTCACCGCGGTGGTGTCCTGCGGCGTGGGCACGAAGGCGGTGTCGTCCTGCACGCGCGGCGGGCCGGCCAGCGCGCGCTTGGCCAGGCTGCCGAAGTAGAAGCAGGGCTCCAGCGCCAGCGCCTGCTGCGGCAGCAGCGACTCCACCAGCGGCGAGTAGCCCTCGGGCGCCGCGTAGCGCAGCCGCCCGTGCTCGCCGCCCATCAGGAAGCGGCAGCTGCGGCGACCGGCGAGAATGGCCGAGATGGTAATAGTACGTTACACAACTAGCGTGGTAATACAAAGAAAGGCCGAGATCGCAGAAGTTTGCGGCCCGAGCTGCAAGCGGGGGACGTAAATATGCGATCGAGAGCTTTCTTTATTACCTCCCGTGTTGTGTACATCTTTTTATGTCTACACTTGGCCAGAAAGCCACTTTATTGCCAGGTGTGCACACTGGTTCCACGCCCTAAGAGTAGCGGTCATAGGGTTTCGCGATAATAATGACTGTCGTTGTCATAGCTGATTATTATTATTATGGTGTTTTGTAATACTTTAAGCCATAACACAATAAAAAAAAAACAAAATAATCTTAAAAAGCTTATTTTATTTACAAAATTATGCATTTTTATTACACTTAAAAGAAGGTTTGCAACTTAATAACTATTAAACCTTACTATTTACATTTTATATTACAAATAAAGTAAATACTTAACTAACATCTAAGTACAAACACACAATTGGACAAAAAATATTATATTTACATAATAGGAGTTATGTAAAAAATAACATAAATACCTATCTTATTTTTTACATTTTTTCCTAAACCGACAACAAATTTAATACTTCTTTTGATAGAATAGACTTCTTCTTCTGTGGTAACCTTCTTAAACTAGAAATATAAGGATCCGAATTAAGGAGAAGTCTATGTATCAAGTCGGTGTTTGTGACAACCCGAGACATTTTCCTCGTGTTGTCACGCCTGAAGAGTTTGATTAATTTATTGCAAGATTCGGCGGCCTCTTCCGAAAGCTCACCTATTGACAATAATGCGTGTTCAATTACTTCCGACCCATGAATGAGGACCTTATGTACAGACGATGGCAAGTTGTACCATGGATAGGTAGCAACAAGTTTACGTGCTGTTTCTAGAGAATACTCTTTAAAAGTGGCGTTATTAATTTTGTATCCCGACGAAAGACACTGCAGCAGATTATGACATCTGTCAATAAGGATTTTATCTAATCCAGTAATTTCCGCTGAAACCGCTGAGTTAGAAAAAAACTTTCTGGCAGTGTTTCCGTCGTTAGATGTGCCACTTCCTCCACTTCGCGGTTTGTCGACTATTAGACCAAGTTTCTGCCTAAACTGTTGCTGCACATGTTGTTTTTTTTGTGCAAGAAGAGCTTTTTCGTCTGAAGAACGTACCTGCCATTTCTTTATGTCTAATCTATAAGAAACGTGAATTAAATATTCGAAGAATCGGATATACGAGTGAAGAGGAGATAGTCCAAATTGATAGGTACCACTATCTGCAGTTTTGCTCAGCGATTTATCAATGTCATTCATCTCTTTTAGAGTTGAACCACAAATATAACATCTACTACAAGATGTATCGCTCAGAGCACTGCACACTTTACCATCAACCATGGTTAATTGTAAAGAATGCTGCACTTTTATTTCATATTCACCGTGAGTGAAAGAAGTCGGTTGTAAACTATCAATTTTAGTCTTGAAATAAGCTTCTTCTTGCACAGAAAGGTCTTTGGATTCTTTGGCAAATTGGAATCGAATAGGCCTACAATACCTGGTGGAAGAAGGGCGCGGATTTTTCCAAACTATTTGATCTGGGTCGGAGGTATTGGACTTACAAACCAATTGAAGAGGACAATATGAAGTAACAAACATACTGCCATCATCATCGATACCAGAATCTCCAAAAATCTGTTTATATTCGCTGTGCCCCGTACTCCCATCGAAACCCCATTTTCCAATCAAAACAAATTCTTTATTAGGGTCAATATTATTCAAAACGGGTTTTTGGGATTCTAGTATCCGGCAAGCAGTATGATCTAACAATGATTGTAATTCTACTTCAGCAGATGATTCCGTGATAAACTCTTGCGATGGATAGCACCGCTTCTTAGCTTCTAACACTTTTTGATAAGATGGTAATGCATTAGGTGATTTTGCATTAACGAAGTCTTTCACCAAAAGATACTGATGTTTAGTCAGTTTTGTCTCATTTATAAGAGACAAGACTTCGTCAGTGCTGAAATTTAAAGATGCAGCGGCGTTAGATAGACTAGAATCGTCCAACAAAGAATTTATCGCAGAACTGTCTACTTTACTTAACTCTGCAAGCCTGCGGCGTTTTGATCTCTTGCTACATTCCTCAAAGTCCTTCCTGTGCTGGTGCTGTTGGGTGCTTGTCGAAGCTTCTGCTGCTGGCCGTTGGGTGTTGTGGCTCCCTACTGTTGCACAAGTTGGCAGAACGCAAACTTCAATTTCGTTCAGCCAGTCTCCGTACTTAGAGACCATGCGAGAATGGTTGCGCGTGACTTGCTTCCAAATTGCTACCAATCTTGTACAAACTTTAGTAACTCTTTTTTCCAAGTCATCAGCAATGTAATTCTCAACATCAGGCAGCAATTGTATTAGGTCTCGAAAAACTCGATGCCAACGCTCCAGTTCAGATTTGCTGTCTTTAATAGACAGCCAAGTATCTAGTACAAGCATTCTTTTGAAAGAACACTTAATACTAGTACCTAAAACAAAATAAAAATACGTTAAAAGCGGATCAAAATAGATACATGTTTCGTAGCAAGTGCTACGCGCCTGCTACGCGTTCAGGCGCGCGGCGTAGCACCTGGCTGCACCTTACAGACGCAGCATGACGCAGCTAAATTTGGAGAGGCCTAGTAGTAGACATTGTAACCCATATTTCTATACCAAATTGAATGGTACAAGTAGGTACAAACATAAGTAAAAGCTTCAACGTAAAAAATATACAGACATAAATACATAAAAAATGCCACGTTGGCGTAGCACTCTATTTAAAAAAAAAATGTAGAAGGAAAAGGCAAAATAGTAAAGTAAATTAATAATACATACCTGTGACTTCAAATTCCATTGTAAAATAGCAGGTCACAGACAAGTTGGAACTTAAACACACGCGTCGCGTCTTGGGCTAATTAAAGCACTTGGTGATAACAGGTTGATGACTAATTACTTGTGTTCACTTCGGATGCCGAAAAAGGAATGTTGGGAACAATAGATTGCGAAACCTTTTATACCCTCAGGTAGTATGACAATTAGTGGGTAACTGAGCCAGATATCATGGCTTAGCTCAGTCATTGCCATCCGAGTCCTATGACCTACTACGGTACCACCGTGGTGTGGCATAAAAGTGTTTTCATTTATCATACTCGGAAAGTAGTGTTGTTTTGATCTGATTATTGGGTGGAAAATGCTGCTTTCCTCCATAGGGAGGGAAAAACTCATACAAATGACTTCCCACCCAAGGGCGGGAATGAACTTTAAAAATAGAACTACTGTCGTTGTGAAAAGTTTTTATAATAAATAGGCTTTTAAAAAAAAACTAATTAATTAAAATGCTGCGGTCATGTGAGTTTCTAAACAACCAGTGAGAATTTAGAGCAAACTTCTTTGAACGGAATAATTGCCGCAACAATTACGAGGTGAGTTCCATATTTAAAATTTAACCAGTCTAAATACCTCGGGAATTGATTCCTTTCTACCCTCGATAAGCAATCTACTATTTTTTTTTTGTTCAGCACATTTACAGAATACATAATATTAATTATGTACCGAAAAGATGTACTCAAAAGTGTTAGGGGGTTAATAATATAAATAAGGGTAGGGGGATGATTTCCAGAAGGGGAACCTGTACAAGGGTGCGCAAGAAGTGGTCGGTCTGTCTGGCTAGGTACTCACGAATTCAGCAGCGCGCATCAGCGTAAATCCAGGGTATCCAGATGGCACCAAGTTCACTAAGCACAGCACAAAGCAGTGGAAACGTTGAAAGTCGAAAGAAAGTCCAGGGAAAGCACTATTTTCCCTAAAATCACATAAGTTCGGAAGCGTGCGCACGGCAATCCAAGGTCAACAGGTTATGCTTGTCGTCGCGAGGCGGCGCTTTTAGGTACCTAGCCATTTCAGTCAGTCAGGGTATAATGAAAGGGAGCTAAGCAAAGAGAGCGTCTTGAGGACCTTAAGGGATAAAGAGGGCGCGGAAAATTGGGAGCTACTCGTAGTATAAAATAGGATGTGGGTGTATTAAGTAGTAACATTTCTTAACAAATTAAATACAAAAAACCTTCACTGAAACCTGTATAGGTTTATCTGTGAGGTGAGTTACTCTTTTTCTTCTTCTTCTTTCGTGTTTAATACATACATACATAACCTCACGCCTATATCCCAGAGAGATAGGCAGAGACCAGGGACTGCCACTTAGCCTGGTTATCCCAGGCTGGGGACAAAAAAACGCCAGGTCTTGGATGTTCACATGTTTGAGATGTCGTTGTTTCTGGTACCCACGCCACACGGTATTCTAGTGTGGGCCAGAAGCAATGTATGTGCCAATGTGTAAATGTTATGTTATGGTATGTTAGTGATTAAGGCGAGGTAGGATCAACAGCACAGAACTTTAATCGATTTCCGCTAAGAACGGCCGCTTTTGGCGAAAATTGATTTATGTCCTCGGTTATTGACTCTAAACCGCAGCTTCTAAAAATAGTTATCACGGCTGTTAAGATTTCTCATGTTCACTTTTAGATAAAAACGTATTTTAAAACAAGTTACGATTTTTTTTTCTTTCTGGCGCTACTTAGCGCCCCGGAGCGTGTTTAACAAAATTCTTCATAAATAATCCCAACGAAATCGACAGGCGACAGACTCACCTGAGCTTACTGGAACAGCTGATAACGGGGAAGAACATGCCCTCCAGGTTGAAGTTCGTGAAGGAGCCGGTGACCCTTACGCCGTTGAACATAAAGTTGATTATCGGCACGGTCAGGTCCAGCGCGCAGCCAATAACGTCACCTAGAAAAGTGGCGTTATCAGACACATAGACCAGTGTCTTATATATGTAATTTTGAGGTCTTATTTTACCCTAGATTAAAACACATTGGTCACTGTCCTAAACGTTCGAGCAGTCGTTTAGCCATGTCAGAGGCCTTATGGGCGGCTTGATAACTTCTGACAGTAAGGCCCGCCACTGTCTTACAATCCTCCACCAACCCGGACTTGGCCCCCGTGGTGGAGTATGGCCTAACCTTCCTGCGATGCAGGAAGAGACCCGTGCCCCAGCAGTGGGGACATACAAAGGGTTGATATCGACTGTCCTAAACCGATAAACTCAGTCTTAAGAGTGTTATAGTGGAAACAACTTGTAATCAAATAATGCCTTAAGGTCTTTTCAATGGAGATAGAGAGAGATTGGGTCAAATTTTTTTTGAGTATCCATGACTGTGTCTACTGATGAATTTAGGCTGGAAATTTATGTATATTTCCATTCCTCTTTGTCCTCTCTAGAGTCAGCAAAACTTTTAAATTAAACGAGTGTCAGCTAACGAATTCTGCTCTATTGCACACGAAACATTAAACAGAACATAGCATAAGAAATAACATGTACAAAGGCGAGCTTATCTCTATAAGAGATTTCTTCCAGCAAACCTTGAAGGGTCGGAGCAGCAGTAAAAACTACACAGACTGCAAAAACCCTTAGCAATAGCCTAAACAGAAATAATACACTACATAGTCCAAATACATCTAATGTTACAAGAAAGAGAGCCATGATTCATTCAGTTAACTTTATAGCTACAGGAAATTAGAGATTACCTTTCCTGATATAAGGCTCCTCAGTGTGGGCCTTGTGGACGGGGGTCTTCCGGCCCCCCGTCCAGAGGAAGGCCCCGTCGAAGCCGAAGGAGTAGAGGTCGTCGCCGACCCCGTTGCCGCCCCAGCGCTCGCCCCCGCCGGGGTACGGGACGTAGCTGGGGGTAAGGGAAACGAACATTAGAAGGGACGTAGCTCGGTAAGGGAAATGCACTTTTGACAGGAAAAACCTGTGTAAGGGATATTCACTTTAGAAAAGACATAGCTGGGTAAGAGAAATTAACATTAGAAGTGACGTAGCTGGGGGGTAACGGAAACGAATATTAGAATGAACGTAGCTAGGGGTAAAGGTAATGAACATTAGTGAGGATGTAGCAAATGGGTAAGGGTGAGGAAAATGAACATTAGAAGATAAGAAAGAACAATAGAGATAAACAGGGAAATAAAAGTCAACTACAAGGGAAATAAAAAAGTCAAGTATAAAATAACTAACAACCTGACTGCTGTGTATTAGCTACCAACAGGCAATACCAGAGGCTTAACCTAGGTACTTCGCAATGAGTGAATTCACAATGTTGAATTCAGGTCCCATCTGTTTGGTTTATCTTCTTAGTGATTTTTCATTTCGGGTCATAACAGCGCCATCTAGTTTTTAGCAAGATCACCAGTTGCATTATTTAAATAGGCACTATCTAGTGACAATACATATAGACAACGTCTTGCAAACAAAATAGATTTCTTGCAGAATATTGTTGATTTTATAGTCTACAACACCCGACGCAAATACGACGAACTAATTACCATCTTATTTGACAAAATCTCACCATTGGTTAAGGATTTATGCCGGAACATATATAAGAACAAACTAGCTCTCCATTTGGGTTGCGCCGCAGCCAGGTAAAAGGTCCTTACCCCCAAAAAATATTATCCAAGACTTACCCAGACGTGTTAGCCCAGCCGATGCGCAGATGGGGCATCATGTGTGTGGTCTTCTCGATATGGTCCATCGTCACTTCGAAGTACCACTTCTGGTACACTGCTGACCCTTCCACGCGGCCCACGAAGATGTTAGGTCGGACGCTGTGGAAATATTAATACTATCTGTGATACTATGACGAGAAAGAAAATACAGTGTATTAGCTTTTAGAATATACCTCGGGCTCTAGAGTAGGCGTCGGTTTTCGCCGAAAGCACACGAGTGTAATACTACTTCCTGCTCTGTGTAAAACTTTTCCTTTCTATTTTGAATTATGTGTCATATTAGTTCTGATATTTCTATGACACGAATATATCCGATTCTATCCGATAGTTGCCGAGGTATATTCTAAAAGCTAACAATCTGTACATGTAGCTAGGTATACAAAACATTACAATACATATTGAAAACTTAATATATCGAGACACTACAAAACAGAATACTTAACTAACCATTTACAAATAACGGTCACGGTGTGTCGAGGTCGTGAGGTTGGTCCTCGACGAGGATCGTGGGTTCGAACCCCAGCATGTACCAGTGACTTTAGATTTCTAAGTGACGTACATTTGTGAAGTTATAAGCTTCCTGCGTTGCAGGAAGAGACCCGTGCCCCAGCAGTGGAAACATACAAGGGTTGATAACGTATCTGCGAGTATGTATGAATATGGAGACGTTGCAGAAAAAAGATTGCAAAATGAGATATATCCAACGAATGTGGCTGGAAGACAAGTAAAAGACGTCCCAGACGGACATCCCCATCTTTTGGTGCCATTTTCCTTACATAAAATATGAGTACTTTTACTTTCACCCAGTCTCCCTCACTTTTATATCTCATTCTCCTTCCCCGGTTCTACTTTCTGTTTCTCGAAGACTATTGAGACTACCCAGCTTACCTCGACACGTGATCCACCAACTGGGTCTGCAGCAGAAGATTCTTCCCCGGCAAAAGATAATCGCAGATGTTGTTCTGCGAAGACCTCACAGCGACGCCGTTACCCACGCAAAGGGAGCACAGTACGTCCAGAACCTTCGGGTCACGCCCGTGCTTCTCCAGCAGGGAGATGATGACCTTGATGTGCTCGTCCTGTGGGAGAAAGAAGGTTAGAGATAGTGAATGGCCACGAGTATAATTTTATTTGAGCTACAGCGGACTCCATCAGGATTACTGTTTTTCGATAATCTATTGTCAAAATTATAACACTATGTAACATTAAGAATAAGAATAAAAAAGGTTTATTGCCAAAAGTTACAAGGGTAAGTTACTACAGCTAAATTAAATAATAAAAAAAATTGTAATTGTGTGCGTAGTGCGGGCAGGTTTTCTAGGCATTTCTCTATAAACGAAATTGTTAGGCGGGCTCTCGTAACAGCAAATGTTCCTTGCGTTCTGGAGCCTCCAGGTCTTTGTCGTTCGGATGGAAAACGTCCGGATGGCTTGACAATGATACCGTGGGAGAAGGGGCGCTCCTTGCTTTGGGACGCTACGTGTGTCTGCACTTTTGCCCCTTCTCACTTAGCGTCTACCGCGTCGACTCCAGGCGCGGCGGCAGAAGAGGCTGCTAGGTTGAAGGTCCAAAAGTATTCTGCGCTTTTGGGCCAGTACATTTTTGTGCCTCTAGCGATAGAGACAACTGGAGTCTGGGGAGTGCAGGGGAAGGCGTTTGTGAGGGAAATAGGACGTCGCTTGAGGGATCGTGGCTATGACTGCCGCTCTGGGGCATATCTTATGCAAAGAATTTCCCTTGCAGTGCAGCGAGGTAACGCCGCCAGCGTAGTGGGCACCTTTGGGTCAGATGTGTCCCGGGGCGGCTTATTCTCTTAGTGTTTTTTTTTGTTTTTCTTTGAATGTTTTGTTTAAATTTTCTATTTTTAGTTCTGACGAAACTTTTTGTGAATTAATCTTATTTTAATATGTTGAAATTTATGATTTTTTTTATTGTTATAATTGTTATTTCTTAATTTTCTTAGTTGAATGTAATTTGAATATAAAAAAAATATTAAAAATTAATACTATGTTATATTTATGCAATGTCATTTACATGTTTAACCTTTCACGAACCCCTCACTAAGACCTTTGAAACCTACTCGTAAATCACATTGTTTGCGCGACAATCAACCTGTGGGGCCAACTAACAATAAAAAATATCGAATGGTATTCAAGAACCACTCAATCAAAAATATCCTTCATTCAATTATTCATTTACACACTCGTTCTGTTCGCTTAAAGAAATGGCAACGTTTGCGCATGGAAAAACGTGATCAAGAAAATAAAATTAGTAAATCGAAGAAAGTACGTGAAATCCAAGACAGCGCCTAGACTTCGATGAAATCCTTTTGCCATTGATACGCTGAGAAGAAGAAGAAGCGCTTCATCCATGTAAATCAGCATAAAATACCCTCAAAGACACCTTTACAGCCGAAATATTAGCATAACCAATTGTGTACCATTCACTACTCACCCGCGTCATATTCCACGCTTCCGGCGAGTAGATGAGCACGCAATGGAGCACGTCGTGCAAGCCTGTGCCGTCACCCGAGGCCTGACAATCTAGACACGACTACAACCAGGGTTCACCATCCACCCCTCACCGAGTAGGCCCTCCACCAGTACTCATACAGTAGAAAAAAAGCTTAAGTTGAGTTTTATTAATTGTTCACCGTGCACTACTCACCCTCATCATATTCAGCGCTTCGGGCGAGTCGATGAGCACGCAATGGAGTACGTCCAGCATGCCGGTGCCCTCCCCCGAAGCTTGAGAGCCGAGTCGCGAGAACAGCCAGTTGAGCCGGTTCGAGTTGGCGAACTGCGCGCAGTTCGTGTGGTTGCCTTTGATAATGGCGGCTGTGGACGGAGTTTGGGGTCGTGAGGTCACGGTCACCCTTTAATTCATAACATTACAATTAAGGGCAGATTTATCAGGCTTTTTCAATTAAAGTATGAATGAACGAAGAAATGAATGAATGAACGAACGAACGAACGAACGAACGAACGAACGAACGAACAAACAAACGAACGAACGAAAGAACGAACGAACGAACGAAGGAACGAATGAATGAATGAATGAATGAATTAAAGCTAAGGTGAGCAAAAAATATATATTGGTCTAACATACAAACATATTAAATATTATTTATATTAGGAGCAATTTCACTCTCTATATGTGAAGTAATCATCGTAAGGAAACCCTATTGTTCAACCAGGCGTTCAAATACATCAGCGCTTTAAATTGCTAATTCGCGGTGGAAACGAGTAGTACTTAAGCCCACACTCTATATCTAAAGGCCTATGCCCTGCAGTGGGACGTATATAAACTACATAAAACCGTTAACAA
Source organism: Yponomeuta sedellus (assembly GCA_934045075.1). NCBI lineage: Eukaryota > Metazoa > Arthropoda > Insecta > Lepidoptera > Yponomeutidae > Yponomeuta > Yponomeuta sedellus. The sequence goes on from OW203747.1 coordinate 9,246,414, forward strand.
AACACACATATCATGATTAATTTAACATAGGGATTGAATAAGTATTTACTTCTTGCTCAGCACGTTGATAAGCTACAAAAAGAACTCCAAAACATCAATTTGTTACACTATTTTTATTTTTAATGCACTAGCCCGTGCTAAGGAACAAATTTAAAAACCTATTTAGAGGCTAAAAATTTCACCCATGCACGGTGGTACCGTAGTAGGTCATAGGACTCGGATGGCAATGACTGAGCTAAGCCATGATATCTGGCTCAGTTACCCACTAATTGTCATACTACCTGAGGGTATAAAAGGTTTCGCAATCTATTGTTCCCAACATTCCTTTTTCGGCATCCGAAGTGAACACAAGTAATTAGTCATCAACCTGTTATCACCAAGTGCTTTAATTAGCCCAAGACGCGACGCGTGTGTTTAAGTTCCAACTTGTCTGTGACCTGCTATTTTACAATGGAATTTGAAGTCACAGGTATGTATTATTAATTTACTTTACTATTTTGCCTTTTCCTTCTACATTTTTTTTTTAAATAGAGTGCTACGCCAACGTGGCATTTTTTATGTATTTATGTCTGTATATTTTTTACGTTGAAGCTTTTACTTATGTTTGTACCTACTTGTACCATTCAATTTGGTATAGAAATATGGGTTACAATGTCTACTACTAGGCCTCTCCAAATTTAGCTGCGTCATGCTGCGTCTGTAAGGTGCAGCCAGGTGCTACGCCGCGCGCCTGAACGCGTAGCAGGCGCGTAGCACTTGCTACGAAACATGTATCTATTTTGATCCGCTTTTAACGTATTTTTATTTTGTTTTAGGTACTAGTATTAAGTGTTCTTTCAAAAGAATGCTTGTACTAGATACTTGGCTGTCTATTAAAGACAGCAAATCTGAACTGGAGCGTTGGCATCGAGTTTTTCGAGACCTAATACAATTGCTGCCTGATGTTGAGAATTACATTGCTGATGACTTGGAAAAAAGAGTTACTAAAGTTTGTACAAGATTGGTAGCAATTTGGAAGCAAGTCACGCGCAACCATTCTCGCATGGTCTCTAAGTACGGAGACTGGCTGAACGAAATTGAAGTTTGCGTTCTGCCAACTTGTGCAACAGTAGGGAGCCACAACACCCAACGGCCAGCAGCAGAAGCTTCGACAAGCACCCAACAGCACCAGCACAGGAAGGACTTTGAGGAATGTAGCAAGAGATCAAAACGCCGCAGGCTTGCAGAGTTAAGTAAAGTAGACAGTTCTGCGATAAATTCTTTGTTGGACGATTCTAGTCTATCTAACGCCGCTGCATCTTTAAATTTCAGCACTGACGAAGTCTTGTCTCTTATAAATGAGACAAAACTGACTAAACATCAGTATCTTTTGGTGAAAGACTTCGTTAATGCAAAATCACCTAATGCATTACCATCTTATCAAAAAGTGTTAGAAGCTAAGAAGCGGTGCTATCCATCGCAAGAGTTTATCACGGAATCATCTGCTGAAGTAGAATTACAATCATTGTTAGATCATACTGCTTGCCGGATACTAGAATCCCAAAAACCCGTTTTGAATAATATTGACCCTAATAAAGAATTTGTTTTGATTGGAAAATGGGGTTTCGATGGGAGTACGGGGCACAGCGAATATAAACAGATTTTTGGAGATTCTGGTATCGATGATGATGGCAGTATGTTTGTTACTTCATATTGTCCTCTTCAATTGGTTTGTAAGTCCAATACCTCCGACCCAGATCAAATAGTTTGGAAAAATCCGCGCCCTTCTTCCACCAGGTATTGTAGGCCTATTCGATTCCAATTTGCCAAAGAATCCAAAGACCTTTCTGTGCAAGAAGAAGCTTATTTCAAGACTAAATGTCTCGGGTTGTCACAAACACCGACTTGATACATAGACTTCTCCTTAATTCGGATCCTTATATTTCTAGTTTAAGAAGGTTACCACAGAAGAAGAAGTCTATTCTATCAAAAGAAGTATTAAATTTGTTGTCGGTTTAGGAAAAAATGTAAAAAATAAGATAGGTATTTATGTTATTTTTTACATAACTCCTATTATGTAAATATAATATTTTTTGTCCAATTGTGTGTTTGTACTTAGATGTTAGTTAAGTATTTACTTTATTTGTAATATAAAATGTAAATAGTAAGGTTTAATAGTTATTAAGTTGCAAACCTTCTTTTAAGTGTAATAAAAATGCATAATTTTGTAAATAAAATAAGCTTTTTAAGATTATTTTGTTTTTTTTTTATTGTGTTATGGCTTAAAGTATTACAAAACACCATAATAATAATAATCAGCTATGACAACGACAGTCATTATTATCGCGAAACCCTATGACCGCTACTCTTAGGGCGTGGAACCAGTGTGCCATGCCGGGATTCGAACCCGCAACCTCTGGCTATCCGTACCATTGGCTCAATTGGTAGAGCGCTGGTACGGATAGCCAGAGGTTGCGGGTTCGAATCCCGGCATGGGTGAAATTTTTAGCCTCTAAATAGGTTTTTAAATCAGTTTGTTACCAAGCAGTTGGTACAAGTATCCGGAGATCATCTCCCAGCTCTGGCCCGACTCGTCCCCGGCCAGGAAGCCGGCCAGGAACCCCTGCGAGGTGATCACGTTGATCTTGTCGATGGCCTCCAGGATCAGGTTGAGGATGCCCTCCTCCTGGAACAGGTCCTGCCGGTTGCGCAGGGCTCGGAACTTGTTCTGTTTCTCTTCGTGCTCTGTTGATGGAGAACATGGCTGTTACGGACTTACAGCCTTACTAATAAACTTGGTGTAAGTATTGTATAACTATTCAGTGTTTTGTCTCTTTTCTTTCAACTAAAAATTACATTTAAATGACGTGAACAAAACACTGTGTAACTGTACCAGACTTATACGGTGCTTATTAGTAAGAGCCTTACCCCCTTATTCATTATGGTCCGCTAACTTAAAAAAGCTGCTAAAGAGTGTTCTTTTTCATTCTGACTTAGGTCAATAGAAGAGGACAGAGCAAGAATTAGCAATGCTTTAAGTTGGCAGACTATTATGAATAAGGGGGTTAGAGTATAAAGTACTACGTATAGAGGGCACATCCCGACTAACCCTGTTGCGGAACGGTTTGCGGTACAATTAACAGCAATCCATTTTAGGTGCATTAGAGGGCCCATGCTATATTAAGACCTACTACATCAAGCAATAAATGAAATTGAACTTGTGATCTGGACTAACATCCACATTTTACCCGAAATACAACGTATGAGAGTCGCGACTAATAATTATGAATAAGGTAATTTCAAAGTTACGTACATTTGCGAATTTGTAGTCACATTACCAGACGCTAACGGTGAAGGAAAACATGTGAAAACACGTGAGGAAACCCACGGCTTGATTGGCTCCGCACGTATTGACTAGTCTTTCCTGTGGGCTAGGCCGACTAAGTCAGGATGTTATAGGTGCTGGGCAAGCCTACACCATCTATAAAACCATGTCCCAGGCACTACAGCATCGCAGTGGTCCCTTCACCCATCTAGTGTGAGTGAAGATACCACTGGACGCTGTATAAATCATCTAATTAAGTAGATGCAAAAAAGGCCAATATAAGGTGTTACCCATATCCTCGTCAGGCTGGGCGAAGTAGTTGATCAGATCCTCGAGGCACATGACCATCTCGCCGAGGTTGACCGACGCGAAGAACATGGAGTGACGCCGATTCTCCTGCAGCGTCTCCAGACCACTGTGAGACGAACAATCCGTTTCAAGGTCACCTTAGTAGGATTTTTGTTGAAGGTTGTATAATCACACGACGTATTTGTAATACTGGCCAGTAATAGAATTTATGTATTAGAGCTAGGTATGTTATGGCAGACAGAGCTTGGCAAAATATTGAAAGATGGCTGTGAAGTTTGTTGTGGTTTTTGAACTAAAACTTTCGTAAGCACAACACATTGTAGACTTTTAGTCCGGATTTACTTACGGTGGTTGTTATATCGGAAGAGTCCTGGTCCGACTCTTCCGATAATATAACAACAACCGTAAGTAGATCCGGACTAAAAGTCTACAATTTGTTGTGGTTGTTATAGAAAAATAATACAACTACTACTGTAAATCTTGTTTGATTTACTTCTTCTCTCAACAATATTAAAAACTACTGTGATTATACTATTTTTATTTTTAATGCACTAACCCGTGCTAAGGAACAAATTTAAAAAGCCTATTTAGGTTTTTTCTAAAAAGGTTTTAAAACTACTGTGATGTTGTAAAACTTTTAATGAGTAATAAAACTGGAACGACTTCAACTTTGTGCTTTATTTAAATGTGTTGGTTTATTTTGTTTATAATATCAACAGAAAAGTAGATAAAAACAGAATAAGCAGGTAAAAATACTCAGGTCTAGTCGAAATGTGAAGTAGTAATGCTAGAAATGAGGGAAATCTTAAAATTGGGTGACGTAATTTTAAATTTCGAAATAATAGAAAAAAGAAATATAAAAAAAATGTGTAAAGAGGTTTGCACCGTTACACTACTTGTATACAAAACAATGCAGAAGATAGAGAACACTCATTGTACATAAAAATGGATATTGCATTACGCAGATTTCTAAGAAGCTAATTATCGCTTTATGACTTGAAGGCTAAAACAGGTTTGTGTCAGTTTTTTTATAGACAAAATCAGTTGATAACTAATAGTTAACGAGAGAGAACCAGAGGTTAGCTGCTTAAAAGTTGATTTTCATTACAAGCGGAAAATACTTTCTTTATTTTCCCTAAGGAACTTAGTTCATTATAACTCTACTAGTATAATTTCACTTGCTACTCTTGTGTTTACACGAAGAGACACTTGCGAATTGTTTTAAAGGGAGAGGCCCGCTGAAATATAAAATATTTTATCTATATTTTTTGTGGGAAACTTTCAAAAGAAGATTAAAGTATTTTTCTCCGACAGATTTCTTAAAAAAAGGCTAAAAATTCCACTCATCCGGGGCCTCAAACCCGCGACCTCGGGCTAACCGTGCCAGCGCTCTCCCAACGGAGCTAATAGAGATTCCTTAAGTAATAAAAACCGGCGAAGCGCAAGTCAGACTCCTCCTAAGACCTGGAGAAGTCCAGGCCGTTATCCATTCACAAAAAAACGTCACTGAAACCTCTAAATTACTTGATGAACTTGGTGAAAAGCGAGGAGCACTTCCTGAAGACTCGCGCAGTCCGGGACTCCTCCTGAGATCTGGAGAAGTCCAGGCCGTCGTCCATTCATAAAAGTCGTCACTGAGAGCTCTAACTTACTTGATAAACTTGGTGAAAAGCGAGGAGTACTTCCTGATGACCTGAGCAGTCCGGGACTCCTCCTGAGACCTGGAGAAGTCCAGGCCGTTGTCCATTCACATAAAACGTCACTGAGACCGCTAACTTACTTGATGAACTTGATGAATAGCTAGGAGCACTTCCTGAAGACTCGCCGAGTCCGGGACTCCTCCTGAGATCTGGAGAAGTCCAGGCCGCCGTCCATTCATAAAAGATGTCACTGAGAGCTTTAACTTACTTGATGAACTTTGTGAAAAGCGAGGAGCACTTCCTGATAACCCGAGCAGTCCGGGACTCCTCCTCCTGAGACCTGGAGAAGTCCAGGCCGTCGTCCATCTTGCCTTCCTCGTGCAAGATCGCCTGCTTCTCTTCAACCTTGCCCACGCCCTTCTTCTTGGTCTCGTAGGACTGTGGAGGAAAAAGAATGTTGTTGAACGAAATAATGAATATTATTCAACCATTAGATAAGTATTATTAGCTGGAATACTGAACTACGGTTTCTTAAGACTGCAAACCTACGCCATGGCACGGCATAGTAATCAGACGTGATACCAAGGCATTCAAAGAAGTAGGTGAGACTGTTAGCGTGAAGAGCGGTAGAAACGAGCCTTGCGCCGCGTTTTAGAGTAATTTAGTTCAATTTTTTCTTTAATCCATATAATTTCGTTAGCGTATTCCACTTCTCTTATGAGCTACTAGGTGTGCCCTGAGGTGTTACCCGCGGTTTATTGATTTTCCCATGGGAATAAGATATTTTCCCGCAGTAACACGTAGCCTATGCGTTAATCCAGGGTGTCAGCGAACTCCATACCAAATTTTATTAAAATCGCTCCAGCCGTTTAGACGTGAATAAGTAACAAACATAAACACTAACAAACTTTCGCCTTTATGATACTCGATGAGTGCGATAGTGTGATTTCATCTAACCTTGTAAGACAGCCAAAGTCCAGTCTCCGAATGCTGCACAATCACGGTGGAGTCTCCGTACTTGATGATGGCCGAACCTATGACCTCCAAGTCTTTGTCCTCCAGTACAACCTTCTGGTCGTCTTTCTCCTGACGCAGGCAGAATGCGCAGGAGGCTGTCGTTGCTTCCTCCCTGGAAATGGTAACAGATATGTTTTAACACGGTGTCCAAAGTTTACTTATTCAATAAGTCAATCAATCAATTCACTCAATAAATTAATTCACTCAATTTTTTAGGACGGTTAGTCCTAGGTACTAGCCGTCCAAAAAAATTAGTAAATTCATTTATTAGCACGGTAATGGTCGTTTTATTCACACTATCAGTAGTCTAGTAACCAATCGCATTACAATGGTATAACCCGTGCTACTTAACTCCGCGCCTCGCGCGATTCGATCTTCTTCGCGAGAGATGCCTATTTAATTTGCGCGAGTTATACCCCCTGGAATGACATTGTACTGCTATTGCTTTGTAGACTATCAAATTGAGGCAAATAACAACCATTGTGGTGCTTTATCATTCTACTGAAAAACTATGTAAGTATCATCCTCCATTGTTTCCACTGTCCGTGGAAACAATCGGGGTATGGGGGGGATGAGGCAAAACTTTTTATTCGGGAGATCGATCAGCGCCTGAGGAGTCGGGGGTATGATGTTCGTTCCGTTCCATACCTGATGCAAAGGATCTATCTCCCTGGCGATGCAACGAGGAAATGCTGCTAGCGTCATGGGAACTTTTGGGTCGGGTGCGTCCCGGGGCGGTATTTTTGAATAAATTAGTTTAGTTTTTTTTTTATTTTGCTAGTTTTTATGACGAAGCTTCTTGTGAATTTTTAGATTGTGTAATGCCTCTTATTAGTAAAGTATAATCCTCCACCAACCCGGACTTGGCCCCCGTGGTGGGGTATGGCCTAACCTTCCTGCGATGCAGGAAGAGACCCGTGCCCCACCAGAGGGGACATAAAAAGGGTTGACATCATTTCTGAACAAGAGAGTTAAAAAATAGAAGAGATTTAATCTAACTGGGAACTCCTCTGTATGCGAATGCGAAGCTAAAAATCGTGATTAAAGACTCACCGGCTGACCAAATAGAGTTCGTTCTGGTCGTTGACGCCCAAATATCTGCCAGTTGTAATGTGGCGGATGCGCATGGGATGATACCTGTTTAGAAAAGAGACATTAGCTCGAAGGACAGAAAGAGTCGATTAAGTCCACGCATTTCTTTGTGCAATAGATAATTATATCGCTCATACAAAAGATAAGAATATTCTTTTCTCAAACATGCTCGGAAATGTTTGTGTTATTTATTACCATGAAATAAAGCCACAAAGTTTCTCTTTTATGGCTCCCGCCTCACTTTACTGGCCTAAGCCAGTAAAGTAAGTTTGAAAATCCATTACCGTCCGCTGCTCTAACTTTTTAAATTTACTTACTAAAATTAAACTGACCAAGGAAAAATTACATACAGCCTACTAAGTTCTGTAAGCATACTTGCAAGATTAAAAAAAAACAATCTATGGTATTGGTTTTTGTGCGGTTAAACATGGTGCTCAAATATGTTAGTGTATTTAAAAAATAAAAAAGGCGGCAAACTATTATTTCTTAATTACCTAGTAATTATTTTAATATTAATATTTCCTCGCATTGTTTGAGAAAAGCATTATACAATCCTCGGCCGGAACAGGGATTGCAGGACTCGTTCTAGACGTCTATCCCAAACTCGTCCAGCAATCCCTTACTTCTCGGCCTCTGCAGTAATGTACTATTATTGTACACCAGGAAAAATCAAGCATAAAATATTTACAAATATATAGTACAATTGGCGGCCTTATTGCTTACAGCAAGTTGACGAAGGAAAAGTGTCAATCTAAAAAAAATCATACACAATTGACACTCAATCTCCAAAACATAAAAAAGCGCAAATTTTAAAAGACGTTCAGTGCTCCTAGTTGAAAACAATGTTTTTATTAATAATAATAAATAAATATTCATAGACATGTTACACAGATCTCGTTAGCCCTATCCTAAGGACAACTAAATGACTTGTGTTATAGGTGCTCGAAGATAGATTTAATACAATAAATACATAGATAACATCCAAGACCCGAGACAAACTAGAAAAGTTCGTTTCCTAGTTTGATCGAACCCGAGATCTTCGGTGTTACAGTCAGCGTGCCAAACCGATGCGCCACCGAGGCCGTAAAAAACGTTACAAGAGTTTTAAGTCCTTTTTTCCCATCGTATGGTGTCCAATCCCCACTTGGCCCCCGTGGTGGAGTATGGCCTATACCATCCTCAGGGAAGAGACCGTACCCCTCGGTAGGGACATAATGGGCTAATGATGGTGCTGGGCGTTGAACCGATCATCATCGACTCACCAGTTGATGAACCCGCCAGCCCATTTGGTCCGGGCCAGTTCGAGCCGCCATAGAGAACGCGCTTGAGACATCACCGAGCCACCCTCGTACACCACGATACTGCAAAAGTGAATAGACATTAATTTATGCATTACATAAACACTGCTCTGTGGTGTCGGCCTAGAGAATAGCACCAACCCAATTCTTCCCGCGGGTGTTGTAGAAGGCGACTAAGGGACACATACCGGGGGGTGGGCAGCAGCGCCCCCTGCAGTACAATTTCACCGAACTGCGATCTCCAACCCGCATGCCCAGCGTGGGGATTATGGGCATTACCCCCTATGATAGCACAACGTGGCGCTCTTTAGGGGAGGGCTATGTCCAGCAGTGGACTAGTATAGCCTGACGACGACGACGATGCACACAATTTTTTTCTTCTGCAAGAAGGCACTGGCCCTCCTTAGGCTGGCTTGTGCCAACCAAGGATGTTGGTGCTAACGCTATCTGATAGCACTCTCCGTCTGCCTGATGATGGAAAACTCTATGCAGTGATTAAGTCCAATGACGACTTGCACCATGACATTTGCCGATCTATTTTACCGCTCGCTAACATGAAGGAACACATCGTGAGGAAACCTGAGTGTCTGAGATGTTCACATGCCTCAGCGGCTTTGTGGCTGGCTTGTGAATTCACTTCTGTATCTTTTGACACTACATACATACATACACACATACATACATACATACATACATACATACATACATACATAACCTCACGCCTGTACCCCAGAGGGGTAGGCAGAGACCAGGGACTGCCACTTGCCACTATTAGTGCCTTTGACACTATTAGTGATAATATTTTGCCTAAAAGCACTATTGAATTCTTATAATTATTAATGACACCCCAAAAACTCAGTCCCAAAAACTCATTTTACTCATGTCTCTTCACACTCACTTTAAATCATCAAAATATCTCTTTTGCCAACTTTCACTCACTTTATCCCACTCACATTTCTGAGCTCAAAACTACTTTCTTCTAATTTTCTGTAAACATTTTTGAAGTACAACAGAGTCCTATTCCTAATCCTGATGCCCAAAAACTCATTAGTGTCTCGTCACACTCATTACAGACCCACGAAATTTATCTCTCTCTCCTTCCACAAATAGGGATTAGTGGAATAACCCAAATTTTTGACCTAGTACACTCAATCTTGAGCCCAAAAATATCATAAAAACTCACTTCTGTCTCTGGTCCTTGGCCCAGGTGCTGGGTATGGTGAGGCACTCATCGCCGCCGTGGAAGAAACGGAGCACGTACCAGCGGTCACGTACCCCACGTACTCATGCACGTTAAACTCGTGCCGTACGAACGTAAGGCTTGCACCGGCTTTGTCGCTGGCTTATAAATTCAATTCTGTATCTTTTGAGACGCTTCTAGAGATAATATTCTCCCTATGTTTATTCATAATCCTATACCTATTCATGATCCCCAAAAACTCAATCGTATCTCTTGACATTCATTTTAAATCCACAAAATATCTCTTTTGCCAACTTTCAATCACTTTATCCCACTCACATTTCGGAGCACAACCCTTACTCTCTTCTAATTTTCTTCACACTCATTACAGACCCAAGAAATCTCTCTTCTCTCTCCTTCCACAAATTTTTGACCTACTACTCTCAATCTTGTGCCCCAAAAACCTCATACAAACTCACTTCTGTCCCTGGTCCTTGGCCCAGGTGCTGGGTATGGTGAGGCACTCGTCGCCGCCGTGGAAGAACCGGAGAACGTCCCCGCCGAACACGTAGCCCACGTACTTCATGCGCGATATGCCCGTCCCGTATGGCTGGACCGACCAATGGGTCACGTGGAAAGACGCGTTCACGATCGACACCTCGTTCTCTTTTGTCGTGTGCTGGGGATCACAAGGAGAATAGTGATTGAAAGCCCTTGTGTCAGCCCCACTCGATCAGTCAATCAAATCAATTTATTTCCACGTAGAGGATTTACATTCTGTTTGCTGAATGTCAATGTACAATGTAAAATGTACGCTGCCTTCGGGCCGTATTGTAGTGGAGAAAAAGGCAGCGGAAAAAAAGACCACTCTGACCATCTTTTCTCAAGTCATCTTAAACCAAGTACATCAGTTGCCATACGTATACCTAATAAGATTTCATGACTGCCATTAACAACCCTAAATGCCAAAGCATTAGTCACATATCTCACAATAGTAGGGGAAAACATAAGTGCTGCGGCCAGACACACAAACAGCACTCGTTCACGAGCATGACGCAGTGGTCAACCATCATCAGTCTCAACCATTTTGGAGGGAGATAGATGACCCGAACACCACGCTACTATTCGAATGACCTTAAGCAAACTGCAGTTAAGTTTTTGTCAGTTATAGAATGTAAAGGAAGGCCAATGAGACGGGATAAAGAATGTAAACAAAGTTTCAGGGGTTCAAAACATTTTTATTTGAATAAATTATAGTCATACAAATTTTGGATTCCCTATTCTAATCGCTGTCGTCTGTATTAGTCAAACATGATTAACCGGAAGAGTCCGAATCAGCCGTATTTATGACAAAACTATCCATAGTATTATCTATCATGGTGTCAATATGGCTATAAAAATTGTCCTCGTATCACTTCGAACGCAATCTAAACAGGAATGAACTATTATAGTTCACAAAATGGCGGATAACACCAAATGTTGACAACTGCCGTACTGAAAGTTTTCCTGTACCACGAAATACGTAACGACAGCTCTCGTCGATTAAATGACGCCATTACCGCATACGTGTGACAAGGACAGAGATAATAATAGCTCACTATCGCAATGTAACTCAGTAACGGTCCGTTTGTTTACATTCTTTATCTCGTCTCATTGGCCTTCCTTTAGTTAATATTATTAACTAATAAATAATAGTTAATAATATGGAATCACGTCCTCTGTACACACTTTGTATTATAAAATACGTTATAGTTATACTTAACTAACAATAAAATCGCAGTGGCAGTGACAGATGACGAAGACACCTGGCGACCAGTTTTGGGCTTTGCAGGAGGAACCAATGGAGGCTTTTTTGATTTTTTTTCCATAAAAATCCTAAATGTTATTTCAAAGGACACCTATGTTTAAAATATAAGTTTCCGTGCTCAATAAAGACATTTTTCCAATTTGATAGCGACGCTAACCACGCTAAGGTTTAATGTAGATCAGGTATCTGCAATTTTGGTCAACAAGATCTTAAGAACACGCTATCCCGCACAAAGGAGTATTAAGACCAATACGCGGACAAGGATATATTTGCAGTTTTTCACAAACTAAAAATTTTACTTAGATGTATTAAACCTTTACTTACACTATTTTTATTTTTAATGCACTAACCCGTGCTAAGGAACAAATTTAAAAACCTATTTAGAGGCTAAAACGTACGTAATACAGAGAATATTGTAAAGAGGTTCGAAATTTCACTGATGCCGTGAGTCGCCCATTGGCTCAATTGGTAGAGCGCTGGTACGGATAGCCAGAGGTTGCGGGTTCGAATCCCGGCATGGGTGAAATTTTTAGCCTCTAAATAGGTTTTTAAACCTTTACTTACCAAGTAACGCTCAGTGGCGACAGACACGAGGATCAGGTCGTCACCCACTCGCACCTTCTCACCTTCAGATCTGTAGATGAACAATAACAAACTCATTCATTACTCAACCGCACTCAACGACCGTACTCACTGAGCGCGTACGTCTCCTAGGGTTGCCAGAAGGTATCCAAAAGGCGGACATGTGCTCCTGTTCCATGTTTTGTCATCCCGTCCTCCTTTACCTACTGTAAGTCCTCGAGCGCGTGGTAGCGGAGCGGTGTAGAACGCCGGCTTCTCAATAGGGAGGTCGTGGGTTCGAACCCCGGCGTGTACCAATGATTTTGTTTTCTAAGTTATGTACATTTGCGAAATTATAGTAGCAATACTACTCGCTGACGGTGAAGGAAAACATCGTAAGGAAACCTTAGTGTCTAAGGTGTTAGCGTACCTCAGCGCTTGCTACGTACAATGGCCCAACTATGATGCTAAGTGCGGAAATCTCAGTTCTAACTAACTGTAAGTCCTCATTTTTGAAAACGTTCATAATGTCGTGTCGTGCGACGTGCGTGTGTGCATGAGTGGTCCAAGGTCTAACGAGCGTGCCCGCTAGCCGGCGGCGCGGCGGCGTCTGCTCTGGTGTGGTACGGTACGGCTTGCCGCGTACCACACTAGACCTGACGGCTGGTGTGGTACAAACTCAATGGAGCAAAGAGAGGAACAGACTAAATGTGCAAACAGTTAAATGTTTAATTCTTACTCACTACAACTTTAAAAACATGACTTGTGAAGATTTTCATAACTACGAGTATTTGTTGAAAAATCAAGAACTTCTTGCAAAAATTGGGAGCTCAGCTAAATATGGGAATAAAAGAAATATAAAAAAATCGTTCAATTTGCGAATGTCCTCCTTTTTTGCAGAAAATCCTCCTTCGAGTCAGCGAGTCCCTTACGCTGATTGGCAAATCCTTTCACCACGATGGCAGGAAGATTACTCAACCAGCTAATCGATCTACAATACGATTGGTCGGTCGGTCAGTGTTTCACACGGTCGTTCGGTCGGTCGGTCAATCGGCTAGTATTTGTTGACATAGGGCTCCCGAAATGCACGCTGCATCCTTCTGATGTCAGCCATCCTCCAGCCCCATGACCAACCTACCTCATATCGTCAGTCTAGTGAGCTGGTTAGCGTCCTCCGTGGACGTATCGATATCAACCTTTGTATTTCCCCATTGCTGGGGCACGGGTCACTTCCAGCATCGCAGGAAGGTTAGACCATACTCCACCAAGAGGGCCAAGTCCGGGTTGGTGGAGGATTGTAAGATAGTGGCGGGCTTTACGAAGTTATCAAGCCACCCATAAAGGTTCTGACTTGCTTAACGACTGCCATTAGATGACAGCCGGTACCAACGGCTTAATGTGCCTTGCGAAGCACGGAAGCACGTTTAATATATAACTATACAATACATTTTTGATATCTGATTGCTAATAACTAACTTATTCATATTACCTTCTGCCTTTAGGCAATTTTCTGTTTGCCTTTACGTATGCCACTTATGATTATTACTGTATGTCTAGGGACGATCATGATGAGTGAGCAATCATTCGTCGTACAAACGGACATATAAAGTGCTGTTCTATGGCTCAGAATGCTGTACTTATACTCTGTGAAGTATCACATCAGTAGTACGGATTTCTGGTTTTGTGTGGGTGATCGACCGCGGTCGGGTATATTTTGTTAACACGGATGTGTTTGTTAATTAGTGTCCACAGTGGCACGGACTATGACGCCGAATAATGGCGGGAAATCGACTATTGATTCACAGTGTATAGTCGCAGCTGTCAAATGTCTGAGCCATCACAGATTAGCCCTTGTAAGGGTCGTGCACACACATAGGATTGCTCTCTGATAATCGTTTCCCGATATAATTTAATTTGATTTATTTCGTCTAACCTTATATTCGTCATCCTATTATAAGCCACACCCAAACACACATACACTCCCACATATACACCCCCCCCACACACACAGTAACTCTTTAGTAATCTGAGCTACAGCGGTCTCTTTCATAAGATGTAAATAGAGCACAGATTCCTACAGGTTTTCTCTTACTTTGAGTTTCACTGCTTTGGGTACATTTTTAAACTAATTACTTGTAGTTGTCAGTATTTAGATGACAATGACGTCTGGAATTAAAGCCAGTACAATGCATGAGTTCTATGTTTGTTTTACAATAATTATGTAAACTCTGTTAATCAAGGACTTTGAAAAGACTAAGTTTGGAGTTTTTTCGTCCATTTCGTTGTTGCAGTCGTTGCTGTAATAAATGTGTTTACATCTTCTTATTCTTCTAAAACGTTTATGTTTTTAATGTACCTTCACTTGTGAATCAAACTATTTTTCATTTTCACACGTGTTTATGGTCATGATCTACATCGTAATGCCCACCTCTGCTTGCTAGCTGGATGCAGGGTCCACCAGCAGGCCTCGCCCTGTGAATGCTCCTGCAAACCCACGTCGAAGGCCAGCTTGTCTTGCGATGAGGACGTCGACAGGCACGCCAGGTACTGGAGAGGATGATAGAAAAGAATATGAGAGTCCGGTTTATTAAAGCAGTCTTTGGTGATAGTTACCTTACCGTCAAATGTGTGATTAGAAACTGGATTATGAATAGAAGTAACATAACCTCACACCTGTAACGCAGAGGGGTAGGCACAGACTAGGGTCTTGAGTCTAATACTGACATAGTTTTTCAATAGAATGGTACAAGCACGACAATGGTTGTTATTTGCCTCAATTTGGTAGTCTACAAAGCAATAGCAGTACGATGTGATTCCAGGGTTATAACCCGCGCAAGTTAAATACGCATGTTTCGAATAAGATCGAATCGCGCGAGGCGCTGAGTTAGGTAGCACGGGTTGGAATTGCGATTGGTTGATGATGATCTGCTGTGTGGTGTCGGCCTAGAGAATAGCACCAACCCAATTCTTCCCGCGGGTGTCGTAAAAGGCGACTAAGGGACACAAACCGGGGGGTGGGCAGCAGCGCCCCCTGCAGTACAATTCCACCGAACTGCGATCCCCAACCCGCACGCCCAGCGTGGGGATTATAGGCATTACCCCCTATGATAGCACAACGTGGCGCTCTTTAGGGGAGGGCTATGTCCAGCAGTGGACTAGTATAGCGTGACGTCGACGACGATGATGATAGTCCCGACCGATTTCGGTCACAGCGACTACTTCAACTCCCATTTTGGTGGCGTTGGTGCGCTCGCATATGACTCGCATAACCTAAATTTTTTGTAAAGGTTCTGCCACATTTCAGACATGCGACTATCGATAGTGTGTATGAAACGACCATTACCGGACTAACATAACTCTATTGAACAACAATGCATTTTAGATACTCGCCCCCCCGGACTGCCACTTGCCACGATTCTGACATAATTATCACCTTCGCCTCATCAACGTTCACTGGTTATATGTGTAATTAGTTAAATAGAAATAAAATTAAAAATGATTTTTTTGTTACCGATTTAGAGTTTAATTCTGCTCCAGTTCTACCCTTATCTGCAACGGAAACAGGCAGTACCAGGCGAGTTTACTGTAGAACATTAGGCAAAAGCCTTTTTCAAGTGACTATTACTTTAACAACTCTTTATATTACTGTCATCATTTCGCGCAAAACTCGACCCTCTTAAGGTCCACTTAGCTTGAAAAGGATTTCGCGGAAATCCTTCGTCATTACAGTTCCTTTTCCTTTTCTCCGTGCGAAAAATATCATTTGGACGGCACGAGCGAGTACTCAGAGCTCAAGACATTTGTACAAACGACGTAACATTGATCTTTGTACATGCAACATTGACTATGAGCGCTTATGATCCGATGTTTTAATTCGGGATATGGTCTGTATCTGTGCAAAATGTTATTCAAATCCGTTCAACCTATCCTTCTATTATTCACTCGTTTATTTTATTCTATACAAAACTTGTAGAAGTTTATTATTTACTATTTAATATTTTATTTAAACGGCCTCGGTGGCGCAGCGGTCTGGCACGCTGACTGTAAAACTGAAGGTCTTGGGTTCGATCCCCGGCCGGGTCAAATTAGGAAACGAACTTTTCTAGTTTGTCTCGGGTCTTGGATGTTATCTATGTATTTATTGCATTAAATGTATCGTCGACTTAGCACCTATAACACAAGTCATGTAGTTGTACTTAGTATAGGGCTAACGAGATCTGTGTAATATGTCCATGAATATTTATTTATATTTATTATTATTATTTATTTATTATATGTAGGTTTATTTAATTTTAATTACATTTGAGCCATATCATAGTTTTTCTGTGTGCACGTTATTTTTTACCTTATTTTATTACGGAACAATTACTATGTTGTGATATATTTAAGTTCAACCCGAATGGAGCACTGTGTCAAAACATACAATTTAATTTAGTTTGGGGTTCAGAGTTACTTTATACATGTTTTGTTTTGTTCAGCTCAAACAATATTATTGTTTTTATTTTTTACTAGCTGACCCAGCGAACTACGTACCGCCTAACAGGCGATTCTTTTTTTTCTCTCCGTAACAACCATCCTCGTACTTCAAGTAATATTCTAAAAAAAGAATTAGCGAAATCGGTTCAGCTGCTCTCGAGATTTGCGCTTACCAACACATTCAGCGATTCATTTTTATATTATAGATTTTATCCGTTTATGGGTTTATGAGTGAACAGTATGATACAAAAAATCCAGCCAAGTGAGAGTTGGGTTTGCGCACGAAGGATTCCGCACTATTGCGATGGTATCAACCCTTTGTATGTCCCGACTGCTGGAGCAAGAGTCTTTTCCTGCATCGCAGGATATGGCTATTTTACCAAAAGTGTACCTACTGAGATCGGCAGTGAACACGATACGAGTGAGTAACATTCGAGTAGCCATTTTAACTCATTCGGTCCGACGGTACTAAGATCGACAAAAACCGGCTTTAATAAGAGAGTGTTAAGGTCGAAAATAGCAAATCCTCACCATGTCGCTGTTGAGATGTCGCAGTAAAATGGCATTGCCGTAAAGCAGGGTCCTGTGGCCTGATCCCGTTCCTTTGCCCTGTAACAGAGAATATTGGATCGTATATCCTAGGGATAGAGTCTAGATTTCTTTGCTGATATCGTCGGCTATTGTAGCCTAATTCGTATACGACTCTAAGGCTTATGACTTGAATTTCTACATAAAAAGTCGAGCGACAGCTAAAATCTGTATTCTGAACATGGGGTTCAGGGCTAGATTGAAAATAAATGTCTAATGACTCTGTCGAGTTATCTTATCTTATTTTTATGCGACCTATGTCTAAGCCTCCGAATATGTTGAGTCTACTCTTGCGATTCGCATGGGCGAGAATCTGCTGCCAGCTTTTTCTTATAATTTCCTTCGTAGTGTGAAAAATACCTAATACTTGTGATAGGGCACTTATTTTTTTTTTGTTACGTGAGATAGGTGGTGTTCTTGTTTATTATACAGGGTGTTGATTTACAAATTTTAAACCGGTCGAAGGGTGATTCTAATCAGTGTACTGAACAACTTTTATTTTACAAGATTTGTTAATTCGCGAAAAAAATATAATATTCAATACTTTCGCACAGCTAATAAGTGGAACACCTTGCCGTCATCAAAAAATGTTTTACGTACACTTTGTGCCAAAAGGGCTACTATAACATAAACGATTATTTATATGACGATAATATCTGGAATTAAAGCCTGTACAATGTACGAGTTCTATGTTTCGTAATAATTATGTAAACTCTGTTGATTAAGGACTTTGAAAAGACTAAGTTTGGGTTTTTTTTTAGTGAAGCTAATTAAATACTTAAATGTAGTGGTGTCTCTTTGAATTTCTCAGCAAGAGCGTGAAAGAACATAACTTATGTATTATTAATATTATTTACGTAGTGAAATTCCCAAATCAGGAACTGGCCCGTAGAATTGCAAAATATAAGTATGATGAGTAGCATTCCCTTAAATCGGTTACAAATGTAAAAAGCTAAAAAAAATAAAGTAAAAATTATATCTCGTTTAAAAACCTATTTAGAGGCTAAAAATTTCACCCATGCCGGGATTCGAACCCGCAACCTCTGGCTATCTACGGGTTCGAATCCCGGCATGGGTGAAATTTTTAGCCTCTAAAAAGGTTTTTAAATTTGTTCCTTAGCACGGGTTAGTGCATTAAAAATAAAAATAGTGTAATTATATCTCGTACAATAGACAACGTATTTTATTTGCATTAATAACATTTAGTAATTAAGTTGGGAATAGCTAAGATCGTTATCGTTATCAACCCTTGAATGTTCCCACTGCTGGGGCATGGTTCTCTTCCTGCATCGCAGGAAGGTTAGACCATACTCCACCACGGAGGCCAAGTCCGGGTTGGTAACTAAGATAAAGTAAATAAAAAAAACAAGGTAATTTAAAAATATTTCCCAGTTGATCATAAGTACAATATAGACGGTAGGATTGTGCTTGCAAGAGATAAATATATTTTCACACCTCCTGCTCGACAATGCCTTATTACGTACCGTCAAATATCATCGTAAAGCATAGCCTTGTCTCTCGAGGGCAATAATAATGAAGAATTTCCCTAGGGAATAAAGTGATTTGAATTTAGAATGTCAAAATTCGCATGAAAACTATGAAGAAGCCCCGCATTGCAATTCGAAATTCGAATTGTTGTTCGAAACTCACCCCTTTTTTCTTTTTTTTCTGAACTACTGTGTCGTGTGACCGCGCGAAACACCAATAAAAAAAAGAAAAACTTTATTGTCTCCCAGATGGTGTGAAAAGTAGAGTATTCACCTCTGGAATAAAACATGTCTTAGTCTCGGGCGGTATGAACCCCTGGCTTCACTCAGGACTCTACATAACTCGCTCGCTTCGCTCAGGAGTTAAAATTTAACTCCCTCGCTGCGCTCGGGAGTTAACTCGGAGTCCTTCGCTCCGCTCAGGGTTCAATATACCGCCCATGACGTAATACATGGTTTTATTCCCTTAATGCATAATCTACTATTAACTTTTTTTAGTACTTACCTGTTTCAATACCAAAATACCAGAGTGACCGGAAACGTATATTTAGAGCGAATTTCATAAAAACGTTTCGTGCCAGAACGAAATTGGCAAGCAGTGGCGGTTCACTTCAGCCTTTTGATAAATTGAAGTACCTCTTTTATGAATCTTATAAAATGAATCGTCGGAATGAAAATTGAGAGATGAATTTTGAGGCTGAAGCGAGAACTTGGCGTTTAGAAAGATTCCCGCCATTGATCACATGTTGTAGTAAAAGTTGAACTTTTATCATTCGTTGTAGTATCAGACAATGTCATGCATGCTTTGTATTAGTGTACAATGTAAGTGAAGGAAACGAAAATAAATTAATTAAAAGAATTACACATAACAATTTATAAATTTCAAATCAAATATCTACAAGAATAGGTCAGATTTCAAGCTTTGCAGCCATATCAATTTGGAAACAATGCGTATTTTTACTGCCGATCGGAAAAGATTGAATTCGAATCAACAAAGGTCCACATGCAATTTTTACCAAAAAGTGCTAGTTTTTTCGGATACTCACTAAGTTTTCTTTGCCCTGGAAAATTTAAAACACGAAAGCGATACGTGAAAGGGTACAAAAAATATTAATCACAAAAAGAGAAAAAAAAACAGATATTTGTTAAAAACATCGGTTTTTAAACTATGCCTGTAACACAAACAAAGATTTGTAACTCAAAATCCTTTTTAAGGACAACAGAAAAAAACAAGAGACGGAAACCGATTAAATACTCAACAGATAACAAATTAATAACATTTTAAGTAAATAAAAATATTTTAGTCTCAACAATACTGAAAATTACAAGGAAAATAAATAATAGAAAAATATTATGTACGTTGTTAGGCATCTTAAAAACTGTACAAGTAATAGAGAGCTTTAACGTCATGTACATAGGGGTGGATTTACAGTGAGGACCATGGAGGTAGGAACGGTACTCACGGTTTCTGAGCCCGCGGCCGTGACCAACTCCTGCAAGGCTCGCACTGACAAAGCCTGAAAAGTAAAAGGTTTACTGTAGCGATCGATATTGAACCTTTTGGCCTAGGCAGTAGGTAGGTATTTGATGAAGTCTTGAGTTAAACTGTAAAAGAAACAATTCTGAACAGTGGAAACCATTTTTTTTTCGTTTAACGCTAGGTACAAGCCCTTTTAAGCCTTGCTTCAATCTTCTTTAATTATTCACTATATTTTTTATCAGTGCTTGTGATAATATAATGAGTTTAAAAGTACAGTATATTAGATCGCAATTCTTGTAAATTATTAGGCACTTCATTGTCTTTGTTCATACCGAAGCCATGTCATTCTATTGTTGCTATATTGGAAAATTTCTAAAACTGTATTGTTTTTTATGTAGCTTCGATTATGTCCCACTATTGGGCAAAAGCCTCCCTTTTGGCTCCCCACTCCTCCCTGTCCATAGCCATCTCATGCCAACCCAGTAAAAGTAGTTGTTAGAGAAGGCCTGTGACCTCATGACCTCCAGTACGACCAAGGAAGTAAAAATAACTTGATGATATCAAGAAGTATTAAAATGTGTGTGATATCAATCCTTTGTATGTCCCCATTTGCTGTCGCACGGGTTTCTTCCTGCACCGCAGGAAGGTTAGGCAACATGGACTTGGTCTCCGTAGTGCATATTCCACCACGGGGGCCAAGTCCGGGTTGGTGAACGACCGTAAGACAGTGGTGGGGGTTACTGTCAAAGTCATCAAGCCGCCCATAAGGCCGCTGACATGGCTTAACGACTGCCATTAGGTACATGACAGTCGGCACGAACGGCTTAGCGTGCCTTGCGAAGCACGGAAGCGCTCGGAAAAAATGCCACTAGCGGTAGTCACGGGATGGACCCATACAGCACTTGACCGAGACTGTTGTTCTCGGCTTAACCCAAGTGATTGATTACAATAACTCGGTTCCACTAAGCCACGAGCGCTTCATTCAAAGATAATCTACCAAAAATACACAACTTATTTTATACCGTCACGCGAAACACTTTAATTGCGCGATGCAGGAATCCGTAGTATGCAGCCTGCCTCGAATATTTTTGTAAAGTAAATGATCTCATCTTGCCTGCTCAATGACGAAGACGCACTGGCTGAGGTCCGGCGGTATGTTCTTGTCGGCGATGTTCTCGAGGAAGCAATGCCGGTTGCCGAAGCCTTCGGCAGCCAGGCACACGCGCTCGCCGGTCGCCGTACACGAGAGGCAGACCATGTCCTCCTGCGGAGCGGAATGGTGACGGTTAGGTAAGATGACACATCATTCATTGCGATGTAAAACCTAACTGCAAAGTAGGTACTCGGGGCTGCAAGTGATGTAAATTACATAGTTAGAATATTAATTTCACCTCGATGTTTCGACGACGTTAGGCGAACGCTCTTGACATTTAATAAAGTATCTTGAGCCGGATCACAGCACACCCTACACCAAAAATACGGATCGCGTCAGTATTGAAGCGTTTTTATATGAAGCAGACGTGATGGACCCTAGACAGAGCAAAATAAGAGCTTGTGTAGCGATAATTATATCCCAATCAATAAAAAAAAACACGTAAAAAGAAAGCGTTGAATGAAAAAAAAAATGTTTAAAAAAATAAAAGAACCCGACTGCAGTGATAAATCAACTGAAAGGGAAAAAATGAGATAATTTTATTTTCAAATGCTAATGTCGAATCAGAAGAGTTCATGCTGCTTTACTTGAGGGACCAAATAATATAACTTTATAAGCATTATTTGCTCAAACTGTTGCATTTATTATTTTATATAAAATGTTGCAGTCGGGACCCATTACTGTTTGTTTAAAGTCCTCTAATGGGTCCCGACTGCATCATTTTATATAAAATAATAAATGCAACAGTTTGAGCAAATAATGCTTATAAAGTTATATTATTTGGTCCCTCAAGTAAAGCAGCATGAACTTTTCTGATTCGACATTAGCATTTGAAAATAAAATTATCTCATTTTTTCCCTTTCAGTTGATTTATCACTGCAGTCGGGTTCTTTTATTTTTTTAAATATTTTTTTTATTTTTGACCTTTTAGTGACTCAGTAAAACGATAAAATTTAAAGGTCCATCTGTTCTGTTTACATGCTTTAAATCGTTATATTATTTTATTTCCTAAATGAATTTTAGTTTATTGCTTTATTTTCTTTTGTTCGACAATGGACATGTCTCGGCAAATCATAAATATTTTTACTGATATACTTGTTTGATATAGTCATAGGTACCACCTGCCTGCATTAAAAATTTATGTCGTACGATATTTTTTAGCTAGTATAATGAATATGGTCTAATGGTGTTAAACTATCTAGAATATTTGCAAAGGAAACGACAGATTTTTTTCTTTATTATCCTTACATAAATTGTCTGTTTTTTATGTAGCCTAAAAACGCTCCACTGCACCTAGTTATTTAATGTTAACGATTGTAGGTGGGGACTGGAATAGTCACGAATTATCTCTTCGACCTGAACGGCGCTCAGCTTTCGACATCTCCGGAGTCGAATTCTTCGTGCTTGCATTGCTGGGCCCAGTCTTCGGTCTCTCTAATTACTTAGAATAAGGACTTGTAAATGGGAACATAAATGGTCTGAGCCTTCAGCCGCGGCCGGTACAAAGGCGCGACAGGTTTCCTCCTAACAGCAACTTTAAGTAATTGTCGCGGCCTTCGGCCGCGCTAATAGTCTCTCCATTTGGCATCAGCGTAAATAGAGCTCAGCATTTGGAATCGCCGTGGGAGTATTCCTCTAGCCCGCTTCACAGCCTTCGGCCGTGCCGCGACCTGTATTGAGCTCGGCCTTCAACCTCGTCGCGGCAAGTTTCCTCGCACCCGCATGATGGGGCTCGGCCTTCGGCCTGGCGTAGTTATTTAGAGTTGTGGCATGGGCGTGGAGACATACAAAATCTTGGTTTTCTGAATGCCAAAATATTACCGGTATTAAAATGAAACTATAACAAATTCATCTTGAGGTGGCCCCCTAAAGCATTGAAAAATTTTACTGAATATTTAGGTGTACTCGTAGATAAGCAATCTTTGGTCTCACAAGTGAACAGGAAACCTAACACAAAATCATAATCTTATTTTCGGAGGAAACGAGATAAAATTCGTTAATATGAATAGAGCTAGAATTTTTTAAAGTTTCACGGGTCCTACGATACGAGGTCACGGAGGATCCGTCTTCGGTTACCAGTGAGAGCGTTCAAATATTTTTTTATCATTTATTGTTTCTTCTTTGAACCCAGCTTGTCTGACTATGACCGCACAGGGGAAAAGGAGTTACATGCTACACTTTATATATTTTGTTCAGTTAGTTTTGGTCTAAGTGTCAGTAGGAAATTAATATCAGTGTTAAGAAATTAATTATTTTTTCTCAAACATGCTCGGAAATGTTTGTGTTATTACCATGAAATAAAGCCACAAAGTTTCTCTTTTATGGCTCCCGCCTCACTTTACTGGCCTAAGCCAGTAAAGTAAGTATGAAAATCCATTACCGTCCGCTGCTCTAACTTTTTAAATTTACTTACTAAAATTAAACTGACCAAGGAAAAATTACATACAGCCAACCACGTACTTGCAATTTAAGCATACTTGCAAGATAAAAAAAAAACAATCCATGGTATTGGTTTTTGTGCGGTTAAACATGGTGCTCAAATATGTTAGTGTATTTAAAAAATAAAAAAGGCGGCAAACTAAACTATTATTTCTTAATTACCTAGTAATTATTTTAATATTAATATTTCCTCGCATTGTTTGAGAAAAGCATTATACAATCCTCGGCCGGAACAGGGATTGCAGGACTCGTTCTAGACGGCCTCGTCTACGACTCGGCCGTCTATCCCAAACTCGTCCAGCAATCCCTTACTTCTCGGCCTCTGCAGTAATGTATTATTACCCCCTATGAGGTTGATATTTCTTAAATTAATGAGATAAACGAATGGCGTAGAAAGAAATACGTCTAGTGGCTAAAAGTGGTACTGTAGGACAGGGTTTCAGCAGACAAGAAGAGAAACGTTGTTTCAGCACGACAGCACGTACTTAGGGATCTATTTATTGAAGCAATATGAAACTTAATAAGGATTACGGATTAGTAACTGTACTACTCGCACCACAGCGCAAAGCGAGGTATATTACCTACGTCACTAGTCGTGCCAATTATTAGTGGACAGTCAGTATTGGTCGAAGTGATTGGTCGAGTGCTCAATACTATCCAATTTTGTTTAATATTATGACAAATGCCTTTGGACAAAACCATACCGCAATTTAGAACACAAACAGCGCCATCTGTGGTTGGGTAGAGGAACTAATGCTACAGTACTTTAATTACTTAGAAGTGAATATTATTTGTGTTGCGTTTGTTCTCTATTAATGCTGATTTTATGTTAATCAACGACACCCGCAAAATTCTCTTTTAAATACTTTGCACGTGTTAGGCGTAGTTAAACAAAATTATATTTTTTAATTAAATGAATGATCTAGAAGGATCAAACCACTTTATAGGAATTATTTCTTTCCGCATCTGTACCGATTCTATAAATGGTTTGTTTACATGTAGACCAAAGCCAAAATTATGTATACACATGTATTAGAATAAATAAAATATAACAGCGCCATCAAGTGACTAAAAGTGGTACTTTAATTGCTTAGAAGTAAATGTTATTTTTTGTTCCGTTGGTTCTCTATTAATGATGATTTTATGTAACCTACGTCATCCGCAAAATTCTGTTTTAAATATTTCACACCTGTTAGGGGTAGTTCAATAAAATTAGTATTCGAATTCAATAAACTAAATATAACAGCGCCATCTAGTGGCTCCTAGCTGTACTTTAACGAATCTTCTTAACGAATTTTATTTTTCGTCACAGTTCTGATCGCATAATTATGATTTTATATAGCCTATGACACCCGCGCAAGGATGCCGAATCGAATGACACCTTGTTTAACAAAATCTGACCATTGGTTAAGGAGTTATGAGGGAACATAGAATCGGACATACTTACATACATACATACATACATACATACATACATACATACATACATACATACATACGCACTAAACACATTACCCTCCTTTTGGGCTTCGCTGCAGTCGGGTAAAAATTGGCTACACTATTTTTATTTTTAATGCACTAACCCGTGCTAAGGAACAAATTTAAAAACCTATTTAGAGGCTAAAAATTTCACCCATGCCGGGATTCGAAAAAATTGGCTACAAAAGAGAGCAATGTTTACACATTTGAATTTATTGGACGAAATTTGCCTTCACAATGAAATGGACAGGATGGATGAACTTATGGAAGGGATTCTAAGTTTAGTTTAAGCTCTTTTAAGACAATCTTGTCGCCTCTCAATGATTCAGAAGCAGAAGCGGTGTCGTAGACGTCCTCCATTGCTGCCGTCTCACTGCGTACTGACGCGATAAATATTGACGCGCAACACTACACGCAAGATAAATATCACGATCTTTATTGGACAAAATTTGCCTTCACAATGAAATGGACAGGATGGATGAACTTATGGAAGGGATTCTAAGTTTAGTTTAAGCTCTTTTAAGACAATCTTGTCGCCTCTCAATGATTCAGAAGCAGCAGCGGTGTCATAGACGTCCTCCATTGCTGCCGTCTCGCTGCGTACTGACGCGATAAATATTAACGCACAACACTACACGCAAGATAAATATCACGATCCAGGATCTTGGATCAGATCACAAGTATTTCCTGAAATCCAGCGATAATTATTGTGATCCCTCAATACACTACCCTACACGTCAATAAATATCGTGATCCAACAGTTTATATTGACGGATCACGATATCTTGCGTGTAGCATTCGCCTTACAGTCATCGTGGTCACGAGAAGACTGATGGCTGTAACGTCGTCGAAACGTCGAGATAAAACAGCAATAAATTACAACGCGATTAAGCCTCCAACATATTCTAACTATGAGTGATCAATTCGCGAAAGTTTAAAATATGATGCAAATTACTTCAGCCAGATGTTCAAAAACGAAACAAAGAAAAGAAGAAAAACGAAAGTTCACGGCGTGTCACTGCTGCTATAAATTATTATTATCAATACTTTTGTTACACTTAAAACAAGTGTACAATATGAAGGAGAATGCCTTAAGCATTTTCTATATAGACTGGTTTGACCGAAGGCGGTTCGTCTTACATATCGAGCGAACGTCTGTTCGGAGTCGGGGCGAGTGGCCAACCTGGCCTCTGCCGGTTCGAGTCCCGGCATGGGTGGAATTTTTAGTCTCTAAATTTGTTTTTAAATTGTCCTTAGCATGGGTTAGTGCATTAAAAAAAAGAATATATAATACAATATTGAAGAAAAATCTTTTATTGTAAAAATCATTGTCTTAAGGCCGGTTTCTGAATTGAGAATTTCACTAAGTAAATACTCAAGTAACGTTCTGTCGCGCTCTTTGCTGAGGAAGGAAGAGACAGCACTACTTACAGTTAACTATTTACCTAAGTACCTAGCTAAATTCTCAATTCGGAATTTGACCCATAACCTCTAAGGTCCTCCTTCCTTCATGGGGCGTTGTTTACGTTTCTAGTTTCTATAATAAAATCCCTGAAGATATATGAAGCCTGCCTGAAACGCGGTTCAAAAAATGTGTTATTGTGCCAAAAAGGCTACTATAACATGAAGGATTATTTAGATCACAATGATGTTTAGAATTAAAGCCAGTACAATGCGTGAGTTCTAGGTTTCAAAATAATAAATATATGTAAACTCCGCTAATTATTGACTTCGAAAAGACTAAGTTTGGAGTATTTTTGTACATTTTTTATCCATAATGATCTAGATATTGAAATGGACACCTAGTTTCAATTGTAACATCCATTAAGTCGCAGTTTCTGCATTTCCAGAAGGAAAGTTAAGAAGACGAAGGTGAAATTTTTACGTAAAAAATGTCCAAATTATATTATGAATCGCTGATCTCTGAGCAAACGGTGGTAATTTATTTTAATCCGATGTAAACAAAGTCAAAGCGAATTTATTAGGCCTATAAATAAAACCCGCTCACTCAAAAAGAATTTCCAGTTGAAGGTGAAATAATTAAAAGGTATTCAGGCTTAACTCAATACAAAGGTGCATTCAGAACTGCCTGCTCAGTCCATGGGGATACCTTTTGCGCCGTCTCAGTAGGGTTGGTACAAATTACTTTTTATTTAAATAATATTAATAATAAATATCATATTACACAGATCTCGTTAGCTCTATACTAAGTACAACTAAATGATTGTAATTGTATTATAGGTGCTAACTCGATAGCACCTATATATTTAGGACGATAAATTTAATATAATAAATACATAGATACTCGTAACATCCAAGACCCGAGACAAACTAGAAAATTTCGTTTCCTAGTTTGACCCGGCCGGGGATCGAACCCGAGACCTTCGGTTTTACAGTCAGCGTGCCAAACCGCTGCGCACCGAGGCCGTCGACTACCATTTATTGACTACTAAGTGGTACTTGGTAAAGGCTACTGTGTGGTGTCGGCCTAGAGCATAGCACCAACCCAAATTCTTCCCGCGGGTGTCGTACAAGGCGACTAAGGGACACAAACCGGGGGGTGGGCAGCAGCGCCCCCTGCAGTACAATTCCACCGAACTGCGATCCCCAACCCGCATGCTCAGCGTGGGGATTATGGGCATCACCTCCTATGATAGCACAACGTGGCGCTTTTTAGGGGAGGGCTATGTCCAGCAGTAGACTAGTAGCCTGACGACGACGTGGTAAAGCGGTAAGACTTAACTAACAACTTTAAAATCGTGACTATAGGCCAATCGACTGCCTCGTTCGTCTAGCCGTTAAGGCGCTTGGGTACCAAGAGAGGTCGTGGATTCGATTCCCACTGGGGGCTGCCGTATATTTGTACAAGTGGCCTCAGTCTGGGTGTATTTTCATGTTTGTGAGGTCCTTGCTTAGTTACCATAATACCTGTATTATCTGGTAGTTTTAGAATTCCCTAGTAACCTAGTTTAGGACCAGGTCAAGTGATTGTGCTGTGTGGAAGTTATTATTAGTATTATTGTATGTTTTCGCTTACATATAGATACATAGAGAACAATTTATTGTACATAATAAAAAAGGATTTCAGACTGATATTTCTGGATACCACAGATAAACACAAACTATTGTTTCTGTTTATCTGTGGTATACCGTAATTTGGGGTTGAAACTCACAACAAAATTTCTTTAAATAGAGAGGAGACAAAAGCCCGTGCCCCAGCAGTGGGGACATACAAGGGTTGATATCGATCGATCGATACTACAGTTTGAGTAACTTCATCCATCTAATGCAAGTAGGTATTACTGAAGGTGGAATAATTAAGCTGCATTCAAGCCTAACTCAATACAAAGGCGTATTCAGAACCGCCTATTCACTCCATGGGGAATTCCTTCTGCGCTAACCCAGTAGGGTTGGCACAATTATTTTGGTAATAAATTGGATGTACAAGTATTTTTTTTGTAGCAGCGTAATAACGTCCCACTAAAGGCACAGGCCTTCTCTCAGGGAGAGAGTATGGGCTAAATTACCACGTGCGCCCACCCCAGACTGGCAATTTCAAACGCAAATTACTTTGCTAAATTCCGCCAAATATCCCATAAGCGCCATGCGGTTAGTTAATGTAGGTACCGCCCTCCCTCCCACTTTGTCAAGCAGAAGCAAGACATGAAAACAACACCACCGACACCAATACTTGTGTGAGAAAATACGCGACGCGTATCGCCTCTAACACGAGGCATCCTCAGACTCACAAACATAACATTAAAGGCCTGCGCAGACGAGGGACTGTCGGGTACCTTTTTGTCCGTCGATATAGATGTCGTATATAAATTGTATTGAGTAACGCACACGAAGGACTAAAAGTACCCCTGACAAAAAGTCCCTCAAGTTACCGAGCACATCAAGAGACCGGAGTGGACAAAAGTGCGGTGTTTTCTTAACGCCTTTTCTTTTTCAACTTCATGTAAATTACAACACAACGTGATCTCAGATTATTTGCTTCCATAGCGTATTTCCATCACTCAATTTCCGGGGAACAAATGACCGCACACCGTAGGCGTTGAGTCCATGACAAGTACTCGGAGGATATTTTTTACAGACGAGGGACTTTTGTCCCCAAGTCTCTCGTCTGCGCAGGCCTTAACTAACACGGTACTTGTGGGATTTTTGGCGGAACTCAGCAAAGTATTTTTCACTTTTTATTGCTATTATGGATTACCGCAAAATAACGCCTGATTCCATAAAATATGTGAACACCTCAGACACTTAGCTTTCCTCACAATGTTTTGCTTCACTTTAGGGAGTGGTAACGCTCGTTGCTTTATGCACGCTCTTGTTTAACTACTCTTATCATCGTCGCTGCCTGTACGTAATACAGAGAGTATTGTACAGGTTTGAAATTTCACGTATGCCGGCAAGTCGCCTATTAGCTCAGTTAGCAAAGCGCTGGCACGGATAGCCAGAGGTCGCGGGTTCGAATCCCGGCTTGGGTGAAATTTTCAGCCTCTAAATAGGTTTTAAAAAATTGTCCTTAGCACGGGTTAGTGCATTAAAAAAAGAATATAAGTACTATTATCATTTGTGCAAAAAAGTATTTAGATAAAAATAATCAACATGATCTCTTGTTGATTTGCAACAAAAAGACGCCATTTTTTGCTGTCCTATGCTACGAGTATATCGACGGCCTCATTGGCTCTGCGGTTTGGCACGCTGACTGTAAAACCGAACCTTCGGTTTGTTCGGTGCACAAATGATAATAGTATATTCTTTTTTTTAATGCACTAATCCGTGCTAAGGACAATTTAACAACCTAACTGCAAAGTAGGTACTCGGGGTTGTAAGTGAAGCAATTTACTTCAACCAAATGTCGCTGCCTGTACCTACGTAATACAGAGAATATGTACGTTCGAAATTTCACTGATTCGCCCATTTGCTAAGTTGGAAAGAGCGCTGGCACGGATAGCCAGAGGTCGCGGGTTCGAATCCCGGCATGGGTGGAATTTTTAGTCTCTAAATAGGTTTTTAATAATGTTCATAAATATTTATTTTTATTATATGCCAAATCGCCAATGCAAAAACGACGGATAGAAAAAATGGTATACCTACCTAATGGCCATTTATACAATGTAAGTAATGGACTTTCCGACCCAATCCAATCATTTGGTACCTCAATGCTGCTAAAGTTACGTACATGTGTGAATTTATAGTAGCAATAGCTCTTGTTAACCGTAAAGGAAAACAACCCGCGGTGGGCACGCGTGGTGATTAAGCCCATACTCCCTCCCTGAGAGAAGCCCTGTGCTCTGGAGTGGGGCGTATATATGCTAGATAAAAGAAAACACGGTGCTCTTGAAGTCATATAAATGTTTAATTATTATTATGGAAAGTATGTGTAGTATTACTTTGAATGACAGGATACGCAATAGTCTGATTAGAGAACGTTGTGGACTGAAAGAGGATGTAGTGAATAGAATTGAGGAATTTTGCGTTGCTTGGTTTGGACATGTGGAGAGGATGAAGGAAGAAAGATTGACGAAACAAATATATATATTGCGAATGTCAGTGGAAGGGCTGGTAAGGGACGTCCCAAACGGACATACATCGACCAAATAGGGGATGTATTAGCAAATGGAAAGATAAAAAGTACCCGGAACCGGCGTGGGTGCGTGCAACGACTTATGAACGTTGATGAAGCGAAGGTGATCTGTCAGGATCGTAGTAAGTGGCAGTCCCTGGTCTCTGCCTACCCCTCTGGGATACAGGCGTGAGGTTATGTATGTATGTATATGTATGTATGTAATATGGAAAGAATCTGTTTTGTATCGCTCGTGTGGCAACCCTAGACGGATCTAGAGTCCAATTACCGGGCAACATTCACGCGGGGCGTCGGGTAGTAATTTTTCATGGAAACTGTCAGTTTGCGCTGCAAAACGGTATAATATACGGGTTCGAGAAAAAGAATTTACTAACACTTCAACTTGTAGGTACCTATATACGAAAATTATTATTATTATAAGAGTACTTTATGGCACACGAGATGTTAAACAGGGCATTACATAACGTCATTCATATTGAAAAATGTCATTATGTAAAAAACAAGATTTTCGTTTTTCTATCTTCTTCTTCAGGCTTTATTTTGTAGTCCACTGCTGGACATAGCCCTCCCCTAATGAGCGCCATAGCGCCCTCTCTTTAGCTTGCCGCATCCAGCATCTGCCGGCAGTTTTTCGCAGATCGTCATCCCACCTGGTCGGTGGGCGTCCTATACTACGTTTGCCGAGTCGCGGTCTCCACTCAAGAACACGTTTACACCAACGGTTGTCGGTTCTTCGGGAGATATGGCCAGCCCACTGCCACTTCAGCTAGCTAATTCTCTGAGCTACGTCGATAACTTTGGTTCTCTGTCGAATGCATTCGTAATTTTTTTCATCTAATTGAAGGAAAACGTAATTCTGAATGTACTTAAATGCACTTGAATTGCAGGTACTTGCACTTGCAAGACATTATAATTTCAGCCTGAGTAGATAGGGATGATGATGTCTTGTTATGTTTGTAAATAAAAAAATATTAAATGTCAAAAAAAAAAATGTTTTTTGACATGGGACATTTTGCAATCTCACAAACCATTAAAGGCAAACATTTTGCCGAAATTCAACCTGTCATCCCGTTGAAGCCATGGTTTTTTAGGTTTCGTGATTTGGACAAACGCGTGACCTCAACCATTTGTCGTTTACGCTTAGGGCATGCCTGCACACCGGTCCACCTGGCTAAAATCCGAGTGAGAGACAACTCCCTTTGTGAGTGCGGTTTGGACGACGGCTCCGCAGAACACCTGCTTTTCAGTTGTCCCAATCTCCGGTTTTCTCTTATGGATGTCCTGCCTGATAACATTATCCGACCTACTAATCTTAAACTTATCCTCTCCCAGGCAAATACCCCTCTTGTTTATATTATAGGTAAATTTCTTTCAGACAATGATATCAAACTTTAGTTTTTTCAAAATTTTACAAAATAATAAGGGAAAAAAAAGAAAAGACTTGTTCGCTTGTGATTGGCTATAGTCTTGTCTAACACGTGATATTGGCGAAGTTGTACTGGACAATCAGTGCACTGAGTCCATAAAACCGAATTGATTGATTGACATTTTTCAATATGAACGACGATAAGAAATAAAATCTACAAAGGCGAGCTTATGCCTGTAAGAGATACGCTTACAGCGAACGTTGGAGAGTCGGAGCAGCAGTAAATAACGGGTCTATACCTATACGTTTACAAATTAAACTACATAAACTGCAGAAAGCCTTAACAATAATCTAAGCAGAAATAATCTCCATCTCCAAAATAAACAATAAATATATAGCTCAAACGCATCTCCAAAATAAATAATAAATATATAGCTCAATCCGGACTTGGCCCCGTGGTGGAGTAGGCCTATGACTTCTTAGGGAAGAGACCCGTGCGTGCCCCTCGGTCGGGACATCATCATCATCATCATTTATTGCAACCACAAGTTCACAAGGTGTTGATATTCTTAAAAGTACCATTATGGACCCTGTAGGGCATAGCAAGATTTTTCATAATATTTACAGTTCATTTACACATCTATATAGCTTTTCTACTGGGTTGATGACGATGATAGCTCAAAGTTATGATACGTTCCAGGCATAAACTTGCATGTGGTGGATAAAACCATAACTGTAAACCTACATATATTGTACTAGCTTTATTACATATATCTACATATATTGTACTAGCTTTTGCCCGCGACTCCGCCCGCGTGGATTGCGACCCCGTTCACTGCCTTAAGGGTTAAATTTAGAAAAAACACGAATCACGTGTTCAATCATTTGTGTTGAAGAGTATTTATTTTTAAGTTTTAAGAAAATTATACAACATTCTTTATACCCATACAAATTTGGCAACCCTTTTCACCCCCTTAGGGGTTAAATAAAAAAGAAACCGGCCTTATTCCTTGCCTACATCATATATAGACCCTGTGTGTAAAATTAATCAGCTTTCTAGGACCAACGGCTTGGGCTGGGCGTTGATCAGTGAGCCAGTCAGTCAAGACTTCAAATTTAATTCCGCCCATAAACAGAGCCCACTGCTGGGCGAAGGCCTCTTCCTATTCCCGCCAACTCATCCGGTCCTTTGCTAGTCTCGTCCAATGTTTCCCAGCCGCTTTCACAATGTCGTCGGCCCAAAAGGGGTTCGATCTTGCCTGCGTTGGAGAGTGGACGTGTGTCGATCTTTATTCTAAATTCCTGTTTGAATAATCGTGATTGGTGTATTGGTTCAATTTCAATTTCTTGTCGCACTCGTGGCCGGCTTATGGCCTGACTCCTCCTGCTGGGCGGTTCTAGAGTGAGACATACTTTTTTTCCCAAGTGGTGCGTCAAATCTGCGAGCGCTTGGATTTGAACCCCGCGCGGCATTGGCGGCGCGTGAGCTAGTCCTTCAAACCGTCGCGCCACCGAAGTGTTGCCTTTGAGCGACGAATTCTGACACTGCATTGCGCTGTGACGCGGATCAACGGTACGTGCGGGCTTCCCCAACTTCTTGGAATCCGGCTCGCAGACTACGAGTGCTACGTGCGCTACGAGAGCTACGAATTAGTGCTACGCGCGTTATAACTGCCTATTATATCGGAATCACACTCAAGCGCAAAGAAATATCAATGGCCAGTAAGTGCGCGGCCTGCTGCGTCGATATCCAGGATTCACACCAGTACTACCAATGCACTAAATGTACAAATCGCTTGCATGTGGGCTGCATTTATGACTCATTGGTTGTGGAGTCTTCAGACCGGAATCGTCTCTTATGCGTTTGCTCTGAGTGCAAATGTAAACAGCGGAAGAGCAATAATGCAAACACGCCATTGCGCCCATCATCATTACCGGTGTCCGACGACTTTGCAAATGTGACTATCAGGAGGGACAGAAACACACTTATGCTGGATTCTTCTATAGAGGTGGGAGAATCATATGATTTAACATTACTTTTAAATGAAATCAAACACCTGAGAAATGCAGTTAGTGACCTCACAGCACAAAACGCTGAATTAGTTCTACTAAGAAAAGAGGTGCACGATCTTAAATTACAGCTCAGCTCCTTCTCGGCATTAGCAACAAACAATAAGGAAGAAGAATTAAAAATAGATTTGGAGGCTCGAGATACTGAGATTCAAGCTCTTAAAACCACCGTCGCTGACTTGCAACATGACATCGCTTTAAAAGACCAACAGGGCTTAAAAAATGTGATAGAAATAGCGGGTGTACAAGAACTACTAAATGAAAACTTGTATCATCTAATGTTGCTAATCTCCCAAAAGATCGGGGTGACCCTGGAAGAAGCTGATATAGATGAAGTGTATCGAGCTGGGCCCAGCAAATCAGTTTCGTCTGAATTGTCATCAAACAACAAAAATATGTCGCGTCCCATTGTAATGAAACTACTGCGTCGAAACAAGCGAGATGAATTGCTGAAGGCTGCAAAAGTCAGACGTAATATCACATCAGATAATATCGTAACCGGCGAATCAAAAAAAATTTACGTTTAGAATTTAAATTAAAATTTAAAATTTAATTTACAAAAAAAATTTACTACGGAAAGGCTTACTAAAGCGAACCGAGCTTTATTTCGAGAAGCCAGATTTCGGTCAGCGAAGTATGACTATCGTTTTTGCTGGGTCAGAAACGGCTGCATTTACGTCCGCAAGGCTGAAAAACAACCGGCGATTCCTATCACAACTAATAACGATCTGGACAAATACGTCGGCCCGGTTCAAGTGGACCACTCGGCACCTGACAGTTCGGCTCCGATTAAAACTTAGTGTAGACTGTGGTGTATTAAACTCGTTATTAATGGCAACCAACAAATTGAAAAATACTAATGTTAATTTTGTGGTGGATCTGCAGAAGTGTGTCTATATAATATTTATTAATCATATAACGCTCCCTTTAAAGTTTCTTTCTTTACCGTTTTGGATATCTATGGTATCAATCTTCGTACAAATGTTAACACCGATAAGGTTTTCTTTATTAATCGAAAATGTTCATCACCACTCAAATACGAGCACACACACATCATGTGACCATGCATCTATAGAACTTATTTACAATATCTATGATTAGGTCAAAAAATAATTTACGTTTGAGTCTACTCAATGTGCGCTCTCTCAACACTGGTAAAGATGAACTACATGCTACTATTATTAGGCATAAGCTGGATATTCTTGCATTAAATGAAACATGGATTAAAAATGGAGAGGAAATGATTGCCCCAAAGATCCCCGGTTACTCGCTCAAACACACAGGAAGGCCATGCAGACGGGGAGGAGGAGTGGGCTTTTATGTGCGCCGTGGTTTTCGCATAAAGGTAATACAACATCCTGAGTCCACACTCGAACAGATGTGGATGATTCTCACCTTAGGAATCATGCGTATAGCAGTCGGAACAGCATATAGACCTGCAAGTATCTCTGTGAATACGGCTATTGATGCTATAAGCGACTCTCTTACAACTGTGGGAGACTGCCAACATGTCTGCCTGATGACGGACTTCAATGTTGATTTCTTAGAACAAAATACCTGCTGGGTGCGTAGTCTTAATAACCTTTTCTATCAATATAACTTGACGCAATTGGTACAAGAGGCTACTCGAATTACCGAGACTACAAATACCCTACTAGATTTGGTAATAACCGACGCGTCCGACAAAATTAAAAAAGTTAGTGTGCATCATAATAGTTCTCTTAGCGACCATGCCAAAGACAAATGCATCGGGGCATGACAACATTACCATAAAAATGATTCTTTTAACATTACCTTTTACGCTCCCAATTATTACCACCATTATAAACGAATCTATAAAGCAAAGGTCATTCCCAGATTGCTGGAAACTAGCTATTGTTAGACCGATTCCCAAAAATAATAATATACAGCAACATAAGGATCTACGTCCCATAAGCTTACTACCAACATTATCAAAAATACTAGAGAAGGTTATAAAAATCCAAATGTCGACGTATATAACGAACGAAAAAATATTACCAAATTCGCAATCCGGTTTCCGCAGTGGACACGGTACGGAAACTGCATTATTAGAGGTGACGGATGACTTGCTCTCAGCATCTGATTTGTCTTTGTGTAATGCTTTAGTGCTTTTGGACTTCTCCAGGGCATTCGATTGTATCAATATACAATTAATGATTGCAAAAATGGGATATTATGGATTCTCTGACGGTGCTTGCAAGTGGTTCTTATCATATCTGAGTGGTCGGAAGCAGATGGTGGTAACAGAGGATGAAAAAGGAAACCGAATCTTTTCTGATCAGAGACTAATGTGCAGAGGCACCCCACAGGGATCCATAATTAGCCCAATTTTATTCGTTCTGTACACAGCGGACCTACCCAATATTCTCGAATATTGCAAATGTCACCTTTACGCAGACGATACCCAAATTTATCTTCCTTTCTCGGCTGCTGAAACTGCTCTAGCAATGGATAACATAAACATAGATCTGAAAGCAATTTTTAACTGGGCAGAACAAAATTGTTTGGTGTTAAATCCGCTAAAGTCGAAACTTCTTTTAGTAGGCTCGAAACAACAACGCCTGAAAGTGCTTCGTCAAAATCCAAAGCTTGTTATTAACGGTTTAGAAATACCAAGAACAGAACAAGCTAGAAATCTCGGATTAGTATTTGATGAAGATTTGAAATTTGAAACGCATATAAATGAAAAAATTAGAACTGCTTTATATAAAATAAAAGTATTGTATGGCTTAAGAAAGTATCTGACCGAAAACATAAGAGAAATGCTTGTCAAACTGCTGATATTGTCGCCTTTTAATTACTGTAGTGCGGTATATGGACCCCGTCTTTGGATTAAAACTGAAAAAGCGGTGCAAAGAGTGCAAAACGCTTGTGCTAGATTTTGTTACCATATTTCCAGAAGAGAACATGTGACACCTTACTTAAATGAGCATGGCACTCTAACTATGAAAAATAGACGTGAACTTCACCTGGCTTGCCTCATACACAAATTAATTTGGAATAAATCCCCGGCATATCTGTATGAAAAACTAAGTTGGTTTAAAGATGGGTCTAATTATAATACCCGTGCGAGAGAATCAGATCTTCTAAGGATCCCAAAACATAGATCCGCAGGTTTCAGGGGGAGTTTCAAGTACAGGACAGCAAAAATTTGGAATACCATTCCACCTCCTCTAAGGCTAAAAATGTCCGGAAAAACCTTTAAATTACATTATCGAAAGGTACTTTTGGAAAAACAGAAGGCTCTGTACTTGTAAGGCTTACCCTGGATACTGGGTAGGAACATAATGCAGGATATATATACACACACACGCTCACACATAAACACACACATTTGCCCGCTAACTCTACAAACATCACACACATACACAGATACACAGACACATAAACACACACATTTGCCCGCTCACTCTACCAACAGGAACGCGAACACTCACTAACGGCAGATAACCAATTTGTTACTCCAATCGATACAATATATCCATTTGTATTATATTATAGATATATAGTATTTAAAAGTATAATTATAATTTTACAAGTTATTTTTGCAAGTAGGTATTATTTATGATTTGTAATGTATAATAATATAAAACGTTTAATATGTATGTAGTTATTATTAAATATAATACTATAATTAGTAATAAGTAGTGTATATTGTAAAATTATATTATTGGTACTATTTGTATTGTAAGTTTGTCAGCCTTTACCTACATTTAAGTTTAGTTTTAGTTTTTACGGGTCGTTGCTGAAAATCAGCGCTGCCAAGATCACTGCGTGGACTTGGTTGCAATATGCTGAGCCTCGACCCTTTGTCTTAATATGTCAATAAATGCATTCTATTCTATTCATTCTATTCTAAAAGGCTGGGGTCTGCTCACCGACCGTCGACCCGTTCTGGGCCAGCACTCAGTAGCTACCTTGGTCCACTGGTCGCCTTCACTGGTAATCTCTTTTTTATACTATTTTTATTTTAATGCACTAACCCGTGCTAAGGAACAAATTTAAAAATCTATTTAGAGGCTAAAAATTTTCATCCATGCCGGGATTCGAACCCGCAACCTCTGGCTATCCGTGCCAGCGCTCTACCAATTAAGCCAATGGGCGACTCACGGCATCAGTGAAATTTTGAACCTCTTTACACTATTCTCTGTATTACGTACAGGCAGCAACATCTGACTTAAGCAAATTGCATTACTTACAGCCCCGACTACCTACTTTGCAGTTAGGTTTTAACATCGGAACGATATCACTGTACCCACATGATTATACTATTTTTATTTTAATGCACTAACCCGTGCTAAGGAACAAATTTAAAAACCTATTTAGAGGCTAAAAATTTTCACCCATGCCGGGATTCGAACCCGCAACCTCTGGCTATCCGTGCCAGCGCTCTACCAATTGAGAGAATCTCTTTTTTTTTATAAAACAAAATCCGTGCTATAAAAATCCTTTCAGGGGAAAGGAATAACACTCGTCGTCGTCAGGCTATACTAGTCCACTGCTGGACATAGCCCTCCCCTAAAGAGCGCCACGTTGCGCTATCATAGGGGGTAATGCCCATAATCCCCACGCTGGGCATGCGGGTTGTTGATCGCAGTTCGGTGGAATTGTACTGCAGGGGGCGCTGCTGCCCACCCCCCGGTTTCATCACTATCACTCAATCTTTGATTATTTGATAATGTCGTCACGCCTATTGTCACATTTAAATCGTAATTTGCAGATTGACAACTGTACGGTCAGCCGGGCCGTTGCCAGGGCCGGCCGGCAACGAAAGTAGTCCCGGTAAAAATAGACCGACAGACTCACCCAGACTAGAGGGACAAAATTAGATAGAAATCGCCTACATATTGTACTTAATTGTTGTCAGTTGTTAATTAATACTTGAAACCAATCTCAGTTAGAAATAAATACAATTCCTTTCACACTAAGTAATTTATAGTAATTAAAGACAGTATTCGCTCGTGTCGGAAGGGCTTAACTCAAATGGAGGTGGGCGGGTCATGTTTGTCGCAGAGAGGATGAAAGATGGGGTCGCAAACTACTGGAGTGGCAACCGAGGAACGGACGTAGAAGAGTAGGCCGACCACCAGCCAGTTGGCGCTATGACATCGACAAGGCGGTGGGAAAGACCTGGAGAAGAACATCGCAAAACAGAAACGACTGGCGCTTGCATGAAGAGGCCCTTGTCCAACAATGGGTATCGACGGGCAGATGAAGACGATGAAAGACAATTTGTGGATTCCAGTTGATAACTGAGCAGATTTTTTTTCCTATGCCTGCAAACGACCCACTGCACATTACTTCTCTCAGAGAGAGAGAAGGTGGGCTTAATTACCAAGCGTGCCCATCGCGGATTGGCAATTTCAAGCGCTGAGCGGTATTTGAACACCACAGACACTCAGGTTTCCTCACGATATTTTTCTTTCCCCGTTAGCGAGTGGTATTGCTACTTTAACTTAACATGTGTACAAAACTTAGACATCAAAGTCATTGTTATATGCCCGCACTGGGAATCGAACTGGGTCTTTCGCTTCTGAGTCCGAGTAAATTCTACTGCAAATGATGTATGTGTGTTTTTTTCTTATGTCTTCTTTTGAATAATAAAAAAACAATTTGTAACGTAACGCCATGCGATTCATCGCCGTGGCTCAGCAGTGGGGACATCTCAGAGAATTGATATCATCACTCTTAAATAAAGTCAGGTTGAAGTGCTTTACACTGCATCTATAGATATTTTATCGCGTCTCTTAAATTATCTAAAAGACGTAGCAGAATTTATTGTAAAGTAATTGACCCCGCCTACGTTATTTTATGGCAGGGGCAAAACTAGCGCCACCAACGGAATAAAAATCACAACTTGTTTTATGTTTTTTTTTTAATTTTCCCATTGGTTAGCACCCGTTACCACCTGGAACAGCCTTAAGTCTCAATCCAGACCTTTAACTAATTGTTCGCCAAATTTCATTAAAATCATTTCAGCCGTTATTACGTAAATCAGTAACAAAAATATTCACAAACTTTCACATTTATAATATTAAGTAGTAGGATTCCGGAAAATTGTCCGAATTTTCATTTATCAGGTTTTACGTATAAATACGTCGCCTTATCAACTTCTTCCCGCCAGAACGGATAGGTCGCCACCCTCGGCGGTTGTTTGATTGATCGGAAGGACAGAGACCGCTAACGCTGACCAGCGTCACTGATTAGTTTTCTTGATATTTTTTGGGATTCCGCAAAGAGCGTGACAGAATCACGCTCTTTGTTCTCAGCCAAGAGCGTGATTCTGTCACGCTCTTTGCTGAGAAATTCGGAGAGACAGCACGAAAGAAAGAGAGGCAGGCAGACGCACGGACAGACAACCAAGTGATCCTATAAGGGTTATACCTATTTTTTCCTTTGAGGTACGGAATCCCAAAAAATATCAAGAAAACTAATCAGTGTTCGAAGAGACACCACTACAGTCTACAGTCTGCACAAACAAACATGTTAACATGCTAGACCTGGGGTTTTTGCCCCCAGCCGGGGTTCGAACCCGGGACCTCTTGCATGGTAGGCCGATGCGCTACCGCTACGCCACAGATATCGTCAATACAATAAATATATAAATATGCTCAATAAATATACTCAGGTATACAAGCCCTTCCTTTGAAAAATATCAGACTTTAAAAACCTATTTAGAGGCTAAAAATTCCACCCATGCCGTGATTCAAACCCGCGACCTCTGGCTATCCGTGCCAGCGTTCTTTCCAACTGAGCTTATGGGCGACTCACGGGCATCAGTGAAATTTCGAACCTCTTTACACTATTCTCTGTATTACGTACAGGCAGCGACATCTGGCTAAAGTAAATTGCATCACTTACAGCCTCTAAATAGGTTTTTAAAATTGTCCTTAGCATGGGTTAGTGCATTAAAAATAAAAATAGTATAATATCAGACTTGTTAACGTAAAGAAATATATGGCCGTTTATACCGCAAAAAACCTATTCTTCCACAATTAAACCGCGTTTTAGACTCCCGTCTACTAAGATCGTGAAAACGCGGCGAAAAATAGAATGCTTTAAGCGGCGTTTTCACGATGTTAGTAGACTCCCGTCTACCTAAGATCGTGAAAACGCGGCTTGAGGCATACTATTTTAACTATATTTACGAATCGT
The DNA here is from genome assembly GCA_934045075.1 of Yponomeuta sedellus. NCBI lineage: Eukaryota > Metazoa > Arthropoda > Insecta > Lepidoptera > Yponomeutidae > Yponomeuta > Yponomeuta sedellus. The sequence continues at coordinate 9,287,929 of OW203747.1, forward strand.
CTATAACCCGTGCGGTGGCCAGTCCTAATAAATATTCATAGAACTTGCATCACGAATTGAAACATGACTAAGATTGAGCCTAGACCCTCAAATGTATTTATGTCGTCAACACAGTTGTAGACTTGACATCGAATTGGCACTACGATCGTCCACTGCTGAACATAAGACTTCTTTCACGTAAAGAAGACGAAATAAAAAGACGACCTCCGTGGCGTAGCGGTAGCGCATTTGCCACGAGAGGTCACACGAGAGGTCCCAGATTCGATCCCCGGCTGATGTTTAAATTCGATTCGGGGCTGCAAGTGATGCAAATTACTTCAGCCAGATGTCGCTGCCTGTACGTAATACAGAGAATATTGTAAAGAGGTTCGAAATGTCACTGATGCCGGTGAGTCGCCCATTAGCTCAGTTGGAAAGAGCGCTGGCACGGATAGCCAGAGGTGGCGAGTTCGAATCCCGAGTGGAATTTTTAGCCTCTAAATAGGTTTTTAAAATTGTCCTTAGCACGGGTTAGCGCATTAAAAATTGTATAATGATGTTTACATGTTTGTGATGTCGCTGTTTCTGGTATCCACGACACAGGGTATCCTAGTGTGGGGCCTGAAGCAATGTACGAGTATGTGCCAGTATGTAAATGTTACGTTAAAAGTGTCACTCTCTTTCACCATTTAAGAGGTTACTTACCAAGTGTCTCTAGAATCAACTTGGAAGGAAATACCTTATTTTACGTACTCTTTCTAAAGAAATTAATAATACTAACCGTGCGCAAGAATGAAACATCATCTTGCTCGCTCGCTCCCCCCTCTGCCTCCGCCATCTTGGATTTGTTTTCTTCCCTTTCTTAAACTTGAAACTATTTCTTCTTTTTCACTACTGTAACATTTCTTCTGCTAGGCATATCTGAAAGGAAATAGAGAGGAAGCAGATTAATGATTTGCATATTTTTATTTAAATTTGGGGCTTATATTTGGTTGAATTCAAATGGAAATGATATTGTGCCAATATTTTCAATAAAATAAAAGACTAAAATACTGCTTTCAGCCTGAAACACCCATCACACTGCCTGACGTCACGCTTAGGTTGGTATTACCCGTGTCTTTACGTTGTTTGTCCATCAAGGCGTGACGTCAGATTCGACGCCATGACACTGCGAGCTGTTTTTCCACAGATTTAAAATAATTTTAGAAAAATGGCTTTAACCTTCGTTAAACTTAAATATAGGTCTTTTAGTAAATAATAAATGACCCCTCATTATGGAACAAGATTTAATGAAAAAAATTTTCGTCATTTTGAGCGGTGGAGGTAAAGCGCCGGCCTCACTTTTGGGAAGTCGTGGATTCGAACTCCGGTGTGTACTTTGTTTTTGTAAGTTATGTACATTTGTGACGTTCTAGTAACAATACCACTTGCTATCCGTGAAGGAAAACATTGTGAGGAAACCTGAGTGTCTGCAGTCTTCACATAATTAAGTGCTAGAAATTACCAATCCGCTCTGCCTGAAAGAAGGCATATGCCATGAAGTGGAACTTAAAAAGGCTACATAAAAAAACCATAAGTATGTTAGGTACTTTTTAGTTGTCACGGGCACAAATAGAATAATGAATGCACCAACTGCATTCATTTCATCATCTCTTTGAGTGCCCCTCTACTACTCGTATAAGAGGTTTAACGTCAATTTTGCATATCCCGGAACTCCGCGGAACTAAAATAGGCTTCAGTAAAGACAAGGAACGAGGTGCTGAAGCCGTTATTTGCCCTCTGAAATTGTTCCCAAGTTAATAATAAAGTTGGTAGCCCACAATGAATTCGTTATGTAACAACAGGAAGCTTCAGCTGCTTAGATATTTTACGTTAGTGAAGTTTTCTAATTGAATTATTTAAAATAAGAGCCTTTTTAACAAAGAAACTTAGAAAGCATGTTATACCACACCCAGCCAGATATAGTAGATTGTTAACCAAGCGTCGAAAGAATCAATTCTCGAGGTAGGTATTTAGTCCTGGGTATTATTCCGAGTAGGAATTGATTCTTTTACCCGTGTTATACACTCTACTTTCCATTTCGAATATGAGGAAAATAAACTCATTTTTAATAAATCAATAAAAACTTAGCATAAAAGATTATTACCTATTTTTTTAATTCCGTCACAGATACATGTAACAGATTAGTATACCGCCAATTTATGTCAACTTTTTAAGTTTTAAATATGGAACTCACCGCGTAATTTTGCGGCTTATTCCGCTCAAAGAAGTTTGCGCTCAGTTCACAGTGGCTGTTAAGAAACTCACATGGCCGCTGCATTTTTTTTAATTAGTTTTTTTACATAAAACTCTTCACAGCTAACAGTAGTTCTATTTTTATAGTTCATTCTGGCCTCTAGGTGGGAAGTAATTTGAATGAGTTTTTCTCTCTCTATGGAGGGAAGCAGCATTTTCCACCCAATAATCAGACCAAACCATCACTACTTTCCGAGTTTTATGAAATAAAGTGTTTCATTGCTCGTTCATAAACTGGCCACAAAGTTCGTCATTTCGCTCTTATAAATGTGCGGCGGGAAAAGTTGCACGGAACTGAAAATCCATTCCTATCCTAAAATAACGCTAGTCTTTTGTTTTTTAAGCAAAAATAATAAAAAGTATAAGTAAACTTCAAGTCACCAAAAAGGTTTTATACACGTTTTACAATGAAAACCTGTTTCTGCACTACGAGAAAAAAAAGGGCGGCAATTTGTCTGTTTCGTTAAATTTTCGTTATAGGTATTTCTTACAATAATTAAAACAGTAAGCTTTTAATTATTGTAAGAAATATTAGTCCTCGTAATTGTCAATCCACGGTGGGCACGTGGGGTAATTAAGCCAGTACTCTCTCTTATGTCACATACCTAAAAGTAGGTGTTGGTAGTACAAATTACTATGTATCACCCGGGAGAAGCCCCTCCCGGGACCGTTTACTCCCCTCGCCTCGGTGTACGTTGTACTATTTTTTGTTTTAATTTAATGTTGCTGCCTGTACGTACGAGTAATACAGAGAGTATTTGTGGAATTTTTAGCCTCGAAATAGGTTTTTAATAAAGATACATAGTATGTATCATTATTAAAAACCTATTCATATAAGGCCACGCTCGTCAATCAGGCTTGAAGAAATAATAAAAAAATCCCAAATTAGACGTTTCAGAAGCAGGTATTCCTTTTATCAATATTATTTTAGTAAAATTCCAATAGATGAGAGATAGATTAGGGTGAGCGTCCCGTGACTACCGCTAGTGGCATTTTTCCGAGCACTTCCGTGCTTCGCAAGGCACGTTAAGCCGTTGGTGCCGGCTGTCATTAATGGCAGTCGTTAAGCCATGTCAGAGGCCTTATGGGCGGCTTGATAACTTCTGACAGTAGGGCCCGCCACTGTCTTACAATCCTCCACCAACCCGGACTTGGCCCCCGTGGTGGAGTATGGCCTAACCTTCCTGCGATGCAGGAAAAGACCCATGCCCCAGCAGTGGGGACATACAAGGGTTGATAACGAGAGATAGATCACAGAAAAACTCATTGTCACATGTCGGAATTCGAGCACACGACCCCCCGAAGGTGAGACCGGCGTTCTACCTCTCCACTACCATCGCTCTAACCAAACCGACCTAACCTACATTACTGTGGGATCTTTTACGAGCGTGCCAAGAACCTTAGTGGCTTCTTTCTGAAACGGATGGAATGCCGAAAACTAGGAACTATTCTAGCCAGCAGCCACATAGATGGGCCGTCTTATCCTTAGAATGTTGCTGTTGGGACGGCTTAAGTTTTTTAGATACATTTTATTAAGGTTGGCTAATCAGGAAGGCAATTTTGTTTCGTTATCAACCCTTGTATGTCCCCACTGCTGGGGCACGGGTCTCTCCTGCATCACAGGAAGGTTAGGCCATACTGCACCACGGGGGCCAAGTCCAGGTTGGTGGAAGATTATGGTAAGACTATGGCGGGCCTTAATGTCAGACGTTACCAAGCCGCCCATAAGGCCTCTGACATGGCTTTACGACTGCCACTATATGACAGCCGGCACCAACGGCTTAATGTGCCTTGCGAAGCACGGAAGCTCTCGGAAAAATGCCACTGGCGGTAGTCACGGGACGCTCACCCATCCTGTACCTGACCGCGCCTGTTGTCGCTTAACCAAGTGATTGATGCCAAAATCTGTATTCTGAACGCTATGCTACATTGAATCCGAATGAAAAAATAAATGTCTAAAGACTGTCGACCAACCCGGACTTGGCCCCCGTGGTGGAGTATAGCCTACCCTTCCTGCGATGCAGGAAGAGACCTGCGCCCCAGCAGTGCGGACACACAAGGGTTGATATCGAACGATCGAACGAAGACTTTGTTCAGTTATCTTGTTTTTATGCGATAAATGTCTTCGAATATTCTGCGTCTACGCTTTCAATTCGGAAGAACGAGAATCGGTTCCCTGAACTTCTGTAAGATGCGTGTGAACAGGCTTATTCTGGGCAAACTCTAGAGTAAGCCTATTCTAGATAAGCTTGACTGTCCAATCTTGGGTACAAATGCAAGTCTCACACGGATTATGATTTTAATGTCTAAATTATTTCATGTTCACTAACATAGGTTAAGCTTACCTATACAATAACTATGGATCATTCGTCTGAAATAAACGTATATTATTATTATTATTCTTTATAAAAAAATCGAATGACGAAATCTGTCGGGTGAGATAGTTGGTTTAACTTAGGTTAGGAAAAAACGTATAATTAATCTTCACATTTAAAATACAGATTTAAAAACCTATTTAGAGGCTAAAAAATTCACCCATGCCGGGATTCGAACCCGCAACCTCTGGCTATCCGTACCAGCGCTCTACCAATTGAGCCAATGGGCGACTCACGACATCAGTGAAATTTCGAACCTCTTTACAATATTCTCTGTATTACGTACAGGCAGCGACATCTGACTTAAGCAAATTGCATTACTTACAGCCCCGACTACCTACTTTGCAGTTAGGTTTAACATCGGAACGATATCACTGTACCCACATGATTACACTATTTTTATTTTTAATGCACTAACCCGTGCTAAGGAACAAATTTAAAAACCTATTTAGATATCGTTCCGATGTTAAACCTAACTGCAAAGTAGGTAGTCGGGGCTGTAAGTAATGCAATTTGCTTAAGTCAGATGTCGCTGCCTGTACGTAATACAGAGAATATTGTAAAGAGGTTCGAAATTTCACTGATGTCGTGAGTCGCCCATTGGCTCAATTGGTAGAGTAATACAGAGAATACGTTCGAAATTTCACTGATTCGCCCATTTGCTCAGTTGGAAAGAGCGCTGGTACGGATAGCCAGAGGTTGCGGGTTCGAATCCCGGCATGAGTGAAATTTTTAGCCTCTAAATAGGTTTTTAAATTTGTTCCTTAGCACGGGTTAGTGCATTAAAAATAAAAATAGTGTGATTTAAAATACAGGTCGAGTGTGTGTCGGGCCACGCGCAGTGGAGGGGTCTGTGTAACGTGGGGCTGTTTACCTGCGTTAAAAAGTAACAACTTTTCATTGAGTTGTGCTACTGCCCTGAATTTTATAAAACAAACTACCTAATCGACAATTTCGCTAATTAGATAGTTAACGGTAGTGGTATCTCTCCGAATTTCTCAGCAAAGAGCCAGACAGAATTACTTAAGTATTGTAATAACTATGTAATGTTAATTTTTGTGTTACGTATTAACTTTTTTGAAAACACAATATCACAATATCAGCCGAAAAGCAGGTACCTACCAGTACCTGCTTTTCGGCTGATATTGAGTTTTCTTTTGACTTGTATTTTCTTCTGTGATTTTAGGTATGTTTTTGAATATTGTGTCGTTAAATATTTCTTTCTATATCTTCTTCTTCAGGCTATATTAGTCCACCGCTGGACATCGTCGTTAGGCTATAGTAGTCCCATAAAGTAGAGTAATATGTTCCACTGCTGGACATAGCCCTCCCCTAATGCGCGCCATAGCGCCCTGTCTTCAGCTTGCCGCATCCAGCATCTGCCTTCTTCTTTCTATTTACTTAGTGAAATTCTCAATTCCGAACCGGCCCTGTATTATTTAAGTACCCATTTAAGTTAGAAATAGTTAAACAAAATAGTTTCAATTTAATAAACTTTGAAGCCAACGGCCGCGGCCTTACGGTCGTTTACACAGACGTCATTAGGGCCTGCACGTTTGCATAATTAATGCTGAAATGCCGTCTATGGGATACATAAACCACGGGTGTTCTCATCAGCCCACACAGAACGGGCGCGGAAAGTCCGAGGAATAGTAGATTGCTTAACGAGGGTAGAAAGGAATCAATTCCCGAGGTATTTAGGCGTCCTGTAGTCCGAGTAGGAATTGATTAGAGCGGCTATAGTCCGAGTAGGAATTGATTAGAGCGGCTATAGTCCGAGTAGGAATTGATTAGAGCGGCTATAGTCCGAGTAGGAATTGATTCTTTTACCCGTGTTAGACACTCTACTTTTCATTTCGAATATGAGGAAAATAAAAACTCATTTTTAATATTCAAATCTTAGCATAAAAGATTATTACACGATTATTACCTATTTTTTTGAATTCCGTCACAGATACTATAACAGATTAGTACCCGCCAGTTTAAGTCCATTTTTTAAATTATTGTTGCGGCTTATTCCGCTTAAAGAAGTTTGCGCTAAATTCACACTGGCTGTTTAGAAACTCACATGGCCGCAGCATTTTTTTTAATTAATTTTTTTAAAAGCCTATTTTTTTACAAAAACTCTTCACAACTGACAGTAGTTCTATTTTTAAAGTTCATTCCCGCCCTTAGGTGGGAAGTAATTTGTATGAGTTTTTCCCTCCCCATGGAGGGAAGCTGCATTTTCCACCCAATAAGCAGATCAAAACAACACTAGTTTCCGAGTATGAGAAATGAAAAAGACTTTTCATAAACTATCCCCCGGGTACTTTTTTGTCCGTCGATATAGATCACTTACAAATTGTATCGAATAACGCACACAAAGGACTACAAGTACCCCATACAAAAAGTCCCTCAAGTTACCGAGGACATCAAGAGACCGGACTGGACAACCGTTCGGTGTTTTCTTTTAAAACGCCTTTTCTGTTTCAACGTCATGTATATTACAACACAATTTAATCTCAGAATATTTGTTTCCACAGCGTACGCTTCACACAATTTCCAGGGAACAAATGACCGCACACCGTAGGCGTTGAGTCCGCGACAAGTACTCGGAGGACTTTTTTTACGATTCAGGGACTTTTGACCCTTGGGGACAATATAGATTGCAATAATATAGCTTATAAATCAGAATGACACATAGGCTACAACTTATGAGGCTATTGTGTGAATTGTCCAAAATGGCGATAAGTGTCAAGTTAGGAAGAAATGTAACGTCTACGAGTTATTCTAACGTGCGCTGCCAAAACCTTTTGAACGCAACGCTAATATAAGCTACTCGAAATATGTACTAATCCTGCGCAGACGAAGTCGCTGGCACCAGCTAGTATCACATAATTTTACTGTCCTCTGTATGTCACTGAACTCCACCTTAACGGCTGGACAGAATTAAAGTATTTTATTTGTATGCTTTTGGGTGGCGTCCTGGATGGTTTATATTCAAAAATCAGCCCGACAGATGGCGCTGCATGCAGAACAACGTCTGTTGGGTCCGCTAGTAACATCTAAAGTTGTAAAATCTTACTTTTTTGTAAAATACTTACATAAATAAAACAATAAACGCTGTGGTAGCGCAATGGTTGAACACCGACCTTACATTCGATAGTTGTGGGTTCAAACCCAAGTCGAATGAATTTCTTTTACGATTTACGTTTTTTATTTATATACAAAACCCACAGCACAAGTTAATTAATATTAGCATATTACTGAATTACAACTGGATCAACTTACTAAACATTTCAACTCATCCGACAAAAAGTTTAGTAAGTTGATCCGTTTACGATTCAATTATGTGTGTGCTACACATTACGAATATTTTACTACAAAAATATTTGCACAGTTACAAATATAATTTACCAAAGGCCAGTTATGGTATTATTTTATAGTAACGTAACTAATAGGCAGGCATTATCATTTTGAAAGTCTCGAGAAAAAAATTAAATAAAATTCCTGTGTTTCCCGTTACATAATTTTAAACACCCTCTGCTAACGTTGGCTGCGAGAGATCTCTCTTAGAGATAAGTCCGCCTTTGTAACAATGTTATGTTATAATAATTCAAAATAATAGTTTGCAATAAAGAATATATTACCTAGAAAATAAAATTAAACAAACTAAATTCGAAATTTCTTAGTTTTTAAGTCTTTTGTCTTATTATACATAGTTTTGCTTTACAGTTATATATTGTTAACTCAATCAGAGTACCTGCGATACAGGATTTTCTAGTGCAGGGCTCATAGTTATTTATTCATGTCAAAACTGTTCGTAATTAAATATTTTTACCATATTAATTTTTGAATTTTTCAAATACAAAAATCAAGCAAAACAGAATATTAAAATTAGGCGTGAAGTCATGACTGCAGAGATAGATAAGCACTTAGTGTTATTTGTCACTACCGCTAAGGAGAATCTCCCCAGTTTGGACACCACGAACTACCAAGTAGGTACGTATGCAGGCCAAAAACACAGTCCACCTGAGGGAAGGCGCTACATTATTTATTACCACTATCCGAAGGCTGCCCTGGAATCTTTGGAGGGAAATGGAGTCTTACGTCTTGGTGATAAGGATCTGGGTAATAGATTAGTGGGTAACAAGGTTTGGCGTGAGCGGGAGTGCCTGGATGAGATTGAATGCCTAATGCTGGTATGTTTTCGTTAACCTCTGAACCCTCGGAGGTAAAATATACTCAAATTTCTGAAACTACGTAGGTGTTAAAAAAAAAAGTATCGTGAGGACACTAGGAATCGAACCTGGGACTCTCACTTCCGAGTTCATTGTTCTCTGTTTTATAAAAACCAACCATTATTTTTAGGAATGTCCAATCTATTACAATTAAAAAGAGAACGAAGACAATTTTAAAAACCTATTTAGTGGCTAAAAATTCCACCCACGCCGGTACTCGAACCCGCAACCTCTGGCTAACCGTGCCACCGCTCTCCCAAACGCCTACCTGTACGTAATACAGATAAGTATTTTAAAGAGGTTCGAAATTTCACTGATGCCGGTGAGTCGCCCATTAGCTCAGTCGGGAGAGCGCTGGCACAGTTAGCCCGAGGTCGCGGGTTCGAGTCCCGGCATGGGTGGAATTGGTAGCGGTTCAAGTCCCGGCATGGGTGGAATTTTCAGCCTCTAAATACGATTTTAAAATTGTCCTTAGCAAGGGTTAGTGCATTTAAAAAAAAGAATATAGAACGAAGACAACTCATAAGGGCAGGTACTGAAAATTAAAGGGTCTCTGTTTACTTTCACACTTTCCACAATCCCATTTTACTAAATATGCAGAGCAAGGAGCTCTCATTCCAGCACAAACAAAATACCCTAAAAGCACATTCACAACTCAGCACCCAGGCAAACTGAATATTTCCGAAGATATGAAATGCAGATTTAAAATGCAGCTATAGCACTTCAAAACCACCGGGTTCGATTCCCGAACGGAGTACAGATGTTTTTTAAAATGTATGAATGCAGTTTTTCTTGTTATTAAAATCGATGACATGGTTCCTCAGAACAGATCTTCGTATGTCTTATAGTTTCAGACTTTCCCATACTGACCGATTTGAATGAGACACCCTGTATAGTGTGAAGTGTCGTCGTCGTCGTCAGGCTATACTAGTCCACTGCTGGAAATAGCCCTCCCCTAAAGAGCGCCACGTTGTGCCATCATAGGGTGTAATGCCCATAATCCCCAGGCTGGGCATGCGGGTTGGGGATCGCAGTTGGAATTGTACTGCAGGGGGCGCTGCTGCCCACCCCCCGGTATGTGTCCCTTAGTCGCCTTTTACGACACCCGCGGGAAGAATTTGGGTTGGTGCTATTCTCTAGGCCGACACCACACAGCAGTGTGATGTGTGTTTATCCCGAATTGGAGTCTTACCTCCTTATGCATAATGGTCCGCTAACTTAAAACAGCTGCTAAAGAGTGTTCTTTTTCATTCTGACTTAGGTCAATAGAAGAGGACAGAGTGAGAATTAGCAATGCTTTAAGTTGGCAGACTATTATGAATAAGGGGGTATATGTTAATTTTCATTTTAAATCTGCATAAGAAAACATCTTCTGGAAATTATACTGCACACGAATTACATAAGAAATAACATGTACAAAGGCGAGCTTATCTCTGTAAGAGATTTCTTCCAGCAAACCTTTGAGGTATTACGCATCAAGGATTTCTGAAGCTTATCAGAGTCGCAGATACGCACGGAAGCAAAATTCCCATCTCATTGCTACTCAGTCCACTTCTGCGTTTTATTACTTGTGTTCGACATAATATATGGTGCGCCTTGACCCCCGACCTGGCAAGGCATCGCAAAAGCAGCCTGCGAAATTCGCATGCTATTATGAACCTTATTACGTGAGGGCTAGGTCGAAAATCGCCCCATTTTTCTACCGTAGTACAGTTGTTCCACTGAAAATTCTGGTGGCATGGCATCACCATGTAAATAGTTAGAAGGTTTGGTCACCAAAGAGGTTGCAATTTGTAGAGACTGTGTGCCAAATGGGTTTAAAGCTTTGGTTTGCACTGCGCTCGGCCTGACCTGTATAACAGAGACAACGGGGGTTTAAAAATTTGAATGTGGAATAGCTTTACCACTGGCCGCATTTGAAAAAGAAAAAAGATTATGTTTTACATATATTTCGTAAACTAAAGTTTGGCGACTGCCTGGTTGGTCTAGCCGTTAAAGCGCTTAGCTACCAAGACAGAGGTCGGGGGTTCGATTCCCACTAGGGGTCACCGTACATTTAGATAGATATAAAGAGAACACTTTATTGCACAACCACAAAAAAGAATACAACCATGATTTCTTTAATCGTAATTTACCGCAAGCTATTTATTATCGTGGTATGTGAGTTCATTGAAATCGTTCTAATTGGAAACCTGAACAATTTTTTTAATTTTAAAAATAAAAATAATTATAATCATGTGGGTACAGTGATATCGTTCCGATGTAAAACCTAACTGCAAAGTAGGTAGTCGGGGCTGTAAGTGATGCAATTTGCTTAAGCCAGATGTCGCTGCCTGTACGTAATACAGAGAATAGTGTAAAGAGGTTCGAAATTTCACTGATGCCGGTGAGTCGCCCATTGGCTCAATTGGTACCCCTGGCTATCCGCTGGCACGGATAGCCAGGGGTTGCGGGTTCCAATCCCGGCATGGGTGGAATTTTTAGCCTCTAAATAAGTTTTTTAAATTTTACCCAGTCATTAAATTGCAATGGCCTATCTGAAATAGCTTTACCACTGCCTTATTAAATATTTTGTATTACAAATGTATCGTAAACTAATTCAAAATGACCGTGGAATTTGAAGTCTTTGAGATGGCTGAAAGCTGAACAATTTTCTCCAATATAAACGCAATCCCTACTTGCAGTGATTGTTGAAGCCTTAGAACTATACTAGGACAAAGTTGATGAAAGTAAGTAAGTAAAGTAAGATGTATTGAAATGACTTAGTTACAACAGCAGTTGTTACATAATTAATTAATTTACAAAAGAAGTGAGTAGGTACGTAATACATTGTTCAAAAGCAGTCCACAAACTAGGTGAAGCCTCTGTCACGGGGACTTTATGTCAAAATGGAATGAAGCTAAATGAATTTAGCTGTAGTGAATCGAGATGAAAACAAAAACCTAATTTAGATTTATTAAAAATTGTCGCTGCGACCATGAATTCAGATTCAATAAAATGAAAAATAAATAAATATACATTACATTACACAGATCTCGTTAGCTCTATACTAAGTAGGTACAAATAATAAATAGCTTCAAAGCTATTTATTAGTTACTTAGTATACGAGTACTTAGTATACTCAGTATAGTTTTAATATAACATGGATGTTATATTATTTCAAAGTTATCTGTTAATAATTGTGTCAGTATAACAACTATACAACAGAATCGCGTATTCCCTAATTCGAATGTAGGATACAGATAGCATCCTAGTTTCGGGTCCTAATGCCAACCTAATAGTAAATCGGCAAGAGAGCTATAGTAACCAGACAAACATGGAAAATACCCAGAAAAAGGTATATTCTCAAACCTGCAGGTTTTTGAATTCAGGACTTTAGGACCTAACTATCACTCAAGTACCATTCCGTTCCGACTCGCTACGTCTTGAGAAAATTAAATCTGTTGAGTGAAACTAAGGCTTAGCACGCGAATAATATCGCCGCGATTTTTTTTTCTTACGTATTATAAATCGCGAGCCGATTCGGTTGGGGAATTAATTTCGCGCGATTTTTTTCGCAAGTGTCTGCACCTTCATACATTTTCCATATCATTCAATTTTTTACGCAAAAAAACGCAACGTGAAAAATATTAAAGCGTATTAAGCCATAGGGCCGGTTTATGAATTGAGAATTTTGTTAAGTATTATATTATTTATAATTGCTATTTAATTACATACATACATAACCTCACGCCTGTATCGCAGAGGAGTAGGCAGAGACCAGGGACTGCCACTTGCCACGATCCTGACAGATCACCCTCGCTTCATCAACGTTCATAAGTCGTTGCATGCACGCACGCTGGTTCCGGGTACTTTTTATCTTTGCCTTTGCTAATACATCCCCTATTTGGTCGATGTATGTCCGCCTGGAACGTCCCTTACCAGCCCTTCCACTCACATTCGCAATATATATTTGTTTCGTCAATCTTTCTTGCTTCATCCTAGCCACATGTCCAATGTTATTTAATTATTATTGTATAATTGAGAATTCTGTTCAATATATTATACTTATCTCTTTGAATTTCTTTGTTCACTAACATTACTACTAGTAGTGTTACTTTGAATGACAGGATACGCAATAGTCTGATCAGAGAACGTTGTAGACTGAAAGAGGATGTAGTGACTAGAATTGAGAAAGGAATGTTGCGTTGGTTTGGACATGTGGAGAGGATGGAGGAAGAAAGATTGATGAAACAAATATATATCACGAATGCGAGTGGAAGAGCTGGTAAGGTAACACATCATAAAAGTCCCGTCGGGAATCTACGTTCGCGCAGACTAGGAAGAAGTGTAACGAAAGTGCCCGAAGCTATAAGTACATTCAACATGATCTTTAACCGATACGGTTAAGGTGCAGAATTGATTGCCGCAAGAGCGCTACCTATTTCGCTGACGCTAATATTGCCAAACGAATAGTCACCTGCATCGATTACGTTGAATCAACCAATAGCAACAAAGGCGCGCGGCCTGCCATAAAATGAAAATATCTGATTGGTCGATCAACTTGCCGCACATCAAAAATTTGTTCATCTGCGCAGGTACATCCGCGAGATTTATTTCTTGTGAAGCACTGTAATGAAATTCTTAATTCAAATAGGGACGGTTTCCTTAGCTCCATTATGGTTCCACTTAGCGCTTTCTTACATCAACAAAGTTCTTTGTTTCTTAACAAAGCGGATTGTTATATCAGTTTCCTTTGAAAGTGTTTCAGCTGAGAAAAGGGTTTTGTCTACAATCTTTGACGTTCTCCATTATAGTGCCATAAGCCACCTACGAGTATATAACACAGGGTTATTGTTTTTAATTGCACAAAGCTGAAACGCGTCAAGATGTTAAACACCCTGTCAGTTTCGTTTAAAGGAGATTCAGCGAAGAAATGGTCTTTGTCTACAATCTTCGACGTTTAACATCACAGCATTGTTTAATAAGCCACCTACAAAGGGGTTTTTTTGTTTAATTCTACGAAGCTGAAACACGTCAAAGTGTCAGTGATTCACAAGAACTTTTGTTCTACACAACCTTACTTCCTGCAGATCTGCCGATGACAGCTTCAATAAGTCGGTCTACTTCCCCAGCTATCTTTAAAAACAAGGTTTATGATTTGTATCTATCACTCTAATTATTTATTTTTTTATTTGATTTTAAAAACCTATTTAGAGGCTAAAAATTTCACCCATGCCGGGATTCGAACCCGCAACCTCTGGCTATCCGTGCTAGCGCTCTACCAATTGAGCCAATGGGCGACTCACCGGCATCAGTGAAATTTCGAACCTCTTTACACTATTCTCTGTATTACGTACAGGCAGCGACATCTGGCTTAAGCAAATTGCATCACTTGCAGCCCCGACTAGGTACCTACTTTGCAGTTAGGTTTTACATCGGAACGATATCACTGTACCCACATGATTATACTATTTTTATTTTTTAATGCACTAACCCGTGCTAAGGACAAATTTAAAAACCTATTTAGAGGCAAAAAATTTCACCCATGCCGGGATTCGAACCCGCAACCTCTGGCTATCCGTGCCAGCGCTCCTTGGCACTCCTCCTCCATTTGTCCTTAGCACGGGTTAGTGCATTAAAAAATTAAAATGGTATAATTATTTGATTTTGTTATTGTTTTTCTTAATGTAGGTATGTCTTTCTTTTTATCCTCTTGCGGAACTTTATTGTAAATAATGTAAGTTTGTGTATGTTTATAATAAATTGCTTTATGTATTATATGTTATGGTTTATGTATATTATTTTTAAGTAGAAGTATCTATATCAATATTCATATTTGCAAGAACTACCCGTCTTACTTTTCCTTCAGCAACTCTCCATCGTGGGTTGTCTGGAAGAAATTGCTCTAAGCAACAAGGTCTCCAATTGTACTGTATCTTTGTAATTTTTTTTGTTTGTTTTTTCCTGGTGTGACCATGGCAGTTTGGCAATTTCAAGCACTGAGGTAGGCCTACACGTCAGACACTCAAGAGTGCTTAGTGCGAGTTTGACAGATCCAATCGAATAACTTTACTACCGCGTTAATCGAGCATTGAGTATGAGTAAGTTAACCGTTCGAACTGGCAAAACGCTGCCACAGTACAACTCGCACTCGCGTTTATTCGTGTTTTGGCTGGTAAACGTGTTCACTTCTCAACGTAAACCATTACAACTCGCACTCAGCAATTTTAATTTCCATACTTTTCGCTAGGTGGCGCTTCCTTGATGCCATAGAAATATGAGTTTACGTTAACGCGATCGAGTAGTTAAAAAACTCGCACTAAGCACTCGGGTTTCCTCGTGGTTTTTTACTTCACCGTTAGCGAGTGGTATTGCTACTATAAGGCCCACTTGCGTCAGCCCGGGTTAGCTCATTTAACTCGGGTTAACCGGTTAAATCGGAATTTTCGCATGCGAAATGATCTATTTAACCGGTTAACAGTGACGCAAGTGGGCCTAACTTCACAGATGTGTCGTAAGGCCCGACCCTGAAAATAACAATTATTTTTGTGATCACTTGAGGACATTGGGCCTTAGAAGGATAACTCAATTATATTCTTTTTAATGCACTAACCCGTGCTAAGGACAATTTTAAAAACCTAGTTAGAGGTTACAAATTCCACCCATGACGGGATTCGAACCCGCGACACGCCAAAAAACGCATGACTCGCACCGTCATGGTCATACTACCCGTGCTGAACAGCTGAACGGCTCTGAATGAAATTTTCACATCATCGGCCACCCAATATGTCCGCACCACCGAGGGGCACGGGTCTCTTACCCGAGGAAGGTATAGGACATACTCCACCAAGGGAGCCAAGTCCGTCAAGACTGGTTGTACTGACATAAGTTTTCAAGCCGCCCTAAGCCCTCTGACTTGACTTAAGTGTCATCTGTCGATGGCAGCCGGCACCAACTGCTTAACGTGCCTTGCAAAGCTCGGAGCCACTCAGAAACCACTCGTGATCGTTTAAGATCACTCAGGCTACGAGCGACTAATTTGAAACAGATATAAATTATTCATGAATAGCACAGAGGCTAAATTTTATTCCAAAAAAATAGACATCGAAATTTCCACGCGAACGAATCCGCAGGTAACTAAAAACTTATAAAGTATTATTCGAGAAAAACTTCAGGGAACCACAGGCCTCAGCCTTCACAGCTGTCAGTCGTTTCAATTAATCAACCTATTGGCTTTTTTCAGAATATTTATTTTCTATTAATTTCATTGGCCTTGTTTCTTCTGATTCTTTCGTTTCCACAAAAAAAACAGTCATAGCTAGGACTGATTTTTTGTTTTTATTATTGTCATTAACGATTTGATAACAGCCAGGGAAAAATAAAATGGCCGCGCTTAACATAGCTACAAATCAAAGTTTATTATTATTTATTCCACAACAAGCCCCATGACAATGATTAATCATGACAATTCGACGTAGGTATATTGCGTGGCCGAGTCTTTCTACGTATGGGTACCGTGTGGATTAATCGGATTTGCAATGACCATGGAACTGTCATTGTAAATTATGCAATGTGCCTCGATTCTGTTAGTGCATTGCAGTATCATGCATGACAGATACATGGTCGAGTCACGTGGCGTGTTTTTTCATACTATTGACGCCTCGAAGGTTCGATGTATGTGCGCGAGTAGACCATAAATAACAATAATTAATAATAAATATTCATAGACCTATTACGCAGATTCCGTTAGCCCCATACTAAGAACAACTAAATAACTTAAAAACCTATTTAGAGGCTAAAAATTTCACCCATGCCGGGATTCGAACCCGCGACCTCTGGCTATCCGTACCAGCGCTCTACCAATTGAGCCAATGGGCGACTCACGGCATCAGTGAAATTTCGAACCTCTTTACAATATTCTCTGTATTACGTACAGGCAGCGACATCTGACTTAAGCAAATTGCATTACTTACAGCCCCGACTACCTACTTTGCAGTTAGGTTTAACATCGGAACGATATCACTGTACCCACATGATTACACTATTTTTATTTTTTAATGCACTAACCCGTGCTAAGGAACAAATTTAAAAACCTATTTAGAGGCTAAAAATTTCACCCATGCCGGGATTCGAACCCGCAACCTCTGGCTATCCGTACCAGCGCTCTACTTATGCCGTGAGTCGCCCATTGGCTCAATTGGTAGAGCGCTGGTACGGATAGCCAGAGGTTGCGGGTTCGAATCCCGGCATGGGTGAAATTTTTAGCCTCTAAATAGGTTTTTAAATTTGTTCCTTAGCACGGGTTAGTGCATTAAAAAATAAAAATAGTGTAACTAAATAACTTGTCATACAGTTGCTAACTTGACGATAAATTGAATACAATAAATTATAATATAGATAACATCCAAGACCCGAGACAAACTAGAATAGTTCATTTCCTAGTTTGACCCAGCCGGGGATCGAACCCGAGACCTTCGCTTGTACAGTCAGCGTGCCAAACCGCAGCGCCACCTTGGCATTCAGACTTAAAGCAGCAACGAAATAAAACGCCAGTTGTCATTACACCACAATGCATTAGCAGAATCTAGCCCCTGGGATGTGATAACCACACAACTGCTCACATTTCACAGCGGGACCCTAAAACAAAACCGCGCCATTTTGCTTTCGTCGTACACAAAGGAATTCCTAATAAAAAGGGCATTTCTCGTCGGCCCGCGAAAAGGAATCAAGGTCAGGAGTATTGCCTAATGGTAGAAGGTAATATGAAGAATTTAAGTCAGATTAAGTTACTACCAATCAGTTATCAAAAATTATTGTACTGTTATATATTTAACGTAATTCCGAGCTTCGCCAGGCAGGTTAAGCCGTTGGTGTTGGCTGACACGTAATGACAGTTATCAGAGTTCTTTTGGGCGGCTTGATAATATTCATTTCTAGAACCAGTCCAATCCAACTTCAACACAAACACACAATAATAAAGTAACTTAAAATCAAAGCTTACAATCGACGTATCAACACGCAAGCAGCAAAAATAACCGCGCATGTTGCATGCGAATCATTCCGGAGCAATCTGATCGATTGCGCCATAAATCTGTCTGGTATTGAATAGCCATTTACAGCGGTTCATTTGGTCTGTGAATAGAGCCAAATTTGGCTGGGGAACCGTTTTATCGGAACCGTCGGATGCTCCCATTCAGACCCAATCTATTTAAGATGCCCAAATCTGTTTTAGATACCCAATTAAGCAGCGTGGAATTCACATAGGTGTAGACTAATCGATGCCGAAATCGGTAGGTCATGGGTCTAGATAATTACATCACTTGTAATAGAAGAAGATGAAGAAAAATATTTTTTATACAAACAGTGCACACGCCACAGTAACAAACTTAAAACATATTACTAAAAACAAAAAAGGAAGAAAAGCGAAAGGTCACGGCGTGTCACTGCTGCTATAAATGGCAACTGACTCAGCAATATGCTGATGGACAAGCATTCAGCGCTGATTTTCAGTCAGTGCCAGACAGAGTAATACGAGTGTGTGTGTGTGCATGTGAGTGCGAGAGAGTGCGTGAGTGAGTGTGTGTAAATAAATTATTTATCTATCTAGATAAATTTAACATTTAGAACAATGCAAAATTTAAAAAATTTAAACGTCGCGTCGCTTAAGAATTTTGATTTTGGAAGTGGCTATAATCAATATTGCTACTGAAGAAACTTTTCAGTTTCGTAGTACAATACAATGCATGAATGACGAGAAAACCCAAACATACGGTAAGGCTAAACGAAAACTGGAGAAAAGGCAGTATGAACGAAGAAGCCGGTAACATGGCAAGTTTGAAGAAGAAGAAAAAACATTTATAGCCACAATACACACGCCACAATAACAAAAAACTTAAAACACATTACTACATAACATTTAAAAAAGAAAATAACTCTAATGCGAGCGGCAGAGACGCGGCATGTCACTGCCGCTATAAACGGCAACTGACTCAGCAATATGCTGACGGGCAAGCCTTCAGCGCTGATTTTCAGTCAGTGCCAGGTGCTCCGCGAGCGCTACATACTGCGGTGTAGTGCAACTAAATACCATACTGAATAAAATACTTATATGTAATATAGAATAATACTTATATTAGAATAAAATACGTAATATGCATACTGACAAAATAATTTACGGTACACACAAATCATACACAAAGGTATACAACCAGAAAAAATGTATTGCAAGAAGTTTGTTTGCGTCAACGAAGCATCAAAGAAGCCTGTTGGGCCAAAAGCAGTCGCCGCAGAGGGATCGGCAAGGACGGTACCACCATCATCAGTTATGCGTGTGGGGATGAAACGAAAGAACATGCCAGGATTGTGACTGATGGAAAAATATGGTCTCTCCCTAACTTTGAGGCGTTCGATTTCGTTCACTGATCACAAGAATTGCTCCCACATTAGTTTTCACCACAAAAACCTTCATAGTAAAACATACTAAAGTCTGTTAGCTTTAAGAATATACCTCGGCTACTATCGGATAGGACCGAATATTCCAATGAGGTAAGGTTTATTTTATATTGTTATTTGTAACTTTACATAACTTTTCAAAATAGTGAAGAAAAGTTTTATACAGAGCAGGAAGTAGTACGAGGGCTGCTACTTATGTATGCGGAATAGAAAAAATAAACAAATGTATACCTATAACTAAATATGCTTTTATTATTTTTCAAAGTATTCTCCACTATGATCGATGCACTTTTGCATTCGATGAAACCAATTTGTAAAACACTTTTTCCACTCTGATTGAGGTATCTCCAAAACGTGCTGTTTGAACGCATCTACGGCATCTTCACGGGTCGAAAATCGTTGACCACGTAATTTATTCTTTACATTTGGGAATAAATAGAAATCATTGGGAGCCGAATCAGGGCTGTACGGTGGATGACCCATCAATTCTATTTTTTGACCATTCAAAAATGTAGTTGTTTCCTGAGATGTATGACAGCTGGCATTGTCATGGTGAAGTATGATTCTGCGTCGCTGGTTGTATTTCTTCCAATACTTCCGGCAAATAAATGGTCGTGAACCACTCCGAATTAACCGTTCTGCGATTCTCCAGTGGTATTGTAGCCACATGGCCATTAATATCAAAAAAGCAGGCCACCATTTGCTTTACAGTGCTTTTTGCACGAGCCACTTTCGTAGGGTTCTGCTCATTTTGAAACACCCAAACTGTTGTTGTTTAGTTTCGGGATCGTACGCGTAGATCCAGGATTCGTCACCTGTGTAGATATAATAAACAGATTTTGAGTCGCATGCGTTGAATTTTTTTAAGGTTTTGGACCATTCGACGCGAGCATCTTTTTGATCCTGAGTTAAGTTGTGCGGGATCCAACGCAAACAAATTTTTTTTAGAGACAAATGTTTATGTAATATCCTATGAATGCTCGTCATACATATGCCCAGAATAGCCTCTATCTCGCGATACGTAACATGGCGGTCTTGCATTATTAGTTTCCGCACAGCTTCAATATTTTGTGGCACAACCACCGATTTCGGGCGACCTTCTTTAACTTCGTCCGTGAGCTTACTGCGCCCGCGATTAAACTCACTAAACCAGTGAAACACAGTCATTTTTGATGGAGCTTCACCACTAAAAGTTTACGCACTGTTGTTGCGTTAAACCACGTCGAAAATCGTAATAAATCATAGCACGAATATTTTCACGAGTGAGTTCCATTTTTTCAGCGATAGGTATGACATTTTAAACCCAACAAAAACAAAACACTAACGTATATAAGAGAAAAATATTAGCGGCCAGTATTTAAAAAAAGAACGAATTTGACAATGGAGGTCAGACATTGCGTTTAAAATTATTGGAATCCCAGATTCCGCATACATAAGTAGCAGCCTATGTAGTACACTCGAGTGCTTTCGGCTTAAGCCGAAGGCTACTCTAGAGCCCAAGTTATATTCTAAAAGCTAACAGACTGTACGACTGGCCGTGATACAAGTTACAGTTGATTATGACAATTCGATATAAGTACGAGTACACTGCTTCGTCGTCTTGTTACACTATTTAGAATTAAACGGCCAAATGCGAGCCGGACTTTTCCCGAACTTCCAGGACAGTTTTTTTTGGTGTATTATTTACATACATTAATTACAGTTTTCGGATTTTTTCCTGTATAAGACAATATTACTGGCCAAAATTCATAGTCCTAGGGCAACGGAAAAACCCGAATGAATTGATTTCGGAACTGTGAGTTTTTAAATATACGCTAACGGCATAAAAAGCCGTAACTTTTTTTGCGTTTATTGAAAATTTTGATATTTTTTGTTTTCCCCAACTTATAGGGACTGGAGACCTGATACGGTATTAATTTCAACTACCTACCTGATACCTACGGCCACACCCCCAACCCGCATGCCCAGCGTGGGGATTATGGGCATTACCCCCCAATGATGGCACAACCTTGCGCTCATTAGGGGAGGGCACTTTCTACTGTTAGAAATCCACAAACGGGAGCCCACGATACAGGATTTACCAAGTGTGGAGCCCACCAGACACTGAACACTGCCAATCACCTTTTTCTTCTTGGTCTTCTTCAAGGCTATATTAGTCCACTGCTGGACATAGCCCTATTGAGGCTGATATTACTACTGAGCGCCATATCGCCCTGTCTTCAGCTTGCCGCATCGAGCATCTGCCGGCAGTTTTTCACAGATAGTCATCCCACCTAGTCGGAGGGCGTCCTACACTAAGTTTGGCGAGTCGCGGTCTCCACTCAAGAACACGTTCACTCCAACTGTTGTCGGTTCTTCACGAGATATGGCCAGCCCACTGCCACTTCAGCTGGCTAATTCTCGGAGCTATGTCGATAGCTTTGGTTCTCTGTCGGATGATGCATTCGTTAAGAAGCCTTTATCCTTTTTCTAAATAAATCATTTTTACTTTTACTTAGTGAAGTTTACATGTTAATGCACGCGACTGTATCGAACAATAAATATTGCTCCTAAAGAAGTGTTAATTTCAAAAACCTTAATAATAAAACATACAACGAGGCGGCTGCGCTGATATTTTCCGCACCCAGCTGGAATCGCGAAGCGTGCGTGGTTAACACGCAATTTCGTTGGTGAAATAAAACATGAAGAGAGCAAATTCGCGTGCCTCGGTTACAAAGTAGGCGACAGCAACGTCACAATAAACAGGGTGTCAAAATACTGACCCCCAACGTAAGACACGCATCATCAACTTCATCAGTCATTTGACGCATTGGCCCAAGCATACTGGACACCAACACCAAATTACTTTTTCCGTAAAATTTTGTTAAAAATAAAAAAAAATAGTTGTGAAGCTATAGAAAATTTTTGCACGCTGATGGACGCTAATGATCGGCTTATCCAGCCGCCCATAAGGCCTCTGACATGGCTTAACCAATGGACTTCAACCGAAGACTACCTTAAACAATCACAGGTTTGTCAAATTGTTCATATATATATTAAGGAAAATTAAAGAAAACATACTTAGTTTTCTTCATGACACATATGGTCAAGGAAGCGAAGGTGTTCTGTCAGGCTTGTGGCAAGTGACAGTCCCTGGTTTCTGCCTACTCGTCTGGGATACGGGCGTGACGCTATGTTACGTTATTTTAAAATTCAAAATGTAAAATTGTAATTGAACATAATTACTTAATAGGCATAGTCATTCGACAAGTTAGCTGTTTAATAAAAAGGGTCGAATCCACGTTTAAAGGTCAATGTGCAGCCGACTGTCTGTTCCCAATTCACAAGCAAAGTAAGATAGCACACAATGTTATTATTGTCAGTCACAACATTTCTATGCTTACGCCACTCTACAATTCAAATGGATGTGTTTTCGGCATTTTCCTTTTACGAGGTCGTTGATCTTTGTTGTCGTGCGGGGATTAGGGTGGTTGGCTGATTTTCTTTTCACTTTGAAAGTTCTGCAAATACATTGAACGTTTTTCCACTTTATTAGTGGCAAAGTCAACACAAGACATAGCAGTTTTTTCCCTTTTTAGTGGCAAATTGAGTCAAAAAATAGCAGCTTTTTATCCCTTTTTTAGTGGAAAATACTGCCAATATATAACATAACATTTACTTACAGGCACATACATTGCTTCTGACCCCACACTAGGA
This sequence comes from Yponomeuta sedellus, assembly GCA_934045075.1. Classification (NCBI taxonomy): domain Eukaryota; kingdom Metazoa; phylum Arthropoda; class Insecta; order Lepidoptera; family Yponomeutidae; genus Yponomeuta; species Yponomeuta sedellus. The sequence continues at coordinate 9,310,931 of OW203747.1, forward strand.
TACCCTGCGTCGTGGGAACCAGAAACAACGTCATCACAAACATGTAAACATCGAAGACCTGGGTTTTTCTGTCCCCAGCCGGGAGTCGAACCCTAGTCAGTAACATAGTAATATCCCAGCATTTTCTCTTTTTAGTGGCAAATTCTTCCAATACACGTATAGCAGCTCTTTTCCCTTTTTAATGGCGAATTCAGACAATATATTGCAGTTTTAAAAACCTATTTAGAGGCTAAAAATTCCACCCATGCCGGGACTCGAGCCCGCGACCTCTGGCTAACCGTGCCAGCCCTCTCCCAACTGAGCCAATGGGCGACTACCGGCATCAGTGAAATTTCGAACCTCTTTACAATACTCAATGTATTACGTACAAAAAAAAAATCAAATAGTCCTTAGCACGGGTTAGTGCATTAAAAAGAATATAATTTATTGCAGGCTTTTTCCCTTTTTAGTAGCGAAGTGGGCAATATATTCCGGCTTTTTCCATTTTTTGTGGCAAAATCAGACAATATATCCCAGCTATTCCTCTTTTTAGTGGCAAATTCTGAAAATACATAGCAGCTTTTTCACTTTTTAGTCGCCAACTCTGCCAATATATCCCAGCTTTTCCTCATGTTAGTGGCTAATTCAGACAATATGAAGCAGTTTTTTGCCATTTTTAGTGGCAAATTCTGCTAATACATTGCACTTTGTCCTTACGTACATTTGTGAATCTGTTGTATCAACACCACTCGTTAACATGAAGGAAAACATCGTGTGGAAACCTGAGTGGCTGTGGTGTTTACATACTTCAGCGTGAAATTGCCAATCCACGCGGTGGGCATGGTAATTAAGCCCGTACTCTCTCTTTGAGAGAAGGTACGTACCCTACAGTGAGACGAGTGTAAGCTGCATTATTTTTAAAACAAGTGAACAATCTCAGTATGGCGTAGCAAGGCATGAATGGATCTAAAGAAGGCATTTCTAGATGTGTAGTAAATTAACCGAATGACTCTATATTTTCCGTGTAAATGGTCCCTTTCGTTGGATGCATTGTATTCCGTTGCAGTACGGGCGACTTTGCTACACAATCTGTAAGTGTGCTTAGCTGATGCCTGCACGGGAGTTTAGTAAATTGCCGTTCTATACAGGGTTATTCCTCTTGTTCGTGGCAATGTCATGTGACTGACCGAACCCAAGCCTTAGGCGTAGGGCGAGCAAGAGGGTAGTGTGTAGGGAGTCTTTAAATTTCTTTTTTAGTATTTGTATGTACCTAGCATATAAGATAACTCGAACATGTAAAACCAAGAGCATCTGCCAACAAACTGATATGCAGTTTGGCAGAAACCAACTTCTGTATTTTTTGTATTTTTATTTGAATAAATGTTTTCAAAAAAAATTTATATAACGCCCAAATCTCGAAACATGTCGGTTAAAATTCCTTAATGACTCATGAATCATGCTCTTATGCCTAACGAACGAGTCTAATGCGCTTAAACCTGCTTAATACATAACTAGTTATACCATTGAATTTGAAGTAAGTTCAAATTCAATGGTTATACTATTGCCACGACACAGGGTATCCTAGTGTGGGACCAGAAGCGATGTATGTGCCTGTATGATGTAATGTTATGTTATATAAACGCCGGGAATTAAGCTAATTAAGTACGTTTTATCTAATACATAATCGCGATTAGACCAGTTTAAAATATAGGTAACAAGTTTTGTTCTACAAAAATAAAAAAAAATAAAACTGTTAAGTTTTTTCTGCTTTGCAGTAGCATTGTTTGATAATTGTAGTCATTAAAACCATTTAGGGCTGATTTTTCAATAGTCAGATAACTTTTATCTGAGGAATAAAAATGGCGGTTTGACATAATTTCCATACATAAGCTGTCAAACCGCCATTTTTATTCCTCAGATAAGAGTTATCTGACTATTGAAAAATCAGCCCTTAGTTAATTAAGAAAAAAACACTTTTCTATGTAACGCAATGATTTGAATTTGACTGCGAGATCGGTAGAGCGCGTAAAAGGCGAATTTAAAAAATACATATTAACCCTATTTAGAGGTTAAATTTCCACCCATGCCGGGATTCGAATGCCTGTATGATGTAATGTTATGTTATATAAACGCCGGGAATTAAGCTAATTAAGTACGTTTTATCTAATACATAATCGCGATTAGACCAGTTTAAAATATAGGTAACAAGTTTTGTTCTACAAAAATAAAAAAAAATAAAACTGTTAAGTTTTTTCTGCTTTGCAGTAGCATTGTTTGATAATTGTAGTCATTAAAACCATTTAGGGCTGATTTTTCAATAGTCAGATAACTTTTATCTGAGGAATAAAAATGGCGGTTTGACATAATTTCCATACATAAGCTGTCAAACCGCCATTTTTATTCCTCAGATAAAAGTTATCTGACTATTGAAAAATCAGCCCTTAGTTAATTAAGAAAAAAACACTTTTCTATGTAACGCAATGATTTGAATTTGACTGCGAGATCGGTAGAGCGCGTAAAAGGCGAATTTAAAAAATACATATTAACCCTATTTAGAGGTTAAATTTCCACCCATGCCGGGATTCGAACCGCTCTTAACATTACCCTTACAACAGTCATCTCAGGGAGACGACCGTGGCTGAAATGAAATGATTTTATTCAAAGTAGGCAGATACTGCGGCTTAGTGAACGTTATAAGTCAAACTAGGTGCCCATTTAGAAATCTAGATCATTTTGGAGAAAAATTGGACAAGAAAACTCCAAACGTAGTCTTTTCAAAGTCCTTAATTAACAGAGTTAACATAATTATTATACAAAATAGAGCCCATTGTACTGACTTTAATTCCAGACATCATTGTCATCTAAATAATCCTTTATTCTATAGTAGCCATTTTGACACAAAGTGTGCTTAACATATTTTTTGTACCGCGATTCAGGCAAGCTTAATATATCTTCAGGGATTTTATTATAGAAACGTATACAAGCCCATGAAGGATGTATTAACCTTTGCCAGCCTAAATCTTGGGATCAAAAGTTTATGTTTATTTCTAGTATTTACATTGTGTTGGCTACCTGCAGTGACATACATAATATTTTCATAGATATACTGGCTGGCAACTGTCAGGATGTTTGTTTCTTTAAAGAAATCTCTTAACAAATCTCTACTGCCTAGCTTATAGATGAATCTGATCGCTCTTTTTTGCAAGACGAATATGATCACAATGTCCGTTGCCCGTCCCCACAATAGTATGCCATAGGACATAATGCTATGGAAGTAACTAAAATAAACGAAAACCAGCGCTGTCCGGGGCTAACCCGGGTCAGCTCCAGTTGAGCCACTTAATTTTGCCTTATTTTATAATACCAAACCTACGTTTAAGTCTTACTTTGTTTTAAGTTGTTTATTGGTGGGCATTAAATATTTTTTATCATTTAAATTGATACATTTATAAATCCATACTAATTGCTATCGCAACCGTCAGAATTCCGGCGGGATTTTCTGTGCTGTGCTAAATCAGGCCTTTGAACTCTATTTGTAATGGAAAGTTCGTAACCTCTTTTTATTTACATCAAGGTCATGAAACATGGTTTTTGCGACCTAACTACTACGAATTAGAAGTAGAATAAGAATTAAAAAGAACGCAAATAAAGAGACATTAACTTTACTGTAACCATAAACGAGTACATAGGCAAGTTTATTTCTATAGAAATTTATTTCAGTCAGCTGGTAAGATAAGAATATTCTTTATTGTAGAACGAAAAAATACTTACAGAAACAGCAGATAAGATACAATTGGCAGCCTCATTGCTAATAGCAATTTCCTCCAGGCAACATCAAATTGGAAATTTGTCAGAAGGAGAAATAGATACGGGTAGTCGGTGCAAATACGAATATTACTAGATATAGGTACCTAAAGGTCATAATAGACTTTCATAAATCATACTTGAATACTGATCCACCTGTTTCAAGATAATCAAAACTTTACTTCGAGGGAATCTTTAGTCAAGGCCTTCTTTCTAAGAGATATTTCTTAGAAAAAAGCCCTTGTTCTCCCACTCCCCTGTTTTCGGCCATCCTCCACCATCCAAAAAAAACACATTGAGTGATCGTAGCGCCATCTCCGCGGTTCCCGACAGCGTCTGCGATATCCGTCGCGTGACGTGGCCACGGAGTGGACGAGTGTGGTTACAAATAGTAATTAAACGCGGCACGTTGAATAATGAAATGAAATAAAGCACATAAACCTTTGGAAGGACGACTAAATTGAAACTGCCGGTGAGCACGCGATGTAAACGTTTACAGGTCGCATAACTTGGCATGCACGGTTAGGTAAAAATTTACCTCCTAATCCTTTTCTAAAACTACGCACAGTGCTACACAAGAAATAAGTCTCACGAATTTACCTGCGCAGATGAACAAATTTTGGAAGTGCGGCAAGTTGATCGACCAATCAGATAGTTTCATTTTATGGCAGGCCGCGCGCCTTTGTTGCTATTCGTTGATTCAACGTCATCGAGGCGGGTGACTATTAGTTTGGCAATATTACCGTCAGCGAAATAGGTAGCGCTATTGCGGCAATCAATTCTGCACCTTAACCGTATCGGTTAAAGATCATGTTGAATGTACTTATAGCTTCGGGTACTTTCGTTACACTTCTTCCTAGTCTGCGCGAACGTAGATTCCCGAAGGGACTTTTATGATGTGTAGAACTGTACCTAGTAATTTAACAAAATATATTTTTAAAAACCTATTTAGAGGCTACAAATTTTATATTTTTTTTAAATTTGTTCCTTAGCACGGGTTAGTGCATTAAAAATAAAAATAGTATATAAATACATATTTTCCAAAATAAATTGAAAAAAACAATTGGACTTAGATCAGTAGATAGGGAACACCCTAAATTAGGAAAGTTACGGTGAATTAATATGTAACTTGTAGGTTATGAACTGATGTTCCATGTGAAGGACGCCAGCGCTTAGAAGGTTAAAGTATATAATTTATTATAATTACCACACGTTTTGAGCAACAAGGTACGAAGTTCGCTGGGTCAGATAGTTGGTAATAAATAAAAAATTTAGAGCAATTTCGACGGCCTCTGTGACGCAGCGGTAGCGCATCTGCCACCATGCGTGAGGTCCCGGGTTCGAACCGCGGCTGGGGACAAAAAACAAAAACCCCAGGTCTTGGATGTTTACATGTTTTTGATGTCGTTGTTTCTCATAGTTAGAATATTTTCGGGGCTTAATCGCGTAGTAATTTATTGCTATTTTACCTCGACGTTTCGACGACAGTCATCGTCGAGGTAAACTAGCAATAAATTACTACGCGATTAAGCCCCGAAAATATTCTAACTACCTATGTGTACAAGTCGCGAAAGTTTAAAATATGTCGTTGTTTCTGGTTCCCACGACACAGGGTATCCTAGTGTGGGGCCAGAAGCAATGTATGTGCTTGTAAACGTTATGTTATTGTACGTACAAAAAGGAAATAAACCAGTCTGAATCTGGGGTGATTTATACACCGTTACACTGCAACAGGCACTGCAGTGAAAATTACTTTGTCCCAGTACGACAACGCTCGAATAAGAACCATACTTTAAAATTTTAATAGAAATATATATTTACATATATTAAAAGGTTTGATACAGCGACGGCCTCGCTGGGGCAGCGGTTTGGCACGCTGACTGTAAAAAGGAAGGTCTCGGTTTCGATCCCCGGACGGGTCATTCTAGAAATCGAAGTTTTCCTAGTGTGTCTCGGGACTTCTATGTTATGTCTTGGATATTTATTGTATTAAATCTATCGTCGAGTTAGCACCTGTATGAGAAGTCATTTAGTTGTACTTAGTATGATATATTTATTATTATTATAATACACCAACAAAGCCACTTTAAATCCTAACGCGCGAACCCATAAACGAAATAATTCCATCACCCATAAAACAATAACGCGGACAAACACAAACCTTTTATTATTATCAGCTTACGCCATCAAATCCTTCTGTCACACACAAACCATACAAACAGACCCACTGACACACACTTTTCACTGTAGATTTCAATATAATTTTGAAAAAACCAACGACACTGAAAACGACAAAGGACTAATATGACGCAAAAAGTCGAGTTGTTCGTGTGAAAACAAAACAGCTCCTCGTGCAAAGACGACCGTACGATGCCACATGCCGCAGCGTACTGAAAGCAAAAGCTCGTTTTCAGTGACAACTTTATGGCATACTAGCTGTTGCGCGCGACTTCGTCGGCGTTCAAATGATGCGTTTTCAATTAATATTTGTTTATAGGTATTAATTACATTCCTTGTTTATGTAGCCTGTAAACGTCACACTGGAGGGCGCAGGCCTTCTTCTTCTTTATGAAACTAAGACAACTTTTAATAATAAACAATAAATATGTATTTGTATACCTAGAATTTATCGAAATAGAAAACTATCCTACGCTACAACTTAAACTATTTAAAATGATACCTCAATGTAAAATGCTGCGTCCAAATCAGATATTGTTTAAATAAAAGTTCTTTATTTGACAAAAATATTTATTACAGCGTTTAAAACATAGTATAAAATAAATTTTACCTTGGCAAAAACAATCTTAATTATGAAGCTTTTTCAGGTTTTATACACATTATCGCATGAAAATTACACATTGCTTACAGATATTCTTTCGCTCACGTCACAATTTTATGAACAGACAATATTCGCACTTTTTAACAACGCAAATTTATGATGTTTGTATTGTCAAGATAAAAAGTATTCTGTCTTTGTGAAAAAAACGCTTTTTATGGTTATATCTCCGGCACTCGTCGTTTTAGCCAGACGACGTGTTATCGATAAAACGCAAAACCTGAAAATAGTTTTTTTAGTTCAATAATTAAACGAATTTCAATACGAAAAAGCATTTTTATGCAATCTCGGCACCTGATTCAGTCAATTTAAAAATATATATGTAATTTCATACTTAAGAATAATGGAAGTGATACCGGATATATTTTCAGGTCTTGCATTACTTTGATACAGCGTTTACGTAGTGTATTTTATTTAAACACAAGAACTTTCACCATCTAATAGATTTTGCGTGACGATAGAACAGACAAAGAAAGATAAAGTCCAAAAAATCGCAAAGCAACTTTTAAAGTTTTCCCCACGCCCCCCGTTGGGCGCCAGTGTAACGTTGTATAACTTTTATAATAATAAATAACACTGGAACGACTTCAGGTGTTGTTTTATTTGTAGTAATATTAAAACAGAAAAACTGGATTAAAACGGATAAGCAGGTAAAATAGTCAGGTCTGTTCGAAGGGTATAGTAGTAGTGAATGAAAATGAGGGAAATCGAAGAATGTGTGACGTAATTTAAATATTTGAAAATGATAGATAGAAAAAGAAATAAAAATGGTGTAAAGAGGTTTGCACCGTTACAAACTAACTACAATATTATACAAAATAATACGAAGAAATTGTACTTAAATAAAATTGAGATTGTAAATAATTGTATACATATCTGAAAATACATAGTTTTAGAAAAGTCGTAGCGCCCTTATAGGGTGTCATGTAGAACAAGAATTATTTATAAATATTATTACCACCTAATCCAGAAGCGCTCGTGGCCTAGGCGAACCGAGTGATTGGAATCAATCACTTGGTTAAGCAACAACAGGCGCGGTCAGGTACGGGATGGGTGAGAGTCCCGTGACTACCGCTAGTGGCATTTTTCCGAGCGCTTCCGTGCTTCGCAAGGCACGTAAAGCCGTTGGTGCCGGCTGTCATATAATGGCAGTCGTTAAGCCATGTCAGAGGCCTTATGGGCGGCTTGATAACATCTGACAGTAAGGCCCGCCACTGTCTTACAATCCTCCACCAACCCGGACTTGGCCCCCGTGGTGGAGTATGGCCTAACCTACCTGCGATGCAGGAAGAGACCCGTGCCCCAGCAGTGGGGACATACAAGGGTTGATAACGATTATTACCACCTGTACTATTAGCATGACGTGCAATAAATAAATTATTATGTTTATTATGTACAGATACACTGCTCCGACTGTTTTATGGCAATGTAGATGAAGACAAGTGTGGCGCCTGGTGTCGCGGGCTCTTTGTTTCTATTGTTCCGTGCGAGAAGTAAAGCTTAGAAAAACACGATGGCGATTGGCACTTGTCAGATGCTTGTCTGACCTAAAACAAAATAAGTATACTCTGCGACCATAGAAAAAAACACCGTTTGAAAAATATAGTTCTACTAATTTCAAATGTAAATACACCTCCGTCATCATCTCTCATGAAAACATACACACACACTCACTCACTCACTCACTCACTCACTCACTCACTCACCCCTGTATCCTGAAGGAATAGCAGGGGTAGAAGTAGGCAGCTTTCGCAACATTGATTAGTCGTTGCATGCACGCCCTTTGTTAATAAAACCCTTATTTTATTTTATTATTCGACAGTAATACTATAATATATTTATACAACAAGGTGTTAAAACGTCGGGCAATAAGGTAATTACGTTTTACCTAATAAATAATCCCGTTTAATATATAACTAAGGTGTTAACCGACTCAAAATTGCTATATACCGTTTACGCTACTACTTCCAAGACGCACTATCAATAAGTGTTAATTTGTTCAAGTATCGTCAGAAAGACACCGATTAAAAGCGGGAGTTATTAATTTTAAGCGGACAGAAAGGATATGATTCGAATATATTTTAGTTAGTATCTTCTTCTTCTGGCTATAGTAGACCACTGCTGGACATAGCCCTCCCCTAATGAGCGCCATAGCGCAAGGTTGTGCCATCATTGGGGGGTAATGCCCATAATCCCCACGCTGGGCATGCGGGTTGGGGATCGCAGTTTGGTGGAATTGTACTGCAGAGGGCGCTGCTGCCCACCCCCCAGTGTGTGTCCCTTAGTCGCCTTTTACGACACCCGGGGGAAGAATTTGGGTTGGTGCTATTCTCTTCTACAGCAGTGTTAGTATGTCTTGAAATAAATATAAATTATATTTCAACTAGCTGAGTGCGCAAACGTTGTTTTGCCATATTAATTAACCTACAACCTGTTCTCAGAGTGCTTAGTGCGAGTTTGACAGATCCAGTCGAATAACTTTACTACCGCGTTAATCGAGCATTGAGTAGTGAGTATGAGTAAGTTAACCGTTCGAACTGGCAAAACGCTGTCACAGTACAACTCGCACTCGCGTTTATTCGTGTTTTGGCTGGTAAACGTGTTCACTTCTCAACGTAAACCATTACAACTCGCACTCAGCTATTTTAATTTCCATACTTGTCGCTAGGTGGAGCTTCTCCGATGCCATAGAAATATGAGTTTACGTTAACGCGATCGAGTAGTTAAAAAACTCGCACTAAGCACTCAGAGTGCTTAGTGCGAGTGCTTAGTTCATTGGTTTCCAAGTTGTCACATCATCGCCCATCATTTCGTATCGAAAAATTACTAAATACACACAAAGTATTTTTTTAGGTTAGATCTTGAAATTGACTTTTTTTATCGTGTCACAGGCATGTTCACTGAGAGCCATGGTGTGACGTCATCAGCGTATTTTTGTGTTTTTATGCCACACCTGGCAATAAAGTGGCTTTTTCCGCACGCTGCGCGTACGGAAAAAGCCGCTTTCTGGCCAAGTGTAGACATAAAAAGATGTACACAACACGGGAGGTAATAAAGAAAGCTCTCGATCGCATATTTACGTCCCTCGCTTGCAGCTCGGGCCGCAAACTTCTGCGATCTCGGCCTTCCTTTGTATTACCACCCTAGTTGTGTAATGTACTATTACAGCTACCTATACTTAGTAATGTAGGTACCTATTTATTGTACATAGTACCTAATTACGTTTAACCTAAGAAATAATCGCGATTTGACCCGTTTAATATATAACTACACACTAATATTATAAAGGCGAAAGTTTGTGAGTGTGTATGTTTGTTACTTCTTAACGTCTAAACGGCTGGAGCGCTGGAGATTTTAATAAAATTTGTTATGGAGTTAGCTGACACCCTGGATTATCAGATAGGCTACGTTTTACAGCGGGAAAATATATTATTCCAATCGAATACACCACGTGTATTATTAATATTATAGTTACAAACGAAACACATTACCATTCAAAATATGTACAACCACGATAAGATAATGAAATTGAGTTCCTTTCGACAATATCGAAGGTCGGGGTATACGGACAAATTGAATTACGGCAGCCCAAACTAGATTGGGCGGGAAAACGTCGAATCTATCTTTATAGCGGTATTTTAGGCTGTGTCGGTGAAAATATCTTAAGTAACTAGGTACCGTTGGAGTAAACGTGTTCTTGAGTGGAGACCGCGACTCGGCAAACGTAGCGTAGGACGCCCTCCGACCAGGTGGGATGACGATCTGCGAAAAACTGCCGGCAGACGCTGGATGCGGCAAGCTGAAGACAGGGCGCTATGACGCTCATTAGGGGAAGGCTATGTCCAGCAGTGGACTACATAATATAGCCTGAAGAAGAGAAGAGAGAAGAACAAGGTACAGTCGACAGAAGGTCACTCGCTATCACAACTATCTGGTGGCGGATAACGAAGATGTGGACAACAATACTTTCGAGAGATTACGTCTTTATAAATTGCTGTCCATGACGCCTTTAGAGCACCCTTAGTGAATAAGAGTGTAATTATATTCTTGAGTCGCCCATTAGCTCAGTTGGAAAGAGCGCTGGCACGGATAGCCAGAGGTCGCGGGTTCAAATCCCGGCATGGGTGGAATTTTTAGCCTCTAAATAGGTTTTTTATATTTTTTTTTGTTATTGATAGGTCTGAGAATAGGTAGGCTAATTAATGTGACAAAACAACTTTCGCGGGGTCAGCTGGTAGACCTGCAATTATTGTTAGATACAGTAGACAAATAGACCATTGTAGACTTTTAGTCTGGATCTACTTACGGGTGTTGTTAAATCGGAAGAGTCCGACCAGGTTTCGCTCCGATTCGCAGAGCTTAATCATGGTGAGCAGAGACGGAGCTCGCGTCGTCGGTTGCTCGTCTCACGACCGCGAGCTAGATCCGGACTAAAAGTCTACAATGTGTAGTGCATACAAAAGTTTTAGTTCAAAAACAAATAGACCACTTCATCACTGTCAGCTAAAAGGACATCAAACGAACAGCCAAAAAGTTCTAGCATCGTTTCGCTTCGTCTGCTGGTGCAATCAATCTTTACTATCAATCACTATTCTTTCGACACTGCCAATCGATGAAATATAGATCAATAAGGTGTCTTCGATGTCAACCCTTGTATGTCCCCACTGCTCGGGTACGGGTCTCTTCCTGCATCGCAGGAAGGTTAGGCCATACTCCACCACGGGGGCAAAGTCCGGGTTGGTGGAGGATTGTAAGACAGTGGCGGGTCTTACAGTAAAAAGTTATCAAGCCGCCCATAAGGCCTCTGACATTGCTTAGCGAATGTCATTACATGACAGCTGGCACCAATGGCTTAACGTGCCTTGCGAAGCACGGAGGCGCTCGGAAAAATGCCACTAGCGGTAGTCACGGGACGGTCACTCATCCCGCACCCGATAGTGCCTGTTGCTTAACGCAAGTGACAGATTACAATCACTCGGTTACACTAGAACTTTCAAAATCGAATAGCTTCTAGATCTATGTTCTTTTTTTTGTTTCGTTTATTGTGTACTTCGTTTATTTCTGTTGTGGTCATATTATGTCAATTATCTGTTTATTTTGTTTCTGTGATGTGTCCTGTTGTTATAATAAATGTCTTTCTTTCTTCTTTCTGATATACGTTATTGATATACGTAACTAGTTACGTAATCACGGACTCTCCCGACCAAATTTCCAGTACGGAAGCCCGGACTTCGGCCAATAATGTTTAATACGGAAGTTTTAGTACAAAATCTTTATTTAGGACGTAATTTCCACAGCCAAACGTTTATTTCAGTCGCCTGAACCGGCTAGGTGACCAAGTACCCTAAGTATTCTCGTGCCAAGAAACAGACGCGTCAATGACTAGGTATTCGCTTCAACTGTAAAATAATTAAACTCTAATTTATTAGACAATAGAGGTCAAAATACTTCTCTGATTCTCACACGGAGATTAAGGGCGAGTATCTGAATAGGGAATTTCACTGTTAAATACTGAAGTAACGTTCTGTCCCGCTCTTTTCTGACAAATACGAGACAGCACTACAGTTAATACATTACTTAGCGAAATTCTCAATTCAGAAACATACATACATACACATATATATATATATATATATATATATATATATATATATATATATATATATATATATATATATATATATATATATATATATATATATATATATATATACATAACCTCACGCCCGTATCCCAGAGGGGTAGGCAGAGACCAGGGACTGCCACCTGCCACGATCCTGACAGATCACCTTCGCTTCATCAACGTTCATAAGTCGTTGCATGCACGCACGCCGGTTCCGGCTACTTTTTATCTTTCCCTTTGCTAATACATCCCTTATCAATTCAGAAACTGGCCCTTAATCTCAGTGTGAGAGTCATAGAAGTATTTTGATCTCCATTGCCTGATAAATTTGAATTTCCACATACATTACATAAACTAAACTCACGCCTGTCTGCCACTTGCCACAGTCCTAAGACACTTCGATCGATATCAACCCTTGTTGTACCTATGTATCTACGGCTGGGGCAAGGGTCTCTTCTTGTATCGCAGGAAGGTTAGGCCATAATCCACCGCAGGACCGAATCCGGGTTGGTGGAGTATTGAAGGACATTGGCTGGACTTACTGTCAGAAGTTATGAAGCCGCCCTTAAGGCCTCTGATATGGCTTAACGACTGCCATTACATGATAGCCGGCATTAACGGCTTAGTGCCTTGCGAAGCACGGAAGCGCTCGGAAAATTGCCATTGATTCCAATTACTCGGTTCGGTTCTTTCTTTCTTTCTTTCTTTCTTTCTTTCTTTCTTTCTTTCATAATAGATAGACAGATAGACATAGAGGATACTTCATTGCACAACTAGAAAAAAAGAATTACTAAAGTGCGTTTCACGAAATAAGTCCCTTGGACTTATTCTTATCACCATGTAATAGAGACTATATTTGCTAAATCCAAGGGACTTCTTTCGTGAAACGCACAATACCATGATTTCTAAGTATGATATACTTGTTATCTCTGAGTATGATATTATACATAATTTGTACTTTTCCATTCGAATAAACCACCCATAACCAAGACGCGCGTGTACATGTCCTTATATCCAGCATTGGTCTGGGTGTAAACAAAAGAAGTCTCTCTGTCAAGAAATTGGAACAGTAGGTAAGGTAGATATTGATGTTTCAGAATTAACGAGATGAATGGATGTACTAGGTCGACCAAACCACTAGATAGACTTATCAGTCATTTTTGTCTCCAGTATTTTAACAATTTCTATCAAAAGTTTGTTTATACGTAAACCAAAGCTGAATTAAGTAAAATATAAAGGTTGATGTACTGTCGACACTCAGTTTGTGTTCCAAAAACGTTGGTTGCTTAATAGATATTTATTGGACAACATGACACATTTTAAAACAGTACCGTGTTTCATAAATCTATAATACATAGTTTATTGTGGCATTTCCATTGCTAAGCCGATTCCTACTTGTTAAGCGGCTACGCAATGTACATCGAATTGTCATCATAATACACACAAATCATCGGTCAAAAAATAAAACCATGAATCAACAAATCTTTATTCTATAATTCTCTATAATGCGAAATCATACGCACGCCCTTCATACATGAAAAGGAAATTAATGCCATACCTACAGTAATAGATAGATCAAGCCAACAAACGCTCCGACTGAAATACATTTGAGGTTGGTTTTAGGTCAGTATTTTTAGTAGCCGAACTCTATCGTTTTAATATTACGTAAACCTTAACTCCTGAACCTTACAAAGTAAAGTAATTGGCAAAAGATTTTAGTACATTTTTGTACATATATACAGAAAAACACGGAAATATTACAGAAAGCACTTACCAGAAAAAACTAGTTAAATCCATGGGAGCACAGATCCTAACGCTGCACACACATTTCGCACATTTTCCACTAAAAAAAAACACTTGCACTAAAAAAAAAAGAACGATTTCCTTTTTTTCTCGGTGGCCTTTCCAGTTCGATTCGATTGTCAGATTCGAATTCCCATTTAGAATTCCGTGGTCGGGGGCGCTCTACGTTTGAAATTAGAACGCGTGTGCGTCCCGGCGTAGAGTGCTATTTATAAAGCCTGCTGGGCTAACAGCAGCGTGGCGTTTGGGCTAAATCAGCGGTTCAGGCAGCGCTGAGGATCCCTGAAAGCTCCGCTTGCATTTAGACGGCAGGAGAGACGAGAGGCTTGGACGCAAAACGCCGCCGCACCGTTAGATGTAAAGCATTAACCCAGAAATTTAATACATAAAGACTTAGCGAAATTCTTAATTCAGAAATTGGCCCTAAGTAAATTCGATTTCAACCCTTTATATGTCCCCATTGTAGAGGCACGTCTCATCCTGTATCACAGGAAGGTTAGGCCATACTCCACCACGGGGGCCAAGTCCGGGTTGGTGGAGGATTGTAGGACAGTGGCGGGCCTTACTGTCAGAAGTTAACATAACATTTACATTTACATACAGGCACATACATTGCTTCTGGCCCCACACTAGGATACCCTGTGTTGTGGGAACCAGAAACAACGACATCACAAACATGTAAACATCCAAGACCTGGACTTTTTTTTTTTGTTTCCAGCCGGGATTCGAACCCGGGACCTCTTGCATTGTAGGCAGACGCGCTACCGCTACGCCACAGAGGTCGTCAAGTTATCAAGCCGCCCAAAGTAAATGCCCCCCTAAGTAAATACTCGTACTTAACTGTACTGCTGTCGCTTCGAATTTCTCAGCAAAGTGCGTAACAGAACGATACATAAGTATTTACTTTCCTTGAGGGCACCACCTCTATAATAATAAGAACTGTAATAGCTGTAAGAACTAAGTGTAACTATGTGGTACAATTTTGTTACTAGATTTAGATGGAGCTGACATGCTCACTAAAGATAATAAAAAAAAGTATTTACTCAGTGAAATTCTCGATTCATAAATCGGCTACTAGGGCCAATTTCTGAATTGAGAATTACGCTAAGTAAATACTTAACTACAGTGCATAAAAAAAGCATAAATGTAACAATCGTTTTTCGGCCCCCACAATATAGGCTAGGTCTAGTGTGGGGACCACCGTTATGTCAAATTGTTTAACAGCCTGTGTGTCTCAATCATATACGTTTTTTACTATGTAAACGGTATTTGTCAACTTTATTTTGTGCATGCAACTTGATTTTAATCATCATCATCAGCCCGGTAAACCCCACTGCGGGGTATAGGCCTCTTCATTTCCACGCCAGCCAGCACGGTCTCGCGCTAGTCTCATCCACTGTTTGCCGGCCACTTTACTTAAGTCATCTGACCATCTGGCTGCTGGTCTGCCCACCGACCGTTCCCCCTCCCACGGCCGCCACTCTGTCACTGCCTTCGTCCATCTGCCATCATTTCGCCTGGCCAAGTGTCCCGCCCACTTCCACTTCAGAGTCGCAATCCGTTTGCCGATGTCTACCAGCTTTGTTTGGCGTCTGATTTCGACATTCGGGATCCGGTCCAGAAGTGTGACGCTAGGAGTCATAGCTCTTTCCATTGCTCTCTGTGCGACTTTGACTTTGTGCACTGCGTCCTTAGTCAAAGTCCATGTTTCGGAACCATACGTGAGTGTGGGCAGGACACATTGGTTAAACACCTTTGTTAAATTATTCTATTTTATATTTTTTTGTTTAAGAGCCCAGTACATATATTACATAGTACCTATTTAGAGGCTAAAAATGCCAGTGCCGTGGCTCGGATAGCCAGAGGTCGCGGGTTCGAATCCCGGCGTGGGTGGAATTTTTAGCCCCTAAATAGGTTTTCAAAATTTTCCTTAGCACGGGTAAGTGCTTTAAAAATAATATAATTACATAGGTAACGTAAGATAACAATATCATTTTTTACCATTGGTGGCGCTTGTTAGCAAAGGGTCTTCAAACGTGCGAGCAAGCGAGTCGGCAGAAGTAAAAATTTGGTCTCTATAGCATTTTTCGACATAGCTCAGAGAATTAGCGAGCTGAAGTGGCAGCGGGCTGGCCATATCTCGCGAAGAACCGACAACCATTGGAGTAAACGTGTTCGCGACTCGGCAAACGCAGTGTAGGGCGCCCTCCGACCAGTTGGGATGACGATCTGCGAAAAACTGCCGGCAGATGCTAGATGCGGCAAGCTGAACACAGGGCGCTATGGCGATCATTAGGAGAGGGCTATGTCCAGCCGTGGACTAATATAGACTGAAGAAGAAGAAGCATTTTTACCCGACTGCAGCGAAGCCCAAAAGGAGGGTAATGTGTTTAGTGCCTATGTATGTATGTAAGTATGTCCGATTCTATGTTCCCTTATAACTCCTTAACCAATGGTCAGATTTTGTTAAACAAGGTGTCGTTCGATTCGGCATCCTTGCGCGAGTGTCATAGGCTATATAAAATCATAATTATGCGATCAGAACTGTGACGAAAAATAAAATTCGTTAAGAAGATTCGTTAAAGTACAGCTAGGAGCCACTAGATGGCGCTGTTATATTTAGTTTATTGAATTCGAATACTAATTTTATTGAACTACCCCTAACAGGTGTGAAATATTTAAAACAGAATTTTGCGGATGACGTAGGTTACATAAAATCATCATTAATAGAGAACCAACGGAACAAAAAATAACATTTACTTCTAAGCAATTAAAGTACCACTTTTAGCCACTTGATGGCGCTGCTATATTTTATTTATTCTAATACATGTGTATACATAATTTCGGCTTTGGTCTACATGTAAACAAATCATTTATAGAATCGGTACAAATGCGGAAAGAAATAATTCCTATAAAGTGGTTTGATCCTTCTAGATCATTCATTTAATTAAAAAATATAATTTTGTTTAACTACGCCTAACACGTGCAAAGTATTTAAAAGAGAATTTTGCGGGTGTCGTTGATTAACATAAAATCAGCATTAATAGAGAACAAACGCAACACAAATAATATTCACTTCTAAGTAATTAAAGTACTGTAGCATTAGTTCCTCTACCCAACCACAGATGGCGCTGTTTGTGTTCTAAATTGCGGTATGGTTTTGTCCGAAGGCCCTACATAATATTAAACAAAATTGGATAGTATTCACTTCAATCACTTCGACCAATACTGACTGTCCACTAATAATTGGCACGACTAGTGACGTAGGTAATATACCTCGCTTTGCGCTGTGGTGCGAGTAGTAGTTACTAATCCGTAATCCTTAGTAAGTTTCATATTGCTTCAATAAATAGATCCCTAAGTACGTGCTGTCGTGCTGAAACAACGTCTATCTTCTTGTCTGCTGAAACCCTGTCCTACAGTACCACTTTTAGCCACTAGACGTATTTCTTTCTACGCCATTCGTTTATCTCATTAATTTAAGAAATATCAACCTCATAGGGGGTAATAATACATTACTGCAGAGGCCGAGAAGTAAGGGATTGCTGGACGCGTTTGGGATAGACGGCCGAGTCGTAGACGAGGCCGTCTAGAACGAGTCCTGCAATCCCTGTTCCGGCCGAGGATTGTATAATGCTTTTCTCAAACAATGCGAGGAAATATTAATATTAAAATAATTACTAGGTAATTAAGAAATAATAGTTTAGTTTGCCGCCTTTTTTATTTTTTAAATACACTAACATATTTGAGCACCATGTTTAACCGCACAAAAACCAATACTATAGATTGTTTTTTTTTTAAACTTGCAAGTATGCTTACATAACTTAGTAGGTGGTTGGCTGTATGTAATTTTTCCATGGTCAGTTTAATTTTAGTAAGTAAATTTAAAAAGTTAGAGCAGCGGACGGTAATGGATTTTCATACTTACTTTACTGGCTTAGGCCAGTAAAGTGAGGCGGGAGCCATAAAAGAGAAACTTTGTGGCTTTATTTCATGGTAATAACACAAACATTTCCGAGCATGTTTGAGAAAAAATAATTTCTTAACACTGATATTAATTTCGTACTGACACTTCGACCAAAACTAACTGAACAAAATATATAAAGTGTAGCATGTAACTCCTTTTCCCCTGTGCGGTCATAGTCAGACAAGCTGGGTTCAAAGAAGAAACAATAAATAATAAAAAAATATTTGAACGCTCTCACTGGTAACCGAAGACGGATCCTCCGTGACCTCGTATCGTAGGACCCATGAAATTTTAAAAAATTCTAGCTCTATTCATCTTAACGAATTTTATCTCGTTTCCTCCGAAAATAAGATTATGATTTTGTGTTAGGTTTCCTGTTCACTTGTGAGACCAAAGATTGCTTATCTACACCTAAATATTCAGTAAAATTTTTCAATGCTTTAGGGGGCCACCTCAAGATGAATTTGTTATAGTTTCATTTTAATACCGGTAATATTTTGGCATTCAGAAAACCAAGATTTTGTATGTCTCCACGCCCATGCCACAACTCTAAATAACTACGCCAGGCCGAAGGCCGAGCCCCATCATGCGGGTGCGAGGAAACTTGCCGCGACGAGGTTGAAGGCCGAGCTCAATACAGGTCGCGGCACGGCCGAAGGCTGTGAAGCGGGCTAGAGGAATACTCCCACGGCGATTCCAAATGCTGAGCTCTAATTACGCTGATGCCAAATGGAGAGACTATTAGCGCGGCCGAAGGCCGCTACAGTTACTTAAAGTTGCTGTTAGGAGGAAACCTGTCGCGCCTTTGTACAGGCCGCGGCTGAAGGCTCAGACCATTTATGTTCCCATTTACAAGTCCTTATTCTAAGTAATTAGCGAGACCAAAGACTGGGCCCAGCAATGCAAGCACGAAGAATTCTACTCTGGAGATGTCGAAAGCTGAGCGTCGTTCAGGTCGAAGAGATAATTCGTGACTATTCCAGTCCCCACCTACAATCGTTAACACTAAATAACTAGGTGCAGTGGAGCGTTTTTAGGCTACATAAAAAACAGACAATTTATGTAAGGATAATAAAGAAAAAAATCTGTCGTTTCCTTTGCAAATATTCTAGATAGTTTAACACCATATTCATTATACTAGCTAAAAAATATCGTACGACATAAATTTTTAATGCAGGCAGGTGGTACCTATGACTATATCAAACAAGTATATCAGTAAAAATATTTATGATTTGCCGAGACATGTCCATTGTCGAACATAAGAAAATAAAGCAATAAACTAAAATTCATTTAGGAAATAAAATAATATAACGATTTAAAGCATGTAAACAGAACAGATGGACCTTTAAATTTTATCGTTTTACTGAGTCACTAAAAGGTCGAAAATAAAAAAAATATTTAAAAAAATAAAAGAACCCGACTGCAGTGATAAATCAACTGAAAGGGAAAAAATAAGATAATTTTATTTTCAAATGCTAATGTCGGATCAGAAGAGTTCATGCTGCTTTACTTGAGGGACCAAATAATATAACTTTATAAGCATTATTTGCTCAAACTGTTGCATTTATTATTTTATATAAAATGATGCAGTCGGGACCCACTAGAGGACTTTAAACAAACAGTAATGGGTCCCGACTGCATCATTTTATATAAAATAATAAATGCAACAGTTTGAGCAAATAATGCTTATAAAGTTATATTATTTGGTCCCTCAAGTAAAGCAGCATGAACTCTTCTGATCCGACATTAGCATTTGAAAATAAAATTATCTTATTTTTTCCCTTTCAGTTGATTTATCACTGCAGTCGGGTTCTTTTATTTTTTTAAATATTTTTTTTTTAGTCCTCAATACACAATACAAACTCCACGTCTTTTTACACAGCATCACGTTTCACTGAAAAAGCTTCACGTGAAATAAATCTAATGAGGTAAAAGAAAAAAATCCAGCATACTAGCGATCGAACTAAAGCGCTCATTCGGAACAAAGTGCTTTTATGAGGCAACGTGTCCCACACTGACCAGCTCTACTCTATTACTTAGTCATATTTTCTTGTGATTCATAGAACATCATTGTCGTCCATCGCTGCCCACTGCTGGGTATAGACATATTCCCCCAAATGCCTTTATGAGGGAATGGGCCCATTGCCTCATACAGACATTTGTATTTACTAAGTTAAATTCTCAACCCAGAAGTTAACTCTTAGGTTAAGAAATATCTGTGTAATTTCAATTTTTATGTAAAACTAGCTGACCCAGCGAACTTCGTACCGCCTACCATCGATTCTTTAAATTTTTTAATTCTTTCTCTCCGTAAGAACCGTCCTCGTACTTCAAGGAATATTCTAAAAAAAGAATTAGCAAAATTGGTTCAGCTGCTCTCGAGATTTGCGCTTACCAACACAGCGATTCATTTTTATATTATAGACTAGCTAACCCAGCGAATTTCGTACCGCCTAACAGTCGATTCTTTTTTTTCCATCACCATGAACCATCCTCGTGCTGCAGGGAATATTCTAAAAAAAGAATTAGCAGAATCGGTTCAGCTGCTCTCGAGATTTGCGCTTACCAACACATTCAGCGATTCATTTTTATATTATAGATAAAGTGTTCTCTATCTATCTATCTACGAGTATCTATCTACTTAAGTAAAGTTCTGTCGCGCTCTTTGCTAGGAAAATTGAGACAGCACTACAGTTCACTATTCACTTAGTGAAATTCTCAATTCCGAAACTGGCCTAATGCGACCCATTGTGACCAGATTCATTAAGTATGATACAAGGATACAATATTCCTAATCTAGTTTGGGACCCAGTCCGTCTACAAATTACTTCTATAGCACCATATTGTACCACTGCTATTTTTCAAACTAATTTGTGGATGGAGAAATAAAGATTATGTGTAATTGTATTGTATTCAATGAACTTGTTCATAACTTCTTGAGATTCATCATCATCCATCTCTCATAGTCCTTTGCTTTCTAGAACCTTCTTTCGATGCCGAATAAAACCACAATACAAATGTCGTCTGTCTTTCCGGAGACATATAAACCTGGTTGTCTTTACGTAACATCGTAGAGCCCGTCTTCGCTTACCGTCAGGCGTGACTGGGGTCAAGTGTAACCTGACCATGACTGTCACACAGCACAATCACTGATACTTTTTCCTATGGCAATCAGTGATCGGAATTAATCACTTGAGTTAAGCGACAACAGGCGCGGTCAGGTGCAGGATGGTTGACCGTCCCGTGACTACCGCTAGTGGCATTTTTCCGAGCGCTTCCGTGCTTCGCAAGGCACGATTATAAACATGGAAATACACCCAAACTGTGGCCATTTGCACATCGAGTTCGGCCTCGTTCTCTGTTTCGGTAGTGCGGCGAAATGGTTCCTTCAAGTGCTGATCAGTTATGAAGATAAATGCGGATGATATGAAGTACAGTACTCAAGCTAATGCTCTGTGGTATTTAATGGAGTCGAAAATATAGAAGGTCAAGTAGTTTTTAATTGTAGCTTGATTTAAAGGCAGTAATCGCATGTTGACTTGAAGCGCTCGTGGCCTAGGCGAACCGAGTGATTGGAATCAATCACTTGAGTTAAGCTACAACAGGCGCGGTCAGGTGCAGGATGGGTGACCGTGCCGTGACTACCGCTAGTGGCATTTTTTCCGAGCGCTGCCGTGCTTTGCAAGGCACGCTAAGCCGTTGGTGCCGGCTGTCATGTAATAGCAGTCGTTAAGCCATGTCAGAGGCCTTATGGGCGGCTTGATAACAACTGACAGCAAGGCTCGCCAATGTCTTACAACCCTCCACCAACCGGGAATTAGCGCCGTGGTGGAGCATTGCCTAACCTTCCTGCGATGCAGTAAGTGACCCGAGTCCCAGCAGTGGGGACATACAAGGGTTGATAGCGATACTTACACTTAGATGGAATAGAAAGCTTGGGGTGTCTTAGAGTTTACGCATTTTAGAATTGATAGAGAACCATTGATATCCACCCTTGTATGTCCCCACTGCTGGGGCACAGGTCTCTTCCTGCATCGCAGGAAGGTTAGCCCATACTCCACCGCGGGGGCCAAGTCCGGGTTGGTTAGATAACCATGTATGATCATTATTGACAGGACAATAGATGCATTATTTTATTATCATATTCTTATAACATTTAGAACGCAGTTGACATCGCAAATAAATATCTTTATGCCACACCTGGCAATAAAGTGGCTTTTTCCGCACGCTGCGCGTACGGAAAAAGCCGCTTTCTGGCCAAGTGTAGACATAAAAAGATGTACACAACACGGGAGGTAATAAAGAAAGCTCTCGATCGCATATTTACGTCCCTCGCTTGCAGCTCGGGCCGCAAACTTCTGCGATCTCGGCCTTTCTTTGTATTACCACCCTAGTTGTGTAATGTACTATTACAGTGGAAAAGTTATCTGTAACAATCAACAATGCTGACAAGCTAAATTAAACTTTAACTCAACAACATAAGATCTAGTCCCAAAGGGACTGGTCAACATATTTGACCTCATCAATTTTATTGAAGTTATATTTAGGTCCACTTATAATATTTCCCAGATATCACGTAAGTGGCCATTTAATTTGAAAGGATGATGGGCGTTTTGGTCCTTATGTCCAATCAAGATGAGTCATATGTCGTTGGATAGCTCTTTTCAAGTGAAAAAATAAATTCTATTGAGACGAATCCGTATGAATTGTCCATTTTGAAATATGCTCGTCGGAAAGTACCATTTTTTGCTCTAAATAGAAATTAGAAAAATTCATATCTCTGGTTTAACTCAACCGATGCTCATGATTTTTACGAAAATCACCTCTATGCATACTCTGTCATAAATCATTAGAGCGAGACAGCGACATTGCGCTCTCTCTCCCACTCACGGTCACGGGTAACGCTGGAATTCGGTTTTGACCCCTCTCGCGCTCCGGGACACGGCGCGGGGGCAGGTATGTTAGGGTGAGGAACGCTTGGCCGCTTGCGCAGGTAGTCAGTCGTTTGCTGATATTGTGTTAAGTGCTACGTTATTACGCTCCTCATTGTTCACATCGACTTTGACCTTGGCATCATTTTGGACTCTGTTACCCGTTTTATTTGTTGACCGTGGCTTTATATTGGACTTGGGTGCTTAACGATTGGATTGTTTCGTTGCAATGGAACGTTACCGTAACTGTGTAATGTGCCGAAGAGGGCTATACCGAGGCAGATATCAAGTACGCGTTCTGTCGGAAGCCTTGACAAGAACACACGTGGAGCTAGTAACATTTATACGAGAAAACGCTGCTCTGGAGGTTTGTACCTATTGCACTTTTTTTTTCCACTCGATCCTCACTGAACCTTCGATATAAAAGGAAACCAATTGAAATCATGTGCAACTGCATCCCAGATCTATTCTAGTAGTAAATGAGGTAACGAAGACGTAAAAGTGAAAACCGATTGATAAGTGATTCTGGTCGCTTAAAGAACATTCAAGTGATTCCTTTTTCACTTTTACGTCTTCCACGATGTATTTACCACCAAAACAAGGCCTACACAAAACCACAACCAATTACTGTGGTTGCGGTTTTGTGTGGTTGTGTGTATGCCTTGTTTTCGTACACACAACTACAGAAAACCGCAACCAGATCTCTGAGAAATCTGTGAATCTGTGGCATATATTTGACGATTCGCACACCTTCTGACAGAAAAACAAATCCCTCCCACAAATGACCCCCAATGCGTTATTTTGTTAGGTATTTTTCGGAAACCAAAGTTGTTTTTCTTTTCCTTACATTTTCATATATCATTTTCAGGTCGTGTTTGACAACACCCGAAGAGTATGTTACCGATGCTGGCAAAGAGCCGAAAATGCGACTAGAGGTCATGCAAACCCTCAACCCGAGCCGGAGCCGCAAGAACAAGCAGAACCGCAAGAACAACTACAACCGCAAGAACAACTACAACCGCAATTAGAAGAAATGCTTCATATTCCTGAATATATGAGAGCACCTAATACCGCGACGCATTGTATCTTTCATGGCTGCGCTAATGAAACCCGCCATCGAAATCCAAATGTTGTTAAAATCCACGTATTTTCTCAACATAAATTGTATATCCCCGACAGTGCCAGAGTATGTCACGATCACCTTAATGGGAATGATTGGGATGATTTGCCCCAACATTGCAACATTTCCCATGACTTTACGGCTTCCCACTTCAGGGGTGTTTGTGACCTAATGCGAAATGCCTTAAACTCACCCAGATTACGTTTTAGCGACCGAGGCATGAATGAAGAAGAAATGCACTTTTGGACTGGACGTACTAATGATGAATTTAATGCCATCTTAGAGCAAAATCCATTATTAAGAAATAGAAGTGCAGATCCCAGAACCACTTTGGGCATTTTACTAACGAAACTACGCACAGGAGAACCCAACGCGAGACTTGGGACGTTGTTTAACATGTCTCGGAGAAAACTCGAACGCCAGTTGGCCATCGCACGAGAGTGTCTTAGCACTGACTACGTTGTGCGACACTTGGGAGTGGATCACATGAATAGAGAAGATATATTGGAGAGAAACTTGAGGATTCCAAAAGCACTGTATGGAAATGAAGACAACAATAAAGCCATTATTATTTGCGATGGTACGTATATTTATATATACAAGAGTTCAAACTTTTTGTTTCAGAGGCAATCCTACAGCTTACACAAGTTCCAAAACTTGTTGAAACCATTTTTAATCGTAACCACTGACGGATACATTATAGATGTTAAAGGACCATACGCTGCAACAAAAACTGATGCGCAGATAATGAGCGACTTAATGACTGACGAGGAAAATCCCCTTCATATATTGCTTCAGCCGAATGACGTATTTATTTTGGACCGCGGGTTCAGGGATAGTCTGCAGCATATAGAAGCATGTGGCTACGAATTTCACGTCCCCCCGACGAAGAACCGGGAAGAGTCGCAGCTCACGACTTCTCAAGCAAATGATTCCCGGCTGGTGACAATGTGCCGATGGGTAGTGGAAGTGGTTAACGGGCGTTTCAAAAGAGATTTCAAGCTGTTGCGCCAAAAATATTTTAATAACACAATGCCTAATATGTTCGGGGATTTTATGATTGCAGCAGCAATTACAAATCACTTCCACAGGCCTATTGTCGATAGCCAACACGCAGAAGCTTTTTTACAAAACATTGTTGAAAGAAGGCAAACCCCAAACGTGTTATATGATTATGTAGAAGCAAAAAGATTAAACCACAGAAGAGCCAATTTCCAGAGATTGGAAGCAAATGACATTCAAGACTTTCCACGATTGAGGGAACAGGACGTGATTTTGCTGTCATTGGGGACATATCAGTTAAAACTGGCAAAATCATATTGCAGCGAGCACCTCAACAACGGCTTATATCTTATAGAAACTTATAGAGAAGCTGCTTTGGAGGATATCCATGAATATGGGATCCACGAAGATGCGTGGCTGTTGCGTGCACGCATACAGTCCCGACATGTACGATCAAAACAATATTTTTGCTATATATTATTAGACAGATAGTAGAAACATATTACAACATTATTGCACATGTTTGACAGGACGCCGCACGATAGGTTCCTGTGCGCATATTATATCTATTGTGTGGTATTTAGGATATGCTAGACATGAAGGCTTTACTGAACCAGCACTATTTTTAAATAACATTATCATGGATGAAACACATTAAACGATAAAACTTACTCTGAACTTGTTTTATTTACTTCGATAATAAACAAACAATGATAATATAATAATCAATGCTGATCATTTGTAATTAAAATCGATATACAATGTCGAAAAAATATCAAAAAGAATTAAAACAACAGAAAAAAAATTAAATAAAAAAAAACTTTTAACGTATGATTACTCAAATTGGACAGAAAATCGGGACTAGCGCTTCGATTATTCTTATTCTACAAAAAAATACCTTTCCAACGACGTATTACTCATTCCGATTGGTGCCAGGACCAGGTTCCATACATTTGTGCCCATCATCCTTTGTACGTAGAATTTTAGTTAAATTAAGTCATATCATTTGTGAAATTATAGCTCACTAACCACCCGCTAACGGTAAAGGGAAAGAAGGTGAGGAAACCCGAGTATCTGGGGTGTTCAAAAAACCTTACCGCTTGAAATTTCCAAGCCACGGTGGGCACGCGAGGTAATTAAGCCCTATTCTCTCTTTCTGAGAGAAGGCTCGAGCCCTGCAGCTTGATACTTGCATCCCATTCTGTGAGATTGGCTGGAATTTTTCCCGCTGCCTCTTTCTCCACTACGCTACAGCCCGAAGGCAGCGGCTGAAATCTTACAATGACATTTAGAAGACTAAACGTAAATTCTTTCTGTTGAAATATAGATTTTTCATTTCTCACACTCGGAAAGTAGTGTTGTTTTGATCTGATTGGGTGGAAAATGCTGCTTCCCTCCATAGAGAGGGAAAAACTCATTCAAATTACTTCCCACCTAAGGGCCGGAATGAACTTTAAAAAAAATAGAACTACTGTCAGCTGTAAAGAATATATTTAATAATTTAATAATAATTTTATTCAATTTATAATGATCACAGATTATTACAAATATACAAAAAAAATAAAAGCCAATGTATCATAACCGCAAACTGAAAACTTAACTAAAGTCTAAGGTTTTGTTTATAAAGACAGGATTCGCATAGAGCACTCCTTAGAGGCAGTTTATTTAATCTGACTACGCCTTCTCCCTGTAAAATCTCCACAGACTAATTCAGTCAGGGATATTGTATTTTAAGAAATTTAGTTTTTGTTAACGAAGGCAGGGAGATACCCGTGCCCCAGCAGTGGGGACATACAAGGGTTGATAACGAAGGCACTAGAGCGGCATCTAACCGTGAGGAATGGCAAGAAATCGTGAGGCACGCAACATCAGCCTACAGTAAAGCCTCTTCATGAGGACTACGACCGCTCTGTCAAGAGCGTACCGATCAAAAAGAAGAAACCAGACTGAGAGACCTTTTAAGCTGGGTACTGACCAACGTTACGAGGTGTAACGAGGACGTTCCTTACCAGCATACATCAACCAAATAGGGGATGTATTAGCAAAGGGGACGATAGAAAGTACTCGGAACCACCGTTCGTGCATGCAACGACTTATGAACGTTGATGAAGCGAATGTGATCCGTCAGGATCGTGGCAAGTGGCAGTCCCTGGTCTCTGCCTACCCCTCTGGGATACAGGCATGAGGTTATGTATGTAATTCTTTATTACAAACAAGAATACGAACATTAAAAACACGTCTAAAATGACCGTTATTCTATTATCGAGTGACGCATCAGATCACAATTGTCAAAAGTATACTGACTGTTTTACAAATGTCAGAGCGGTGGTAGCAGAGCGGTTGAATACCGGCTTCTCAATCGAGAGGCCGTGGGTTCGGATCCCGGCATGTAACAATAACTTAGTAGCATTACCACTCGCTAACGGCGAGGCAAAACATCATGAAGAAACCTGTATGTCTATGAGGTGTTCTATTACCTCAGCGCTTCCGCGGAGGGCACGCGTGGTAATCACACTCTCTCTTTCTGAGAGAAGGCCTGTGCCCTGCAGTGGGACGTATCTATCTATCTATCTATCTATCTATAATCAGCCCACATCAACCCACTGCTGGGCATAGGCCTCCTTTTTACTGCGCCATTCCTCATGTTCCTGTACTAATCTGACCCATCTCTGACCCGCAACCCTCACGATGTCGTCTGACTATCGTGTCGGTGGTCTACCTACCAACCCCCTTCCCTTCTTGGCCACCACTCCGATACATCCGATACCTGGTCCACCGGCCGTCTTCCCTTCTAGCCAAGTCTCCCGCCCATCTCTATTTTAACTCTGTGATCCGCTCACCAACGTCTTCGACCTTATCTACGGACGTATCTAGACTTCATAAAATAAAAAATATAATGTTCGAACCTGCAAGCGAAAGCGATGCTAGCAGCAAGAGCAGCCTCAATTAAACCTGGTTTCATAATGACCTGAAACGATTGTGACCTATAAAAGTAAATAGAACCTTTAGTTAAGTTTTCCATTAAAAACTAATCTTGATAAACACGTAATTACAGTTGTTTGCCATTCACAGTTTTATTCACTCTTATAAATAATTACATGTTCATTTTAATTATAGCTGTAGTGAACGTTAATTTACGTCCAATGCGTAATAGTATGTATGTAATTAAAACCTTTATTGATATGAATAATGAAAGAGCTCCGTTGCAATCGATGCAGTGGGTGTTACCATGAGTCATATGCATACCGTCCCGACACTTTCACTGGATGTACACATATTTTGTCAGCCAATAAATTAACATAGGTTTTATCGAGTCGATGAGATGACCTTTTTTATAATTATTTTATTTTTATTTTAAGTTTATTTGGGAAACCAACAGCTTAAATAACAGTGAGTTCTTAAAGTAGTGCAGTAACAGTTTTTTAAAGCCAATAATAGGCTTCCACATATTTACAAAGTAGGTTAAACTATTACAAAATTCTAAATTCAAACTTATTTAACAATGTAAGTAACAAAACGTTATTCTGTTTGTAAATAAATAATATTTAATGTGTGCTACAGTTTTGTTTAGCTTTTTCATCTTAGTCTTGCCGTTAATACAATTTTTCTTTTTTTTTTCAGTAGCAATTTGAAACTATTATGAAAGCTAAGCGTATACAGGCTTAACTAGTTAATGTTATTTACCGTAATCTGCTAATTTGTATAATGAATTCTCTAGAAACAGTAAATAACTTAAAAAAACCTATTTAGAGGCTAAAAATTTCACCCATGCCGGGATTCGAACCCGCAACCTCTGGCTATCCGTGCCAGCACTCTACCAATTGAGCCGATTGGCGACTCACCGGCATCAGTGAAATTTCGAACTTCTTTACACTATTCTCTGTATTACGTACAGGCAGCGACATCTGGCTTAAGCAAATTGCATCACTTACAGCCCCGACTACCTACTTTGCAGTTAGGTTTTACATCGGAACGATATCACTGTACCCACATGAATATAGTATTTTTATTTTTAATGCACTAACCCGTGCTAAGGACAAATTTAAAAACCTATTTAGAGGCTTAGCACGAATTCTCTAGGAACAGTAAATAACTGTAGTTCATTTAAAATCTCGCCTTGATTAAGTAACTTTTAACGTATGCATCTGTGTGCGAAAGCGGAAAGATTTATTTCGCTCTGCCGCATACATATTAGGGGTTATATATAACCCCTAATATGTATGCGGCAGAGCGAAATCTTTCCGCTTTCGCGGTTTCCATTCCACTATTTATGATAAATATATGTATCATAAACAGTGGAATGGAAACCGCATTTCAGTGAATATCTAAGATATGACAGTGATATTGAGACACATAATTGTACGGCGAAATCCAGTAGATATTTTGTTTTTATAACATATTTTAAACTTTCGCGACTTGTACACATAGTAAGAATAGACCACAGTCTTCTCGTGACCACGATGACTGTAACGTCGTCGAAACGTCGAGGTAAAATAGCAATAAATTACTACGCGATTAAGCCCCGAAAATATTCTATTTTGTTTTTACACAGAGACCTATACGTTACAAGTTACAACATGAAGGGAACGCATTTTATAAAACGACAACTATTCATAGTTCAGTACAGAAATTCGATGTAGCCAAGTCTTACTATCTGTTAATCAGTTTCTGAATTGAGAATTTCGCTAAGTGAACACTTAACAGTAGTTCTGTCTCTTCGATTTTCCCAGAAAAAGAGCGAGACAGAACATTGCTTAAGTATTTACTTTTTCTCACCTCAATCATATCTCAATCATATTTCTAATTCTCAATTTAGAAACTGCCCTGTGAACAGTACATCGAATTCTCATAATTATGAATAATCATAATATACTTAACTGTGAATGAAATCATCGTGAGGACCCATGAGTGTCTCATGTGTTTACACTTAGTCAGCAATAAATGACTGATTGGTAGTTTAAAAACCTCAGCACATGAAATTGCCAATCCGCGGTGGACCCGCGTGGAATATTCGCAGAATTTCGGAACATACTCGTATGAATATTCATGTTATAACGGCATCGAATAAACAGATTTTTTTCCTACCAGATGAAGGTCATCTGCTAGGAATATTCCAACTAATATTCTGTAAAGGTGTTTATCTCTGAAATGTATAACTGAAAGGGGTTTATATCTACAGTCAACAGAAATATACCGGTAAAAAAGTAATAGCACTCTCGATTAAACAGGTTTTCAGAATTTAAGAGTATTATTTATACAGCACTTTAAAGGAACCTTAATTTTTGAGTTAATGATTCAGACCTTGTACAAGCGGGGGAGATAAGCCCCCTAAGATTATAGTGTACATCCAGAAAAAGTGTAGTAAATTATTTAACATGAGTTTATCTATTTTTTATGCATACGTCAAATGCATAAAAAATAGATAAACTATAGAGTTAGAGGAAAGCGATGACCTTATAAGGCAGCGCGAATGAGACAATACATACAACGATCACCTGCTAACTCTCCTCCCCACCGCCATCGTTGCAACCGCCCCTCACATCCCCCATCCCCGTATCCAACTTAACCTCAGCACTAGCTATCACTATCACGTCCTTCACAACGTCTTTGGCACACAAGTACTCTTGACAGCCGCCATCTTGGATCTGGCAGCCATCTTGACCTCCGCAGGCGCCATCTTGGATTTCTGACGCGTCGAAAGTGCCCGACTTTCGCGCCTCCATATGCTTAGCTATATCTATGGCATTCTCTGTCAGCGACCGTGTCTCCGAGCCGCCATCTTGAATTTCTGGCGTATTGAAACTGTCAGAATCTCTAGCTTCCATATACTTGGCTATATCTATAGAGTTCCCGGTTACAGTATGCATGTTTTGGGCGACATCAAAGCCTTCGTGTACGAGCTTATTGCATTCGGAATTATCTTCGTTTTCCGTACAAAAGTCCTTTATTTCTGAACATATTTGCTTGACGCTTTCGTCTAGGTATTTGTCCATGCGATCTTCGTTGTTCGACGATATACGGATGAGTCTTTGACTCTCCAGGTTCTGCAGGCTTGTATCGTCCCCCAGAGTGAACATTACTTCGTTTTGAGTACTGAGTCGTGATATTTCAGAGTCGGAATTGTGGGATTTCATCTGTTTCGAGTTCATTTGAGTGGACTTGGCAAGTGTCAGCGCATTGTCATAGATGTTTGGTTCGCTGCCCATTACGGACGTGGTAGAAGCTCCCAATGTGGACAGTTCCTGCGTACAAATTTGTGCATTTTTAGTACACTTTATCCTCTAAATGGCTACCGATATTTATAATAATGAACAAGCAAAAATTAAAAAATAAAAACACTCACCCGAAAAAAAGAAAATTATATTATATGCTCATAGATAGTTATTATATTAGAGGGGTCTAATCGCAATTATTAATATCGGGAATTAGGGTCATTACGTTGTACCTAATAAATATGTAAATATGATCAAATTTGGTCGTATTTATGTACCTAATTAGCAAAGGGGAAGGATAATTAGTACCCGGCACCGGCGTGCGTGCAATCGTGCATGCAACCACTTACGAACGTTGATGAAGCGAAGGATGTTTTGTCAAGATCGTGGCAAGTGGCAGTCCCTGGTCTCTGCCTATATCTCTGGGATTCAGGCGTGACGTTATATTATGTTATGTGTTTCGTTATCAACCCTTGTATGTCCCCACTGCTAGGGCACGGATCTCTTCCTGCATCGCAGGAAGGTTAGGGCATTCTCCACCACGGGGGCCAAGTCCGGGTTGGTGGAGGATTGTAAGGCAGTGGCGGGCTTTACTGTCAGAAGTTATCAACCCGCCCATAGGGCCTCTGACATGGCTTAACGACTGCCATTACATGACAGCCGGCACCAACGACTTAACGTGCCTTGCGTAGCACGTAAGCGCTCGGAAGAGTGCCACTAGCGGTAGTCACGGAACGGTCACCCATCATCCCGCACCTGACCGCGGCTATTGTTGCTTAACTCAAGTGATTGATTCCAATCACTCGGTTCGACTAGGCCACGAGCGCTTCGTGTTAATTACATGTTATGTGTAATTAACCTTAATTCCCGACCTAATAAAGGTGCAACGTGATTACCTTAATTCGGGATGAAAAAAAAAAGTGAACTGCCTGAATCGAAAACCATTTCGAGCTTAGCATCCAAACTACAGTATTTTTAATGTAAGAGATTTTTATCATAAAAGATGAGCCTTAGATTTTGAGTAAATAATAATATTTAAATGCCCTTCATATGACCTCTGAGGACCTCTATGATGACGTCACATGTTAAATCGTCTGTGTTAGTAGTTATTCTGTGGAAAAACTACCAATGGCCTGTCAAGCACATCGATGTCATTCACATGTCACACTAAACCACAGACAAATCCAATCACGAACACACAGAGTATGTAACATATGACGTCACGCCTAATAATATTCATTTTAATTAAATAACAATGATAAACTCGATTAATCACGAAAAAAATTAAATTAGTTTCTTAAAATTACGTCTACTATCAGAATACAAAATAAAATCCGATCATAAAAAAAACTTTACATCCCTAATTCCCGACGTCAATAATCGAGATTAGACCCCTTCCATATATAACTATTATTATACGCGTGCGATGCTGTTAGTAAGTGCGTAAAAACAGTGATTACGATGAGTTTGTTAGAGAAATCACAATCGTGTGTTCATCGGACAATCATCTGAAGGCAACAAAGGATTTTATAAGCGCATGGTATGCCAATAAACCAAAGATCATAACAAAAAAATTAACAATACCGAAACCGCTAATCGTGCGCATGATAAAATGTGTTTTGCTAAAGAAAACGCAATCGTGTGTTCATCAGACAATCATCTGAAGGCCACTGAGGATTCGACAAGCTCATGGAATGCCAATAAACCAAAGATCATCCCTAAAAAATAAACAATACCGAAGCCGCTAATCGTGCGCATGATAAAATGTGTTTTGTCAAAGAAAACGCAATCGTGTGTTCATCAGACAATCATCTGAAGGCCACAAAGGATTTGATAAGCGCATGGAATGCCAATAAATCAAAGATCATCCCAAAAATTTAACAATACCGAAGCCGCTAATCGTGCGCATGATAAAATGTGTTACAGAAGCGTGCGGGATTAACGTGAGATGTCGCAGACCAGACAACAACTTTCAATGGAACGATAAAACACACAAGAGCCAAACAATATGATATTGGTCACCATCATCAGCTGGTACTTACGTTGTCGTCGTGGTAACTGCCGACGCTACGCGAATGCCGGTGTCTTTGCAGAGACATCAACGTCTGAGGCGACTGGCCGTCCACGGAGTCCTGGGGAGTTTTGATATTTTGCATACATTCTCAAAGTTCAAGACAAGTTTTAGAAATACAAGGCAATTATATTATTTGTAATACACTAACCCGTGCTAAGGACAAATTTATGTATTTTACCTTAAACCGGTTGAACTGTCGTCCATATTTCCCCCGCTCCGACGCCACGAGGCTGCGTAGTGACTGTGCGCGAGCGCACTCGCCCTCGCCAGCCGAGCTGAAGCACTTCGACTGCTCCGGCCTACGGGATAAGGTTCAAATTGGTATATCATTAACTTCTCGACGGCCTCGGTGGCGCAGCGGTTTGGCACGCTGACTGTAAAACCGAAGGTCTCGGGCTCGATCCCCGGCCGGCTCAAACTAGGAAACGGGCTTTTCTAGTCTGTCTCGGGTCTTGGATGTTATCTATGTATTTATTGCATTAAATCTATCGTCGAGTTAGCACCTGAAACACAAGTCATTTAGTTGTACTTAGTATAGGGCTAACGAGATCTGTGTAATATCTCCATAAATATTTATTTATTTATAATTATATTCTACATACCTATGACCACACCACTCACTTGTCTAAACTTGAATATGCACCAAGATAATGATACCAACCCCTTGTCAACCTCCGTTAAGCCATGTCAGAGGCCTTATGGGCGGCTTGATAACAACTGACAGCAAGGCTCGCCACTGTCTTACAACCCTCCACCAACCGGGAATTAGCGCCGTGGTGGAGCATTGCCTAACCTTCCTGCGATGCAGGAAGTGACCCGAGCCCCAGCAGTGGGGACATACAAGGGTTGATAGCGATACTTACACTTAGATGGAATAGAAAGCTTGGGGTGTCTTAGAGTTTACGCATTTTAGAATTGATAGAGAACCATCGATATCCACCCTTGTATGTCCCCACTGTTGGGGCACAGGTCTCTTCCTGCATCGCAGGAAGGTTAGGTCATACTCCACCCCGGGGCCAAGTCCGAGTTGGTGGAGGATTGTAAGACAGTGGCGGGCCTTACTGTCAGAAGTTATCAACCCGCCCATTAAGGCCTCTGACACTGCTTAGCGAAAGTCATTATATGACAGCCGTGCCGCGGCTTAATGTGCGTTGCGAAGGGAGCGCTCGAAAAAAACGCCACTAGCTGTAGTCACGGGATGGTCACTCATCTCATCTAGCACCTGACCGCGCCTGTTGCTTGACCCTAGTGATTGATTCAAATCACTCGGTTTCATTATGCTTTCATTAGGTCACGAGCGCTTCCTGAATGAATTTATATTATAATTTTGAACCATTCAAAATTAATTTAAAACAAGTATTTAGCTGTAACTTTTTTTGATTTTAACTTTTAATATTCTCTTATCTTCTTCTGATCAGCAAGTTGAGGAGCAGTGGGCTGGTTAGGTAGTCCTAAAGACTCGCGTACCGTTTGATACATTTTTAGTGTGAGAAAAAAACAGCCAATAATTTTAGAATTAACCCTCTATAACCAAACGCCCTAGTACTCACGTTAAAATGAGCCTTGCACTAGTACTCACGTCGACGTAAGCCTTGTATCTTATGTATCTCTTGCTGGGTGGCTCAGCTAAGTCGCATATTCTGCAACTCGAGAGAACACAGCGTTCTGTCCTGAAAGTTCTTCACAGAAAACCTTTTCGCTACCCCACACATACTCTCTTCTTGAAATGCGAAGTGTTGACAGTACGTCAACTGTTCATAATGCAATCTGCCCTCGCAGCATACAAATCTGTCCTGTCTTCACCTAAGTCACTGCTCACTCACACAAAACGAGTTATTCGGTTTCCTGTCCCTGCCACAAGAACCAGGTTTGCCCAACGATTTCACGCATTCTTACAGCCATTTATACTTAATAAACTTTTTAAACTCTGTCCAATTATTAACCTCACGTTCAGAGAGGCCAAGCTAAACATAAGAAAGTTTCTACTGAATTTTAAGTTATAATTCTACCGAATCGCTCATTAAAATTATTACTTGACTCACATTTAACTCATGCACATTACACACATCATCTCACAAACTAAACTCACAACACACTCCATTACAACACACTCCATCATCTACTCCACACTCTTGCCTTAAGCTAGGAGTAGAAATAAGTAGATTAAAATGCTCAACCCTACCCCTAGTTTTTATCATCAAAATTGAATTCGTAATTTTTATTAATTTTAATAAGTAGAATAAGTAATTTTTATTTATTTTATAGTTTTAATTTAAAAATGGTTATAACTGATTTTCATACGCCATGTCAAAAGTGTTATCAGACTTTTTTTCCTTCGGTCGCCACTACACAGGTTTTACGCCTAGTGTGGAGATCACTGTAATGCTTCTATGTGTTTTTCTGTTTTGAATAAACAATTTCAATTATGTCAACATAATTGTTTTGTACTCATAACCACTTTTACCAGCAATCACGTCAACATAAGCCTTGTACTCGTATCCGCGTCAACAAGAGCCTTGTACTCGTACCTACGTCAACACGAGCCTTGTATCCGTATTGACGCCAAAATACGCCTTGTAGAATAGAATAGAAAATATTTGTCTTCAAGCGAAACGAGCCACCAAAAATCACCTATACTAGAGGCATATTTGTAACTACGTCAACACGAGCCTCGTACCCGTACTCACGTCAACAAAAGCCTTGTACTTATGCACTTGTACTCACGTCAACATAAACAGAAGCCTTCTGTTTGTAACTAAATCCAAACGAACCTTGCATTCGTACTCTCATCAACAGAAGCCTTGTGCTCAGGTCGACGTAAGCCTTGTATAGTCTATTAGCTTTATAACATACCTCGGCTACTATCGGATATACTCGTGTAATAGAAATATCGGAACTAATACGACACTTAATTTCGAAATCAGAACTCCACCATCAGTACGAAAACCGGCGAAAATTGGCGAAAACCGAAGCCCACTCTAGAGCCCGAGGTATATTCTAAAAGCTAACAGACTATACTTGTTCTTAGGGTACTCACGTCAGCATAAGCTCGTACTTAGGGTACTCACGTCAGCATTAGTCGCTGCGTGGGTCGTATGTCAGCAGTACAGACGCCCCTCCATAAAGCAATACACTTGTTAATACTCACGTCAGCATAAGTCGCTGCAGGTTGGCGAGCGTGGGTCGCATGTCAGCAGTGCAGACGCCCCTCCCGTACAGCAGCTGCGCTATGCACTTGTTCAGCAGAAACATGGCGTAGCGGAACAGCGTGACGTCACCACCGCGCGCGAACAGCGGGATGCTGCAATGAAATGAGGTTTAAAGTTAGTTAAAGTGTTTAAAAGTTAAAGTGTTTTAAAAAGTTAAAACACTAACTTTTTAAATCTTGAGCCGTTAAAAAGTTAAAGTGTTTTTAACGGCTCGGGATGCTCTTAAGTTTATTTTATTTTATTATTAAGGAAAACTTACATCTAAGTTTATCAAAATACACGTTTGTTTTACAAAAAGAATTGCTAGTTACAATTTTTCACAAATAGAGACCAATTAAATTGCGATTCGACGGCCTCTGCGGCTGACGGCCTCTGTAGCGCAGCGGATGCCCCAGTACGGCAGCCGCTGCGCTAAAGAATCACCACTACCAAAATACTGGATGTCGCGCCGGATTTGCGGGATCCGAAGTGAGTATAGTTACTAGTCAGATAGGGGAACGAGAAAGACAAGAGAAAGACAAAGACAAGGAGAGATAGAGAGAAAGGGAAACACAGAGGAAGAAAGAGAGGGACAAAGTCAGTCAGCTATGCACACGTATTGGGCAGCCGGTCACGCCATAAAATCGCTATTGGGCCGGATTTGCCGCATTCTAAGTTAATAGATTGCTGTGTGGTGTCGGCCTAGAGAATAGCGCCAACCCAATTCTTACCGCGGGTGTCGTAAAAGGCGACTGAGAGACACAAACCGGGGGGTGGGCAGCAGCGCCCCCTGCAGTACAATTCCACCGAACTGCGATCCCCAACCCGCATGCGCAGGCGCACACAGCCGCTGACGTCCATCCAGATCTATATGTCTTCCTCTCTCCCTCTCTCTTTCTTAAACTTCTCACTCC
The DNA here is from genome assembly GCA_934045075.1 of Yponomeuta sedellus. NCBI lineage: Eukaryota > Metazoa > Arthropoda > Insecta > Lepidoptera > Yponomeutidae > Yponomeuta > Yponomeuta sedellus. Next base: position 9,348,384 of record OW203747.1, read on the forward strand.
CTGTTCTCAATTTTAGTAAATCAACTCAGCCTCTGAATAGGTTTTTAAAAATTGTACTGAGCACGGATTAGTGCAACAAAAAGAATAAAATCGGCAAATCCGGCGCGACGTCTAGTATCTTGGTCGCGGAGCCTAACAGCGCGATCCTATAGCGCAGAGGCTGCCCCAGAACATGTGCGCAGGCGCACAAGGCCGCAGCCGTCCAGATATGTGTCTCTCTGTCTTCCTCTCTCTCTCTTTCTTAACCCGCTCACTCCTTGTTGTCAATTTTATGTCTTCCGCTCTCTCTCTCTCTCTTTCTTAACCCGCTCACTCCTTGTTGTCAATTTTAGTAAATCCAGTAAAGTAAGTGCAGTATCTTGGTAGCGGAGCCCAGCAGCGTGATCCTATAGTGCAGCGGCTGCCGCAGAACGTGTGCGCAGGCGCAGCCGTCCAGATCTGTGTCTCTCTGTCTTCCTCTCTCTCTCTCTTTCTTAACCCGCTCTCTCCCTGGTGTAAATTTTAGTAAATCAACTCACTTAGGATCCGGCAGATCCGGCGCGACGTCCAGTATCTTGGTAGCGGAGCCCAGCAGCGTGACCTTATAGCGCAGCGGCTGCCCCAGCACGCATGCGCACACGCACAGCGCCTGCGCGCACAGCCCCGCGGCCACCGCGTCGCTCACCGGGGTCACGCTGCGCGGGGTTTCGTCCCCGCAAATGGGGAGCGGGACGCCGCATATCGTCCAGGTGGCCTCGTCTTTCTGCGGGCGAGAGAGGGTGTAGGTTATAGATAGATACCTAGATAAAAGATTGTAGACTTTTAGTCCGGATCTACTTACGGTTGTTGTTGTATCGGAAGAGTCCGACCAGGTGAGACGAGCAACCGACGACGCGAGCTCCGTCTCTGCTCACCATGATTAAGCTCTGCGAATCGGAGCGAAACCTGGTCGGACTCTTTCGATATAAAAACAACCGTAAGTAGATCCGGACTAAAAGTCTACAATGTGTTGTGCTTACGAAAGTTTTAGTTCAAACACAAAAGATTTATTTCTATAAGACACACACACGTATAAATAGCATCACATATTACATCACAAAGTAACAGTATAGAGTAAACATAGACAAAACATAAACATATAGAATAATAGTACAAACATAACTCAACATTTAGATAGATAGAATATTCTTTATTGCATGTACACCACGAATTACACAGGAGACTTAAAAAATAACATAGTACAGTACAGTCGCGGCCTTAAGATAACGATAGATAGTTATAGACATATAAAGCGACCAGAGTGCTAAGTGTGAGTTTGACAGATCCAATCGAATAACTTTACTACCGCGTTAATCGAGCATTGAGTAGTGAGTATGAGTAAGTTAACCGTTTGAAGTGGCAAAACGCTGTCACAGTACAACTCGCACTCGCGTTTTTTGTGTTTTGGCTGGTAAACGTGTTCACTTCTCAACGTAAACAATTACAACTAGCACTCAGCAATTTTAATTTCCATACTTGTCGCTAGGTGGCGCTTCCTAGATGCCATAGAAATATGAGTTTACGTTAACGCGATCGAGTAGTTAAAAAACTTGTACTAAGCACTCAGGTGTGATGACGATCTGCGATAAACTGCCGGCAATGCTGGATGCGGCAAGCTGAAGACAGGGCGCTATGGCGCTCATTAGGGGAGGGCTATGTCTAGCAGCGGACTAATGTAGCCAGAAGAAGAAGATAGATAGATAGATAGAATACTCTTTATCGTAGGCAGAAATAATACTAACAGAAATTATATATTTATGTGTTATGTTTGAAAAGAATAAATGTAGTTTCCTTGTTAGCTTATTTTCCACATAATATACTCGTATTAATTGTAAAACTAACAGCTTTGACGTTCATTAAGTAAACATTTTGTTTTTACATTAAACAATATTTTTTTTACTTTACTGCCAAGCAGGAATTACGTAAGACACAGTTGCAATAACATTCACTCTCAATAAGCTTCTGTATATATTCCAATGTCAGTAACCTGTTGTATGTCGAATATACATGCCGCCATTACTAACTTGACTATGTGATTGCAAATTTAAAAACCTATTTAGAGGCTAAAAATTTCACCCATGCCGGGATTCGAACCCGCAACCTCTGACTATCCGTACCAGCGCTCTACCAATTGAGTAGCCTTGGGTAACTCAAGAGCCAGATATGAGTGGACACACAACTCCCTCACCGTCAAGTGTATCCCACTCATATCCCAGAGATGTCAATTATATCTTACTCCCTACAACTCTCAACTCAGTATGGTAGTCATTTCCTGCTACTTTATTCAGCTCACACACAATGCGCGAGAGCGAGATCAACATCGTCTGACATCGGTTACATTCGGCCGCGTTTCTCGTCGTAGCCAACGAGCGATGAGAGAAAGTTCACCAAAAAAAAAACGTTTGATCTGGATAAAGTAGGGAATAGGTAAGACTAGACTGACTCACCACTTGTCTCTTGTTTCCACGCGCACTTAGTTCGTTGGACGTCGTCGTATGAGCTAGGACACAAGTGGTGAGCGAGATATGATCGAGATATAGTGTGTCTCGGTGAGTAAAGATATGAGATATAACAACTCCCTCTAAGGACACACTTTGCCCAAGTCTACAATTGAGCCAATGGGCGACTCACGACATCAGTGAAATTTCGAACCTCTTTACAATATTCTCTGTATCACGTATGTGATTGCATCTAGGACGGCCGTCTTAATTTCATATTGTTCGTTTTTTATTTTATTGTTTATGGATATTTTATAATATATAAATTGTAATATACATAAGTACTACCGATATTTATTTAAATTGCAACATACCGACCCGCGCACTGGGACACTCGTGAGAGTACTGATCAGGTACTGACTGAAAACCAGCGCTGAGGGCTTAAACCCTCAGCAAAATGCTGAGTCAGCTGCCTTTTGCAGCAACGGAAACACACCGCGACAAAACTGTTTAAATTGTCTTTACTACCTTACCCTTTGATTGTTCTCCGATAAGTCTGTTTCGTATTTGTTAGATGTTTTGTGTGTGTGACTGTTGATGCAATAAATGTTTCTCTTTCTTTCTTTGTATATATCCTGGCAAGAAGCGAGCAGCATGGCGCGCTGCTAAAGAGGCGTGCGCGTGAATCGCTAGTTCTCGCAGCGCGCATGACGATTGCCGTATCTCTGGTTCGATTCGTAGCATGAATCGACGTTCCACACTCATTGTGATCCTCCTAATACGTCTCTGACCTGTTGTATATCGTCGTTCATATTGCAAAATGCGCCATGTCAACAAAAACATGTGTACGTTTTTAAAAACCTATTTAGAGGCTAAAAATTTCACCCATGCCGGGATTCGAACCCGCAACCTCTGGCTATCCGTATCAGCGCTCTACCAATTGAGCCAATGGGCGACTCACGGCATCGGTGAAATTTCGAACCTCTTTACAATATTCTCTGTATTACGTACAGGCAGTGACATCTGACTTAAGCAAATTGCATTACTTACAGCCCCGACTACCTACTTTGCAATTAGGTTTAACATCGGAACGATATCACTGTACCCACATGATTACACTATTTTTATTTTTAATGCACTAACCCGTGCTAAGGAACAAATTTAAAAACCTATTTAGAGGCTAAAAATTTCACCCATGCCGGGATTCGAACCCGCAACCTCTGGCTATCCGTACCAGCGCTCTACCAATTGAGCCAATGGGCGACTCACGGCATCGGTGAAATTTCGAACCTCTTTACAATATTCTCTGTATTATTCTCTGTAGCCAGAGGTTGCGGGTTCGAATCCCGGCATGGGTGAAATTTTTAGCCTCTAAATAGGTTTTTAAATTTGTTCCTTAGCACGGGTTAGTGCATTAAAAATAAAAATAGTGTAATCATGTGGGTACAGTGATATCGTTCCGATGTTAAACCTAATTGCAAAGTAGGTAGTCGGAGCTGTAAGTAATGCAATTTGCTTAAGTCAGATGTCACTGCCTGTACGTAATACAGAGAATATTGTAAAGAGGTTAGAAATTTCACCGATGCCGTGAGTCGCCCATTGGCTCAATTGGTAGAGCGCTGGTACGGATAGCCAGAGGTTGCGGGTTCGAATCCCGGCATGGGTGAAATTTTTAGCCTCTAAATAGGTTTTTAAATTTGTTCCTTAGCACGGGTTAGTGCATTAAAAATAAAAATAGTGTAATAATGTGTACGTTTTTTCACCAATTTTTTTTTTAATTTAATATTGGGAAGACTAACAGCACATAACAAAGAGTAACAAAATCATTAAACATGCAGAAGGCCAATTATAAGTCTCCACTCATAGAAAAAAAATTTAGCACTATGAAAAATTTATAAAAATTTAATGAAAAATTTAAAAAATACAAAGAAAATAGCAAGACATCATAATCCTTACCTACTCAGGCTTACATTATATTGTCTTAAACTTACATTCAGAATCAATTTTTCCTTCAATTTAGATGAAAAAGCGAAAATAGTGTTTTTTGACATGGAACGTTTTGCAATATGAACGACGATATGGAATATAGCTTGGCAAGAAGCGAGCAGCTTGGCGCGGCGTGCTGCCAAAGCGGCGCGCGATTGAACCGTTAGTTTTTGCTGCGCGCAAGATTACTGCCGCATCCCCGGTTCCATTCTCAGAATGAATCAACGTTCTTCACTCATATTGAGAACTCTTAATAGGTCACTAACCTGCTGTATATGGAACACATCCTGGCAAGAAGCGAGCAGCTTAGCGCGGCGAGCTGAAGTAGTGCGCGGGCGTCAAATCAAAGGTTTCCCACTCATTGTGAGGCCTATTATGCGTCACTAACCTGTTGTATATGGAATATATCCTGGCAAGAAGCGAGCAGCGTGGCGCGGCGTGCTGCCAAGGCGGCGCGCGCGCGAGCCGCTAGTTCCCGCAGCGCGCAGCACGACTGCCGCGTCTCCCGCAGCTGCTCCGTTTGCCGGGAGAGGGCGTGGTAGTCCTGCATTAGCTCTGTGCCTGCGGAGAAAGGGGGGAGTGGAGCACACTTTGGGAGGAAAGCACGAAACACAAAAGATTTGATTATATTCTTTTTAATGCACTAACCCGTGCATTAAAAAGAATATAATCAATAAAAAAGAATAAGTTTTTAAAAAAGGACCATTTTTATAAACCGTATCTACTGTGATACATATTACGCCTCATATATATTTACGACAGAATTAAGTAAACATTCAGCTTTCGCACACAAATGAAGACGTAAAAAGTTATATATTCAAGGCGCTGGTCCCGATACAGGTGACCCGGAGACCCTGTGCCTTGGTAACCGGACAGTGACATCACAAACATGAAAATACACCCAGATTGAGGCCATTTGTACTAATGTACGGCGGCCCCCAGCGGGAAGCGATCCACAACACCGTATAAATCCCTGTTTGGCTTCCTCACTGGGAAGTTTGACACATTCCCGGAACTATATGCTAGTTTTGCAACTCATAAATTCCCATGCCGGGACTCGAGCCCGCGACCTCCGGCTAACCGTGCCGTGGGTTAGGGCATTAAAAAGATATATAATCATATGGGTACAGCGATATCATTCCGATGTAAAAACCTAATTGCGAAGTAGGTACTCGGGGCTGCAAGTGATGAAATTACTTCGGCAAGATGTTGCTGCTTGTACGTAATACAGAGAATATTGTAAAGAGGTTCAAAATTTCACTGATGCCGGTGCGTCGCCCTTAGCTCAGTTGGGAGAGCGCTGGCACGGTTAGCCGGAGGTCGCGGGTTCGAGTCCCGGAATGGGTGGAATTTTTAGCCTCTAAATAGGTTTTTAAAACTTATAAATTGTTTATTTGCTGTTGGTTTTCCATAGATACGGTTTACAAAAAATAAACCGGCAACTTGCCTGCAACGACTAAATGAATTTTGATGAACGGGGCAAATTGTGGGCAGACAACAAGCAATACGAACTGCCAACCTAGTCAAAGTCATAGGATAAAATAATCTATATGCGAAAAGCCCAAGCGAATGGCGTACATTGTAAGAGGCCTACACTCAGGACTGGCTGGCTTTGGATTGGAGAAGAAAAAAATATGATACCACAGGTTGTTGATAGGAAGAACTCATAATGTTTCTGTGCAAATTCTTTTTTAATACAGTTGCTCAAAATGTGGCGTATTACAGGGACGTAGAGCGTGCGGGATGTGGGCTATTACACACTCGTGCTTTTTTTTTACCTTTCCCGCACTCGTGCGTTTTCTTTACCAACTGTCAAAATAATGTCTATTAAAAAGAAAAACCAACCATGAAGTTTTTACTAAAAAAACTCATAGAAGTTTTTATGAGCTACTAATTTGTTTCAATATCAGATTTAATGATTTGATTGAATGAGTTAAGTTAGGTTTAATTTCATTTCATCTCATTAAATTTCATTTTCATTTCATATCAATAAAAAAAATCTACTGACGACTTGGCTGTATGGGCATAGTTCCCTTTGAATACTAGAATGGGTGAAGAAAAAAATCTCTGCTTATATTTTTTTTCGGTTGGCGCCATTTTCCAAATAATTTTTCTTTATTAAATTGCTTATTTTTTCGCAACTGCATTAAAAATAGTCGTTCAGTACACGTGCGGAACCGTCATTGCAACTTGTTCCGACTGTCAACCCTCGCCTTTGGCTGCGCCTCGGCTCGGGTAGACATTTGTCGGAACTCTTTGCAATGACAGCCTTTCCGCACTTGTAATGAAATATACTATTATCAAACCTAGACTATACCTAACATATTTTATATGTGTATATATTATTTTTAATGCACTAACCCGTACTAAGGACAATTCAAAAACCTATTTAGAGACCTATTTAGAGGCTAAGAATTCCACCCATGCCGGGATTCGAACCCGCGACCTCAGGCTATCCGTGCCAGCGCTCTTTCCAACTGAGCTAATGGGCGACTCACCGGCATCAGTAAAATTTCGAACCTCTTTACAATAATCTCTGTATGACGTACAGGCAGCGACATCTGGCTGAAGTAATTTACATCACTGGCAGCCCCGAATACGCAGAGGTCGCGTCTTCGAATCCCGGCATAGGTGGAATTCTTAGCCTCTAAATAGGTTTTTGATATATGTGTAACTCAAATGTCTCATTTAAGATAGGGCCATGCTGAGACGCAGGCGACGCAGCACAGCACAGCACTGGGCAGCGCAGATTTTGTAAAGCGTGAAACGTCGTTGAGCTACCTACGCTGTCGCGCAGGCACGTGCGACGCAGACGTGTGTCTGCCCTGCTCTGCGTCTCGTTGTAGTGCCGGCACAGATTTCTGCTCGACGCGTGCACGTCGAGGCGTGTTTAGTAACAATTTTGTTTCAATGACAGAACATTTAATTGAATTAGTTCGCTGTGGACCTTGTTGGTATGATACAAATCATCCAGACTATTCAAAAAAGACATTATAAGAATTATTATGGGTGTGTATTGCCAAGGAATGGAGCGAATAGTTGCATCGCAGCATGCGGTGGGGGTCGATGTCTGCCTCAACTGTCCTGCCCTGTACTGAACTGTGCTGCGCTGTGCTGCGTCGGCTGCGTCTCTGCATGCGCCCAGACTTAATCCTTAAGTACTTAGTGGCGTCTTGAAATCGATGCAACTTTTGCTTCAACAAAAAAAGCGTGACAAACCTCAAACAAACAAACAAACAAACAAACAAACAAACAAACAAACAAACAAACAAACCCAAAACATGACTTTTATCAAACTTTAAACTGCAGATCAAACTCACACACACCTAGATCCTGGTTTTCCTCAAACAGTTTGGCGTGCATCTCCTTCACACGCCTCAGGTTGGCCATCTTTGCGTCCCTTTCGTCCGTGAGCAGGATCCTCTTGAAGCGTAATATCTCCATTTGCTTCGTCAGCCGAACGTGCTCGGCCATTTCGAATGGGGACGGCTTTGACTGGAAACAAAAACAGATAATCAAATAATTTTAACACAACACTATTGCCTTGTCCTGGGCCTTGACTCTGCTAATGCATTGTGATACAATGACAATTGCACACACATGGCGACAAATTGCTTATCGTTGCCATCCAAACATCTCCATGTTTTTCTCTAGCGTTACCTTAATTAACTGCTGATCCAGATAAAATCTATATCATTCATAATCACTCACACCAGTCTAAACTTGTATACACACCAAGATAATGATATCCATCCCTTGTATGTCCCCACTGCTGGGGCACGGGTCTCTTACTGCATCGCAGAAAGGTTAGGCATACTCCACCACAGGGGCCAAGTCCGGGTTGGTGGAGGATTGTAAGACAGTGGCAGGCCTTACTATCAGAAGTTATCAAGCCGCCCATAAGGCCTCTGACATGGCTTAACGACTGCCATTAGGTACATGACAGCCGGCACCAACGGCTTAGCTGCCTTGCGAAGCACGGAAGCGCTCGGAAAAATGCCACTAGCGCTAGTCACCGGACGGTCACCCATCCTGAACCTGACCACGCCTGTTGTGGCTTAACTCAAGTGATTCGATTCCAATCGCTTGGTTCGGCTAGGCCACGAGCGGTTCATCTAAAATGCTTATTAAAATGCTTGATACCAAAAGCTTTTCTTAGGTTCATTTGCAACCTATCTCCAGTGACACCGGACTGGATTTTGTGCAAATGGGCTGGGTGTATTTCCATATTTCTGTTGTCCTTGCCTAGTCACTCTACAGCAGCCGGAACAGGGCCTGGTTTCTGTTAGCACATTATAGTTCCAAGACAGAGGTCTCGGGTTCGAATCCCGGCTGGAGACAAAAAAAAACCCCAGGTCTTGGATGTTTAACATGTTTGTGATGTCTTTGTTTCTGGTTCCTACGACACAGGGTATCCTAGTGTGGGGTCAGAAGCAATGTATAATATGCCTGTGGTATGTAAATGTTATGTTATGACAGATACATGGTCAGGTCACGAGGGGTGTTTTTTCATATCATTGACGCCTAAAAGCAACGAAATTAAATCCCCATGTTCATGCAATGGTCATTGTACTACAGTAGAATCTAGGCCGTGGCCTTCGTTCGTTCGGTGGGTAGGCTGCATCTAAAACGGGTCAATCTCATAAAGAAGGCGAAAAGAGGTCAACGGACGAGATGGTCACGGCAGCGGCGGGGCTACTGTGACGATGGCCTATGGCCCAACGGTGGGCGTCTTTCATGGGCATTACATATAACCTGCGGCTACCCCAGTGTCAGATATTATCCTACGGGAACGCATTAGAGGGATATCAAGTATTTTATGTGTCTTTTAGTGATAAGGCCGCCGTCTGTACTCTTAGGTTAAGAAATATCTGTGTAATTTGCATTTTTATGTACAATAAAGTGTTCTCTCTCTCCCCCTCTCTCTCTCTCTCTCTCTCAATTCAGATGTTTGTATATACGCCAAGTTTCATGTATATACCCGTTCAGACTTTATTGCGTGATCAAGTAATAAACATCTAAACATCTTCACAAACTTTCACATTAGGATACACAGTTTCACAAGCGGGATAGAAGATAGGGATAAAACCACGAAATACTAACCTTAAAAGACAGGAGATCGTTCAGCTTCAACTTCAACCGTGGCCCATTTGGCACTGGCTTACTTTCCAACTTAACCCTACCATTTTTCACGCTCAATTCCGACTGAGAAAAGGACTTGTCTCTTGACGCCTTCTCATCGTCTGGAGAGAACAAATTCCGCTGAGATCTCTTTAACCTTAACTTAGTATCATATTGGTCCTCTGACTGAGCGTCAATCATATCAGTCAACGCAGACTTTTCGTATATTCTCTCCTTGATTTCCTGAACAGCCTCTTGACGCTTCTTTATTGAGTATTGTAGCAAATGCAGCTTCTGTAACTTTGTGACATTGTAACTAGGTCTGACCTCGGATTTCAGGAAGTTTAATGCTAAGTAACGGAGCTTCGGTGCCCAGTCTGTTTCGTTCCTCAAATCGTAGTTCTCAGCGGTCTCGCTAAGATCGATTTTGCTTGCCGAAAGTGTCTCTTGAGAGGAACGTTTACTATCACAGTATAAGTCAGTCGTGGTGAACTCTGTCACACTTGCATTTTCCGGCGAATGCTCGATGATTTGGTTACTTTCCGTCACTGGCATTTTTTCGTTGCTTCTCTCTCTCGAACGCTGGTGCCTTTGGCTTATGTTTAGACTCGAAGAGGACCGTACTGTCGGGAAGCTTTGCTTGAAAACCCTATCGACAGGACTTTGGCTCTTCGAATACTCTTTTTCGATCTTCCGAATGAATTTACTAGGCGACACTGATCGCGATTCTTTTATTACTTTGTGGTGTATATATTTAGGCTCCAGAATGACTTTATTTGACAAATTAGTCTTGCCAGACGAATCTGAGGAGAGGGAGCCGTGCTCTATTTCGTTCTCTGGCGGTATGACGTCCAGTTTCAAGCTTTTGTAGGAGCAGAAGTAACCGCCGTGCATTTGAAAGACCAGGGTGTTCGATTTGAAGCAATCCGACGTGAAATTAAGAGCTAAATTGGCGCCAATGTATCGCAGCCCGCTGAAGTAGACGCCCCACGTCTGTATGATGGTGTCGGGGGTGGGCTCAGATATATTGTCACTAACGGTGGGGTGTAGCATGTGACACCATATCCTGATCACGACGTTTGTTGACGACATGCGCAGGGTTATCTCTAGAATAAAGAAAAAGATTTTTAGAATTTTTGTCATATCAGTTTTTAGGGTTCCGTACCTCAAAAGGAAAAAACGGAACCCTTATAGGATCACTTTGTTGTCCGTCTGTCCGTCCGTCTGTCAAGACCCTTTTTCTCAGGAACGCGTGGAGGTATGAAGCTGAAATTTATATCAATTACTCAGGTCTACTGTCCCTTGAAGCTGTGAAAAAATCAAACTTCTAAGCCAACGCAATCAAAAGATACAGCCGTTTATGCCGCAAATTTTCGACACTTGCAAGGGCATCAAAACCTACAGGGTGCTTCCCGTGAACTCAGAATCTTGAAATTTGGTACGAAGCAACGTCTTATAGCATAGATAAAGGAAAAATTACGAAAACCATAAATTTTTAGTTACATCACATAATATATTTTTTTTTAATAATTTTAAACTTACTACCCATTTCCTCATAAACGCGTAGAGGTATTAAATTGAAATTCATACCAAATACTCAGGTCTATAATACAGGTTTGTACGGAACCCTCGGTGCGCGAGTCTGACTCGCACTTGGCCGGTTTTTTTTTTATCTAGCGGTCTAATAATAATTTATTTTATTTCAGACACACATATCCGTATTATATTAGTGAGAAGAACTCACAACTATGATAGCAACTTTGCTATAATCCAGTTCGATTCGAAGCGCGGGCCTGTTCCAATGACTTTATCCTCTAAGATTTTTTAAGTTATAACTTATATATAACGTATGTTAAATATCTATAAAGGATGATGGACACAAATGTATGGAACCTGGTCCTGGCACCAATCGGAATGAGTAATACGTCGTTGGAAAGGTATTTTTTTGTAGAATAAGAATAATCGAAGCGCTAGTCCCGATTTTCTGTCCAATTTGAGTAATCATACGTTAAAAGTTTTTTTTTATTTAATTTTTTTTCTGTTGTTTTAATTCTTTTTGATATTTTTTCGACATTGTATATCGATTTTAATTACAAATGATCAGCATTGATTATTATATTATCATTGTTTGTTTATTATCGAAGTAAATAAAACAAGTTCAGAGTAAGTTTTATCGTTTAATGTGTTTCATCCATGATAATGTTATTTAAAAATAGTGCTGGTTCAGTAAAGCCTTCATGTCTAGCATATCCTAAATACCACACAATAGATATAATATGCGCACAGGAACCTATCGTGCGGCGTCCTGTCAAACATGTGCAATAATGTTGTAATATGTTTCTACTATTTCTGTCTAATAATATATAGCAAAAATATTGTTTTGATCGTACATGTCGGGACTGTATGCGTGCACGCAACAGCCACGCATCTTCGTGGATCCCATATTCATGGATATCCTCCAAAGCAGCTTCTCTATAAGTTTCTATAAGATATAAGCCGTTGTTGAGGTGCTCGCTGCAATATGATTTTGCCAGTTTTAACTGATATGTCCCCAATGACAGCAAAATCACGTCCTGTTCCCTCAATCGTGGAAAGTCTTGAATGTCATTTGCTTCCAATCTCTGGAAATTGGCTCTTCTGTTGTTTAATCTTTTTGCTTCTACATAATCATATAACACGTTTGGGGTTTGCCTTCTTTCAACAATTTTTTGTAAAAAAGCTTCTGCGTGTTGGCTATCGACAATAGGCCTGTGGAAGTGATTTGTAATTGCTGCTGCAATCATAAAATCCCCGAACATATTAGGCATTGTGTTATTAAAATATTTTTGGCGCAACAGCTTGAAATCTCTTTTGAAACGCCCGTTAACCACTTCCACTACCCATCGGCACATTGTCACCAGCCGGGAATCATTTGCTTGAGAAGTCGTGAGCTGCGACTCTTCCCGGTTCTTCGTCGGGGGGACGTGAAATTCGTAGCCACATGCTTCTATATGCTGCAGACTATCCCTGAACCCGCGGTCCAAAATAAATACGTCATTCGGCTGAAGCAATATATGAAGGGGATTTTCCTCGTCAGTCATTAAGTCGCTCATTATCTGCGCATCAGTTTTTGTTGCAGCGTATGGTCCTTTAACATCTATAATGTATCCGTCAGTGGTTACGATTAAAAATGGTTTCAACAAGTTTTGGAACTTGTGTAAACTGTAGGATTGCCTCTGAAACAAAAAGTTTGAACTCTTGTATATATAAATATACGTACCATCGCAAATAATAATGGCTTTATTGTTGTCTTCATTTCCATACAGTGCTTTTGGAATCCTCAAGTTTCTCTCCAATATATCTTCTCTATTCATGTGATCCACTCCCAAGTGTCGCACAACGTAGTCAGTGCTAAGACACTCTCGTGCGATGGCCAACTGGCGTTCGAGTTTTCTCCGAGACATGTTAAACAACGTCCCAAGTCTCGCGTTGGGTTCTCCTGTGCGTAGTTTCGTTAGTAAAATGCCCAAAGTGGTTCTGGGATCTGCACTTCTATTTCTTAATAATGGATTTTGCTCTAAGATGGCATTAAATTCATCATTAGTACGTCCAGTCCAAAAGTGCATTTCTTCTTCATTCATGCCTCGGTCGCTAAAACGTAATCTGGGTGAGTTTAAGGCATTTCGCATTAGGTCACAAACATCCCTGAAGTGGGCAGCCGTAAAGTCATGGGAAATGTTGCAATGTTGGGGCAAATCATCCCAATCATTCCCATTAAGGTGATCGTGACATACTCTGGCACTGTCGGGGATATACAATTTATGTTGAGAAAATACGTGGATTTTAACAACATTTGGAATTCGATGGCGGGTTTCATTAGCGCAGCCATGAAAGATACAATGCGTCGCGGTATTAGGTGCTCTCATATATTCAGGAATATGAAGCATTTCTTCTAATTGCGGTTGTAGTTGTTCTTGCGGTTGTAGTTGTTCTTGCGGTTCTGCTTGTTCTTGCGGCTCCGGCTCGGGTTGAGGGTTTGCATGACCTCTAGTCGCATTTTCGGCTCTTTGCCAGCATCGGTAACATACTCTTCGGGTGTTGTCAAACACGACCTGAAAATGATATATGAAAATGTAAGGAAAAGAAAAACAACTTTGGTTTCCGAAAAATACCTAACAAAATAACGCATTGGGGGTCATTTGTGGGAGGGATTTGTTTTTCTGTCAGAAGGTGTGCGAATCGTCAAATATATGCCACAGATTCACAGATTTCTCAGAGATCTGGTTGCGGTTTTCTGTAGTTGTGTGTACGAAAACAAGGCATACACACAACCACACAAAACCGCAACCACAGTAATTGGTTGTGGTTTTGTGTAGGCCTTGTTTTGGTGGTAAATACATCGTGGAAGACGTAAAAGTGAAAAAGGAATCACTTGAATGTTCTTTAAGCGACCAGAATCACTTATCAATCGGTTTTCACTTTTACGTCTTCGTTACCTCGTTTACTACTAGAATAGATCTGGGATGCAGTTGCACATGATTTCAATTAGTTTCCTTTTATATCGAAGGTTCAGTGAGGATCGAGTGGAAAAAAAAAGTGCAATAGGTACAAACCTCCAGAGCAGCGTTTTCTCGTATAAATGTTACTAGCTCCACGTGTGTTCTTGTCAAGGCTTCCGACAGAACGCGTACTTGATATCTGCCTCGGTATAGCCCTCTTCGGCACATTACACAGTTACGGTAACGTTCCATTGCAACGAAACAATCCAATCGTTAAGCACCCAAGTCCAATATAAAGCCACGGTCAACAAATAAAACGGGTAACAGAGTCCAAAATGATGCCAAGGTCAAAGTCGATGTGAACAATGAGGAGCGTAATAACGTAGCACTTAACACAATATCAGCAAACGACTGACTACCTGCGCAAGCGGCCAAGCGTTCCTCACCCTAACATACCTGCCCCCGCGCCGTGTCCCGGAGCGCGAGAGGGGTCAAAACCGAATTCCAGCGTTACCCGTGACCGTGAGTGGGAGAGAGAGCGCAATGTCGCTGTCTCGCTCTAATGATTTATGACAGAGTATGCATAGATGTGATTTTCGTAAAAATCATGAGCATCGGTTGAGTTAAACCAGAGATATGAATTTTTCTAATTTCTATTTAGAGCAAAAAATGGTACTTTCCGACGAGCATATTTCAAAATGGACAATTCATACGGATTCGTCTTCATAGAATTTATTTTTTCACTTGAAAAGAGCTATCCAACGACATATGACTCATCTTGATTGGACATAAGGACCAAAACGCCCATCATCCTTTACACTATTTTTATTTTTAATGCACTAACCCGTGCTAAGGAACAAATTTAATAACCTATTTAGAGGCTAAAAATTTCACCCATGCCGGGATTCGAACCCGCAACCTCTGGCTATCCGTACCAGCGCTCTACCAATTGAGCCAATGGGCGACTCACGACATCAGTGAAATTTCGAACCTCTTTACAATATTCTCTGTATTACGTACAGGCAGCGACATCTGACTTAAGCAAATTGCATTACTTACAGCCGGCATGGGTGAAATTTTTAGCCTCTAAATAGGTTTTTAAATTTGTTCCTTAGCACGGGTTAGTGCATTAAAAATAAAAATAGTGTAATCATGTGGGTACAGTGATATCGTTCCGATGTTAAACTTGTATACACACCAAGATAATGATATCCACCCCTTGTATGTCCCCACTGCTGGGGCACGGGTCTCTTACTGCATCGCAGAAAGGTTAGGCATACTCCACCACAGGGGCCAAGTCCGGGTTGGTGGAGGATTGTAAGACAGTGGCAGGCCTTACTATCAGAAGTTATCAAGCCGCCCATAAGGCCTCTGACATGGCTTAACGACTGCCATTAGGTACATGACAGCCGGCACCAACGGCTTAGCTGCCTTGCGAAGCACGGAAGCGCTCGGAAAAATGCCACTAGCGCTAGTCACCGGACGGTCACCCATCCTGAACCTGACCACGCCTGTTGTGGCTTAACTCAAGTGATTCGATTCCAATCGCTTGGTTCGGCTAGGCCACGAGCGGTTCATCTAAAATGCTTATTAAAATGCTTGATACCAAAAGCTTTTCTTAGGTTCATTTGCAATTCTCTGTATTACGTACAGGCAGCGACATCTGACTTAAGCAAATTGCATTACTTACAGCCCCGACTACCTACTTTGCAGTTAGGTTTAACATCGGAACGATATCACTGTACCCACATGATTACACTATTTTTATTTTTAATGCACTAACCCGTGCTAAGGAACAAATTTAAAAACCTATTTAGAGGCTAAAAATTTCACCCATGCCGGCTGTAAGTAATGCAATTTGCTTAAGTCAGATGTCGCTGCCTGTACGTAATACAGAGAATATTGTAGAGGTTCGAAATTTCACTGATGTCGTGGGTCGCCCATTGGCTCAATTGGTAGAGCGCTGGTACGGATAGCCAGAGGTTGCGGGTTCGAATCCCGGCATGGGTGAAATTTTTAGCCTCTAAATAGGTTTTTAAATCTATAAATTTGTTAAGTTATAACAGCAACACCATTCACATTCTGTTAAGGAAAACCTTGTGAGGAAACCTGGGTATCTGTTCGAATACCTCAGCGATGGAAATTGCCATTCCGCGGTGGGCACGCGGGGTAATTACGCCCATAGCTCTGTTTCTAAGAGATATATACTCTACTTAAGATTATTAACTTTTATTTAGCTAAGCTATTGTGTGGTCACACAAACCAGTCACTAATTAAATACAAAAATCTGGTACTAAATAATACAATAATGATAAAGGGTATTTAGAAGCTAATTGGTTTAGTGTTCAACATTTTAATAACATCGAAAACTCTGTTAATTAAGTATTCATTGTTGTGTAAAGTATTAACGTGGAGTATGTATGTTAGCTTGTTCTCAAACATAAACTATTAATTCTGAAACTAAAAACTTTAAGGTGCATTAAGTATTTATTGTTTTTACAGTAAACTAGCTGACCCGACATACAGTCTACTATCGGACAGTCGGCTACTATCGGACAGAATCGGATATATTCGTGTAATAGAAACATCGTAACTAATATGACACTTAACTTTACATAACTTTTTAAAATAGAGAAGAAAAGTCTTATAAAGAGCAGAAAGTAGTATTACACTCGTGTGCTTTCGGCGAAAACCGAAGCCTACTCTAGAGGCCGAGGTATATTCTAAAAGATAACAGACTGTACATCCTGTCTTAACTATGAATAGTCAATTCGTTCATCTTTTTCTCTTAGATTTTAATATTTTTACATATTAGAAGGTATAATTTTTTAATATTCTCGCCCATACGTTTTTATACGGTACTAGACCAAGCTGTTAGAACAACAGCACTTGATAATATAGACAATTGATAAAGCCGTGACCTGTCCTAGATTCTCAGAAAACATTAGGTCTACTAATATTTATCAGTAGTGAGGAATGTGTTTGTTACGACATAAATATTCTACTTATTGACAGTATTCTACTTATTGACAGATTTTAGAGTATGGTTGTATTGAATGTGGGGCAAGTTAGGTTAAAATGGGTCACTTGCTCTGCCTTACACTGGATTGGGGTCAAGATAAACTAAATTATATGTAATTTTTTGCCCCCTCGTTTTGTTCATGCCTTTAGTCAATCCAACAGAATAGACTAATTTAATTTTTAATAACAAGTTTAACAATAAAATCTAGACTGAATCCTTTTGCCCCACCTATAAGATTAGTTTATTCTATTGGATAAAATTCGCTAAATAAAGTTACCAATTCTATGCTTCAAGGCACGTCAAGCCGTTGGTGCCGGCTGTCATGTAATGGCAGTTGTTCAGCCAGGCCAGAGGCCTTGTGGGCGGCCTCCATAACTTCTAGACAGTAAGACCTACCTCAGCCTTACAATCCTCCACCAAACCCGGTCTTGGCCCCCATGGTGGAGTATGGGCTAAACTTCCTGCAATGCAGGAGGAGACCCTTGCTCCAGCACTGGGGACGTACAAAGGGTCATCATCATAAATTTACCGAATTTTATCCAATAGAGAAAGCAGTTTTTTTTAGCAGCTCAAGCACTAAAGTTAAATCTCGCCCCACCCACACTAAATCTTTCTGACAAACCCATAAGCCTAAGCAACAACATATTATTATGGATCTGCTTAGAGTTGGCCCTTAGCAAATCCATAGTAAATATAGTTGCATAGTATATAAGTTTATATTCTTTTTAATGCACTAACGCATGCTAAGGACAATTTTAAAAACCTATTTAGAGGCTAAAAAGTCCACCCATGCCGGGATTCGAACCTCGACCTCTGGCTATCCGTGCCAGCACTCCTCCAAGTGAGCTAATGGGGGACTCACCGGCATGACCACTGGAACAGTTTGATGAGCGCCTATATATTTTCAGACAAGAATTGAATAGGGACTTTCAAGAAGACATAGAAAGTTAAGAAGGAAAAGTATGTCAAACAAACAATTATAATAACTGCTTGAAAGTAACGCATGGTCAGCCAGGGTGATCAGCCCACAAACCACAAGACTTGAGGGAGGGTGCACAAGGGAGGCCAAGCAAGTCCTGGAGAGTGATGCATATTGTATTGATTGTAAACTACAAAAAAAAATATTAAAGGCTTATATTATTGTTATTACCTGAATCAATCTCTTTCCACTTAGGGTGCGGGGAGCAAACCCTCTCGCTGGTGTAAAAGGGGGCAGACATGCTGGTGTGGTGCAGCGTGAGGTAGAAACTGCACTGAGCCGCTGTGTACTCCGGTGGCCGTATGTTGTAGCCCACTATCTGAAAATGTACAGATTATATTTCGGGGACTTTGGTGGATCATATGAGTTTTCATCAAAAATTTTAGACTTCTGCCTATTGGTGAGATGTCAGATGTTTAGTTAGTTAGGTCTGAGATTTCTACACTTAGCCTCATAGTAGGGCCATTGTATGTAGCAAGCGCTGAGGTATTTTAACACTACACACCAGGGTTTCCTCACAATGTTTGCCTATTTAGCTTTGAGGTATCTTGAACACTTCAGATGGCTTCATTTAGATTTACATTGACTGCCACAGTAGCTCTGGTAATGAATTAATAGGCTTGAGGAATGTAGTAATACTGTTACCACAATATTTTTTTAATTATGTACCATGAAAAATGCTGACACACTAATGCACCCAAAACTTCGAAGAATCGCGTGGAGGCGTTTGTTGATAACACTATGCTTACGGTGTCAAACAATGACGACAGTTAGTAACTACAAAGTAAATACCTGGATCAGACTCCTCAGCCGCAACTGTTGGGTAGCTAACGGTGTCCATTCCCTGCACCTCGGCCTTCCAAACATATTAAAAGCGCTCAAAATATAAGAGAATGCACATGAAATCCCTCGGAGACATCAGGCGAGGAAACTCGCCCGTTTTCACACTTTACGCACAGTAATTTTATACTCTATAGGCATCACGTAAAGCGTGGAGGTGGAGCGCTTGTTTTTATAAATCACATGGCTCGAATTTTCGTTGAAACAGTTCTCTTGAAATAATATAGGAATAGTTTCCTTTGTCGATGACTGATTTGATGAATTTTGATGACAGACTAAAATGAATGAGTGTGTGTGTCATGTGCGTATAAGGGTGCTATTACACTTATCAAATATCTTTTTCCAATGTACGATTTGATCAAAGAAATTGGAAGAAATTGGACAAAGTTATCAAATGTCTTGGAAACACCGTTATTTGATCAAATATTAATGACACTTAAATCAAAATGGCTGCAAATAAGCTATCGTGGATGATTCCAATGACAAAATTTTTAATAAATACTTTTTTTTGTTTTGACTTTTGGTTTTTCATTAATAACATAAAGATAATAAAAGTACCACTTAAAGACGCAATAGCAGCACATGAAGACGCTCCACGTTCCTCCATTTTCTTAAGACTATGCAAAAAATATTGGACAAAGTTATTGGACAGTGGAATGGGCTTACCTCAAAGAAATTTTATAAAATATTTGACAGCAAAATTGGACAAAGATATTTGATAAGTGTAATATCACCCTTAGATTGGTCAGATTCACAGAACAATTAAACCAATAGAAGAAACGATGATCACGTGACATCGTACAGGCCTAATTGTCAAAACGATGCCCTAATGCCCTGAGTAAGAGTCCAAATTAAGATGGTGTTGTAACTCACAATAGTGGCAGCACTCTGAATATTTTCAGATTTAGTCGGGTTATCGCAAGTCTAAAATCGGTGAAGACGTCGTCGGATTATTTTAGAAAATTGAACTAAGTAAAACATTTTGGTGCAAACAACTTACCCTGGGATATTGTACGATAACTGCACAATGAGGTGAGAAGTGCGTGGTGGCTGCAGGTCACATAAGAAACAAAGAAAAAGCAGATTGTAATATGAACTTCCAAAGGTAAGAACCTAAAACCTATGTTTTCTCGCGTTAAAGGACCGAGGGATGAAGTATCACTTTGAAAATAAACTTCCTAACGTCTCCATAACCAAAATTGCCGTAATTGTTGCTTCTAGAACTCTTCTACGCCCTAAAAATAGTAAAATAAACCAATCCATTTCTAGGTTGTAATAGTGATGGCAAAAGCATGGTCGATGAAAATTCGCCTCAGTAGTAGTTAGTCGATACTTACACAATTTTCATTTTTAATGCACTAACCCGTGCTAGGGAACAAATTTAAAAACCTATTTAGAGGCTAAAAATTTCACCCATGCCGGGATTCGAACCCGCAACCTCTGGCCATCCGTACCAACGCTCTACCAATTGAGCCAATGGGCGACTCACGGCATCAGTGAAATTTCGAACCTCTTTACAATATTCTCTGTATTACGTACAGGCAGCGACATCTGACTTAAGCAAATTGCATTACTTACAGCCCCGACTACCTACTTTGCAGTCAGGTTTTAACATCGGAACGATATCACTGTACCCACATGATTACACAACTTTCTTTTTAATGCACTAACCCGTGCTAGGGAACAAATTTAAAAACCTATTTAGAGGCTAAAAATTTCACCCATGCCGGGATTCGAACCCGCAACCTCTGGCCATCCGTACCAGCGCTCTACCAATTGAGCCAATGGGCGACTCACGGCATCAGTGAAATTTCGAACCTCTTTACAATATTCTCTGTATTACGTACAGGCAGCGACATCGGGGCTGTAAGTAATGCAATTTGCTTAAATCAGATGTCGCTGCCTGTACGTAATACAGAGAATATTGTAAAGAGGTTCGAAATTTCACTGATGCCGTGAGTCGCCCATTGGCTCAATTGGTAGAGCGCTGGTACGGATGGCCAGAGGTTGCGGGTTCGAATCCCGGCATGGGTGAAATTTTTAGCCTCTAAATAGGTTTTTAAATTTGTTCCCTAGCACGGGTTAGTGCATTAAAAATGAAAATTTTGTAATCATGTGGGTACAGTGATATCGTTCCGATGTTAAAACCTGACTGCAAAGTAGGTAGTCGGGGCTGTAAGTAATGCAATTTGCTTAAGTCAGATGTCGCTGCCTGTACGTAATACAGAGAATATTGTAAAGAGGTTCGAAATTTCACTGATGCCGTGAGTCGCCCATTGGCTCAATTGGTAGAGCACTGGTACGGATGGCCAGAGGTTGCGGGTTCGAATCCCGGCATGGGTGAAATTTTTAGCCTCTAAATAGGTTTTTAAAAATAGTCGATACTTGTTCATCACACCTTCTTAGTACATAATCCATTGTTTCTTTTTGATCAAGTTTTCCCAAATTGATATATGGAACTTAAAACACCCCAAAACGCAGAAATGAGAAACAGGACGAAAACGACTGTAAACTGCGCTCAAGGCACTGTAGACCCGAGTGATTTGGACGAAGACACTTATTGCGAACACGCCCGAAGGAAGATGTGGTGCCCACTTTAGACCAGTTAAAAATGGAAGTAATGGTAAGAAAGTTAAACATTTGTTACGGAATATTTTTAAAAACCTATTTAGAGGCTAAAAATTTCACCCATGCCGGTATTCGAACCCGCAATCTCTGGCTATCCATGCCAGCGCTCTACCAATTGAGCCAATGACTCACCGGCATCAGTGAAATTTCGAACCTCTTTACACTATTCTCTGTGTTACGTACAGGCAGCGACATCTGGCTTAAGCAAATTGCATCATTTACAGCCCCGACTACCTACATTGCAGTTAGGTTTTAAATCGGAATGATATCACTGTACCAACATGATTATACTATTTTTATTTTTAATGCACTAACCCGTGCCAAGGACAAATCTAAAAACCTATTTAGAGGCTAAAAATTTCACCCATGCCGGGATTCGAACCCGAAACCTCTGGCTATCCGTGCCAGCGCTCTACCAATTGAGCCAATGGGCGACTCACCGGCATCAGTGAAATTTTTAGCCTCTAAATAGGTTTTGAACATACCTGCGATACGAGCGATAACCTACGACCTCAGCGATACCATTGGACTTCGATTGGAATCTACGTGTGGACTTCGTGTCGTGAAGACCTGCAGACCAGACCCTGCGTGAATAAATCCTAAGAAGTTGTCATTGGCGTTTTACATCCAAATCCAGAACCCTAGCCCGTAACATTTGATGTCAGAAGTGGGATTTGGAGATGCCACTGACTCCGAGAGGATACTTCTGGAGTAAGGACCAGGTCCAGAGGTGCTGCGGAGGCCACGCCCTCTGCCCCTCAGGCCACGCCCACCGGCCATAGGGACACGCCCACTGGCCCCGCCCCCCAGCCCAATTCCCACCGACCAAGCCACATCCACTGGCCCTGCCCACTAGGCCACGACCACCGACCTCGCGCGCCAGGCCCCGCCCACCGGCCTTGACTACCAGGTTCCACTCACCGACCAACAGGCTCCGCCTCCTAGCCACTCCCACCTGGTCACGCCCACCGAAGACATTAAACCTCCGTCACGTACAATGGAGGTTTTGGATATGTCGTGCCTGTTGGCAATGTTGAAGGGCATGCGAGAAGAACAGAGAGGCTTGCGAGAAGAACAGAGCAAGCAGATGCAGTGCCTGCAAGAAGAACAAAGAGGCCTACGAGAAGAACAGAAGGCAGACCAACAGACGAGAAGAACGCGAGAAGAACAGAGAGGCCTGCGAGAAGAACAGATCAAGCAGATGCAGTGCCTGCAAGAAGAACAAAGAGGCCTACGAGAAGAACAGAAGGCAAACCAACAGACGATCCTATCTGCCGTTACAAAGTTCAGCGATACGGTCGCTAAGCTACATGAACAAGTAGAGGTAGTGACCGAACGGGTTTCCGAATTAGAGGAGGACCTACAAAGTCTGAAAAACGGCCTCACTGGACTAGAGGAGGAAGTTCGGCGTATAAAAGCTGATGGAGTTACGTCGAGCGGAGTTGTCAGCATAAGCCAGGGGCCTAAAGTGAAAGTGCCTCCGACAGCAGTTCCAGACTGTTGCTGCTTCAAACCGGTGGACGGAGGAACAGAGCCTGACAGCCCTCACCGTCGCGCTCAAGGGTTCGGCTTTATCTGTCCTGGAGGCACTGCCAACCTCAGGCAGCAAGTTCAAGGATCTGCTGGAGGCACTTGAGGCTAGATATGGGGAACGGCACCTGGAACACGTTTTTCGTGCCCAGCTACACGACCGGACCCAGCGCCTGGGTGAAGGACTTCAACAATGGGAGTTGGAAATTGAGAAGTTGGTTCGAAAGGCGTACCCTTTTGCTGATAGTAAGATGGTGGATACGAATATTTTGCGAGCCTTCGTCGACGGAATCAAGGATCTTGAATTTAGGGCTGCAGTAAAGCTTCGCCACCATTCTTCACTAAAAGAAGCTTTGGCACACGCCCTGGAAGTAGAAGCTGTGCGTCAAGATATCCGGCAAGGTTATAAACTTCGAGAAGTTACGGAGGAGGTTAAAGAGATCAAGACACCGCCCAAGAAGAACTCCGGGCCCATGTGTTACAAGTGTGGGGAAAGAGGCCATCTCCAGTTCACGTGTTCTAAGAAGGAGAGGGAAGCAACCAAAACAGATGATAGACTGGATGCGCGTCTCAAAAATATGGAGCAGCGTTTTGAAGAATTCGTAAAGAAGCATGACGCTGCGCCCTCCACCGTGAATCAGGGAAACGAGTAAATGCCAGGACTGCGGGGCGGGTACTGGCTGGAGCGGAGGTAGCTCCAGTAATCAGAATCTCACAAGCATGGAATGGGAACAGTCTACTAATACGCGGTGCAGTGAACAAAATAGAGTGCAAAATCACCCTAGATACAGGAGCCTCTAGAACAATAGTGAGACCAGGTGAAATCTGTAGGGAGACGCAAATCCACCAGTTTATGCAGCCTTCTCTCCGCTTCTGGCCAGCAGATACCCGTCCTGGGTGAAAGATCGGTTACGATATGTGTTGGGGAGGCGTCATATATTCACGACGTAATCGTAGCCGAAATTATGGATGATTGCATTCTGGGCCTAGACTTTATGAAAAAACACAACTGTCTCATCGATGTCACTAACGGTGTCTTTAAATGTGGTGATGAGGAGAACTTCTTACTTGGCGGTCCCGATGGAAATGTCACGTGCCTGAAGAAAATCGTAATACCTGGACGAGCACAAACTGAAGTAAAGGTGAAGCTGCCTTCGAGTCAGAAGAATCAGCGGAATACGTTTGTTACACTTTATTGCACAAAATATAAAAAGTAAAGCACTTCAATAACAGGGTTAACTTATATTATGAGCAAAGGTGGACTTATTTCTATAGAAATTTCTTCCAGCCAGCCATCATGTTTATATTTTTATACAGACAGCGGGAAAAGGCAAGTAAAGTACAAACAATAATTACACAGTTGTCTCAATTGTGTTAAGCAATAATATCTACATACTAATATACATACAACATAAACCAGTGTCTACTTACATACCTAATAATATAAAGGAACATAAATATCTAGTATATACATACCTATAATATATACATACATATAAACATACTTCTGAATGTAGTACATATAATACTTAAATATAGTGATATGATAAAATAATATTATGTATTATAGTTTAGAAATGAAGTGCTCCTTCAGTTTGATACGGAACAGCGACACCGACGAGCTATCCCTGACCGACTCAGGCAACGAGTTCCACTGGCGAGCAGCACGCACAGAGAACGAGTGAAAGTAGAACTCAGTGTTGCAGACTGGGACTTGCAATGTTCTAGTGTCACAAGCTCTCTGTGGTCTGGCTCGCGGTGGCAGAGTCCGAAATCTCTCCCGAAGATAAGATGGTGCACATGGGTTTTTTAGGACATTATAGAGGAAGGCAAGCATATGCAGATTACGACGCATCCTGATAGGAAGCCAATTCAGTTGCCTACGGTAATCGGACACGTGGTCAAACTTCCTAAGGCCAAAGATGTACCTAATAGCTAGGTTTTGTAGGCGCTCGAGCTTGTTTACAAGTGCTTCAGAGGCGTCCATGTAGCAAATATCAGCGTAATCTAAAAGGGGTAAGAGAATGGATTGAGAAAGCAACAGTTTTGTTTTAAGAGGTTAGAAATTTTGAAGACGTTTTAGGGAGTGGAAAGAAAAATGGATGCGCCTGCTGTTTCATTTATTTGAGCTTGCCATGTTAAATTACCATCGATAATGAGACCGAGATTTTTTACATTATCTGTAAACGGGATTGCGACATGATCGTAAATTAACGCGGGAAGCTGTAGTCGGAGGATACTATCACGTAACTTCTTGCTACCGATTACGATAGCCTGTGATTTCAGCGGGTTGACTACTAGGCCAAAATCACGCGCCCAGTTCCTAATAGCCAATAAGTCACCGTTCATATCAGCCAAAGCTCGAGCAGCATTTTCATGCTGCGCGCAGGAATTAGTGGGATCGGAGCCAGCGTTAAAGTGCAGGTAGAGCTGGAGATCATTAGCGTATAGATGAAAATTCGCGGAGAGCGAGTAGGTAATCTCATTTATAAAAATCGAAAATAGGAGTGGCGATAGGACCCCACCTTGGGGCACACCCGACCTCAACTCGCTCCAGCTTGAGGTTGCCTCATCCACATGCACTCTTTGCGCTCGACCGCGAAGGTATGAATCAAACCACTCCACCGCAGGTGCGGAGATATTATACGACCGAAGTATACCGAGTAAGATGTCAAAGTCAACGGAGTTAAAAGCACTATTACTACGTAAATAGAGACCAACTCCTCCGCCAGAGGTACCAGTCCTATCATTTCTGTAAAGCCTGAAGCCATGTAGTGGATAGAGGGTAGAAGATAGAGAAGAACTAAGCCACGTCTCCGACACAAAGATGCCGTCTATATCCTGACTGTTAAAAGAAGTGAGGAAGTCTGAGTAATGAGCATGGATGCTTTGCGCATTAATATGCACAAGGTTTAAGTTAGGGGATTTCGAAGGAAAAATAGACTTCAGCTTCGTTTGGAGCGGGGCACCACTATCGCCATCAGTCAAGGTATCATCATCGCTGTGTGCACTTTCAAAATCGTCTGAAGAGGAGCACGAGAAGAATTCAAAATCAAGTGGTATATAGTCGGACATAATACTAATAATATAAACTACTTAGAAAATTAAATAAAGGTACTTAAATTAAGCCGAAAATAAATAAATAGAAAAAAAACCTAATAAAAAAAAATATTATCGGTTAGTGCCCTAATATTAGGGACTATACTCGTAGTACACTGACTACAACTGACATTATTAATTTCATGAAAAACAAAAGAAAAAAAAAGGATAACTACAA
Source organism: Yponomeuta sedellus (assembly GCA_934045075.1). Classification (NCBI taxonomy): domain Eukaryota; kingdom Metazoa; phylum Arthropoda; class Insecta; order Lepidoptera; family Yponomeutidae; genus Yponomeuta; species Yponomeuta sedellus. The sequence goes on from OW203747.1 coordinate 9,374,701, forward strand.
TGAAATCAATATTGTTGAAACCAAGCACCGACCAGCGTCCGCGCAACCTTGTGTAGTGTGCGGGGACCCCTCGTGCGATCCTCAGAGTAGGTGCAAACACAGACTGTATAAAGATACTACGCAACCATAATCTGTGATCTTGTCAAGGTGACAGTGGTGCACAGTATAGTGGGCAAAACACTAAGCAAAAAAAAATTACATTAGTCTGTGGTACATATGTAGTGAAAACAACAGAGCTAAAATTAGTTTTTAGTCTACCTGAGAAAAGAAAAGAAAACTGGCCTAGAGGCAACCAAAATTACTCTGCTATTTTCTTATTGGCTGCGCGTGTAGCACGCTTTTTGTTAGCAGTTACAGTAGAGGTTGTCTTTTCCTTCTTTTGGGCCTCTGCGACTGTGGCGAGAGGAAACTTATCAATAAGCGTCTGCATATCTGCCATCGATGTAATCTTCTGGCGAGTCTTGTTTGGGCAAAGCACCATTACCACGCCGTCCATGGACCAACAGCGAGCCATTCCAAAGTGTTGCCTGCCAGCGGAGAATGCCTCGTATCTCAGCTTAGTCAGGAACTCCGAAAGAGAGATATTTGAGCCCTTAAGGACTGCCTTAGACTTCCATACTTCTTTCTTTGAAGCAAGAGATGTGAATCGAACTAGAATGGGCCGGTTTCTACCTGACTGTCTAGCCCCGAGCCAGTGACATGACTCGAGTATGGATGGTTCGGCAACTGTCAATTTAAAAGGGTCCCTCAGTACAGATAGAACCTTTTGGGCCACGTCTTCTTGATTATCTTCGGGAATTCCATGAAACAGAAGAATCTTTCTTCGAGAATGTGTCTCTTGATGGTCCTGTACTGACCTTAGGACGTCCAACTGTAGTTTAAGTGTTGAAAGAGTTCCAGTAACGAAGTCCTTGAAAGCAGCATAGTCCTCCGATAGCTTGGCCAAGGTGGGAGTAGCATGAGATGACTGGTCACGTGCTTGGTTCTTCTCAAAATGAAGCATCCTAGTTTCAAACACTGCTGCGAGGTCACCCAGTTTTTTGCTAAGTTCCGTGAATGTATCCATAGTGCAAAGTGTGAAGGGTTCTAAGTCCAATATTCCACTAAAGTTAAAGAATGTGTGAAGAGATAATAATGTCGGCTATAGGTGAGTGCTATATCATAATAATCAGCTCACTAGATGGTTAAATTATTAACATTGGAAATTATTAAAATAAAAAAAATACTTCTAGCACACTAAAAATATGTGTTGCTTATTTCCCTGTCTACCCGCAAAAAAAAATACGTGTGTGCTGATTGAAGATACACGAGACGGTGCAGCCAGTCAGAAATTGCTGACAGCAAGAACTATCGTCTATGGAGGCAAGACCGCTGTAGTGAGGGTTGTGAATATAGGCGATCGTGAGATTACCCTTAGCAAAGGTGACGTTATTGGAAGGTGTGAGGAAGCCGTTTGGATGAGAAGCTGCCAATCATCTCCAAGCTCAAACACATCGAATACCAGGAGTGAAATTATAGTCACTAAGCTCCTTGAGGATTCTAAGAGTAATCTGAGCTATTCGCAAAGCATGAAAGCTAAGAGGTTGCTACTGCGCTTTAGGGATATCTTCTCTGACGAAGGAGATCCTGGAAGAACATCATTAGTTCAGCAAAAAATCGACACCGGACAGGAGCGACCTATTCGTCAGCGAGCAAGGCGCATACCGATTGCCAAAGAAAAGGAAGTACAAGACATGTTGGAAGACATGAAGAGAAACAAGATTATAGAACCTTCTGCTAGCCCATGGTGTTCTCCCGTAGTGTTGGTAAAGAAGAAAGATTCTGACAAGGTTCTGTGTAGACTATCGACGGATTAATGATGTGACGAAAAAGGATAGTTATCCACTGCCACGAATAGACGATACCCTAGACACTTTGAGTGGCATGAAATGGTTCTCGACGTTAGATCTGAAATCCGGATACTGGCAAGTGGAAATTGATCCGAGGGATAAAGAGAAGACGGCTTTTTCAACTGGTAAAGGTTTATGGCAATTTAACGTGATGCCTTTTGGATTGTGCAACGCGCCAGCTACATTCGAACGACTTTTGGAGTGCGTACTGGCAGGATTAGTTGGGGAAGCCTGCCTTGTCTACTTGGATGACATCATAATCATGGGTACAGATTTTGAGGACCACTTACAAAATCTAGAGCAAGTTTTTAAGAAAATAATGGGAGCAAACTTAAAGTTAAATCCGAAGAAATGCAGTTTGTTTAAGAACAAGGTTAGCTATCTCGGCCATGTGATAACCAGCGAAGGCATTCAGACCGATCCAGCCAAAATCGAAGTAGTGCAAAAATGGCCTACTCCCAAAGACAAGACTGAAGTTCGAGCATTTTTAGGGCTGTGCTCATATTATTATTATTATTATTATTATTGTTTGTAGACGGGCAGGCAGTTGGAACAACTGATAATTGCCCGCATCCAGTTTCACTTGGTTATTTTTTTCTTTTGGTCAGTGATGTGTTTGTCCAGTAAGTTCTATTATAGACGGTTTGTTAAGGGGTTCTCTGAAATTGCCAAGCCCTTACACAGACTGACTGAAGACAAGCAGTCATTTCATTGGTATGACACATGTGAGAGTTCATTTCAAAAATTAAGAAAATGTCTTTGCGAGACCCCAATCTTGGGATTTCCACAGCCTAGCGGCCAATTCATTGTTGACACTGACGCCAGTAACACAGCGATCGGAGGAGTGTTATCGCAGAAACAGGGCGACAGAGTTGTGATGGCCTATTTCAGTAAATCGCGAACTATTGTGTGACAAGAAGGGAGCTCTTGGCTGTGGTAAAGACAGTACAACACTTCAGCAAATATCTCCTCGGCATGCGGTTTACGCTTCGCACGGACCAAGCCGCCCTGAAGTGGCTGTTATAATTTAAAAATCCGGAGGGGCAAGTTGCTCGATGGATCGAACAACTGCAGGAGTACGACTTTATGATTGAACACCGCAGCGGAAAGGTGCATGGAAATGCTGACGCACTGTCAAGAAGGCCGTGTCCGGAAGACTGCAAGCACTGCGCCAAACAAGAGACAAAGGAACTGCCATTGAGATTGACAAGAATGAGTCCATCAAGATCTTGGGAAGATGAGGCGATGAAAGAAGCACAAGAAGATGACGAAGATGTACGGCTCATTGTCGCATGGAAGAAACGGGGCGAGGATAAGCCAAGATGGTGCGAAGTCGCTCCTACTAGTGTTGTCACCAAGGCATACTGTGCTCAATGGGACAGTTTTATTCTTCAGAACGGAATACTTTACCGTAAATGGGAGAAACCTAACGGCAGAGAGTTCCATCATCAGATAAGGTACAAGATGTCCTTCGTGAAGTACATGACGGCGTGTCAGGTGGACATTTGGGCGTAAAGAGGAATTTAACAAAGATTCGAGAAAGGTTTTACTGGCTCCATTGTCGAGAAGATGTGCAAGATTGGTGCCGAAAGGGTGCTACTTGCGCCGCGGTGAAGGGCCCATCAACTAGAAGCCGTGGAAATCTGCAACTTTATAACGTTGGTGCGCTATGGGAACGCATTGCAGTTGAGGTGGCTGGACCGTTCCCAGTAACGGAATCAAGAAATAAGTATTTCATGGTAGTTATGGATAACTTCACTAAATGGCCGGAGGTATTCGCCATACCCAATCAAGAAGCCACGACTGTTGCCTCCAAGTTGTTTGAGGAAGTAGTTTGCCGGTTTGGTGTGCCCTTGGAAATACACTCCGACCAAGGCAGGAACTTTGAGTCTCAAGTATTTCAAGAACTCTGCAAAATATTGGGAATGCATAAGACTAGGACCACCCCATATCATCCTCAATCTGACGGCACGGTAGAAAGATTTAACCAAACACTTGAGAGACATTTAGCAAAAGTCGTTGACAGGCATCAGAGAGACTGGGACAAATACATACCGCCATTTCTTCTGGCCTACAGAACGGCAGAACATGAAAGCACGAAGGTAACCCCGGCGCGTGTAAATTTTGGCCGAGAACTGAGAATACCAGTAGATCTGCTGACTGGAGGCCCTCCTGATGACTCACGTTCTCTACACGACTACATTTCCGAGTTACGTGAGAAAATGCGAGAGATTCATGCCATAGTACGGGAAAACGGATTGGAGTCGAGTGAAAAGATGAAGACTAGGTACCTATAACCGCCGAGCAAATACAAGCGGCTTCGAAGAAGGAGCACTAGTCTGGCTTCACAATGTAACTCGACGAAAAGGAAAATCTCCGAAATTGCAGACAAAACGGGAGGGACCGTACAAAGTGGTAACTCGGTTAAATGACGTGACGTACCGAATTCAACGGCAGCCAAGAGGTGCACAAAAAGTGGTTCACATCAACCGCTTAGCTTCCTATCACGGCATTAATGAAGATGCTCGGGACGAGCATCTCTGAGAGGGGAGCAGTGACGCGGTCCTATCCCGAACCATCTAGAATAGAGCCTTCTAGAAGCCTATCGAATAGTCGCCGCATGCTGTGTTTTAGTATACAATAAACGCTGCAAGCAATAATGACTCGTATGTCAACTAGCGTAAGATTCAAAACTCTTTGAATGGGTGTACCGAGAGTTTGCCGCGTGTACCGAGTGCAGGTACGTAAGTACGGGAATGTTCTAGAACCCTTGCCGGCGGATATAAATAGCGGTCGCCGCGGCGCGCTGTCAGTTCCGTTTGGAATAGCGAAGAGTGAACTTCGAGCGAACATACCTGCGATACGAGCGATAACCTACGACCTCAGCGATACTATTGGACTTCGATTGAACCTGCGATTGGAATCTACGTGTGGACTTCGTGTCATGAAGACCTGCAGACCAGACCCTGCGTGAATAAATCCTAAGAAGTTGTTATTGGCGTTTTACATCCAGAACCCTAGCCCGTAACAATATATTGATAATCATGTAATTTTTAGGTAGGTATTTTGTAATCATAAACTTTGATACTATTACAGGTCAATAATACGAACAAAAAATGCTTCCCTAAATCAAAAATAATAACAAGCTGCTTCTTCTGCTTCTTCAGGCTATATGTTAGTCCACTGCTGGACACAGCCCCTAATGAGCGCCATAACATCCTGTCTTCAGCTTGCCGCATCCCGCATCTGCCAGCAGTTTTTCGCAGATCGTCATCCTACCTGGTGGGAGGGCGCCCTACACCACGTTTGCCGAGTCTCCACTCAAGAACACGTTTACCCCAACGTTTGTCGGTTCTTCGTGAGATATGGCCAGCCCACTGCCACTTCAGCTCGCTAATTCTCTGAGCTATGTCGATAATTTTGGTTCTTTGTCGGATGCATTCGTTACGAATCCTATCCTTCAGAGAAACTCCCGAGCATAGCTCTCTCCATAGCTTGCTGAGCGACTTTGAACTGGTGGATCAGCCCTTTCTTGAGTGTCCGTGTCTCGGCTCCGTAGGTCATCACACCAGAGGTGGTTTGCACTGGTTGAAAACTTTCGTTTTCAAAGTACGCCGAGTCTTCTCCGAGAAGACTTTGTCAGCAACCCGAGTGTCCGCCGAAAGTTTGGATTTCCTGCTAGTCCGCTGCGTTTTGCAGAGCTTGATGCTCTCGTCCCTCGGAGTTTTGACCTGTTGTGTAGGGTCTCGTCAGCGTCGTCGGTGGGCTCCTAGGCAACAAATCTATCCCCGAGAAGCTGCTGGAACTTCTCGGTGCTGCCATGATTTGGATTGGGTTAGGTCTGAGCGTGGACTTCATCAGAGGGTTTATCTTAAGCTTCAAGTTGATATTCAGGAAACCTCGGGGAAGTCGGTGATCGGATCCGGTATTGAACCTGTTGATCACTGAGACATCAATATATGCTTGCTATCCGTCATGATGAAGTCGATCTCATTTTTAGTCACAGGGGCTTTGCCATGTCCACTTCCATTTAGGCTGTTTCTTGAAGAAAGAGTTCATCAAGAATAGTTCTTCTTTCTCAAGTAAGTGATTCCTGACTCCATAACCATGCGGGCCTATTCGGGACTCGTTGCCACTCTGGGTTCCCACTTTGACATTAAAGTTCCCCATAACAACGTTGAAGTGAGCCTTTGTGGTGTTATGTAGGGCTTTGAATATGTCTTCGTACATATCCTCCACTTCATCACCTGAGTGTGTCGAGATCGGTGCGTAAACCTGAATGACTTCTTCGATGTTGTTAGAAAGGGCCTTATTGAGGAGGAAACCTTCGCCACCCCGGGATGTTTTATCACCCTCGCGAAAGTAGAGAAGATGGCCCGAGTCTACAGTTACGGCGTCCTCCCACTCTCTACGGACTTCACATAGCCGTAGAACATGTCATTTAATCTTCCCTAGCTCCACTTCCAACTGCGCTAGATTATGGTCAAGCCTCAGAGTGCGTCCGTTGAACGTTGCCAGTTATTTGTGGCAGCCTGAGGTAGCCCGGTGATTAGCCTAATGTAATGACACCCGCGGGAAGAATTTGGGTTGGTGCTATTCTCTAGGCCAACACCATACAGCATAAAACAAGCTTAGAAAACTCTTTTCCTCATCGTTTATACTTAACTAAATTAAAAAATCTCTTCCTTTCTAATGTGGATCCAGTAACATTTAAAAAGAAACTCTTTCTAAAAATAAAAGTAATAACAAACTTCTAAAGCTCTATTTATTTAATATGATAGACAAATAGCCAAAACATTCTTCCGGAGCAGCTTATGACGCGATAATGATGCTTCGCCACCCGCCCGCGCCGCCACTCGCCCGAATTCACGAAATTGCATAACGAATCAAAAGCCAGACGAAGGCGTTTGATCTTCAATCGAGTGAAATATCGTATAGGTGATGATATGCATTTACGAATTAAATGCTATTTTTGGCTTGTGATTCGATATTGCGTTTTAAAAATGATTGAAAATAACATAATACTGGCGCACAATTCTTTACGTAACAATATTCAATACGTAACAAATTGGTGCGCAGGTTCTTACAAAGTTTGAACTGGCGCTTGATTCAACCCCTTATTATAAGGCACCAGAAGTGATTTTTGACGAAAAAAATAGCTGAATACCTAGTTTATCATGCGTAGAATCGAACTGCATTCATAACTTATTTTTTTCGATTTTGTCGCTTAATTCGATCTTACATAACGTAGTCCATGTCTAGTGCTCGTGTTAACCTTAGAAAATACTAGATAATCATATTATAGGTCAAAGGTCGTGAATTGAATTTCCTCCAATCGAGCAAGTTTCTCACTCGAGTCGAGGAATCAACTGACAGAGATAAGGTACCTCGGGACCTACCTTAAAGTCTCATCGAGAAAGAAAAACTTCTGCCTGAAAAAACTTAGCAATGACATCGCCATTGCCAAGATAAAAAACCAAATTCTCACTGGAGTTAAGCCACAGGTTATATTGATTGTACTCACTCGAGTACACTGCAAATACTGACTGGTAATACTAACTCAAGGAAATCCCTCCACCTCTCCTCGACTCCACCTCCGTAGAGTATTGAGCCGAGGACACTTTGACGAACGTCTTGGAATACGGGTGTGGCTCTTGGCCACCATCTTAAAAAAACGCTGATGTTTTTTTTTTCTTGGCAAACTGCACTTCATTATTAAGTCGATATCAACCCTTGTATTTCCCCACTGCTGGGGTACGGTTCTCTTCCTGCATTGCATCTTTTTATTATTTAGTGGCCATGTATAATTAAAAACCTAAGCAAAAAGTTTTAATCCACTTTTAAATTAGTTCCCCTACTTGCATTGAGCAGTACGAGTTATTATTATCTTATCTTAGGCGGGCGTTAGGGTTCATTCACTTCCACCTATATTAACGTTCACGTTAAGGCGCTACTTTTTCTTTAAAAGTGAACATCAGAAATCTTAACAACTGTGACAACTATTTTTAGAACCTACAGGCTAGAACTTAGGATCAACCTAGGAATTTAGCCGATTTCCGCTTTTAAGTAATTGGACCTGAGTTCTTGTCAATAGGTTCTAAAAAGAGCTATTATATTGATTAAGATTTCTGATCTTAATTTTTTCCAAAGACGTGTTAGAAAAAGATGTTAGCTCAGGGTCTTGATATCGAGATAAATAAGCTAGTGGACTGTATAAATTGATGGTTTAATTGGAAAAAGAAGATAATTCAAAATTAGTGTGTATCGACACGTCGGATGGTGTGAAGTGCCGCATGCCGCGGCGCGGCCCGCCGTCCTGCTCGCAAGTTGTCCGGCCGGTTTTGGCCTGCGGGGCGCGGGGCACCGCTCAGTGACGTAGGGCTCCAACATCCTCCCCGCCTTGAAGTCTTCTGGTCTTCAAGCTAGTGGTAGAGGGCAGACGTCTTGGAAGGCCCGTTTGAGTAGACCCTTTTTGGTCTTCAGCTCGACCACGCGCGCCACGCCGTCGCTGCCGGGAAAGATCCTGACGACACGCCCAAGTAGCCACAGAAGAGGTGGCCGCGTCTTGTCCTTGACTAGCACCAGCGTCCCCACGCTTAGCTCGCCTGTTGAACTGAACCATTTTGTCCGTTGCTGTAGCAGAGAGATATATTCCACATTAAAGCGCTTCCAAAAGTGCTGTTTTAAATGTTCCACCCTTTGGTATCTCTCTAGTCGGCCAATCCTGGCATCGAGCACCTGTGGATGCGGAACAGATATCAGCGAGCGTCCAATAAGGAAATGGGAAGGAGTCAGCGCGGAAAAGTCTAAGGGATCAGTGGAAAGTGGAACGAGGGGACGTGAATTTAATATTGCCTCAACCTGTATTAAAAGAGTTGCCAATTCTTCATAAGTGAAGTTAGCTAGTTGGAGCAACCTTCGAAGATGGTGCTTAGTGGAACGGACGGCAGCCTCAGCTATGCCATTAAAATGTGGAGAATAAGGGGGCACAAAAGAAAATTCTATGCCCTCCTGCGCCATATCGGAGGCTAAATTGCACTCCTGTAAGAATCGCTGTAGCTCATTAGAAGCACCGACAAAATTAGTGCCGTTATCCGACAAAATACTTCTAGGCTTGCCTCGCCGTGCCACGAAACGATTGAGAGCGGCCATGTAAGCCTCTTTGGTCAAGTCCGTGACGAGCTCGATGTGAACGGCTTTCACTGCAAGGCAGACAAAAATGCAAAGGTATGATTTTATAAGTCTACACCCTCTGCCCTTTCGATCGGCGATGAGTACTGGCCCGGCATAGTCGACACTGGAGTGTAAGAAGGGAAACTCGAGATTAGTCCTAGGAGTAGGTAACTGTCCCATAATAGGCTGTATATTTTTTGATTTGTATCTAAAACATTTAAGACATGTTCTCACCACTGCCTTGGATAGATTTCTGCCCCCTAAGGGCCAATTTTGACGGACAGTGGCTAAAAGCAATTGTGGTCCCGCATGTAACAGTTTTTTATGTAACATTTCAAATATTAATTTTGTGAGATAGTGTTTACTGCATAGTAATATGGGATGCTTTACATTATAATCATACAGTGAGTTATCAAGCCTTCCCCCCACGCGGATAATATTATTATCTAAGAAAGGTGCTAAAGGTAACAACCGGTTTTTGCAAGGAAGTGGTTTTTGTCGGCGAGTAACTTGTACTCAGTAGGAAACATTTCCAGCTGTGCGTTGTGTATTAAACACATTAGGGAAACATTAAGTTCCTCCCTGGTTAGATGTCCAAAACGTTTATTGTATTTATTTATTAAGTTGTAAATAAATCTATGTATATAAGCAACCACTCTTTGTAAATAATTTAAATTAGATAATTTGTTTGTAAGTAATTGTATTGGTAATTGATTAGACTCTGTTAAATTACTATTATTAACTTGATAGCAAACTACTTCGGGCAACTCTTGTTTGGCGTGTTCATTTGGCATTTTAGGCCACAGCGATTGCTCCTCAAGCAAAAATGTGGGCCCTGACCACCACAATTGACAACTGCTGATAAGGTCAGCCCTCAGCCCTCGAGAAGCGAGATCTGCCGGGTTGTCCTTCGACGGAACATAGCTCCAAGTATGGTCTGACGTATTTTCTTGTATTTCATCGACTCGGTTCCGTACAAAAGGCTTCAGCTGGTTGGGTGGTGTCGCTAACCATCCCAAGACTATAGTGGAATCGCACCAAAAGTAGCACCTGTTTATAGTAATCGTAAGTGAGTCTACAACCTTTGTAAACAGTCTTGTACCTAACAACGCGGCACAGAGCTCGAGGCGTGGGATAGTGGTGGGTTTAATCGGGGCTACTCGATTTTTGGAAACTAATAGTTGAACCCTGACAGTCCCATCACTACATATCGACCGTACATAGATGCATGCGCCATACGCTGCTTTTTCTGAAGCGTCTGAAAAAACATGTAATTCGCACATGACTGATTTTCGCAAAAAATCCAACGGGGTATTTTAATGTTATTTAAACTTGGGAAGGAATTAGCAAATATAAGCCATTGATTTTTTAAATCTTCTGGCACGTCACTATCCCAGTCACACTAGCTTAGCCATAAAAGTTGCATAATAAGCTTAGATTCGACAACACATGGACCTACAAGCCCTAAGGGATCAAATATTTGACTTATTACTGATAAGATGTGTCGTTTTGTTGTTTTTGGTTTGACCTCAATATTTATTGAAAAAGACAGAGTGTCAGTATCGCATACCCAGTGTAAACCTAGGGTTTTTGAAGACGAGCTAGTATTTGTAGACAAATCTAGATAGTTACTTGACTTATCCCCGGCGTCAGTAATTTTCGACAAAATTTCTTTATTATTTGACTGCCATTTTCTTAGGTAGAATTTGGCGGAAGATAAAACGGAATTTACTTCCTTGCACAATTCTACTGTACCGTTAATTGTATCGCTGCCGCTTAACAAATCGTCAACATAAAAATCCCTTTCAATCGCAGTCTTCGCCGCGTCGTTGGAAGTGACGTCAGCCAAGCTGACTAGGCATTTTGTTGCTAAGTAGGGAGCGGAAGATGTCCCGTACGTCAGTGTATTAAGACTGTAGGTTTTTAACGGTGCTTGGGGATCAGTGCGGAAAATGATTTGTTGCAAGGAACGTTATGAAGGAACTAAAGCAATGCACCTGTACATTTTTTCTACATCTGAAGACACAACGTATCTATGCTGTCTAAAACGCAACAATATCGACAGGAGGTCGTTTTGAATGGTTGGCCCTACCATCTGTAGGTCAACAAGTGACACGCCAGTGGAGGTTGCCGCTGAGGCATCGAAGACCACTCGCAACTTCGTCGTTGTGCTGGATTCGCGAATAACGCCGTGATGTGGGAGAAAATAATTAAAAGATTCTGCATCAGGTGAGTTTTTATTCTCAGTCATGTGTCCTAGTAATTCGTATTCCGACGTAAAGTCGGAGAAAATATATGCTTAGAAGAGACTGTGTCAAGTTCCCAAAACTTCGTTAAGTCCGTATCTGTATTTGGAGCGAGAAAATTACAGTGGTGTACTGGTTTTGTTGTTGACGTTCGTGAATTAACGGCAATCACGCCCGTCAGTATCCAGCCAAACTGTGTCTCACGCAACTTAGGTTGATTTTTGCCTAAATCTATCGAAGCATGCCCTATGACATTCCAAAATACTTCGGCGCCTACCAAAATATCCACCACGGATGGAATATTAAATGTGGGATCGGCAAGACGGATTTGTGTGGGTAACGGTACTGTCTCAATATTTATTAAAGTGGAGGGTAGAATTTTGGTGACCTCGGGCAAAATAAGACAGTCAATGTTTACCGTGTAATTACAGCTAGTAGACTCAATTGTGAGATTGCAAGACTGTTTACTATTACAGGTTTGACCATTGATACCTGAGACCGTGGAGCTATTGTTACGTCGAGGCAACCGCAGCTTGTCGCAGAGGGTACTCGTAACAAAATTCGCAGTGCTACCGTTATCTAGCAGCATGCGAGCGTCGAACCTCTCGCCGCCGGCGCCAATGACCTTGACCATCGCTGTGGACAGCAAGGTTTGCATCGAGGTAGTACTCTGAATAGAAGAATCGGTAGAAAGCACTACGTCATTGGAAGAAAAATCGGTGGGCAAAGCGACACGCTCAGAGACTAAAGGTTTGTCTTTTCATGAGAATCTTCATGTAAGAGCGTATTATGTCTACGATTACAATACTTGCAATGCGCTAGCCTACAGCGCTTTGTAACATGTCCTGGCCGTAAACAGTTTAGGCATACTTTAAACTCCATTGTCTTTTTTATTCTGTCCTGTGTTGAAAGGCTCCTGAAAGCTTCACATGTGTACAGAAGATGATTTTGTGAGCATAGGGGACATGTTATTTTCTTAACTTGAAAATTTTTATTGTTATGTTGTTCATTACTGTGGCTAGCTACTATAAAACTATTAGGCTTAGAAGAAATGCTTTCAAACCTTGTCGATGCCTTTATAGATAGATTATTTTCCAAAGTCTCTAATAAGTCAGCTTTGTTAGAAAGAAAAGCACAAAACTGAGACAACGTGGGTGTGCCTTCCAGCGTGCTGCGATGTTCCTCCCAATGTCTAAATGTAACCGAATCTAACTTTGTACTCATCATGTACACAATGAGAGTGTCCCAGTGCTGGGTGGGTTCATTTAAAATTTTAAGCGCCCGAATATTTTTATTGACGACGTCAATCAAATGACGCAGGGATAAGCATGTCTCTTTCGCAATAGTAGGAGCATTAAATAACGCTTTTACATGGTTATTAATTAGGAGACGACTGTTATCATATCGCTCACACAACAGGTTCCATGCAAGTGAATAGTTACTGCTTTTAAAATCAATATTTTTTATTGTTTCCTGTGCGCTGCCTTTCAGTGAGGCACGTAGGTAGTGGAACTTGCTGACGTCATCGATAGATTCACTCTTATGAATTAGCGAAAGAAATGTGTCCCTAAACTCGAGCCAATAGTCATAACTACCATTAAAATGGGGCAAATCAATCTTTGGTAGACGTACAAAAGACCGTTTGCATGAGCCACCTGACCTGCACATCGAGCTTGCCCCGGATCCTGCGCGTTCCCGGGCATGGCGGGTGTCGCCCGCCGCACATAGGCCTCGCGCCTGGGCCAGCAGCGCGTGATACCGCTCCTCGAACTTGGCACGCTCGGCGTAGGCCTCGTCAGGATTAGCAGTGACCACTTCGATTCTAACCTGTAAATCGTCAAATTCTGAATATAACGCATCAAACTTGCTTAATCGACCTTCCAAATCGATGCGTTGAAGATCTGTTAAAGATTCGCAGTCGGTAAGGATTGTCAAAAAATTGCTGAAGATTGTAAGCTTAGCTTTCATAGAACTGCGTTTTTTTATAAGGATCGGTTCGCTATTATCAGCCATTGTAGTGGCGAGAGCGGGCGACCTTTCAGGTTGTGACATAGCAAGAATGCGAAATACCTAAAGCAATGAAAAGGAGTTACGCAACTGCGTGAGTCAGCCAATTGAAAAACAATAAGTTCAATAACCCAAACACTGCACCGATATAGATGCTTAGAAATTGTGTAGGCCACTGCCCTATTGTATATAAAAAATGCAACCAGATGTCCGCGTGGCGGCCGGCTACTGATAAGAGACAAAAGAAGGCTATTACCTACGGTAATAAAAATGCACAGCTGCTAAGCGCAGTGAGTTACAGCAATGTTTGTTATTAAATAATGAAAAGAACTTACGATTGCGCTGATTTAATCAAATTAAGGCAAATTTAATTTATTTTAATTGCAATTAGCAGGTAGGTAAGCGAGGTTAGGAAATAGAAGGGATATAGTTTTGGAACGATCTCACTGAATATCCTTATCCTCGGTGACTTCACTTCTTGGGATGACACGGCGACACGTCGCCTTTCGTCGAAAGTCCAAAGGTTCGAAGTCCAACGCCTCGTGCAGTAATAATTGAATCTCCGCTTCTCCAATCCTCCAAATATTTCCCGGTGAGAAGACCAATGTTAGCTCAGGGTCTTGATATCGAGATAAATAAGCTAGTGGACTGTATAAATTGATGGTTTAATTGGAAAAAGAAGATAATTCAAAATTAGTGTGTATCGACACGTCGGATGGTGCACAAATATACAAATTATCACAGAACATAAAAAAAGAGTAGAAGTAGCGACATGACACATTTGTACGAAAACCAGTGTAACCAAACTGATACTTACAAACCAAACGCACACTACGAATGCCAACCTGCCATTGGTAAATAAAGTCAATGCCGAAAAGGTGTACATCATAAAAGTTTCAATTAAAATATGCACCTTTTTGTAATGTTAACAATGATCAAAATCAAATGACAATGATGAAATTAAGATTGACATTTTGTAGTAACGCTACTCTACACTAGATGGAACTACCGCCGCGTCGGACCGAAAAGAACTTTTACCTAGTAAGACATAAAGTTCAAAATTGAAAAACAAGTGCATTCTCAGTTTGGGATGGGACAATGCGAGTTCTAGTTTATCGATAGGGAGAACCTATCGACAAATTATACTCGTACAAACAGTTTACACATTAACGGCCGAATATGAATGCTGGTACTTAGAAGTATTTTTAGCTATTTCTTTTTTGCTTGCGCGTTGACTGGTAGAAAATGCATCTTTTCAACATTATCTTTTGTGCAATATAGTATATTTCATTACAAGTGCGGAAAGGCTGTCATTGCAAAGAGTTCCGACAAGTTGCAATGACGGTTCCGCACGTGTACTGAACGACTATTTTAAATACAGTTGCGAAAAAAATAAGCAATTTAATAAAGAAAAAAATATTTAGAAAATGGCGCCAACCGTAAAAAAATATAAGCAGAGATTTTTTTTCTTCACCCATTCTAGAAGGCAAAGGGAACTATGCCCATACAGCCAAGTCTTCAGAAGATTTTTTTATTGATATGAAATGAAAATGAAATTTAATGAGATGAAATGAAATGAAACCTAACTTAACTCATTCAATCAAATCATTAAATCTGATATTGAAACAAATTAGTAGCTCATAAAAACTTCTATGATTTTTTTAGTAAAAACTTCATGGCTGGTTTTTCTTTTTAATAGACATTATTTTGACAGTTGGGAAAGAAAACGCACGAGTGCGGGAAAGGTAAAAAAAATCACGAGTGTGTAATAGCCCACATCCCGCATGCTATACGTCCGTGTAATACGCCACTTTTTGAGCAACTGTATTAAAAAATAATTAACACTAATAGGGTACATAGACGCACAAATAAAACAATGTGGTAGATTTCATATTTTAAAATGTTATCTCTTATTTAAAACTAGCTTTAACCCGCTGCTTCGCGGGCGTTAGAAATTACGCCGATATTACACGGGAAATATAACGTATTCTACGACTCAATTCAGATCGTTGTCTATCTGTACGCCATGTTTCATACGTTATACCATTTTTTTTGACGATGGTACTTAATATATTTCATTTATACGCAAGAGTCTAACCTGGGAGTAAGCACATTTTTTCTGGTATTGCTGCATCACATAAGTGCCACCTTCTGCCATTTTTAGTGTTTATGAAGTGTTCATGAAAATGCTTTGAATATATTGTGTTCATCGTCGTTTTAAACCAATTTTGCCTTCCTGTCGATCCATTTTATCCATTTTAATTTCGTATCCGGTTCCTTAGAAAACTAAACGAAAACTCACTTCCAAATTGTTTTGATTCCGAAAGGGTTGTTGTAACGTTGCCTCGGTTTTCTGTTGTCAAAGGGGTAGGATGAAAATTACTTCGATAGTTTCTTAGATATTTTAGTCACTGATAAACTGGTGAAGAAAAACTATATCGCGATCTATGTGCTCATGTCACATCTTGTATGAAAAGTAGTAATGTATGAGCTCCAATGACAGTTTTCACATGCACAACGACCAGCCGGCGACCGGAGCTCATACATTACTACTTTACCCGGCCTGGCGACCGGACGGCGACCGGGTGCATGTGAAAAGGCACTTAGGAAGTAGGTATAAAATAACAACAATTATTTTACCTACTTAGACGAATTGGAATTTACAATACCTAAGTACCATTAAGTATGTAGGACTACTAAGTCATAGACAACTAATTATCGATAGATTTTTATCATGTGTGCCCCCATCCGTAATTGAGTAGAATTCAAATTATGACAGAAATTTCTAGAGAAGGTACACTTTCATCAATGAAAATTTAACTTTACTAGCCAGTAAATAAAGGTGGTTTCACTTTTTCATTTTCGGATTGGTTTCCGTGTTCATGTCATTACAAATTTAATTAAAAATACAATGAAATACGTCTTACCGATGAAATATTACGGCATGATCGGTATATTTTAGTCCCCAGCTTTTATTTTTGCTCTCTAACACAGCACAACAAGGCATTTTAATCAAGTTTTCACCATTTTTTCTTTACTAGAAGCGCGCGGCAACTGAAGTAAACAAAACTGTCACCGACTACGCATAGGCAATACATTGCTAATGTGAGGCACGCGGGCACCGCCCACTTACGACTTCTACTCCTTTTTTATGTTCTGTGCAAATTATGATGGTGTGAAGTGCCGCATGCCGCGGCGCAGTGTTGCCGCAACCGAAAATGTATTTCGGACGTTACCCAATCTGAAAAAGGACCGTTTTCAAGATTATGGTACGGTTTTCAATGTACTGTATGTATAGTAAAGAAATAAAGTAAAAAAACAAGATACTAGGTAGGTATTTATAGTTATTATACCTTATTGCTCAAGTTGTTAGGGATATGTTCATGACGCTCAACCGCCAACCACCAAACACAATAATAATTTATTTAATATTTTATCATGCGTTATCTTTATTTTATGTTCAAATCGTAAAATCACGGCAAAATGTTTTCTTTTTATTGATGATGCGCGGAACTCTACGCAAATTATTTAGGTTGCAGTTCATTCAATTATGATTTCATGTTATCCATCTCACTCATCCACTCTACTTGAGCGTAGACAGAGAATAGGTACTGAGTGTTATGTGAGCTATAGCTCGTTTTTTCCTAATTCGGAACGGACCATGCCATGAGTTCGTAAGCGGCATATCAAAAATATTGCTATCTTTGTTCCCCATAACAAATGAATATAATGTTATCCCAGTTTTTGCTTAGCGCTGTCGTAAGGATGCGTTCAAAGAAAAGATAATCACTTAGTTGGATGTGTTCACTAATAAAATGTTGATTGGGATGCGTAGACGGAGTGGCGGCTTAGAAAAAGGGACGGTGGTAGCAATGGGACGGTGAAGGGACGGTCGTAAAATAAAAAGGACGGAAAACCGTCCCTTTTAGGACGGTGTGGCAACGCTGCCGCGGCGCGGCCCGCCGTCCTGCTCGCAAGTTGTCCGGCCGGTTTTGGCCTGCGGGGCGCGGGGCACCGCTCAGTGACGTAGGGCTCCAACAAAGAAGATATGATTTTTTCCATTGGTGGCGCTAGTAAATACCGCCTAGCGCCTTAAACAATGGAGTTACAACAATTAAAATATGTGTAGGATTACATAGGATTTTAGAGTGTTACGAATATTTCTTAATGTCATTGGCTTAGAGCAGGACGAAATGCAGTCTATTTAGCTTTACTAAGTAGTACAATTTAGTAAACAAGATTCTACCGGAAAAGTATGACTTTTAGTCGAAAAGTGCCTTTCCGTGAGTGAAGTAACGTGCGACACAATTTTAATTAAGTAACACGCTGACAATTTTATAAAAAAAGTTCACGAACTTGCGAGAGAATATACAGTTTTGGCATCAAATGTAAATTTTAAGGTTAGAGACTTGTTTACTAAATTGGACAAGCAAGGACACTACTAATCTGTGCATAACCTAGTCCAATTGCCTATCGTGGCGCGCAATCGGACAGTTGTCGGTTTTTTGGGCACACTTCAAAGGATCGTGGCGTAACGTGGCCCATCCCTGATTACACAGTGGCCCACCGTTCAGTCAATTGACCTTCAAGTTTTTTGATTTATATAAATCTGAGCCCGTCATTTTGCGCCATTTTTTCTAATAACTATGTTGTTGTACATACTTCTGTAATACTTGTAAATAAATGAAATAAATAAATAAATGGCTGCGGCCGCAACTACTTCCACGTCCATCGCAAGTGGTTTGCCAGACAGAAATGAGCCACCCACGCGACGCGCTATTAAGGGACAGCAAGTATGGCGAGCAGTGGGCCAGTATGGGCCATTGTGTACTGCGGGCTTTAGGCAAAGGCTCTGTGATTTCAACTGTGGTTGTGTCATCATTATGTTCTGTGATCACGCTTATCAAAGAGTACCTATTTACCCACTTATAACCACAGCGGCAAGCGAAGGAAATTGTGTTTGCTTTTTACATTTGTTTTGTGATTATTTATTTGGAAAAGATTTTATATTTGCATGACTAATATAAATACTTTTTCTGCTTGTACTTATAAAAATAAACCAGTTGTTTTAATTAATCAGACTTTTTATTCTAAATCATTATGCATTTATCCTTAAATGTAGTCAAAGCTTATTTTGACAATAATTTGAGCATTCTTAACCTAAACTATATCCTACAGAAACAGACTATACTTTACATATAGACTATTTGGACATTATTAATACTATTGATATATCTTGTAGTATATTTATTTATACATTTGAGGCAATCAAATCAGTCTGTTTACTTTACAGAGATCCATGTCACTTAGTGCTAGTCATATTATCAGTCTTTAATAAGAATAAGTATTAACTTTTATAAAATATAGGCTAGTCAACCACTATTTACTGCAATTGTAAAGTTGCAGACATTAATTTAAAACCTATATTGTTTACTTTTATACAATATACAGTATCGACCATTCGTAAAATATATTTTCTGACCACTTGTATTACGTAATTTTCCACTCTACCGGGCTTAAATGCGTCATAGACTACCAAAGTGTCAAAGTATGTATGTACCTGACAGTTCGGAGTAGGCTTAGGTTTCACAGGTGATCCTATACCCGCAACGAATAATAAACTCTCGGTCTCGGACTTATGGCGAGCGTGTACACCGCCATTATAATTACTAAGGCCCCGTTATATAAAATTGTAAAAATTTACAGACCATACTATTTAATTGACGCACAAATTATAGTCTTCTTTCGCCGAGAAGATCAAATGACGCGAGGCGCCGAATTAATTTGCACCGGCTAAATCTGGAACGTGATCGGTTGATAGACTTACCAATGAAGCAACTATTACCATACAAATGTGACTCTATTGAACCACTATGCATTTTAGAGACTCGTCCCCCTGGCTCTACGTAAATATATAATTTTACGCATTTTAATGTGTATCTTGACACTGAAGACGTAAAAGTCATAAGTGCCACGTCAGAAATAAAATAATCCTTAAATACTATTAGGTTAGCGATTACAATACTAGAGAAAAAAATACAGACTTTTTTCACTTCACTGTAGTTTTTGAACTGAGCTATCGTAAGCAGGTTTCTCACAAAAAATCAAGAAAGTTAATCCAGATTTAAGTTAATAACTGTAGGGGGCAGGTCACCTTTCCTGTCACAGGAGATACGACGCGCCGTTATCCTAACAGGCGAGTACTGACTGAGTGATGATTTTAGCCCAGAGACATGAATCTACTTAGACTAAGCAAGCTCCGCGATTTGTATAACAAGTGACGACTAAGCATGCCAATACTTTACTACTTAACATGATGGTAAGTGGAAGGGAATGTCTCCTCGCCTTTGGGTACTTTTGTTGTATTTTTATAGTTCATCACTAGGCAATGAGGCGTTTTGACAATTTTAGGCCGGCCACATACAGATAGAATTCCGTTGGTATTTCGATTTGGAATTCCGTAAATACATCACATACATTTATTTCAGTTCGGAATAGCAAGGCTAAGTGCAAATTCAACAGCTATCTATTGAATTCACACCTTTTTCAGCGATTGTGGATGACGATTTATTGATTCTGGTCGCTGTATCTTGCTAAGAAAGAAACACATCGCCAGTTGCGTTTGTCGCCAACCGGCGTAAAGTAGCGGCCGCAGAGGTGCCTGCCACGCGAAGTAAGTGTGCTTGCGTAGTCTAATTAAGTTTATGTCTGTGCTTCAACTATACAGTGTAAAGAAACAAGATATAACATTATGTGTAATTTCGTCAGCCCGTATGCTCTCTCTGATAGAAGGCTTGTGCCCCACAATGGGATGTATAGAGGCTGTTATTATAAATAATCAGTCCCATACACAGTTTTATCTTATACTCTAACGGCCTTATTAAAAAGCACTCATAGTGGCATATTATTAAATCAATGGATACGTCTTTAGTAAAAAGGGTCTCAATTTCCGCTTCCTAGTTTTTCTACTTCCTAGTTTCTCATTTTCCGCCGCCTGGCGCGCTTGCCTGGACTTCAACTCGAGGCGGTCACGCAGGCGAATCAGTCTGTCGTACACGACCTCATCGTCGAACGGACTCGGGATGTACTTATTCTGAAAAGAAAGTAAACCGTTTTGAAACTCTTCAGTTCAGTAAGTTAGCGTGACCGGACTTTTTATGATCTAGAGACCATAATTCTGCATGAGTGTAGCATGAGTTGGGTAAACCACAGAACATAAGTGGGGTAAACTAATGAATTTGAAAAGGGAGATCTCTGTTCTAAACTAAGATTATTCGTTAGCTGTTTCCGAGACAGGAATATTAAAGTATAGTGGCTATGAAAAAATAGCAGTAGCAGACAACCTATGAAAGTTTTTAACATATCGATGGCTTTATTTATAAAAAACATGATCCAAATTCAGTTTAAAGAGTTTGAGGTAAACAGATAGACCAACTAAACTTCCTTTTAGACCACTTTAAACTTTTCAGTGTTTTAAAAAGTAGTATTTTTGTTAATAGACTATCAGTCTTCAAACTTGTATATTATCACATATCGACGCCTTACTGCTAAAACCGACTATCTGCATGAAATGTTGTTATGCACACTAACAAGTTTTAGTATAGTTAACGACATCCGAACCTTAAACTCGAGTTTTCTCGAAACAACATTTCATGCAGATAGTCGGTTTTAGCAGTAAGGCAACAAGTTTTAGTATAGTTAACGACATCCGAACCTTAAACTCGAGTTTTCTCGAAACAACATTTCATGCAGATAGTCGGTTTTAGCAGTAAGGCGTCGATATATCATTGATCACACCACATAACACTTATTATAAAGGCGGAAGCTTGTGAGTGAGTATGTTTGTGGGGCACAGCTAGTATTAAATAAACAAAAGAAAAGGAAGGGTTTCATTCAGTGTGTACCAATAATCTTGTTTTCTAAATTATGTTGGTGAATTTGTAGCAATACCAGTCACTAACAATACAAGAAAATATTGTGAAGAAAATATTCATTAAGCTTGAAATCTCTCTCTGAAAGAATGTTTGTCCCCTGCAGAGGTACATAATTCCCACTTCTTATGTGTCCATTATCTTCGGCTGTCATGTAATGGCAGGACTTATAGGCGGTTTGATAACTTCTATCAGTAAGGACCGCCACTGTCTCAGAATCCACTACCAACCCGGACTTGCTCCCCGTGGTGGGTATGGCCTAACGTTCCTGCGGTGCACAAAGAGACCCGTGCCACAACAGTGGGGACATACAAGGGTTGATATTGAATGCTTTGCAGCTAGTATTATCATAAGGCTGCTTTAACAAAGAACAATGTTTAGGCAAATTACCTTTGGAACAACTTTTATTTTACAAAGATATATCCGTATTCGGGTGGCCACCATAATAACTGGACCAGCACTGGTTTCGGAGATGCACATCTTATCAACGATCTCAGTCTTTCTTAATGACCCAAGAGTTATTAAATTTACCTTATTTAGCCTACAACTCTCTAAAAGGTCCCACAGCAATATTTTGTTATCCCTTGTGGCGATGATCACTAAGTTGTTGTATAGTACAGCAACTGAAAATGATGGGAGCCCTACGTGCATGCAACTGCCATGACTCATGGGCACATTGAGTCGTATCATGGTGTTCCAATAACTTAAGAAGTTCTTATCATCCTGTATACTGTATACATTCTCGTGCATGTACCAATGCAATGTGTGCAGGTACTTGGTCTCATGGCGTACAAAATCTATAAATGTTATCATGTATCCACAAAAGGTGAACAATTTCAAAATGCATTGCTTGGTTGGGCCACTGGTAATGTATTTGACAAAGAGTCCCATTAAGATGTATTTGCATGAGAAACATGGTGTTTCAGTCAACTCATCTGCATACAAGTCTACTGTGTAGATGGTGTTTTGAGATGTGCAGTAATATAGCTCACCTTCTTCTACAATGAAAAATTTCACATCTGTAAAAATGGCTTCCTGTGACATGTTGACTCCCTCGACAGTCCGTTGAACATAGATACAGCTTTTTTCAGTTTTGTTCTCTCTCAATTGCATTACAGAGACATTGTTTATGCTGAGTATTCTTTCACATATCTGTGTGCCCTTTATTAATATCTGTTTGTACAAGTTCCTATTCACATCCATCAGTTTTGTGCAGTTTTTTATGTTTGTAACAAGAATGCCGTGGTTGAGGTCTCCAGTAATTCTGTCAGAAATGTTCCCTGGTGCCGTGGAGAACAATTTGAATCGTGGTTTGTATTTATCTATCTGAGGCCAGAGTATTAGGTTTCTGTAAATGTAGTACCATAACAAATATGGGTTGGAGTTCTCTTTAGCCTTCAAAGCTAAGACTCCCATTTCTCTCTTGCAGATCTTCTTCCACAGGAAGTCACATTCAGTTAACACATCACGCAAACGTCTGCATGTGGATCGGCAGTTTGATAATTGCTTTCCATTTAGAAGAATAAATATTTTCTCTAACAATTCTATGGGTAGCCAACAGATATAATCTTGCTGAAACAATGGCAATCGATGACGTCGCTCTCCCAACTGTACCCACCAACCCATTTCGATATGGGTCTTCAATTTCTTCTTCAATCAAATGAGTGTGCTTATACAATACTTCTTCACGACGCAGTACTTTTCTATGAATCATATAAGGTATCAACATCGTAATCATGCAGAGATTATGGAACATTTGAAGATCATCCTGAATTTACTCAACAACCGAATTTACAATATGCCCAACTTTACCCTTACCTAGGTAGGTACGAACCGTAGGTAATTTGAAAAGTAATGTGCAATCCGGGATTCACAAACTAATTTACTTAGGACCTTACGGGTTACACTTATCACTTAGTTTCACTAAATAAAACAGCCCACCTGACTCAACTCACTGGGAAAGAAACAAATTTAACAAAAACAAGCAACCATTTGAAACTGTTATAGGGATTGCGCCACAGTTGCGCGCCATATTTCTGATCAGTATCAGTGTTGCCAGATACGAAACCTGAAAATGCGGTACCTATACTTTAAAAAAGCAGATTTTCAGAAAAAAGCGGTTTTTTAACATTATACAATACTGATTGATCTTTGTCCGTTTATAGGTTTTATATCTTTATTCATACTAGGATATCATAATTTATAAATAAGACTAAATATGCACAGATAAACAAGTCTAAATTTTAAAGCTGTCACGACAATTTCTGTTTGTAGAGCAAGATAGACTAGTACCGACTAGTCTATCTTGCTCTACAAACAGAAATTACTGGCTCTTAATCATACAGGCTGTAGCTTAGTATAAGGGTAATATAAGGGCCAGCAAAAACCATTGTACATTTCTTTCTATTACTGATCAAGGCTTGCTTAGTTATATTAATGATGTACCTACTGTTAATAACTAAGAAAATTATGTGCATGCAATTATAATTTAATAGATAAATAGTTTAAGTGATGTACAAACCCACATTATGCTTTTGAAAAATAAACAAATTTTTATTTTAATTTTTATTTTGCGCGCTCCACTTGGTTTGCTGTTGTGAATGAACTAGAGTAGGTACCACTATAATATCTGGTGGGCTGCTGCATAGACTACACCGCAAGCCCGAATGATCGCACAGTGCCACGGATGTCAAAAAAAGACGGCATCCGTCTTTTTAAAAAAAGACGGATGCCATCTCGCATTGAAAGGGTGTGAAGCACCCCTAGTCCGACACTTTCGTGTGCATACACGAGCTAACTCAAACAGATACACCAAGTCGATCACTCTGCCGCCATTACGCTCCAGGCAGCAGTGAAATTTTAAGAAATGTCGTCTTGTGTGGTACGGTGGTGTAAACACTTCTCGAAAAAATGCAATAAGTCTCATGGGAGCACCTACCATGCGTAAGTAATGTTTTAAGTTACTGATTCGTGATATTTTTCCTTATTAGGTTTTGTTTACTTTTCTTTATTTACTTACAAATTGGGATGTCAAATACCGCAGTGATACCAGTTTTTTTTTCGGGAAAAATTCCCGAAAAGTGGATAAATATGTGTTTGTTGCATTTATTTGTGTTTTATATGGAGTTATGGTAATACGCAACCGTAACCCTTATAAAATAACATATCTTGTAGCATTAGTTCTTCTACCCAACCACAGATGGCGCTGTTTGTGTTCTAAATTGCGGTATGGTTTTGTCCGAAGGCCCTACATATATTAAGCAAACACCATTTTGGTAATTAATTAGAAATTGGTTAGTATCTGCGCTTGCGAATCGCTTCCACTACTGGGACGACTAGTGACGTAGATAATATACCTCGCTTCCGCGCTGTGGGACGAGTAGTACTGTAATCCTTAGCTTCATATTGGTTAAATAAATAAATCCCTAAGTACGTGCTGAAACAACATTTCTCTTCTTGTCTGCTGAAACCCTGTCCTACAAACTGGCGCCCAACGTGGGGCAACGAATACGTAGTAACTAAGTACGGAAGAGTAACATCATACTTGAGGGGGACTGTTGCTGACAAAACACCTACCATGGCGCTCACCGACGATCAATTCCGACAACTTCTGTCAACGTTGGCAAGCAAGAAAGGATCAATCGTATCTTGCCAAGCCCATTTCGAGGGCCAGAAAAGTCCTGAAGCAGTGGAAGGATTTCTCTCGGCTGTTAAGATTTACAAGCAGCTAGAGAATATATCGGATGCTGACGTCATCACAGGAATGCCATTATTACTGCGAGGCGAGGCTGCTGAGTGGTGGCAAGGCGTAAAAGGCGAAGTCGACAGTTGGATTCTCTTCGAGACACGTCTAAGAAATGCATTTGCGCCTAAAAAACCTCCTTATGTCCTTTATCAGGAAATAATGTCAGAGAAACAGGAGACAACGGGCACTGAAAGTTTCTTGAATAGGAAGAGAATGCTGTTTTCCCAGCTGCCAAAACCCAATCATTCTGAGACCCAGCAGCTGGATATGATATACGGATTACTCAACCTAAGAATCCGCGATAAAATAGCCAGAAGCTCTTTTGCCACTTTTGATCAATTAGTTGAGGCTGCGCGCGGAGTTGAGCAAGTCATAGAAGAAAAACAGGGAAGAGTTATTGAGAGCAAACCACGAGCCAGCTCTGGTCGCGTTAGATGTGGTTTCTGTAAGAATCCTGGCCATACGGCAGAAGTGTGCCGGAAAAAGAAATTAGCAGATAGTCAGGACAACTCCCACGCTAAAGTATCTGAGGCAAACACTCAGGCTCCATCTCCATCTCAACCTAAGTTTTCTTGTTACGGATGCGGTGCTCCAGGAGTGGTACGCACCAAGTGCCCGACATGCTCCGGCAAACCTCAAAATCCCATGGTTAAACAGGAAAATATAAGTTTCTGCTCTGTGGATGCTAAAATAAAAGCGAAACCTAGGCCCGTAGTAGTAGTCAAAGTAAACGGCTTCAATGGCATCGCTTATATAGATACTTGTGCCAAAACAAGCGTAGCATCATACGACTTTTACTGCTACCTGCGTGAGAAAGGACACATATTTCTTGAGCAAACTGTTAATGTCACATTGGCAGATGGCGTATCAAAAAATCAGAAGGTATTGACAACTACTGTTAACGTTACCTTGGAACAACGGGTAGTACCGACCGAGTTCATAGTCTTGCCTGAATCGCGTGACAACCGAACTCTCCTGGGCATTGGATTCATTACAGACGCCTGCATGGTATTGGACTTGGCGCAACTGACATGGCATTTCGCTGATAACCCAGAAGAATTGTTTGAGCTAAACAATGAGGATTTCATGATTTTCAACCAAACGCCGTCCGATCCAATGGTAGCGGCCATAAAGAGCATTGATCACGATCCAATGGCTAAGAAAAGAAGGGGATCGTTATATGGCCAGAGTGCTGGTGCTGCTTGTGTTACAAAGGATGACGCCCGGATTCCGTGGGATAGAAAACTGATTCGTATAGCTGAATTGCCAACATCAACAAGAAGTGGAAAGACTTTCGATGGATACTCACCACAAATGGACTTTATGTTTCATGATGCAAAACTGCATATCGAACAAGAGATCGAGTTATCTCCACACACAATGAGCCTGTTTCCTGACGATGTTTCATACACGCCTACAAACACTGACATCGGATTATGCTCAGTAGATATATCAGCAATGACGCAAATCCAGGAAAATGATCTAGATCGTCTGATTAAACAATATGATGATGTTTTTACTGATAATGGTGAGCCATCAAAATTTGTTGAACACCGAATTGATACTTCAGATCATGGCCCTATATCGGTTCCGCCCTACCGGCTATCACAACCCAAAAAAGAAACTCTTAAGAAAGAGATCGATAAGATGTTAAAAGATGGAGTGATCAAACCATCTACGACTGCTTGGGCCGCACCAGTGATCATGGTACCAAAACCAAATGGTGAGATACGAGTTTGCGTTGATTACCGTCGCCTCAACTCTATAACTGTTCCGGATGCATACCCTATCCCAAGGATAGATGATCTTCTTCACGAAGCCAAGCCATCTCCGTTTATGTCATCACTGGATTTGAAGGCTGGCTATTGGCAAATCGAAGTTCGTAAGGAAGACCAAGAAAAGACGGGATTCATAACTCCTTTCGGGATATACGTCTTTACAAGGATGCCGTTTGGCTTGCGAAACGCACCGGCAACCTTTCAACGGATGATTGACAGGATTAAAATAAGCCTAGAGAGTGTCAAAATGCTTGCCTACCTAGATGACTTGTTAGTGTTCTCAGAAACTTTTGAAGATCATCTGAAGGATCTGGAAGCCATCTTGATCAAAATGAGAGAGTGCAACCTCACAGTCCATTTGAAGAAATGCAGATTTTGCTGCACTACGATTAAGTACCTAGGCCATTATATAACACCGAGCGGATTGAAAGTAGATCCTGAGAAGACGCGTGCTATAGCAAGTCTGCCACCACCAGGTAATGTTCGGCACCTCTTAACTTTTCTACAAACGTGCTCTTGGTATCGGAGATTTATTAAAAACTTTGCCACCGTCGCCGAACCCCTCACAAAACTCACTCGCAAGGACGTCACATGGGTTTGGACACAGGCGCAAGAGAAAGCGTACCATGAATTGAAAGAGTGCCTCACTACCGCTCCCATCCTAAAACAAGCAGACGGTAAAAAGCCCTATACTATCAAGACTGATGCAAGCAGCTATGCTCTAGAGGCAGTTCTAGTGCAGGGGGAGAGCGCCGACGAGCATCCCGTAGAATACGCAAGTCGTCTCATGACACCGGCCGAAAAAGTCTAATTTTCTGTCTCCTCGTCGGGACGTCTTCGGAGACAGAGGGGGAGCTTGTAGCATTAGTTCTTCTACCCAACCACAGATGGCGCTGTTTGTGTTCTAAATTGCGGTATGGTTTTGTCCGAAGGCCCTACATATATTAAGCAAACACCATTTTGGTAATTAATTAGAAATTGGTTAGTATCTGCGCTTGCGAATCGCTTCCACTACTGGGACGACTAGTGACGTAGATAATATACCTCGCTTCCGCGCTGTGGGACGAGTAGTACTGTAATCCTTAGCTTCATATTGGTTAAATAAATAAATCCCTAAGTACGTGCTGAAACAACATTTCTCTTCTTGTCTGCTGAAACCCTGTCCTACAATCTTTATTATCTTTAAATATCTAAGTGTATGAAATTTGCCGCCTCATTTCTGTACAAGCCGTGCTGTGTGTGGACATCTTACAACGTTGTGCATGAGCCGTCTATTTTTTTTTATAGTGCCAATGGCTATACCACAAACTTAAAAAACAAGAGATAACCTGCAATAATTATTGACAGCTGACATCCAGCTGATATTAGTTAAGTTGTCAAACACCCGCCACCGTCGTAGGTGGCAGTGATATTACTTGGATATTTTGTATTCTAAACTTTCCACTTATTCGTCACATGTGATAATGTGAGTAAATTGAGCGCGTGAGCTAGTTGGTGACGCTGTTTCACGTTAATTTGTAAATGTAATTAGATTCTCTTTCTAATTCTTGTTTCTTATTCGTTTTTATCAATGTTTTAAAAATTTAAGAAAAAATAAGAGGCAGTTTTTATAGGTGTCTGCTACAAAAACACTAAATTTGTCGATTCCAAAACTCCCAATTTTTTTTATAAAAAACTTCACTCCATATTAGCACCTTAAAATAAGTAAATATAGTTACACCCGATTTGATTCTATAGTAACAAACTAAAAGAAAGTGCTATCAATGTTAGCTAACATCTCAACTTTATGCAAATATGCATCCGATTATCTGATCTCTAGTCATAACCAATCCCTCAATCGAGGACCCACCTCCTTCATAAAACCCCTTTAAGTCACTCAGTAGTATGATAAAAGTGAAACTGTCACTAGATAAGGTAAGTTTAGACTGTCAAATCGGTGTTCTTGGTTAGCGCATGTGCTTTCGAGATATTATTCTGTTTTGACTGTTGAGTCAACTTTGTGTTGACTCCCTGGTGTAATTTACTTTGTGTTTGTGTTGTTCTATATTTATATCAGTAGTTTGTGCATCTGGATTGGTAAGTAATACCATTTCCCTCACTAACCATGGAGGGGAATGAAATCCCCGCTAAGCCTCCTGATATTGAGCCTTTCATCCTCACCCCTCGGCTCACCGTCACTCTGCCGCACCCGCAGCCGGATGCCTCTACGTTAGAAATCATGGATACAAGTGATCAGATATCTAGAAAGCGCCCAGCAGAAGTCAGTCCGACCAACCAAAATCCACCCAAACTTCCAAGGGCAGCTAGGTCTAAATACTCCGCTATGGACAAGGCTCCTTTTGTTGTACATGTCTCACGTGTAGAAACAGACGGGAACTCTGGGTCGACCCTACACCACATAAAGTTTGGTTTGTTTTTGCTCAGACACAACATTACCAATGTTCTATCTGACGGAATCAAGCGCCTTGGACGCAATAGAGTTGCGGTCGAATTTAAGTCTCCTGAAGACGCTAATGCATTTTTAATGAACCCAGTACTTCAAAACAACAGCTACCAAGCTATGATACCACAGTTTAACATTACCCGCATGGGTTTAGTAAGAGGTGTCCCTGCAGACTGGACAGATGAAGAAGTGTTGAGTTTCATCAATGTTCCATCAGGATGTGGCAGAGTGCTTAAAGTAAGAAGAATGAATAGAAGGGTAAATACAGAAGGTAAGTCAGAGTGGAAACCTACTCAAACAGTGGTCTTGACTTTTGATGGCCAGTCTCTACCAAAACGCATATTTTGCTGCTACTCAGCACTTGAGGTTGAAAAGTATGTATTCCCGACAGTTCAGTGCTTCAACTGCTGCAACTTTGGCCACACACAAACACAGTGCCGTTCCAAACCAAGCTGTTTTAAGTGCGGACTTGATCACCCTGGAAATGGCTGCCATATAAATGACGAGGATGTTGTATGCTTCAAATGCAATGGGGATCACCCAGCTACAAGCAGAAACTGCCCTGAGTACCTTAGACAACGAGCTGTGAAAGAAATGATGGCTGAACAATCTATATCCTATGCAGAGGCTAATAAAAAAATTCCTATGGCTAATCGCAGCTACGCCAATGTGGCTAAATCAATACCTTCCCCCCATCCTTCAGTTTACTCTGTATATGAACCATCCCAGATGCAGCATCGCACAACATCCCACTTGAAACCAAGGTCATACACTCAAACATCCCCAGGCTATGATAGACAAACTCATCAGTCTCTCATAAGAGACTATTCTTTTAGTCCATCCAGAAATGGTTGTGCCCTAACACAAAGTCTAAATGATGATACACCGAACAACCACATTGAGGAGCTTGTGACTTTGTTAGCAAAGCTCTTGTGTTCTAACTCCGTACCTGACCACGTTGCCCATAAACTACATGCCATATTGGAACTGCTTAGCAATGGCCCCTCCAATCACTCTCCTTCAATGGAACGTCAGGAGTGTCAACAACAAAAAACATGAACTACCGTTGTGCCCTAACACAAAGTCTAAATGATGATACACCGAACAACCACATTGAGGAGCTTGTGACTTTGTTAGCAAAGCTCTTGTGTTCTAACTCCGTACCTGACCACGTTGCCCATAAACTACATGCCATATTGGAACTGCTTAGCAATGGCCCCTCCAATCACTCTCCTTCAATGGAACGTCAGGAGTGTCAACAACAAAAAACATGAAATTCAATATCTGATACATCAATTAAATCCAGCTGTATGCTGCTTCAGTGAGACTTGGCTTAGACCAAGCCTTAACTTTAATATAAGTAATTTTAACTGTGTTCGAAGTGACAGAATTGACAACTATGGCGGTTGCGCCATACTTGTAAATTCTAAAGTCCCCTTCTCTTCTGTAAATTTACCAAGCATAATTAATGAGGATCATATCAATGTTGTAGCTGTCAAAGCCTTAGGCATTACTTTTGTCTCCATGTATATAGCAAATCCTCATGTTGATCTGATTTATGAGCTTAGATCCCTTTTGGTTCTATTGCAGGGCCCATTGATAATTATGGGGGATTTCAATGGACACCACTATCGCTGGGGCTCAGAACATTGTGATGCTTTTGGGGAGGAACTCATTGAAATGTTTGACTTATGGGATACTTATTTAGATCAAGTAGAGAAGGAGATCCTAGCCCTACCTGCTTATGATACTAATCGTCCAGGTACTAACTACAGCACATTCACAGAGGCCATAAATAAAGCAGCTGAAAAAGCTTTCCCTGTTAAAAAATCACGATCCCGAAACGTCCCATCCCCTCCTTGGTGGGATGACGAATGCACGCAAGCCATCAAAGATCGTAAAGACGCGGAAGTAAAATGCAATATCTCTTGCTCCATGCATAACTTGGTTGAATACCGTAGAATGTTGGCTAAGTCTAGACGAACTCTTCGAAGAAAAAAAAGGGCAGGATGGCATGACTTTTGCACCTCTCTCTCTCCATCCTCGACGCCCTCTCTTGTTTGGAAACAAATAAACAGATTTCGTGGCAGCTTCTCCCCAAAGGCATCATGTTTGATCTCCAAAGAAGTAGCTGAGAAGTTCTTAGCTAAGTTAGCCCCACAGTACGTTCCTAATAAAGCTGAAATAAGGATTCCCGACCTCATCCCAGGTAAACCAGTAGACCTGTTTGATGAGCCATTTTCAATAGAAGAATTAAAAACCGTAATATCACACGTAAAGGACTCATCCCCTGGTGAGGATGGGTTTCCTTATTCATTTCTTTCCAAATCAGGCCCTAACACCTTGAATTATTTCCTCGGTCTGGTTAACACTTTCTATGAAACTGGTTTTTTGCCAGACGCCTGGAAGAAACAGTTGATCCTACCCATTTTAAAACCTGGCAAAGATTCTGATGACCCATGTAACTTTCGCCCAATTGCCCTTTCACCCACTTTCGCAAAAGTATTAGAACATCTTGTAAAAAACAGACTAGAATGGATCACAGAAAACAGAGATTTACTACCCCCAACCCAATTTGGATTTAGAAAGGGTTTGGGCACCATGGACAGCGTGGCGGTCTTAGTTACTGACGCAAGAATTGCAATGAGCAAGGATAATTTAACGGTGGCTGTGTTCCTTGACATCTCATCAGCATATGACAATGTCCTGCTTTCAGTCCTCAGAAGTAAACTTACACAGCTGAGGATCCCTGGTAAGATGGTCAGATGCATATGCACATTACTGATATCGCGGACAATTGCACTCCGGGTTCCCAATCTGGAACATGAAAGCAGAATATTGTTCAGGGGCCTACCTCAAGTTCAGTCCTTAGCCCTATTCTATTTAATCTGTACACTTGCGATATTGGCTCCAGTCTTAACACCAACTGCCAAATCCTTCAATACGCGGATGATGTGGCAGTATATATCTCTAGCGCCTCAGCTGTGGAAGCAGCTTTGTCCATTAATATCTCTCTAAACTCCCTGAGTCAATGGCTTAACAAGCATGGACTTTCACTCTCGGCCCAAAAAAGTTCTGTTCTGGTTTTCACAAAAAAACGGAGTATCCCAGACATTGAAATTAAAATTGATAGTAATATTATCCCCCAAAAAACGTCAGTCAGATTCCTAGGCGTCTTTCTCGACTCCAGACTGGCTGGTACCTTTCATATTGAACATATAATTAAAAAAACCGAGCGAGTATACTCCATTCTAAGACTCCTGGCTGGTGTCTGGTGGGGAGCCCATCCAGTCTCCATGAAACTGGTTTACGACGCGTTAATTAGGAGCGTACTGGACTATGGTTGTTTCGTTCTGGAGCCAATCAACAAGACTGCACTTGTAAAGCTGGATCGCATTCAATTTAAATGCCTGCGAATGATACTGGGCTGTATGAAATCAACCCCCACTAATGCCCTTCAGGTTGAAGCTTGTGAACCACCCCTTTGTCTCCGTCGTCGCTATCTAGCCGACCGATATGTGACTAAAGTTATGTCCAGATCATCTCACATTCTTATTAAAAAGTTACGTGAACTGGACACTGAAACCGGTGTAGGTCCCAGGCAAAAAGAGATCCCATTAATTCTTAAAAGCTACAGAAAGTTAAAATCTTTTGAAGGATCACTGATCTCAACAAAAAAGGTCCCACTGTTTGAGTACAACTTTAAGACCCCCAATCAACACCGGACATTGTTTTGAGTATTGGTATTGGCAAGAACAACCCATCTGCAAATATAATTTTCAATTCAGTTGCTGGCGAGCGATGGAATGGGTATCAATTATTTTTCACGGACGCTTCAAAACTGTCCCAATCTTCCCCAGTTGGTGTAGCGGTATTTCTCCAGAATTCAAAATTAACACTACAATTCAAATGCCCACCTGTAGCTTCTGTCTTTACTGGTGAATGCATTGGTGTTTTGGAAGCATGTCTATTTGTAGAGTCACACAATATAAAAAAAGCAGCAATCTTTACGGACTCACTGAGCTGCCTACAAACTCTTAGCCAGAACCAGTTTAAAAGTAAAATCAATAGCAAATTAATTCTTGAAATCAGGCATGCCCTGGTCCGTTGCCGCGGCAAAAACCTAGAGGTGGTTTTGGTTTGGATCCCTGGCCACTCAGGAATCGTCGGTAACGAATATGCTGATAACTTTGCTAAACAAGCGTGCGGTCAAGAGGTGGATTTGAGGTACTATTCCCACTACCCTTATGACCTTCTGTCCTTGCCGAAAAAACAACTTGAGGAGTCTTGGCTGACCGCGTGGCGAGAAAGTAGTCGCATTAAAGGAGAAAAATTCTTTAGTATTCAACCAGCTATTAGAGCCAAGCCTTGGTTTAACAAATTTAAAAAAGTCGGTAAATGAGTGATATCTGTACTTTGTAGGCTGCGGATTGGCCACTGCTGCACGCCTGTTTTCTTGAACAAAATTAGAGTGAGGGATAATTCACTGTGTGAGTGTGGATTAGAGGACGGTGACCTAGATCATATATTTTTCAATTGCCCATTGAATCAAAACTCAATAAACATCTATACTATCCTACCTTCCTTAAATGTTCCCTTACCTACAAACTTCAGAACGCTTTTATCATACCTGTCGTCCATAGACGACCTATATATATTACTTATTAAATTTGTGGGAGAAAATAAGATGAAATTGTAAAAATGTTCGTCCGTCTAAATATCGGTTTTAGGTATATATTTGTGATATTCATGTTAAATGTTTAACTTTAGAGACATTAACTCGTTTCACCTATATAAGTAATTCTATTATTCTATTATAACTAACTTTGTTGTTACATAATTATATTGTTCTCTTACAGGTGTGTCCGTCTGCATGAACAAAAGTTTAAAATATTAACAAATAAATATTGGGAGTTATCATAAAGAATTTTGTACTGGGCTACAGTTTGCACTTTGACTTATTCACATGTGAAGCCAGACACTTGACATTGGCAGTATTAGTCGACAGCGGCTGGTTGCCAAAACTACTAAAATTCAAGGTAAGTTTACTTTATTTTTTGAAAACATGATTTAAGGCGTTTCGGAGCGCTAATTAGCGCCACCAATGGAAAAAATCATATTTTTTTATAGAACGTTTTTATCTAAAAGTGAAAATGAGAAATCTTAACAACTGTGAAAACTATTTTTCAAACTTACGGTCTAGAACATATGATCAATAGATTAGAATTTTAATCGATTTCCGTTAAACCGGCTGTTTTTGGCGGAAAGTTATTGAAGTCCTTGGTTGTTGATTCTAGTTTCTAGGCTGTATGTTTAAAAAATAGTTGTCAGAGTTGCTAAGATTTCTCATGTTCACTTTTAAAATAAAATATTACACAACTTATGTCTTTTTTCCATTGGTGGCGCTAGTTAGCACCCTGAAGCACCTTGATTCTCTTCATTTGAAAAAGTGGGCAAAGTGATATTAGTCTGGCAACACCGATGGCACGCATACAGACAGTCTATTTATCCTTACTTGGCCAATTTAGTAAACAAGATTCTAACCTCAAAATTGATATTTCTTGCCGAAACGACATATTTACTCGCAACTTAATGTACTTTGTTTATAAAATTGACAGCGCGTTATCCAAAATAGTCTCCCTGATTACGTCATTTACGGGAATATGGCGCTTTGCGACTAAAATCCATACTTTACGGGTAGAATCTTGTTTACTAAATTTGCCAAGTAAGTATAAATAGACTGTAAAGATAGGCGGCCATTTGTCTGCTTCACTCGTGAATAAAGAAGGTTCGATCCGTATTTTCTTGACATCCGTGCACAGTGCACTGTCTATATGCACCACAGATTATTGCAACAAACGGAAGACGACTTGTTGAAAGTTGAATGAACATGACATTGAACCAATTTCGAAAAAAGCGGAACCGCGTTAGTAAAAGCGGAAAGCGGATCCACCTCAGATCATAGAAAGAAGGAGATATACCATGCCCTAGCCACGAAATAAGTCCGGTACCGCTGTCGCCACTTTTGAATAATGTGTGCGTTTTCATTACATGCACAATATTGTAAATATTTGGTTCACGCACACGTCTGTCCAGTCATCTACTGGCGTTCTAATCTTTTAATTGGTTCGCACACTATGAAAAACAATTGTTCGAATACTCTCCTACTCGTAAACAAGAGCGTCGGTGAACTCCTTAGGGATGGAGCACTTGTATCAAATAGTACATTTATCGATAAAATTATCTGATGAGATGTTATTCATTTGTAAACAGTATACTTCGTGTAGGGGTGACACAAAAAAACAGAACATGTCAAATTTACAAAAACAATATTATTAAAACAAATAATCCTATTTTAATTTACTGTCCAGTGAAATGTAAATATTTATTAAGTGCATGTATTATTGACAGTATTTGTGGCTTCAGTATATGATAAAGACTTGGCTTTCTATTGATATATAATTTGATTATTTTGATAATGATGATGACCATTATACTGTCTACTAATAATAAGTTAAAAATGTTTATATGTCGTCCGACGCTGCACTTGCCAATATGACATATCGGCAAGTACCGACACCATATTGTGGTCTCCATTCGGGAACTTGTCGTTGTCGGATCTAAAATGGTAAATAAATTATTTAAATATTGACAGTACGTTATTTAACTTGATTTTCATTAGTTGAATCTCATTTATAACGTAACACTCATAAAAGATTAAGTTCATAAGAATATGATTTAGTACCACAACATCACCTGATTTGTTTCTTTAGAAACACTTTATTTTGGAGAGTTATGCGTCGTCCATCTGAAATGAAGATTTAGAATAAAGTGATGATATTTGAATATTCTAAACCATGTAAAATTTTATCGTGATTTTAAATATACTGGTACCTCAACCTTTGTGGAACTCGTTATAACTGGTAGGTATTTTCAAAGTAGGAACTGCCCACGGAAATATTTTCTTCCCCTCTTTAGCATCTGGGAACACTTCTCTGTAAAATAGATGGAGCAAATGGTACTTTTTTTTAAGAGGAAACCAGTTATACCCTCTCTGTGTTTCGATCCATTTTTCTTTCGTATTTTTCTTTATCTTTATTAGAAACTCTTTGAAATACATGATCGAAGCTTAGGCCTGTTTTTATTAATACAAAATCCTTCCATTAAAATAAAAGCTTCCTTAGCAACGCAAGCTGAAGTCTACGCAGACGGAGTCGCGGGCAATAGATCTAGTCCTTATTTTGTCCTAGTAATTATTGTGAGACCTAGTCTTACAATAATTGATTCTAGTAATTTTGGAAGTCTGGACGAATGATTATAAATGCCTCAATAATATCGATACTTAATCAGTCTAAAAAAAGAAAGGAACTACCCCATCACTATATCTCCAGCTGACACCTAGTTGAATTTGACATTTCACTGCAAATACATGCAGCCGTACCTCGAAACATCGCACCGAACAATGATCAATTTTGCGTGACGGTTCACTGACGTTTCACCCTCTCTCTGTCAAACTCACACACTTACACACTCACGCATTCACATTTACATTCATATTTTACTCACACACATTCTCACTCACACACGGGAGGTCAATTAACACTGAACACTTTTCATCTAATACTTTTGTTTTAAACAGTAATTTACCGATTTTTTAAACTATCATAGTTAGGATTTGGTGTAGATTATTATTTGTAAACGCAGGAAGTAGGCGCTGTCTGCTGTAATACAGGTGATAAGCCTAGCACAGCAGCGGATGCTCAATAATTTTGATTATAAACCAAAACATGTATGTAAAAATTTAGTTGTATGTAGTCTAGTATAAGTCTTTTAAGTCACAAATAAATTACTTACTCACTCACTCACTCACTCACTCACTCACTCACTCACTCACTCACTCACTCACTCACTCACTCACTCACTTACTTAATCACTTACTCACTCACTTACTCACTGACTCACTCACTGACTCACTCACTGACTCACTCACTCACTCACTCGCTCTCTCTCACTCACTCACTCACTCACTCACTTACTCACTCACTCACTCACTCACTCACTCACTTACTTACTTACTTACAGAATATGTTGCTGTCTGTGATTGAAATGTATCATGGGCCTGTAACTTCCTAATTATTTATCAAATTTTGGATATCCCTAACAATGCTCCGTTTGATTTCCCAGAAAAATACGTTAAAACAGCCCACGGGTAAAGTCTTAGTGACTTTTTTGTCTCCTGAAAATGTCTTTAGAGTGTTCCGAACAAACCGTACTGGATTTTGAAAGAAACCAACTATCTGATCTTCCTGCAGTGGATATTTTTCTTTTATGTTGGGATCGGGAGGTTAGCTAAAAATAAGCAAAAATGTATTGTAATACTAAATATAAAAGTGGCCAAGTGCGAATCGGACTCGCGCTCCAAGGGCTCTGCACACCACACATTTTTTTATAAAGTAGTTTTTTCGTAAAATCCACTGTCACTTCACCTTTTCATAGACTTTCCTATAATCTATAGGAAAAAATATTTCCTATTCTTAAAAAAAAAATTGATCCTAGTAAATTTAAGGAAGAAAAGGGGGAGGGGATAGTAAATTTTTTTTTATGTTTGGTATTATATAAATCTATTATGTGTAATGTACAGTGGTCGGAGTAGGTATATTGAATTAAGGTCACTGATATCAAACGTATATGTTAATATGGATACGCCTCCGAGTTTCCGGATTATTATGATAAAAATACCGAAACATCGAAATTATTACATGAAACTAGTTAAAAATGTATCAATACTCTCAACGCTATGCTGCTAGTGGCGTAGATGACCAGAATTTAATAGTAAAAAATGACTGGTGTGTAAAAACCTTGTTGTAGTAAAAGTGTTGGAGTAAAAGCCTAAGCATGTATAAAATGATATTATAATAAT
Organism: Yponomeuta sedellus; assembly: GCA_934045075.1. Taxonomy (NCBI): domain Eukaryota; kingdom Metazoa; phylum Arthropoda; class Insecta; order Lepidoptera; family Yponomeutidae; genus Yponomeuta; species Yponomeuta sedellus. The sequence continues at coordinate 9,412,833 of OW203747.1, forward strand.
AATATTCATTTCAACACACGACATCCGGCAAACAGGGTCTTTTGTCCTCTTATCTCTATGCTCAACGCATCTGACCAATTAGAATCAAGTATCCAGGATGACTCATTGACTGTTTGTTCGAAAACAATGCGCTCGCACCGACATCCAGACCAAGTGGCTCACTCACTTATTTCGGTTCGTGGAGTGCGCTTATTTTATGTGTTGTGAATATCTTGACTTGACCCTGGCTTGCTTACTGTCTTCTGAAATCTACTTAAAACGACGAATTTGGCTTATAACTACGGACATCGATTTATTACTCTTGGATTGGGCCCATTTGAAGTTGTTTTTGTACGGGTAAGTTTTAATTATTTTCACTATTTAAGAAGGTTTTAGAACTTGGAAACAGTTAAAAAAATCACTTTATAGCAATCATCACAGCGCATGAGAGTCCGGTTTACCAAATTTTTGGAAACTCCGGTACATTCCGGAAGAAATGCATGTCCATGTTATGATATCATGACGCAAGTATCTAAAATCAATATACCTACTCCGACCACTGGTAATGTACCTAAAAGAAACAGTTTAGTTCAATGACCGTCAATTGATTTAATTTGAAAATTTCATGAAAACATCTTACATAGTCTATCTGAAGATATTTTTGAATTTCAGGTTAGTCAGGCAAATAGCTATATCTAAAAAGAAAAATTTTATATGATCCGTCAACCGTCCGTAATAACATCGATATATTATTGATAATATTGCATGCACACCGCCAATAGGGCATGCAATAATATTGCATGCCCTACGGCGTGCACTAGAAGCTACGTAAGGTGTTTGCACTGACAGGTTGAAGCTTCTGAGGGTGGAATCTTTAAAAATACATTAATAATTGTATTTGCCAATTGTACAATCTTTACAGGTACAATAAAGAATTTAATAATAATAATAATTTTTACAAATAAACACGCTACAGACCGGCATTTCGAAAAAAATATGGAGCTCCTGCATCAACAACGGTTGGCATGCAAATGAGTCTGCGCTAAGAGCGGTGCGCGCCGCTATGATCAATTTGATCATATCGAGGCGACACGGACCACGCCCGCCATATCTCCTTCTTTCTATGATCTGAGGTTGCGGCTGACCGTCCGGCTAGACGTGATCAAAAATACGAGTATGTACGAAAAAATACTTTCTGTTCGCACTGTAATGCGGCTGCCGCCCAACCGCTCCGGTTGCTCGGAGCGCTGCGGCCACGCTGCGGCCCGACTGACCAAAGAGTATATAACCACTGCCTACGTGACTGACGGCTAGCCGGACGGTCGCTATACGCACTACGCGGATGCACGCCGTACTGATATTCTAAAAGTTCTTCAAAGATTTCAGACTCGTTCTTGAGTACCTATCTAAAAAACTTATCGTCATACTTTTTAAGCTCGTCAAAAATATTTCAAAATGCTTGCTCTCGATTCGTGCTTGCAAATAAGGATGCACCCAGAACAGTTTTCTTTGCTTCTTTATCATTGTGTATCGCGTGTAAATAAAGTAAATAGCTGCAACTTCTTCTCCTATCTTGGAAATGTTTTGACGGAACCGCACTGTTATCCTATCCGCACTCTCCGGTGGCGCTTACGGCTAGCCGCAGTCCGGTTAACCACGATTGCAACCGCGTCCTGCGGCCATCCGGACGGGCAGCCGCAGTGCGGCTAACCGGACAGTGCGAACGAGGCCTTAGTGTAATTTGTTTATTTAATTTGTGTAATTTTAGAGTATAATAAAGTTAACCGTTCGACTATTTCTTCTTGTAAGCTTGTAAGTATAAGTATAAAAGCTAGTCTAGTCTTATCCAGAGTTTTCCTTTAATTTTATTTATATGCGTATTAAAAGCAGAAGGGGGTGTTGGAGGTTGGGAGGAGAAGGGAAGCCCAGCAGTGGGACACTATAAGCTAGATTAAATCAAAAGATGCGTCCCACTATGCTGGATGTTTGCTATGACAGTCGATCTTTTTATGTAGCAATAGTAGAAGCGGGCATTACCATATCTCTAATACAGCTGAGATTTCTTCATCAAATACTGCACACCTTCGGTTTTTGACATCAAATGAAGTGACCTACCAAGTTGAATATTTTTTGTGAAGGCGGTATGTCGATCTCTTCTTATAGTTTGGTTGGGCTCTTGTGTTTTCTAATCAGGGTCACCATGAACCACGCTGTAGTGCCTGTCAGGATGGTATAGGTGCTGAGCAAGCCTACACCATCTATAAAACCATGTCCCAGGCACTACAGCGTCGGAGTGGTCCCTTTACCCATCTAGTGTGAGTGAGGATACCACTGGACGCTGTATAAATCATCTCATTACGTAGATGCAAAAAGGCCAATCATCTTCATGTATCAAAGTTTTTATATTTTTCCCCTTATGTGGCGATTAACCCCTAACTCTGTACCAAATTTCAGCTGTCTGAGTTTATGGGAAGTACTAACTAGTTCTATTTTGATGATCATCTGTGAGTGTCATAAATGTGAAACTTTGCTTTCGCTTAACTTCGGAACTAAATGACCTACAGACTTAAAATTTTGGATTTTAAGTATGTGATTATAGCTTACTGGATGACGAAAATTTCTGCTTTCTGGTCTTAGGGGCCGTCCATTAATCACGTGATCTTTTTTTAGCATTTTTTAAACCCCCCCTCCCCGTTGGTGATACATGGTGAGGTTTAAGACTACCCCCCACCCAACATCACGTGTATTTTTCGTATCTACAAAAAATCTTAAATTTTATAGAACTAGAATAATTGTCAAGCGCGCGTGTTGTATTTATATATTAATTTGGTATCGTATATGTCATGATGATACTCATGATATATTTGTGTGTCGTTTTACTATATACATGTAACTGTCAGCCAATCACAAGCCTGGAAGCTTGGCTTCACATTATATTTGATCTCCTTTTTATGTTAGGATATTTTAGAACATTATCTTAAATACATGTACAAAGTATAATTTTATTTTATTACGAAATTAAGTATTCGGCGCGAAAACAACAGAATAACTGGCGGTCGTCGCGCGTTAGAAGGTACTTCGTTCGCTCACTAGCAACGGCAAGTCAAGGTCACACTACACGCCGCTTTTCGGTTTAAAAATCCCGCGTTTGAAAAAATAATGAAAAAATAAATACACGTGAGATCTTTACTACACCCCCCTTCCCCCTTGTGACATTTCATGATTTTTGTCAAACCCCTCCCCCCCCTTTCAAACCTCACGTGATTAATGGACGGCCCCTTATCCAGAGGTTTATAAATATGGGCCTGAAAATGCGGCGAAATGGTTCCAGTAAAGATGGTGCGGCAGTGTTTGCTTCGCGCTCGACTTGGCGGGGTCACTGTCGTGCCCCCCGATGCACGGTGGTACAGTAATACATCATAAAAGTCCCTTCGGCAATCTACTTTCGCGCAGACTAGGAAGGAGTGTAACGAAAGTACCCGAAGCGATAAGTACATTAAACATGATCTTTAACCGATACGGTTAAGGTGCAGAATTGATTGCGGCAGTAGCGCTACCTATTTCGCTCACGCTAATATTGCCAAACTTAGTCACCTGCATCGATGACATTGAATCAACCAATAGCAACAAAGGCGCGCGGCCTGCCATAAAATGAAACTAGCTGATTAGTCGATCAACTTGCTGCACATCCAAAATTTGGTCATCTGCGCAGGTACACCCGCGAGACTTATTTCTTGTTGAGCACTGTACCCCTTATCTACCCCAAAACACAAAAACATCACTGACCTAACATAATTACAAAACGAAACGTTTATTTCTTCTTCTTCAGGCTATATTATGTAGTCCACTGCTGGACATAGCCCTCCCCTAATGAGCGCCATAGCGCCCTGTCTTCAGCTTGCCGCATCCAGCATCTGCTGGCAGTTTTTCGCAGATCGTCATCCCACCTGGTCGGAGGGCGTCCTGCACTACGTTTGCCGAGCCGCGGTCTCCACTCAAGAACACGTTAACTCCAACGGTTGTCGATTCTTCGCGAGATATGGCCAGCCCACTTCAGCTTGCTGATTCTCTGAGCTATGTCGATAACTTTGGTTATCTGTCGTATGCATTCGTTACGAATCCTATCCTTCAGAGAAACTCCAAGCATAGCTCTCTCCATAGCTCGCTGAGCGACTTTGAACTGGCGGACCAGCCCTTTCGTGAGTGTCCATGTCTTGGCTCCGTAGGTCATCACATGTAGGACGCACTCGTTGAAAACTTTCGTTTTCAAACATTGCGGTATGGATGACGAGAAGACCCGGCGTGGTTTCCCAAACAATGCCCAGCCCAGCTGGATTCTCCTCTTGGTCTCCTTCTCGAAATTGTTTTTACCTAACTCCAATAGTGCCCCAGGTAAGTGTATTCAGAAGCGATTTCGAGAAGGTGACCATGTACGACGACCGGTGTCGGACCCGGGACCGGTCCGGGGCCGGGATCCTGATCATCCCGTTCCCGGTCAATGATCAGAATCATAACTTTGGTTTTATCCAAATTCATGCCAAGACCGAGGTCGTCGCGAGGCTGAATCTAGGCCAGTCAGCATCTGGTTCAGCTCCCTTAGCGACTCCGCCATTAAGACTATGCCATCTGCGAATCGCAGGAGTGAGATGTAAGGTACAGGTGGTAAATAAGGGCCACCATTATTTAAAATTAAATATCTTGAATAATTACAGGTATTGAATAAAATATTGTGTAGTAGACAAATGTAAACTTTATTAAATATCTAAAAACGTACAATTTTTTTAAATATTGTTTCATTACCACTTATAATTTTGTGTTTTTTTAAACCCTTGCTACGGCCCTTATTAAACCATAGTGGTTTAATAAGAACCAGTTTCTAAATCAACTTTTATTAGCTCTATCTTCACAATAATTATATTGTATTATTCTCACTCACTGAAATAATCATTTAGTAACCCTATATAACTTCAAATAATTTTTATTATAAAGAAAAACAGTCATGGACCTACATAAACTAAGGTAACTTATATTTGGGAATAATATTATTTTCTGTTGTATTATTCATAAAATCACTAAAACCTAAAATAAAGAATTCGTAACACAATATAAATCTTTCAAAGAAAACAATAAAAACGAGTTTTTTTTTACTCGAAAACATCCCTGGCCCTTATTGGACATACACGTACGATTACTAGTCTCTGTTAGATACCAGTGAGATCAATTTGACAAAAATGTTTCTACATTAGGTAACTATGTCATTATTCTAATTATTGTAAAGTACCTACAAAAGTATATAATATATAATAATGGCACATACATAGAAAAAGTGACAGGTACAAAACAGGAACAATCATTACAAATAAAAATTGAGATGAATTAGATATCAATTATACTCTTAGGAAATTATTTAGTTTCATGAGATCACAATCACTTTATATTTAGTCATCTAATCACACTTAGGACATTCAAAATCAACATCATCTTTTGTTAAGCCCAAACATTGTTCATGGAACCATCTTTGGCACATTGGGCATTGTCGCATGTCTTCAAAACTCTCTGTGTTACATGCGTGGCAGTACCACTTGTCATCAGCATCTATTTGTCGTCTCTCACTCTTATTAGTTAAGTTTGTTTTTTTAAATTGTTTTTTCGACCCACTTTCATCAGAGCCATTTTCAAATTGTTTGGCCTTATCTTTTCGATTGTCTTTTTTTTTCGTCTGACTTGTTTTTTTATCTCCTTTGTTTTGTTGAGGTTTCTTTTCTTTATTCTGCCGCTTTTGCTGCTCCTTCTGTTTTGGTTTTTCTATATTTTTTTGATTAAATAAATCTTTGGTTACTACTTGGGCTTTGTAATTAATCGCTTTACGTCTTGGCTTTTGTTTCACTACAGCTAAGTTTGGTGTTGGAAGTAGCTGATGAAACTTTGACTTAACATCCTTTTTATCCCTAAAGCTTATCAATGGTACGTTATCTTCTGAACCATCGCTTGTCGAAGAATTGTGACTTACTTCTCTTATATCAGTGTTGAAAATTGAGGTTTTCATGTGTTTTTCGGGAGTACGGTGTTGGGATAATGGATCTATATTTTCATTTTCTGATGATCTGTATAAGTTTATGCTAGACTGTAGTTGCCTTTGATACATAGCTAGCGCTTCAGTAAAAGACTCATCTGATTCATAATCAGAGCTATAAATTATTGGCCGTCTTATAGCAGCTCCAGATGTGCCAGGTTTTGTGGACAAGTTTGAATTAGAGGATTCAGAATTGGTCGAACTGTAATCGACTAAACGTATCTCTCTGTTAGCTAAAACAGGAGAAGATAACTCGTTGCGTTTAAGTAAAGATGGTGAACTTGGACTGTTGTCTTCACAATAATATGTTTCATTAGAGTCAGAATTTGTGCCAGTATGATCTTGTGTTCTTCGGTCTGCGTTTAAATGGGAAAAACCAGGAGATGGAGCTTGTGGCAGACAAGGATCAGTTCGCGAGGAAACGTCAAGTTCTTGTGCCGGAAATATTTCCGTCAAGACAGCTGGTGCATAGGCTTCTTCTGCGATTGCATCCGGATTATAGGGATATAGCCCTGTAGCTCTAAACCCAGCAACAATATTTGCGTGGGTCATACACTTTGACCAGACTTTGCTTAAAATTTTGTTGAATCGCGCTTTGTTTAATTTTTTTTCCGGGTGCTGGTATAAAAACAACAAAGTTTCTTCGTCCCAGTGGTGCTCGAACGATTTATTCACGCTTTTGTCTAATGGTTGCAGCTCGTGAGTTGTATTTGAAGGCAAACAATACAACACGATATCTTCCTCATCAGCTGCATCCACAATACGATAATCTAAGTGACAGGAGGCGCCATCAAAAATTAGCAAGCACTTACCAGGTGATTTGTATTTTCCCAAGTGATGTATGAAATCTATGAACAACGCGGTAGTCATGCTACCTTTTGGTGCCATTTTTACGAGCGATCCTGCTGGCAAATTATCTTTGAATTCGGCTTTCAACCTCTTTCCTTTAAATATTATCATCGGAGGTATCGGATTACCCAGTGCATTCACGCAGGCAGCCACTGTAACATTTTCTGCATGTTCTGGTGCAACCATATGTACTCGTTTCACTCCTTTTTGAGCTAATACCATTGGTTGATTGTGTATAGTAAGTCTACAGCCTTTTTCATCCATATTATACAAGCGGTGTGGATGATCTCCGATCTCTAGTTCGTCGTATATTTTTTTGTACTCTTCAAAGTGATGCATGACAATAGCTTTATTTAGCTTTTGTGCTCTACCAGGATTTAAAATCTGAACCTTCCTCTTTGATATATCGCGATGTCTCTTTAAAAATAATTTTAACCAATCTTTGCCAGCCATTTTATTTCTTTGATTAAAATTATGACAAATTTCGTTCTGTTCACAAAATACGTATGCTTGATGACGAATACGTTTTGGAGTTAAAGGGAACCCTACGGAAGCAAGTCTCTTTATTCTTGATGCCAATTCATTTTCTTGTTCTGCGGTCAATATAGTGCGACGCCCTATTTGTTTTTCAACTTTACCTGATTTGAGGTGGTTTACTAAAGTTCTTCTGGGGATAGAATACCGAGCAGCTGCTGCACGTTGCGACATTAAATTGCCTTTCACAGCTGCCATTGCAGCTTCTAACTGTTGCAGTGTCCAAAGTCCTCTCGGTTTTTTACGAGGAGGCTCCATGATTATATCCTGTAATAGCAAAGAAACATTAGCCCATTTATTTTAAAATCAACGTGCATTAAATAGATCTTATAATAAATTTATTTATTAGAAAATCTTGACAACTCTTATGTTTAACAAGGGCCGGTCTTATATACCCGCCTGGATGTGGCCCTTATTAGGCGATAAGATTATTTTTTTAAATTTTAGTGTAAAAGAATAGTAAAATCATCGTAAAATTGACACACTTACCTTGGTAATTTACCTCGATCCTCTATTTATTCCATAAGAACATCAAATATCTGAATATTATAGTATTTACCGCACAATTTGAAGGTTTTTTGGAGAAAATTTTAGCAACAAGTGACGTGGACTAACTCGCTGGACGGAATCGTGGCTACTAACAAGATGGCCGATCGCGCGATGTTCCGGCCGCGAATATAAGCATTCCTATTGGTCCTTTGCATGTGTGCAAAAAATGAATGTAATATGAATGCTGGAATTATGTTTTTGTACAAGTGGCTCTTATTACACGGCGGCTCTTGATACCCGCAAGTACCTTAGTCGCCGTTTATGTTAATGCCCTTACCTTTCATATCCCGCGTTTTAAACATGTCTTCCAACGCGCTTGTGAACAGTTTCGGGGATATAACCTCCCCTTGCCTCACTCCTCTGCGCAATTCGATGTATATTATATGTTATTTTTAATTATCTCTGCCTTTTTAGTGCCTTAGTGAACAGAAGACGGTTATTACTTTTAAATTTTATTTCAGGATTTTTAGTGAAAAGACAATGCGTACTTAATTAAAAATTGCAAGAAGGTTAGCCCAGACTACACCATGGGCCAAAATCGGGTTGGTAGACAGTGGTGGGCCTTACTGTCAGAAGTTATCAAACCGCCCACGAGGCCTCTGACATGACTTAACGACTGCCATTACATGACATCCGGCACAACGGCTTAACGGGCTTAACGTGCCTTGCGAAGCAAGGAAGCGTTCGGAAAAATGCCACAAAAATGCCAATGCGGTATCTTACAAGTGTTATTGGGCTTGTCGTCATGTGACTCTTAATATTCCTAGTGTAGCAATTGATAATGAAACTATACATTTCAACTTTAATTCCACGTTTCTAGGTGCAACGGTACCCTAGTTCGGGTTAGTGGAAGTTTTTAAGATACCAGAAGTTATCAAGCCGCCCATAGGCCTCCATTACATGACAGCTGGCACACACGGCTTAACGTGCCACGGCACCGCTCGGTAAAATGAATGCCACTAGCGGTAGCGGGACGGTGAAAAGCGGCAGGAAAATCTTAAATTTTTACTTGTATTTATGTGTGAGTGTGTGTTTAATTTTGATGACTAGTGGCATCGAAAGTATTCAGGCTCTTTGCTAAAAATAAAGTTTAATTTCTCCAACCTCTGTTTTGTCATTGTCACCTTACTATAGTAATCAATCTGTGAATAACTAAACGAGTCGAAAGGAATGTACAATATTATGGCTTCGGCCTTTAAAAGGTAATTTTTGTTTGGTTTTTAAAAGGACTACCTAAAATGCGGAATCATACAAATTGCCCGCGACGGTAAAGTTCTATTATGCGCTTTATTGTTTTGGAGACAAAAGAAAGATTCACCTCCTAAATTCCCTAAACTCAATTTTTCTGTCCTAGTTTCCCGTCCATAAATTTTTCTCTCGTAAAATTGTTCTCTCGTAAAGCAAAAACGAAACCTGTGGAGGGAATTGCCTTATCTGGCAACACTAGTTAAAGTTATAATTATTGCGTTCTGTGATTCTGATTACCTACCTACCTACATTGACCGTGTTTTAACCTCATAAAATTTAACGGTTTTTTTGGAACCAACGACGGACCCGACCCTCACACAAATAACAACCACTCCACTTAGGCTAAGCTCGCACGGGTTACTTTTATCACCGTGGCTGATTCGTCACTCCGTAGACATGTATGGAGATGCGCGAAATGTTACCCAGTTGTCACGCGTCGTAACATACGCACGTCTCCATACATATCCACGGTCTTGATAAGAGTGACGGTCACGTAACCCGTGCACGTAAACAAAACAGTTATTGTTCTGAGGCGCGACCACTGCACGACACACATCGTTTCAAGTTCTACCCACGTTACAACGCGGTTGAATGTTTATAATGGGTATTTTATAAAATACAAGCCCATGGGATAAAGTGTTATTTTACCTAAGAAATGTAGAAATACAAATAAATATGGTTCAAAACCAAATGCATATTAAAATAAAAAAATCCGTATTACAGAACAATCCTCAAGCACATATTGAACTTAATCAGATCTTCACCAAATTAAAATGGGACCAATCGAACGTTATACATATTCAAACTATTTTTTTATCGAAATCGGTTAAGATTTGACGTATAAGTAGTTAGGCGAAAACATAGTAAAAAAAGTTAATATGCGTCGAATTGTGGTTGAATTGATAAATTTCAAACAAACTCCTTTTCTGAGTCCATGGTTATATACCTACTCTTTGTTTGAGTCTGTTAAAAAATCCTGAAACATGGTTAGACTTTGACAGACTCTCAGAACAATAATTATAGCAGTTTAACATGCTGCTTTAGTTATTGTTCTGAGACAGACTTTGTACCATAGATAAGTAAGTATATTTACTTCGCTTTTGATGAAAAACAAATTTTATTTTTACCTAAACAAATCCAGGTTATGTTATTGTGCTTTAGGCCTGAGGTTCACAGAAAGGACGTGGACCAAGAGCGCAGAAAAGAAGCGATGACTTCCATACAAAATGTATATTGATGGGATGGATTTAAGCCCACTCAGTAGAGAAGTCGAAGAGAAGTCATCTTTGTTACATCTCATTATCAACTCATTATGTCCCCACCGAGGGGCACCGGTCTCTTCCCTGAGGAAGGTATTATCACGTGGTGAAGCCATACTTCACCACGTGGGGCAAGTCCCAGTTGGAGGAGGCTTGTAAGACTAGGGGTGCGATGCCAGATAACCTTCACGTGTACCCCTCCGCTTTCCGTTCCATCTGATTCTATGAACCAGATGGAGGGGCAAGTGGTGGGGTCGGTGCACCCTGAGCGTTAGTCAGTAACTTCTTCTTGTCGGATCTTACTGGCTAACGGCGAATAATCTGGCGGGAGGGGTCGCGTGGGCCCTGTTTCACTCTGTGGAGCGGGACCCAGGCGACCAACCGAATGAAGGACCGACTGGGGGGGGGGGCGCCGCTACGCGGAAGCGCGCGCGCCTCGTATCAGTCGGACCAGAGTGGCCGCCGGGACGCGGAGGGTCGGGGGACCCTCCGCCTCCATCACGGCGGGCCGGAAGGCGCCCTTGCGTGTTCCGAGGGTGCCTTCTGGCACGGAGGGGGCCCGCGCGGTCGCTCACCGCCTTCTCTGCTTTCAGAGAAGTGCTGGTGGGCGACGTGACGGGCCTCGCGTGTGGAACGTGTGGGGGCCAACAGGACATTGGCCCCCATGCGCCCCAACGAGGAGGTGCGCCGCCCTTCTCTAATCCCATTGGACCACACAACAATGGGATGGAGGGGGCGGCGCGTTTGGGCGTGTGGTGGCCAAGGGGTTCGCACTTGGCCACTATGCGCTCCAACGAAGAGATGCGGCGTTCCCTCGCCCCGTCGTTCGGTCCGATGCGATAGGGCAGGGGCGCCGCCGAAGGAGTGCCCGAAAGGGCGCCCGCAGACGGGGTCGCGGAAGTGTGCGTAAGCGTCCCCGTGGCCCCGTCCTTTGCGGTGCGGAGGATCACCCCAGGAGTTTTAGTCGGTATACCAACTTTCCATCGTAAGGTTGTCTGGAAGAAATTGCTTTTAGCAATAAGGCCGCCAATTGTACTATGTATATTTGCAATTGTTTTGTATTTGTTGTTTTTCCAGTGTACAATAAAGAATATTCTTATCTTATCTTATACCGCCCTTTTCAGGGCGGGGAGTCCGACATAACCACTGTGCTCCCCCGAGCCAGTGGTACCCATAATTGGGGTTTCTCCTGGGTGAGAAAAAAAAAGGCTTGTAAGACTAGTGGCTTGTCGTACTGTCCGAAGATTCGAGCCGCCCTAAGGCCTCTGTTTTGGTTTACAACTACCATCTATCGATAACCTTCGTGATCGTTTAAGATCACTCAGGCAGACGGGTCTAATACGGTATTCTATTAGTACATCTTCGCCTTCGTCTTATAATAAATGTGATTTTGCGAAATGCCAATACAGTTTTTGTCTTTCAAAGTATGTCGCAAATGAACTGTGGCTAACTTACTATTATTGCTCAGTGTTGTACCTCAGTCTTGTACAGTACTACACAAGAAATAAGTCTCGCAGATGTACCTGCCCAGATGACCAAATTTTGGATGTGCGACAAGTTGATGGACCAATCAAATAGTTTCATTTTATGGCAGGCCGCACGCCTTTGTTGCTATTGGTTGATTCAACGTCATCGATGCAGGTAATTACTTTGGCAATATTAGCGAGAGCGAAATAGGTAGCGCTACTGCGGCAATCAATTCTGCACCTTAACCGTATCGGTTAAAGATCATGTTGAATGTACTTATAGCTTCGGGTACTTTCGTTACACTTCTTCCTAGTCTGCGCGAACGTAGATTTCCGAAGGGACTTTTATGATGTGTAGTACTGTACGTCGTTGAGTGCGGTTGAGTAATGAGTTTGTAATTGTTTATGTAGGTAAACAATAACAAACTCATTACTCAACCGCACTCAACGATGATCTGAAGCTGAGAAGGTGCGAGTGGGTGGCGACCTGATTCTCGTGTCTGTTGCCACTGAGCGCTACTTGGTAAGTAAAGGTTTAAGCCATCTAAGTAAAATGGTTATTACTAGTACTGTACAAAGCTGAAAGGTACAAGGTCTAAAGCACTGCGACTGTATTGAAGTCTACGCCTGGGGCATTATCCTACGTAAGTGTCCACTTAGTCGTGTGACGTTGATTTTTACTTTTTTTAAGCTACTCTGGCTGTCTAGGAGTCGTCTAAATGCTTCACTCGATAGAGTGGAGTGCTACGTAATAGGAGGGCTGATGATTATAGCGAACCTATTTATGACTTTTCAAAGGATGTCGAGATTGTTTTGGTACTATTATGTGTATTTTTTTGAAATTGGTTTCTAATTATTGTTACAATTATTTGATCTGAATTTTCTATTTCTCTCATTCACAAAAAGTTATGTGCTCTATGGGAAAGATACGTTATTTTCTCGTGGTGTATGCTAGTAGGTACTTCATAAGAGTTGCTAGCATAACCCATAATTCCCAAAAGTATACGTGGGACACTCATAAAGTTTTGAGAAAGGGGCCGTTCAAATATTACGTAAGCAGATTTATTACAATCATTTACACCCCCATCCCCCTTGTCAGCAAAAGTAAGCAAAGCTCTTACCCCCTCCTCCCTTGCTTACGTAAACATTTTTCATGTTTTTTTATATTGTAATGTTTAAAATTTAAAATAATTTAATTATTAAAATTATGTTATAATTATAATTTTAAAAATAAGAAAATAGATTTAGGATAAAGATTAGATTTTACTGATACAGTATTCAACATTGAGTAAGAGACAAAAATATTATAATCTTACGAACACAAACTTAATAAAAAACGAATCAACGGTAACACAAATGTAACTTGCTTTGCTATGCTTACAATACGTCTACTCTACTCGCTTTACTATCCAAACAAAACAATACAGTATCGGAGAAAATTTAGACAAGTGAATAGCGCGCGGTAATTCCCTTAATCTGTTCTAAAGCGAGTGCCTACAGTGCGTTCACATTAACTTGACGCGTGAGAGAATTGGTAGCACTGAGATGTTTACTGTTACCATGTTAAATAAGAAATCATTCCCATTACTTGGGGAATATAAAAGGATTGAGGGCTTGTTTTACCATCTTCCGATTAGGTCCAAAAGCTAATTCACATAGTTATGTCCTTGTTACCAATTCTCTCACGCGTCAAGTTAATGTGAAGTGTGAACGCACTGTAAATGAATGCATTATTTGCGGGAATTTTTAAAAATGCGTTTCGTTTTCAAGCATAGACAATGTGAGGGTTGCCTTTTGTGTAAAAAAGTAAATAACTACCGATGACGTAATCATCATCTAGACTCCCCTACGACTAGTCGTTCGTTGTTGAAATGTTGAATTCAGTCTTTTTAAGGAAAAAGCGCGGGAACCTTGGATGAGTAAAGGCGGCGAAATTTGAACAATTTTCAATAAATTGATAACTTTTATATTTCTCTGTAAATACAAAGTGAATTGTACATATAGTTGGTAGACAAGTTTGTACATATTGTAATTAGAAGATGGGGGTGGGAAAGAAGCGGAAAAAAACTGATCCCCCTGACGAGCGATCATCACCAGCTATGGACACTTCGGACTCGGATGATGACTCCTCCAGGAAGTACAATGTTTTTAAGGTTCCAGGGTACTCTAGGAGGTATCCTGAAAACAGTAAAAAATCGGAATACATAGTGTTCGTGTCACACGAAAATGAAAAACCGTTTTCCGACAAAGACAGGCTAGCTCTCTCCCATGCCATACGCAAATTCTGCGTCACTGGCATTCTACATCTGAAGTCAGTAAATAAATTCAAGATTGGCATTACGTTCGATTTGTCAAACAATGCAAATGTGTTTATGCAGAATAAAAAATTACTCGACGAACTAGACCTGAAGGCCACTATACCGGCTAGCGACACTGAAGCGACTGGGGTTCTTACCTCAGTCCCTACTGACCTTTCCAACAAACAAATCTTCTCGTTGATTGGCAGCTCTCGAAATGTAATTCAAGTGAGACGTTTCATGCGTCGGGTGCGGAGTGACGACGGCGACGTGTCACATCTTCCCACTCAGACAGTCGCGGTAACTTTTGCATCCACTGAATTGCCTCAGTACGTCTATCTCGATTCTTGGAGACACGAGGTAAGCGCTTATATACCACCAGTAAAGCAATGTCTTCAGTGCATGAAGTTTGGCCACATTGCCAAATACTGCCGAAATTCGGTTGTGTGCTCGATCTGCACAGAAAATCACCATTTTAAAACATGTAAAGAGGATCCTAAAAACGCGAAATGCTGCAACTGCGGAGGCAATCACATAGCTATCTCTAACACATGTCCACAAAAAAAATTGAAAATAGAGGAAAACAAAATTAAGTCAAGGGCCGTCACATACTCAGATTTATTCAGTGAAAACTCCTTCCCCCAATTAACAAAATCGAACATCGAAACACAAATTCAAAATTTAACGAAATCAGATTTTTTCATGAACATACTCATTCAAGCAATTACAAAAATAGTTACAAATCAGAAAAACACCCCAATCAACTCTACATCAATAAAAGAAATCTTAGCACAAACTGTAAGAAATACCACTTCTTCTAACAATGGATCAACTTAATATTATGCAGTGGAACTCCCAGAGTATTATTAGCAATAAATTTCTATTAACACAATTTCTTTATGAAAACGATATACATGTAGCAATAATATCAGAGACTTGGCTAACTCCTATTAAAGATTTTAACATAAAAGGATATCGAATAGAAAGAAACGATATTGGTAATAAACATAATGGTGTAGCAATTTTAATACATAATAGTTTAAATTATAAAAAAATTAATACATATTCGGACAACTCCTTACAAAACATTTGTGTAAGGATATCTGTAAATAATAAAGAAATGAGTATTGTAAGTTTTTACTGTCCTACAAACTGTGTCCCATCTTTTGATAAACTTAAATTTCAGTCAATAATAGAGTCAATACCCGAACCCATGTTATTTGCAGGTGATTTTAATGCGTAGGCATCTATAAAACCATGTCCCAGGCACTACAGCGTCGGAGTGGTCCCTTCACCCATCTAGTGTGAGTGAGGATGCCACTGGACGCTGCATAAATCATCTCAGTAAGTAGATGCAAAAAGGCCAATAATTTTAATGTACACCATACTTTGTGGGGGTGCCATTCTATTAATCCTAGAGGAAGAGATATTTTGGAAATTATTGATGAAAAAAATTTGGTTGTTTTGAATTCCGGCGAGGTTACTACTGTGGGCTCCTTGACATGGCGTCCCAATGCTTTGGATTTATCACTGGCTTCCCCATCACTGGCTCTGTCTTGCGATTGGTCTGTACATAATGATCCTCTTGGCAGCTACCATCTTCCTGTAATTATTAAGGTTTTTGTAAATAATAGTATTAATGATGATGGTCTTGTAAACAGCAATGGTGCTTATCCTTTGCCCATCTATCCTAACTTTAAAATGATCAATTGGACATTATATGAACAATATGTAGACACACAACTGTCTGATTTTCAGGTTGAAAATTACACTCCGTTGACAGCATATAACAGTTTTTGTAACATATTGCATAATGTAGTTAATGACTCTCTTACAAATCGTAATTCTGTTTCTTCTTCTTTTGGTGCTATCAACTCTCGTCGTAGACTGATACGCAAGAAGCTCTCTCTTCCTTGGTGGAATAAAAAATGTTCAGAAGCTGTAGAAAATTCCAAATTTGCCTATATTAACTTTAACCTCCTGAGACCCTGAGACCTCACACGATGACATAGACTTCTAAAAAATCATGAACGAACTCATAAACACATATTTGAATTTCGCGGTGTTTGGGGCATGGACGAGATGTTGCCACACCTGAATCAATATTATTTTTTGTGGTTTCTTTATGCAATTCTGTCATGGCGACGGTAAAACTATAGATGAAGGAGCCATCATGCCGCGCGGTGAGTTTCTATATTTTTTATCCAAATATTTCGATAAAAATTTACTTTTTTTTTGTTGTTTTTTGTACAAAACCGTTAGAGGTAATATGTAGGTATATTTGGAAACCAATATTTCATACAAATCATCAATTTTGGCTTTGTGGGGAAGCTTTTCTTTTTTATGTCCTCATATGATCACTTTCGTTCTCAACACAACTCTTGGGATGCTTATACGCGCTCACAGATGACACTCGTTCTAAAGATTGGTGTTGTTTTTAGGTTTGCAAGATGATATTTTCCATTGCCTGAATGAATCTGATGGTGAAACTTTATCAGACAGCGAAAATGAACTGGTTCTACCTACTCATTCTAGTAGAAATTCCAGTTCGGATGACGAAAAAAATTAAACCGATACTGAAACAATTCAAGAAACACAGATCTTCCAGCAAAAAAGGCAGGGCAAGAGTTTTTTAGAACCAATTAGGTACTAGAATGTAGAATTGCTTAGATAATTTGTTGATCTCAATGTGATTTTCTATTAGAAGTAAGTAATCATACTAAAAAATTCTGATTTTTATGATTATAGCTGTAAGGAAATAAAAGACTTTTGAAAACTAAAGTTTTGGATGTTGATTTCAATAATTATATAAAGTGTTTTATTCTACTCACACCCTAATTTCGAATAACTTTGTATGAACTCTTTACTTCCTCATACGTGAACTGACGCCTAGCGTACTCATATGAGGACATTAGATAAATAGAGAGGGGGAGAGGGGGGATTTTTAAAATTATTTTTCCGGGCATCACACTTTTATAACCTTTCAGAAAATAGTAGTATGTTTTAACATTTTTGAAATTAATTGGTCTAGGACTCAGGAGGTTAAAAATAATCCTTCAGATCAATCTTACATTGAATTTAAAAAATTACAAGCACATAAAAAACTTTTGTTAAAAATGGAAAGATCTAATAGCTGGATTGAACTGTGTAGCTCCTTCAATCGATGTACACCTCTGTCAATAATCTGGAATTGTATGCGTAAATTCAACAAAACTTACTCTTTTAATAATGACAATGATAGTTGGATACAAGATTTTTTGCAAAAGTATACACCCGACCATGTAAATAATAAACCAAAATTTTCCCCGGACAGTGAAACAAATCCTGTAAATAATTTTATGATAAAAAAAAATCTTTCTCAATTGAAGAATTAATATCAGCTATTCTCTCGAGAAAAGATGGCGCATTTGGTCTGGATGGTATTCCTTATATAATGTTAAAAAGGCTTAGTAAAAATAGCTTACAGATTTTGCTTGAAATATTAAATAACCTATGGTTGAGCAACGAGATTCCCCACTCATGGAAGTCCGATTGTTTAGTGCCCATATTAAAGCCAGATAAGCCTCGATCAAATCCAGATTCCTACCGTCCTATTGCTTTGACATCTTGCATAGGCAAAGTTTTTGAACAACTGATAAAACAAAGGTTGGAATTTTATGTAGAACAAAATAGTATTTTACCTTCTAATCAATTTGGCTTTCGAAGAGGAACATCAGCTCGTGAAAGCATCTGTCAGCTGCAGCTTGACATACAAAATAGTTTAAATAAAAAATATTATTTGATGTCGGTGTTTTTTGATGTGTCTGGAGCATTTAATAGTGTCAATGTCGACATTCTTTGTGTTGAGTTACTTTCCATCGGGATCCCAAATAAAATTGTTAATTGGATTCATAATTTTCTTACTGAGAGGGAAGTCTATGTAAAATATAATGGTAATCTTTATGGTCCACGATTCGCTTCTGTTGGTGTTTGTCAAGGCGGAATACTTTCTCCATTAATTTTCCTCTTATATATCCGCCGTTTAAATCTCATTTTGGGTTCTGAAGTCAAAAATCTTCAATTTGCTGACGACTTGGTTGTTTATGCATCTGGAAAAAAATTAAAAAACATCAGTGAAATTCTTAACAAATCTTTAAAAGGGTTGTCTACATACTTCACCTATCTGAATCTTGATATAAATGCATTAAAATCTAAAGTGGTTGTATTTGGTAAAGCTAGCAATAATATTCCTTCTGTATTCTACAACAAAGTCCCCATTCCTGTTTCTCAAGAGGCTAAGTTTTTAGGTATTATCTTTACTCACAATATGTCTTGGAAAAAATATGTTGAATTGCTAAGTTTAAGAGCCAATAAGGCCCATAATATTTTGAAATCTTTGTGCAGGATTTCGTGGGGAGCAGATCCGAAAATATTGTTACTTCTGTACAAATCATTGGTTCGTAGTCATTTTGAATATGGTTTTCTTTGTTTTGGTGGTGACAGTAGATTGGTGAATGCCTTGGATAAAATTCAAAATAAAAACTTGAGACTCATCACAGGAGCATTTAAAAGTACTCCTATAAATGTAATGCAGGTGGAGTGCAAACTCCCTCCATTAGCTATTAGATTTACTTATCTGAAAGAAAGATTTTTATTAAAATTATATAGTAAGAGAAATAATTACCTATTGCTGAGCTTGATGAATTCTCCTCCAAATTCTCTTTATATCCTTCAGGGCTTTGCTCAGTACATTAATTTTCTGGAAACATTACAGATTTATAAATCCCGTCTCCTTCCTTGTTATCAGGGAAATTTTCTTAGTAAATTTCCTGCAATAAATATAATAATTGATCACAATCTATGCACCAAACAAGATGTGTACAACAAACTTTCAGAGTTCACTGATGATTGTAGATTCCTCTATACTGATGGGTCCAAAACTGATAATGCTGTCTCGTTTGCTTTCTTTGATGGCTTTTTTAATTTAGGCACTGGTCATAAAATAAATTCAAACATTAGTATATTCACAGCAGAAGCCGTGGCTATACTAGCAGCCCTAAAAAATATCAATAATAAAAGTGATGGATGTTATAAATATGTAATTGTCAGTGATAGTATGAGTGTTCTGGAAAATCTCAAAAATAATAGATTCAAAGCTAATACAAATTATTTAATTTCTTTAATCAAGCAGGAGTGGTTAGATTTGTTTCTTATTCATAACATAGATGTTTCATTTGTGTGGGTTCCTTCACATGTTGGTGTAGCAGGAAATGAAAGGGCTGATTTTTTGGCTAGAGCAATTACAAATAATGCAGATACTATTCCAGACTCCAGCTATAATCTTAATGTTTCTGTTCCCTGGACAGATGTAATCTCTCTTCTAAAGAAAAGATCTATAGATATCTGGAAAAGACACTGGAACTACACAGTTCAAGCTGAAAATAAAGGCTTATGGTATGCTACATTTAATGTTCCCATTGGTAGCATGCCCTGGTTTTGTAAAAACAATACTTACATTCATAGGAAATATTACACTACTATTTCAAGGCTTCGTTTTGGTCATTGTAATCTAAACTATCATCTGTTCCGGTTAAAAATGGTTCAGAGTCCGTTCTGTGACCATTGCAGCTCCCAAACTGAGCAATCCTTACATCATCTATTCTTCGAATGCCCATCCTTTGGCATCCAGCGCCTTGTGCTAATGGATGAGCTGATTGAAATCTATAGCAGTCCAGAGTCAGTGCCGCGCTCCATTCAGGCTCTTCTTGTAAATACTTCCACATTTTTGTCTTTGTTCAGATTCATAATTAACACTGTAGGACAGATTTAGTTTTTCTTGTATATTGATTTTGTTTAATACTCGAATACGACTTTTAGCCGTGTAAAATATTTTCTAAATGGACTTGTACATAATATTTAGAATTTGTAAGGTTATGTAATATTTTTGGTTTGTTTGTTTTGACGTTTCGATTTCGACCAAAAAAGAAAAGAGTATGTGTTGCCTTAATTGACTTAAAATCACGGATTGACTAATTCGACGGACACGACGTAAAATTACACGGATTTTACTAAAATTGGATTGGACATTTTATATAATTAAAACTGAAGACGATAATATATTACTGAAGACTTTAACCTCCCAAAAATTCATAATGAAGAACAGAAACCAAAGACGTGGCAGCATGAAAAATATATTACTGAAGACTTTAACTTCCCAAAAATTCATAATGAAGAATAGAAACCAAAGACATGGCAGCATGAAAAATATATTATACTGAAGACTAACCTCCCAAAAACTCATAATGAAGAACAAAAACCAAAGACGTGGCAGCATGGTCTAAGACCTTAGCCGGTTCCTTGCGGGACGAACTAAAAAAAAAAAAAAAATAGACCCCTACCCCCCATGTCATCCAAAATAAGCAAAACAAAGACCCCCCACCCCCCCATAGTGCTTATGTAATACTTGAACGGCCCCAAACTAAAAAACTAACTTCTACGAAAAAAAAAATTTATTAAATCTTTTCAAAGAACTCTCCATCAGCCTCTATACCAAGTTTCATGCGTCTGAAACAATTTTCAAAACATTTTTTCCAGTCCTCCGCAGACACCTCTTCCACGGCCTTCTCAAACGCTGCTAGCTTGTCTTCCGGCGATGAAAACTGTATCCCTTTGAGCTGAATTTTAATTTTAGGGAGTTAAAAAGTCACACGGAGCCAAATCAGGATTTTTCAGGCTGTCCATCGTAGGAATATCAGTAGCACTTGTACTAGTACTTGGAGCCGCAAGTGATGGAGAAAACGATGATGTAGCCTCAGGAAGAATCTGGAAAGAACGCAAACGGCGTTATAAAAAAATCCTTTCAAAGTATACTATAGTTTAGAATAGTATTTTTTAAGGTTAACACGAGTACTAGACATAATTAAAACTGTTTTATTACGTTAAAACTGTTTTATTACGGATTTCACTCGTTTATTATATTTTTTTACAATATTCCGACGTTTCGGCACTTTTACAGGTGCAGTATCATCCGAGACCACGGCACCTGTAAAAGTGCCGAAACGTTGGAATATTGTAAAACAATATAATAAACGAGTGAAATCCGTATTAAAACAGTTCTAATTATAGTTTCGAACCTTAGTTAACTATACAGTAAGTAGAGATTGAAAAAATAATAGACCCAGGACAAAGACTTAATATTACATGACACCTTTACTAATTATGCATTGAACGGTATATTTGTGAGGTAAACCATAACATAATAAAGTACGAATATATTGAATCACTAGAATATACCCATAACTAATATTATTTACACCCTTACTAATTATGCATTGAATGGTCTATTCGCAAATATATTTGTGAGGTAAACCATAACATAATAATGTAAGAATATATTGCATCACTCAAAATATCGATATAATTGATTAATATAAATAACAGATTGATATAAATCAATTAACTTGAAGGTCTGTTTAAAATGGCGATTTAAAATTCAAGTAGTTTTACAAAAAATAATCGCAACAAAAAAAGGACTCTATGTCTATGTCAACGGGCCACTGTTTAAACAGGAATGGGCGAATCGTGGCCCATCTCTGTTTACACAGTGGCCCATCGTTTAACATATTTTAAACTTTCGCGACTTGAACACATAGTTATTTTCGGGGCTTAATCGCGTAGTAACTTATTGCTATTTTACCTCGACGTTTCGACGACGTTACAGTCATCGTGGTCACAAGAAGACTGATGGCTGGCAACCGTTCGGGCCATTCGCATCTTCGGCTTACAAGTTTTCAGACTACCCACTATTAGGGTTGCAACACACTACACTGACAATGTCGGACGATAAGCCATGCGACTTTTTTCCACTCGAACACTTTTAGATGACCGGAATCAACGTTTGCGACTAATTGTACTGGGGGAGCGGTGGTAGCGGAGCGGTGTAGAACTCCGGCTTCTCGATCGAGAGGTCGTAGGTTCGAACCCGGCATGTACCAATGACTTTGTTTTCTAAGTTATGTACATTTGTGAAATTATAGTATCAATACTACTCGCTGACGGTGAAGGCAAACATCGTAAGGCAACCCTAGTGTCTTGAGGTGTTAGCGTACCTCAGCGCTTGCTACGTACAATGGCCCAACTATGAGGCTAAGTGCGGAAATCTCAGGTCTAACTAACTACTTGTACTGGGCCGGCCATAAGGAAAATTCATGGCTGTCACAGAACCACACAGTTATGGGGATGGGCTGGACATCTGGCAACACTAAATTTCTATTACAAATAATATGGCGCGCAATCCAGAAAACAGTTTTAGCTAAGGTTGTTTGTTTTTGTTAAATTTGTTGTTTTCTTAGTGAGTTGAGTCAGGTTGGGCTGTTTTATTTAGTGAAACTAAGTGATGAGTGAACCCCGAAAGGTCCTTAGTAAATTATTTTGTGAATCCCGGTTTGCACATTACTTTTCGAATTTCCTACGGTTGGCGGGTAAAGTTGGGCATGTGTGAATTCGGTTGTATAATAAATTCAGAATGATCATCTCCAAATGTTCCCGAGTCTCTGCATGATTACGATGTTGATACCTTATATGATTCATAAAAAGTACTGCGTCGTGAAGAAGAAGAATTTTATAAGGCAGGCTTGGCGGAAGGAGATTTTCGAAAGAATTTGAAGAACTTTACCCACCAACCAAAGAATCATTTGAATAAGCACACTCATTTGAAGAAGAAATTGAAGAGCCATATCATCAGGCTTTAGAAATGGGTCATAGTCGTCCGAGAGCGACGTGATTGACTGCCATCGATGACGAGCGAATTCGATGTTGATCGTGATCGCCATTCTTCAAGACGAATGGGCCTCGAGCAAGATTATATCAGTCTGCTACCCATAGAATTGTTAGAGAAAATATTTATCTCTCTAAATGGAAAGCAATTATCAAACTGCCGGTGCACATGCAGACGTTTGCGTGATGTGTTAACTCAATGTGACTTACTGTGGGAGAAGATATGCAAGAGAGAAATGGGACTCTTAGCTTTGAAGGCTAAAGAGAAATCCAACCCATATTTATTATGGTACTACATTTACAGGAACCTAAAACTCTGGCCTCAGATAGATAAATACAGACCACGGTTCAATTTGTTCTCCATGGCACCAGAGAACATTTCTGACAGAATTACTGGAGACCTCAACCAAGGCATTCTTGTTACAAACGGAAAAAACTGCACAAAACTGATAGATGTGAATAGGAACTCGTACAAACTGATATTAATAAATGGCACACAGATATGTGAAAGAATACTCAGCATAAACAATGTCTCCATAATGCAATTGAGAGAGAACAATACTGAAAAAAGCTGCATCTATGTTCAACGGACTGTTGAGAGAGTCACCATGTCACAGGAAGCCATTTTTAAAGATGTGAAATTGTTCATTGTTGAAGAAGGTGAGCTATATTACTGCACATCCGGTAACACCATCTACACAGTAGACTTGTATGCAGATGAGATGACTGAAACACGACGTTGCAGAACCAAACACATCATAATGGAACTCTTTGTCAAATACATTACCAGTGGCCCAACCAAGCACTGCATATTGAAATTGTTCACCTTTGGTGGATACATGGTAACATATATAGATTTTATACACTTTGAGAGCATCTACCTGCACTCATGGAATTGGCAAATACGCAAGAATATTTATAGTATACTGGATGATGAGAACTACTTACATTATTGGAACACCATGCTACGACTCTATCTGCCTGCAAGGCATTGCATGCACTTTGGGTTCCCATCAATTTCAGTTGCTGTACTATACAACAACTTGGTGATCATCGCCACAGAGGAAAACAAAATATTGATGTGGGACCTTTCAAAGATTTTTTGTATGGAGATAAATGACTCGATGTTAACCACTCTTGGGTCATTGAGAACGACTGAGGTCATCGAAAAGATGTGCATCGCTGAAACCAGTGCTGGTCCGGTTATCATGGTGGCCACCCGATTACGGATATATCTTTGTAAAATAAAAGTTGTTCCAAAGGTAATTTGCCTAAACATTGTTCTATGTTAAAGCAGCCTTACGATAATACTAGCTGACCCTGCAAAGCATTCAATATCAACCCTTGCATGTCCCCACTGCTGTGGCATGGGTCTCTTCGTGCACCGCAGGAAGGTTAGGCCATACCCACAATGGGGAGCAAGACCGGATTGGTGGAGGGTTGTAAAACAGTGGCGGTCCTTACTGTTAGAAGTTATCAAGCCGCCCATAAGTCCTGCCATTACATGACAGCCAAATATAAAGGACACATAAGAATTGGGAAATACAGGCCTTTAGTACCTCTGCAGGGGACAAACGATCTTTCAGAGAGAGATTACAAGCTTAATCAATATTTTCTTCACAATATTTTCTTGTATTGTTAGTGACTGGTATTGCTACAAATTCACAAACATAAGTTAGAAAACAAGATTATTGGTACACACTGAATGAAACCCTTCCTTTTCTTCCATTTATTTAATACTAGCTGTGCCCCGCAGTGGTACCCGCGGTTTATCGATTTTTCTATTTCTGCAGTAAAACATAGCCTATGTGTTAGTCTAGGGTCTGGTAACTCCATACCAAATTTAATTAAAATCGCTCCAGCCGTTTAGATGTTACGAAGTAACGAACATACACACAAGCATTCGCCTTTATAATATTAAGTGTGATGTGGTGTGGTCAATGATATTATGTGATATACAAGTGTGAAGACTGATAGTCTATTTATAAAAACACTACTTTTTAAAACACTTAAAAGTTTAATGTGGTCTAAAAGTAAGTTTAGTTGGTCTATCTGTTTACTTGAGACTCTAAACTGAATTTGGATTATGTTTTTATAAATAACGCCATCGATATGTTAGTCGATAGTAACTATATTAAAAACTTTCATAGGTTGTCTGGAAGAGATCGCTTTTAGCGATAAGATCGCCAATTATATACGGTAAAACTTAGATACGTTACACTGCAGGGCACAGGCTGACAGGCCGTCTCTCAGATAGAATTACCATGCGTGTCCATGGCAGATTAGCAATTTTAAAGTGTTAGGTACCTATGAGAACACACAGAACATTTTATGTTCTGTGTGTGAACATCACTAGCCACTTTTCATAGCCACTATACTTAAATCTTCACGTCTCGAAAACAACTAACGAATAAGCCTAGTTTAGAACAGAGATCTCCCTTTTCAAATTCATTAGTTTACCCAACTCATGCTACACTCGTGCAGAATTATGGTCTCTAGATCATAAAGTCCATCCAGTCACGCTAACTTACTGAACAGAAGAGTTTTAAAACGGTTTACTTGGTTGGTGGGTAAAGTTGGGGGCGGCACTTTCTTTTCAGAACAAGTACATCCCGAGCCCGTTCGACGATGAGGTCGTGTACGACAGACTGATTCGCCTGCGTGACCGCCTCGAGTTAAAGTCCAGGCAAGCGCGCCAGGCCAAGACTAGGAAGCGGAAATTGAGACCCTAGGTATGTTTCTGCTTAGTACCACTGCCCTTGTAAAGAGGTCACTACACCATCAATGAGTCTCGGTTTAATTGTTCTGTGAATGAGCAGTTTTCGACGAGTTTTCGTCACAAAAATAAATTACTAAAATGCACATCTGTCAAATTTTGCGCAGCACAGATTAATTTTGGCAGCCGTATTCCGGTTCTTCTATTCAAGAATATAACGGTTCTTGAGTAGAAGAACCGGAATACGGCTGTCAATTTGACAGACGTGTCCTAGCTTTGGTATGTGCACCTCTATAAGCGCCAACTATGAATTGATCGTGTAGTGGCCTCTTTATACCGCATCCAGAAATTAAAGTCTTATTATGTAAACAAACCATTTACCGGAAGAAAAATACGCATCCCTGTGTAATCACACGCAATACCTAGTTATGTGTTCACCTCAATCCTCTACTAGTAGAGTTGTACTGAACGTCCGTGCTGACTCAGCGATGTGAAGTATGCGAAGTCAGCTGTAAGATGTTAGCCTAAGAAAATCTTGTTTATGATTGAATCAATACAGTAGCGCTCTCCGAATCGAGTGGACGTATTCGTTAGTTTTATTTTAGTTTTTAAAAACACTCCAAAGCTCCCCCAAAACTTATCTGGCGCAGCCGGTAGGATCCGGTTAATTAGCTGTGTAGACCTCGCGAGTTTTCCGTCATCAAACTCTGGCAGTTTCCGCGAGCTAGTCTGCGCGATCCGCTAAGCCTGGATCCTCGAACCAAAAAAAATCTGACAAGGACGGACGGAGGCGATCACAGGTGCATCAAACTCTGCACGGTGACGCAGGAGACGAGCATGGGATTGCTTGGTTGGTAAGTGAAATTTTTTGCCTTCCTTCCTCTCCCATTCCTCATTGTGTTATTCATGAGATAATACTTCTCTCAGTTTAACTTTAGTTAAGTAATTTTAAGAAAATAAAAAGTGAAAAGTGAATAAATATAATAAAAGTGGAGAAAATAAAGTAAAAATTAAAATAAGGTTAGTTAAGTTTTTTTTTTAAAGCCGCCTTATTGTGTAAAGTCTCTAAACGCATTTACTCTGTAAAATCTATCGAGAGCTCTATATCTATACTCTACCATGGAGCAACTAACTGCAGTGCCCAGTGAAATAGTAAAGTTAATTCCCGTTTTTAGCGGTGACAAAAGGCATTTAAATTTGTTTTTAAGAAAAGCCGAATATATAATAAGTAAATACCATGGCGAACAGGCCCAAAATACCTACTTATATCATATCATCACAAGTCGATTGGCAGGCGATGCCGCCGCATTACTCTCCGAAAGAGAGGATATTGTGACTTGGGATGGGTTAAAGCGGCTCATGACTCAACACTTTGGCGATCCGCGCAGCGAAGAGTGTATCGCTCTAGAGCTGGAAGCACTCAGAATTAGACCCACTGAAAGTTACAGTGATTTTTGTAACCGCGTACAGTCAGTTAGATCAGTCTCATTCTCGAAAGTCAACCAGATAGACAACCCTAACATCAGGCAAAGCAAAATAGCCATTTATAATAACGTGGCCCAAAATGTGTTCCTGCACAATCTTCCAGAAAACATGGTTAGGATAGTAAGGCTCAAAGCCCCTAACTCACTTGAGGAAGCTCTGAGCGTAGTATTAGAAGAAGTAAACTTTTTGGAGCAGTACAACGCTCGCAATAAACTGCATGGTAACAGACCGGGCTTAACTAACCCGACCGTCTTCCAACCTAAACCTCAGACTCAGTTTGGCTTCAAACTTCCTAGCCCTAACAATTTGACCCCTATGGGATACTGACCCCAATTTGGCATTAACCATCAGCCACAAATCGGCTTCCGCCCAAATCAGTCAGGCCCTCAGCTTCAACCAACAGGGTTCCGTTTCAATCAGTTTGGCTCTCAGCCACAAAATTCCTTCGGGTATAAACCCAACTTCCGCCCTCAACAGTTTGGTCAACAGCCCCAGCAGTTTGGTTATAAACCACCTCAGTTTGGGTACAAACCGCCTTTCGCAAACACGCAACCCCAGTTGGGCTATAGGCCTCCCCAACAGGTTGGATATCGTCCACAATTTCAAAATTCTAACCAGCAGTTAGGCGTTAAACCTCCATCACAACGTGTTGAAACCGACGTCTCAATGCGTACCGTTCAACCCCGAGTTCAATTAAATGAACTCGAGTTAGCAGAGCAAGAATGTAGCGCTTATCAGTACCCGTGCGGTGAGACATATCCAGCGACCGAGTATTGTTTTGACGAGTGCAATTTTGATGACGCGTACGTCGCGCCTCAGGCAGAGGAAGGTATAGAGGAGGTACAGCAGGGTGAAACCACCGAAGTTGAAAATTTTCTTATAAACGCCTCAATAGACCATCAGAGGTGATTTCGTTGAATTACAGCGGTAAACTAAGGTTGCCGTACGTTTACCTCCCAGACATAAACTCAAAATTTATGATTGACACAGGGAGCACTAGATCATTTATAAGCCCCCGTAAGGCAAATGAGTACTTTGCGCATTATAAACGGTACGAGCCTTTTGAAGTCGTGAGCACACATGCCTCCAGTAGACTTGATGAGGTTATAGATATACCATCTTTACCATCCTTTCAAATCAATGACCTGCATACCTTTTACGTGTATGATGTGGATGTGCGATATGACGGATTGATTGGACTGGACCTGCTGAATACATTAGGTGCAACAATAAACATCAAAGACCGAGTACTCTCGACTTACAATGTCACTTTGCCTATCAATTGTGACACTTCGGACTATAAATTAATTTTGGCCCCTCGTAGCGAACAGAGAGTCCAATTGCCAACTGACTTGTACTCTGGAAACGCTATACTAAATTACAAACAGTTTTGTGAAGGAGTGAGAATGCCAAGTGCGTTAGTAAAATATAGGAATGGTTACGCTTGTACTGTTATACAGAATGCCACTGACCAAGAAATGCACTTACTGTCACTGCACCGTTCAAGGTTACCCAGTTTGTCGATACCGAAATAAAGGTAAATAGTATTAGCGATGTTGAAATGAAAGACCTAGAGATTGACGACATGCTGACCGAAAACTTGCAGAAGTTGGGTCTAGAACATATGAATGCAGATGAACGAGCGAGTGTGATGAAACTGTGTGAGGGATATAAGGACATAATTCATTGTGATAAGATCCCCTTATCTTTTACCAATGAAGTTAAACATAACATCAGAACAAAGAACGAAGATCCAATTTATTTAAAGCCATATAGACAAGCACCAGTTCAGGCAGCTGAAATACAACGCCAGGTAGAAAAACTATTAAAAGACAACGTTATTCAAGAATCTCATTCGCCGTGGAGCGCTCCGGTCCATTTGGTACCTAAAAAGATGGATGCGTCCGGTGAAGTAAAATATAGAATGGTCATAGACTACAGACGTCTAAACGAAATTACTGTAGACGATCGATATCCACTGCCAAATATCACAGACTTGTTCGACAAATTAGGCAACAGCTGTTACTACTCTACTCTAGATCTTGCGAGTGGGTATCACCAGATTAAAGTAGCTGAATATGATAGGGCTAAAACAGCTTTTAGTACTCAAAACGGACATTTTGAATTCTGCCGAATGCCATTTGGCCTAAAAACCGCCCCTGCCAAGTTTCAGCGCACCATGGACAATGTCCTACGTGGCCTCCAAGGAATACACTGCATGGTGTACTTGGATGATATAATCATATACTCCTCAAGTCTGCCAGAACATCTGCAGAAGTTACGTAGTGTATTCGACCGTTTAAGGGCTACAAACCTAAAGGTTCAACTGGACAAATCGGAATTTTTCAGAAAAGAGGTACTATATTTGGGACACAAAATCACTAAGGATGGCCTTCAGCCAAATGATGATAAAATTCGGGCAGTACTTGACTTCCCTTTGCCGAAAACCACCATCGAAATAAAGAGTTTTCTTGGCCTTGTAGGTTATTACAGGCGATTTATTAAGGACTTTGCTCAAATAACTCGCCCTTTGACCACGTGCTTAAAAAAACGCAATAAGATCATCATTGACCAGGCATACGTGGATAGCTTCAATAGATGCAAGGAGCTTTTAACAAGCGCACCATTGCTCCAGTACCCTGACCCTAATCAAACACTCATTTTAACTACTGATGCGTCAGCAGTGGCCTTAGGCGCTGTACTATCCCAAGGCACAGTAGGGAAAGACGCCCCTATTGCCTACGCAAGTAGAACTCTGAGCGACACAGAATCCCGGTACAGTACTATCGAGCGAGAACTCCTAGCCATAGTATGGGCAACAAAGCATTTTCGACCTTACCTGTATGGGCGTAAATTCATAATTTACACAGACCATCGCCCTTTGGCTTGGCTGAATTCACTTAAAGACCCCAACAGTAAACTTACACGATGGAGGTTACGTCTACAGGACTTTAACTTCGACATCGTTTACAAAAAAGGCAAACAGAACACCAACGCTGATGCTTTATCCAGAATCAAAGTCAATGCCACAGAGTCAGATGATGAAGCACTTTCCATGAAAGTTAATATCGATAAAAAGGAAAAAGCCCTTCAGGCTTATATAGGACAGGTCACAGAACAAATAAAGAAACTGACAACTGGAAAAAGACACTCCTCATCTACAATATCAATTTCGGACGATGATCGTACCGCGTCAGTTAGTCCCATCACTATTTCAGACACACTATCAGCAAAGGACGACGAAAGTGTGACTTACCCAGTCCCATCTTTGTCGAGCAGTGCTTCTGCAACTGTACACTCTGTACGAAATTTAGAGTCCGTAGGCATACCTATACTGAACGACGCTATCGATACTAAAACCAACCAAATAATTGTATACTCTTGGTGCAAACGTGAACTGCAAGTACAAGACCTTTCAAGAGAAAAACAAAAGGTTTTACAAATTTTCATACCATCCGACAATTATGATGACGTAATCAAAGAATTTTTGAAAAAGTATATAAAAAATAAAGTCAAATATTTCATCTGGTTTGAATCTGAGGAATTAAGGAAAAAGTTTGCCACCATCGTTATTAAATTATTCAAAAAGGATGCAGTGAATTTCTACGAATGTACGGAAAGAGTGGTGTTTATTGAGGATGAAAAAGAACAAAAGGCAATCATATTGAAACATCATATGGGGAAAACATGTCACAGAGGAGTAAGAGAAACCATGGTAAGGTTACGCCGAAATTACTTTTGGCATAAAATGCAAGACACCGTTTCTGCAGTCTTGAATGGATGCGAAGCATGTAAGATCATGAAGTACGATAGACACCGCCTTAAGCCTATGTTACAATTGACCCAGACTCAGGACGCCCCATTTCAGGAGATATTTATAGACCTGTTCTCCATAGAAGGAAAATACTATCTTACCCTAGTGGATGCCTTCAGTAAGCTAGGACAAGCAATAGAACTAGCCAACCGATCAACCCCAGAGGTCACTCGCGCCTTAATTAAATATTTTTCGTTTTATGGCATCCCCAAAAAGATCAGCAGTGACCCTGGCTCGGAGTTTAACAACGAGCTAATGCGAGAGCTGATGGATCTGTACAAAATTCAATTTCATATTGGCACACCCAACAACCCCAATTCCATGGGCATAGTAGAACGTTTTCACTCTACTATCATCGAAATTTACCGTATTGCAAAATACGAAAAAAGATGCACAGATGCAGCGTCTGTCATCATGACCTATTCTGTTATGGCTTACAATAATACTATACACAGTGCTACCGAGCTAACGCCGTTTGAAATAGTATTCGGACATACCGACTCCGGTAGAGTCTTTGACGTAAACTATGAAAAAACTTATTATCAACATCTACTAAAAGACCACGTAAAAAGAACACGATATTTGTACGACTATATAGCAAGAAAACTGTTCGAACAGAAGGAAAAAGTTAGAAAACAAAAAGGAGGTGAAACTGTGGGAGATTTTACTGAAGGAAAAACAGTTTTTGCCAAATTAGTAAATACCAGGAAAAGTAAAGATAAACCGCTATATCAAAAGGCTGTAGTTACAGGACAGGCAGCGCGTAATGTGGTCCCAGCACAAATAAGAGGACGGCAAACCCGAGTGCCAATTAAAAACATAAAACGGTCTCCGCAGGTGCTGTTGGCTCGCGCTGACCCTGCCGAGCCTAGGGCAGGCCCTTCAACTACAGAAGATTGACAAGAACCCAGGAATCTTGCCTGTAAGAAAAGGCGAAGCCTTCTTTCAGCAAGATAGGTGGATACTTATCCAGACTTTAGATTTAAATGGCTTACAGTTTGATTTAGCATTTAATGTTTTGAAGTATAGTGAGTTTGTTAAGTTAGTTAGATTAGACAAGTCGCATCCGCGCGAACTTTTAGGATTACAGGAACAGCTAGAGTATTTAAGTAACGTAACTATAGAGAAACTCAACCAAGTGATGCCTACGCGTCGGTTCAACCGTTTCAGGCGAGGACTGTTAGACCCTCTCGGATCAATAGTAAAGCTTCTGACAGGAAACTTAGACTATAACGATGCTATCCGGTATGACGACCTTATTTCGAAAATAAGATCACAACAGGCAACCGTCACAGGGAAACTGACGCTGGTCACCAAGGTGTTGGATGACTTTATAAATAGTACGACTGCCTTTAACCGCAACTCGAAGTCGTTGAACGAACGGCTGCAAAAGGTAGAGGAAATTGTAACTAAACTTTCGGCTCAGAAAAATGACTCTGTATACTATACAAACTAGGGGGCGAGCCCCCTGCGCGCTTACGCGCGCCAACCCCCAGCAGCGCTCCGAGCTGCGCTCTCCGCGGCGCTCGGCCTAGGGCCTCGCTAGACACTTATTGTAGGGAATTGTTGCATGGGAACATGTATGGTCTCGGCCTTCGGCCTCGGCCTGGACGGAGCTCGGCCTTCGGCCTCGCCGCGGCGGGGTTCCTCGTGCCCGCTCCGCGGAGCTCGGCCTCCGGCCTCGCAAGTTTGTCCCTCTTTGCTCTTGCGCTGGTACTTATGCACCGTAAATTGAACGGTCTCGGCCTTCGGCCTCGGCCTGGACGGAGCTCGGCCTTCGGCCTCGCCGCGGCGGGGTTCCTCGTGCCCGCTTCGCGGAGCTCGGCCTCCGGCCTCGCAAATTTGTCCCATTTTGCTTTTGCGACGGTACTTGTGCGCCGTAACCTGAATGGTCTCGGCCTTCGGCCTCGGCCTAAACGGAGCTCGGCCTTCGGCCTCACCGCGGTGGAGTTCCTCGTGCCCGCTCCTCCGGCCTCGCCAGTTTGTCCCTTTTTGCTTTTGCGCTGGTACTTGTGCGCTATAACCTGAATCGTCTCGGCCTTCGGCCTCGGCCTAAACGGAGCTCAGCCTTCGGCCTCGCCGCGGCAGAACTTTTTGTGCCCGCTTCGCGGAGCTCGGCCTCCGGCCTCGCAAGTTTGTCCCATTTCTCTGTTGAAAAGTCAATTTTAGTACTAAATCTCCATACAAAAATTTGTCGTTTTCAATCATCAATATCTCGGCCGCCATCTTGAAATTCCAAGATGTCGGATTTTTCTCATATACCTGGGTCCTTTGGCAACGCGATGCCGTTTACGGCATATCTCCAGCATATGCCCAGTTGGCTGCCGACTTTTTTGCGCAAAGGTCGATTTTTCGGTCGGCTATATCTGCGCCGCCATTTTGAATTTCGAACAACCAAAATTTTTTTTTCAATCAGATCACTATATCACCATTCTATCAAAATTTCATCCAAATCGGCCGGTAAACTACAGAGTAAGCACCTTCGCGTAGTGGAACGCGTTCGAAATTCAAAAATCGGCTTCATAGGATGGCTGTAATTCATACATTTCCTACAACTTTCTCATACATTATTTTCGTCCAAATCTTACCGTTTCCGAGAAAACGTATGGATGAATAGATCAGTGAGTATACCGGATTGTAGCTTTATATATATATAACTAGGGGGCGAGCCCCCTGCGCGCTTACGCGCGCCAACCCCCAGCCGCTCCGAGCTGCGCTCTCCGCGGCGCTCGGCCTAGGGCCTCGCTAGACACTTATTGTAGTGAATTGTTGCATGGGAACATGTATGGTCTCGGCCTTCGGCCTCGGCCTGGACGGAGCTCGGCCTTCGGCCTCGCCGCGGCGGGTTTCCTCGTGCCCGCTCTGCGGAGCTCGGCCTCCGGCCTCGCAAGTTTGTCCCTCTTTGCTCTTGCGCTGGTACTTGTCCGCCGTAACCTGAACGTTCTCGGCCTTCGGCCTCGGCCTGGACGAAGCTCGGCCTTCGGCCTCGCCGTGGCGGAGTGTCTCGTTCCCGCTTCGCGGAGCTCGGCCTCCGGCCTCGCAAGTTTGTCCCTTTTGGCTTTTGCGCTGGTACTTGTGCGCCGTAACCTGAATGGTCTCGGCCTTCGGCCTCGGCCTAAACGGAGCTCGGCCTTCGGCCTCGCCGCGGCGGAGTTCCTCGTGCCCGCTCCGCGGAGCTCGGCCTCCGGCCTCGCAAGTTTGTCCCTTTTTGCTTTTGCGCTGGTACTTGTGCGCTATAACTTGAATCGTCTCGGCCTTCGGCCTCGGCCTAAACGGAGCTCGGCCTTCGGCCTCGCCGCGGCAGAACTTTTTGTGCCCGCTTCGTGGAGCTCGGCCTCCGGCCTCGCAAGTTTGTCCCATTTCTCTGTTGAAAAGTCAATTTTAGTACTAAATCTCCATACAAAAATTTGTCATTTTCAATCATCAATATCTCGGCCGCCATCTTGAAATTCCGAGATGTCGGATTTTTCTCATATACCTGGGTCCTTTGGCAACGCGATGCCGTTTACGGCATATCTCCAGCATATGCCCAGTTGGCTGCCGACTTTTTTGCGCAAAGGTCGATTTTTCGGTCGGCTATATCTGCGCCGCCATTTTGAATTTCGAACAACCAAAATTTTTTTTTTCAATCGAATCACTATATCACCATTCTATCAAAATTTCATCCAAATCGGCCGGTAAACTGCAGAGTTAGCACCTTCGCGTAGTGGAACGCGTTCGAAATTCAAAAATCGGCTTCATAGGATGGCTGTAATTCATACATTTCCTACAACTTTCTCATACATCATTTTCGTCCAAATCTTACCGTTTCGGAGAAAACGTATGGATGAATAGATCAGTGAGTATACCGGATTGCAGCTTTATATATATATAATGACTCGGGTCGTTCACCCGGTAGGTATTTGCGGCAGGCAGTACTTGCGGAGGGCTTCTATAGGAAATCGATTTTCAGTACAAAATGTTCATACAAAGTTGGCCTTGATCAATCGTCAATAACTCGGCCGGCAATTAGAAACTTCAAAATGTTTGATTTTCCTCAGGGACCTGAATATCTACGTGACACGATGCCATTCACAGATGAGCAATTTTTTTGACCTTTGGCCTCCGTCGGTGGTACTAAAGAAATGCATTTTTGTATGAAAATAACTATTTCGGGTGAAATTTTTCTATTATAGTGCGTGATTTTCAAACTTTAATGAGTCGATGGCCAACTGGAATGCCACAGCACCTCGGCACTAAGTAGCCGCTCCCAGCCGAGTAGTAGTTTCGGCCTTTGGCCTCCGTCGGTGGTACTAAAGAAATGCATTTTTGTATGAAAATAACTATTTCGGGTGAAATTTTTCTATTATAGTGCGTGATTTTCAAACTTTGATGGGTCGATGGCCAACTGGAATGCCACAGCACCTCGGCACTAAGTAGCCGCTCCCAGCCGAGTAGTAGTTTCGGCCTTTGGCCTCCGTCGGTGGTACTAAAGAAATGCATTTTTGTATGAAAATAACTATTTTGGGTGAAAATTTTCTATTAAAGTGGGTGATTTTCAAACTTTAATGGGTCGATGGCCAACTGGAATGCCACAGCACCTCGGCGTGGTGACGCCATTCTCAGCCAAGTACTCATTTTGGCGCTTAGCCTCTATCGATGGTACAAAAAAATTAAGATTTTCTACGAAAAAGATGATTTTCAGTACAAATTTTTTGTAGAAATTCTCCATAGTAAATTTGACACCTTTGAAAGCCAATATCTCAGCCGCCATCTTGAAATGTCAGAATGTCGGATTTTTCTCATATACCTGGGTCCTTTGACGACACGATGCCGTTTACGGCTGGTCCCTGGCATGCGCCCAGTTGGCTGCCGACTTTTTTGCGTAGAGGTCGAAAAAAGGCCGATTTTCGGAGGGCTATAGCTCCGGTGGTATTTTGAATTTGGAACGACCGTCGGCGGAACCGAAAATGGCGTGTCGAAGAAAAGGCCGGGTGAAAATTTCATCCAAATCGGTCGGTAAACGACAGAGTTAGCACCCTCGCGTAGTGGAACGCGTTCGAAATTCAAAAATCGGCTTCATAGGATGGCTGTAATTCATACATTTCCTACAACTTTCTCATACATCATTTTCGTCCAAATCTTACCGTTTCGGAGAAAACGTATGGATGAATAGATCAGTGAGTATACCGGATTGCAGATCAGTGAGTATACCGGATCATTTATTTCTCGGACACTCCTATTGTGAGTGGACAAAATCGCTCTTTGAGCGCACACGTCTGCTCGATCAACTTCAGACTGTGGAAAAACAAAGCTGATGAGATCGTCTAGCTCAGTGACGTATGAAATCATTGAGAGTTCGATCAAATTTTGAGCTCTACGTCCAGTTTGAACAACTTGAGAGGGAATTTCATTGCTGCCAACCTTTAATAAAAATTGAGCAAATTCCTCATCCTCTCTACTTCTCTGGGAGGTTGACAGCGCAAAAGATTTGAGCTTTTGCCAAAGGGGCGATGACTTCACAGAGCCGTTGACAATGTCAGCGTCTGTCCAAGCATTTACTACAACTGGTGGAATTTGCCTGAAATCTCCTGCAAAAATTATAATTTTTCCACCAAAAATGTCATCACTTCTCATTAAATCTCTTAAGGAGCGATCCAACAGATGAATCAAATATTTGTGTGCCATAGGGGCTTCGTCGTAAATAATAACGGACGCATGATAAATTAACTGTCCCCTTTGAGACCCGTTCGTGACATTCCAGTGACCTAGATCATCCACGATATTTAGAGGGAAACGAAACATGCTATGCGCAGTTGTACCACCTTCGTAATTTTGAGCGGCTATTCCCGAGCTCGCTGTGCATAAAACAACCCCGTTACGCGAGCTACGTACGTGTGCGGCTATTACATTAAGCAAAAGCGTTTTACCAGTTCCCGCTGGACCATCAACGAAAATGGCAGTTATGTTTTCGTTGCGAAATTTATCGTCTGTGATAAGTTTATCGATATAATCAAACACTGCGTGTTGATCGGATGACAAGCGCGGGGTCCATTGTTGTACAAATTCGTTAAGGCGAACATTGGAAAACTCTACCCGTTCCCTATCTAGTTCAGTTGTTTCGTCGGCGACGTCAGGTAACCCTTGCTCTACCAAAAAAGTGCCGTGTTTTCGTAAGAGTCTATCGATGTGAATAAGACTGAGCTCATATGCTCTATCATGGTTGTCCGGTAACCGCTCGAGAAAGTCTTCGCATAGTTGGTTTTTGAATTTGTCCCACAAAAGTGCGACGGGTGCACCATTTACGGCCAAGAGCACCAAAAACCGACGCAAACGCGGCCCGGTAAGGAAACCGGCGGCTTCTAGTAAAGCTGCTTCGTATTCGATTTCATCATCTGCCATACCTACTGCTTTTGCGGCTTCCTGGAAAGTGTTACAATTTGGCCCACCGAGAATTAATAGATCGCGATAGTTACGACAGGGGTATGAGGCGAGAAGGAGACGCAAATAAAATTGTTCACCTCTATTTGGCGCGACCCAAAACAAACGCGTAACCATTTCCCCTCTTTGTCTTTTAGTCACGAACCGAGTGCCCATTTGATGTATTTGAACAGTTTTTGTTTTAGGTCGCCGCGTGTGAACCAAGTACCGTTCGTAAAAATCTAAATAAGTTAGATTATCAAATTCCTCTCCGAGAGGACGATTAAAATAAATCAACAAATCGGACGAAGCGTTTTCTACCGTTTGTGTTTCAGTACCCGGTTTAAAAATGACTGTTTGATGCCCTTCGAGATGGACCGCGAGTTGTTTGACGTTGGGTTCGCGGGCAGTTACATCAAACTCTAAAACTCTCCACGCCGCGTCGCACGAACCAATGTACCGCTTTGTTACGTACTGCTCTACTTCGTTATTTCTAAGTTCCTCGGGAACGATAGCAACTCTGGCTTCGTCTGGTCCCTTGGTCATGTATTTAAAAAGATATTTTACAATTTTACGGGCGGAAGAAACCTCCAAGTTAAGGTGGCAGTCGTATTTCAGAAGGAGGGCTGCATTGTATGGAACTACCCACAAATCTGACACGGTTACGTCCCGATTACGGTATTTAATGGTACCAGTATTATTCCCATCGCGGCGTAAATGAATAAACCCCTTACTGTCAGAGTGCGTCGTATCGGTCTCGCGTTTAGGGAAAAATTTTGAGCATTTTTGTTTTTCGCGGTCCCAACATGGGAGGTCAGTTCTCCCGTGAGAAGGACCGCATGGGCCATGAATCATGTGTTCCAGAACACTCTTACGTAGTCTACCATCGGCTTCTTCCGGAGAAGGTAAATCGGCGCGAACAAATTTGTCTATATCAATGTTTTGCACGGGGCCTCCACCTTCTACTCTAAAGCAAATGTGGGCGTGAGGGAGACCGCGTTTCTGAAATTCTATTACATGCATAATATACATACACTTTCCAAACCATGCTCCAGAGCGAAGATCGCGTAATAATTGAGCTAATTTTAAATTGAAAACTCTTGCGCATATAAGTGGTGATGCTTTTTGGCCCCTAGGAATAGATTCCTTAATCTCAACCCACTTAGGGTTACATGTTATAGTTAAGAAATAAGATGGAGTACCCAATCTATTTACAACGGCAATGGCGTCCATATACTTGACTTTCATGTACCGAGGGCCACCGGTAAAAGAGCATGGCAAATAAATTTTACCCGGAATGACACCGCCCTCCCCTTGAACTGTTTCATCATTAGCAACGGTTCGTGCTAAACTATTTTCGACTTCTGGCAGCGGTGCCGAACGAAGAACTGACGCAGAGTTTCGATTCTGCGTTCTAGAAACAAAACGTAATCGTTCCTCCTCGATCCTACAATACATATCAACAAGCCATTCTTCTGAAAGCCGACCGAGTTGTGAAAATCGCGGTTCTGACAGAAGCAAGCACCGAATGTACTTGAGCTGAGATAATTTTGCACCTTTGTTATCTGCTTTGCATATCTCCCAGCCCGGATTCCCATGTGGATACAAGAGCGGATATTGAAATGGTTCATAGAGTATATGGAAAACATCTACGGTGTGCGGTTTTTCACCTCCGATTTTCCAAATGGCAATATGACGCGGAACAAAACGTTCGCGCTCTGTACTTATGATAGCGGCTACTTCTCTACCTAACGGTGTATCACCTAAAATGTTACCGTGGGTGCGACGTGACGTGGATTCAAAAATTAAGTGCGCATCATCTGAAGTTTCTTGATTTAACCTTTTAAAACAATCAATGTACGGATTGACCTCGTGCATGAAGTGCGTAATTAATCTACATACATCCCGATCAAGTTTGAGGTCCGCTGCCAAGCGTTCGCGTTCCTCGCTGTCATCAATATACATACCGATGGGATTAGTTGAATCGGTATATGACAAATCAAATACGCGGTGATAAACGCGGCCTTGAATTTTCAAAAAATATACACCCGTGTCTTGGTGTTGAAAACCGTGAGTGACGCCTAACGCACTAAACGCAAACAAGTTATTGAATGCTCGGGGATGTTTAACGAAATTTGGATGCGTGTAAAAGTCTTCCGTTAACGGCGGAAAGTTTTGAATATTATTTGCGCCCGCCCCGCAGCACCATTTTAATCTATTTTTTTCTTCGTTAAATAAGGACGCATTACAAAATTGACATTTAATGACATCGGTTGCAAACAAAGAGGTTTTTTTTAAGCTAAATAACTGAACCGGGTTTAAATCGTCACCTTTTCTAGCGCCAATCAAAGTTGAACCTGACCGTAACGCCGGTTCTACGTTCCGATTACGCGAATCGAAAGTTGCACGAGAAGTTTGAACGATCTCAGGATTATTTTCCTCATAACGCTGCATGGCGGCGCTATGTATTTCAGGATGACTTTGACTGTAACGATCTACGGAAGCCCTATTTATTTCAGGATGTTTCTTTGTATATTTTTTTACGGCGGCCCTATGTATCTCGGGATTTTCTTTATTGAAACGTTCTACGGCACCCTTGTGCACCTGTGGGTTTTGTTCGCGATAACGCAATACGGCTTTTATGTTTATATCCGGGTTGTTCTTTTTGTATTTTTTTGCGGCACTATCACGCGAGTCATTGCAAAGTGGCTTCATCCCACGTTTCCTGAGATTAACGACTTTAATTGGATTTGAATTTATTGGTGTTTGTGAGCTTTCACCACCGTTGAGCTCTTCTGAAATGTCTGTGACGCGTAATTTGTGAACAGCATACTGCTCGTTAAAATCGTTGTTTTGCCTAATGCACAATAATTTTACCAACGTTTCGAGATTACCGCACAAAAAGAGACGTGCTACACCAGAACCAGACGTAATACCGTACTCATCGACTGAATGACTATTAAATAAATAATATTGGTTACCAGATTTCCAGAAGCTGAAAGTATAAGCCATTGCGGTGAACAATCCAGAATCGGTTTGTTCATTAAAATTTTCCGAATTGAAAAGTTCGTTCAAATTAGTAATCAATTCATTTACGCGATCACTGTATGTGGGATCCGTGGGATACAAGCCATTGAATATCCAGTCTTCTGACATATTAGCGATGCGGTTATTAATTTTTACGTGGGTTGGTAATTCTGACGGTTCTATTGTTCGAGGGTCTTCTACTGGGAATATTTCCTGGAAAAGTAAATATCCTGCAGACAAAATGTTGTCTATTTCTGCCGTCGTGAAAGGTGCCCTACCTTTAATAACAGAAAAACATGCGGCAGTTGCTGACATAGCTACACACGACACAGAACCACCCCGGGGAAATTTCCCATTATTTTGGCACATGGTACCTGAGGCCACACAATCAACCCCTGATACAATATGTACGTCCATCTCTGCACTTACCTTAGCAGATGTCGAGGGGCGCCCAGTGCGCTTGACCTTCGCGGGCCGTCCACGGCGCGCACTCTCGGTCGACGGGATCCTCTTTGCAGGCATACTGGAAGTAGGAGTACGTATTATTTTACCAAAGTGTAAAACGCCAATTTTACAAAACTCGCGAATGGAAGGCGTTCGGCAGAATGACAAAAAGAAGAATGATCGTAATCCTGAAAGTACGATTGTGTTTGTAAAAGCGAAGATTAAAAACCCGATGTTTCTTATAGGTACCTACGTTTGAAAGATCTAATATTAAAACTCTAATGCTTCTTTTACCTATGATTTAAATGCCGATATGAAAATTCCG
Organism: Yponomeuta sedellus; assembly: GCA_934045075.1. NCBI lineage: Eukaryota > Metazoa > Arthropoda > Insecta > Lepidoptera > Yponomeutidae > Yponomeuta > Yponomeuta sedellus. Next base: position 9,454,051 of record OW203747.1, read on the forward strand.
AAAAATTGAAATAATAATAATGTTGAATCTGTTGTCGGTCTTACATGTTCAACCTAACACGCTTCTCCGCGCTCCGCTACGCTACGCGCTTCGTCGCACCTATGTTTTTGTTGTTGCAGATTGAGTAGGTATGCATTATTTTAGGTATTATGATCATTTGTTGGTGTAAGTATCTAACTTGTAACAGTGTAATCGCTGTTGATATTGTAATCATTAGATATTTAGTCCGTATGTATTTTCCGTCTGCATTTTATACTTAGGTACTTCGTAGATATGTGTTAGTTGCTTAGGTATTTAAAATGATTAGATATTTAAATTTTGAGGGTCTTGAAAATAACTTATATTTAACGTTAGTTTATTTTATATTCGACATTGCAATACGTACCCGGAAGTAGTTTCAAGCACGTATAACAAAATTGTAAGTGGATTGTATGATGTAGGTAATTAGATAAAACATGTATAACTATAAAACTAACCAACCAACAGACCAATCAACAAACAAAAAAAGAACAATCAAACAAACAAGCAAGCGAGCGAGCGAGCGAGCGAGCGAGCGAGCAAACCAACCAATAAAATAATTAATCACCCGGACAAACAGATGCCAGATATAATGCCACCAGTACACAATAGCCCATGCTGGCCCACTGCTCGCCATTGCCAACATTGCCAACTGTAGGCCACGATCACTTGCTGTTTCCACAATGGCGCATGGCTCATTGCTGTCTGGCAACTGGCAAACCACTTGCGATGGACGTAGAATTAGTAGCGGCCGCAGCTATCTGTTTATTTACTGTTAATTATTTTATTTATTTACAAGTATTACAGAAGTATGTACAACAACAAAGTTATTAAAAAAAATGGCGCAAAATTACGGGCTCACATTGATATAGATCAAAAAACTTGTAGGTCAATTGACTAAACGATGGGCCACTGTGCAAACAGGGATGGGCCACCCCACACCACGATTCCTTCGAATTGTGCCCAAAAAACCGACAACTGTCCAATTGCGCGCCACGATAGGCAATTGTCCGCCACTACACACCATTTCCCCGTGTACACAATGGCAATGGCGAGCAGTGGGCCAGCATGTCTCATTGTGTACTGCGGGCTTAACACAATAATGCTTATTGTGTTAAGCCCGCAGTACACCACGACTTGCTTCGTTAGGCCTAGGACACACAGGAAGGATGAGGGAGCGAAATAGACATGACGCGATGTATAGAATTCGCAGCTTCGCTGTACGTCCTTTCTACGTGGGTTTTGTATGAAAGTAGATGACGCGTCTGTTTCACAATCGGGCCTCCTTTCTGTGTAGCCGAGGCTTTAGCACGCTTGCCACCGGCGCCATGGTGTGTGAACACTTCAGACACTCAGCTAGAGGAACAGAAGGTCGAGGTAAAAGTTTTATCTCACTATCGGGTAGCGGCAGCATCTCGCTCTGCGCGGTGCAAGAAGAAAAACATTTATTTAGCAGCACAGACATACATATTTTTATAAAAAAGTGTTTAAAGGCAAATAAAACGAAGAAAAAAAATAAAAATAATAACATCCAAACTATACAAGACTTAGGGTATGTTTATGCAGAAAAATTAATAAACGTCCCATGCCTACATATATAATTATACTATATCAAGTATAATTATCGTTAGTTATAAATAGGTATAACCTATAGTTATATATATATTGATAACATTCTTTGATTTTAAAAATATATTCTTAATATATATCAAAATAAAAAACAAATATATGTTAGCTCAGGGTCTTGATGTCGAGGTAAATAAGCTAGTGGACTGTATATATAAATTGATGGTTTAATTGGAAAAAGAAGAGAAAAGAGAAAAGAAGTATGTATCGACACGTCGGATGGTGTGAAGTGCCGCATGCCGCGGCGCGGCTCGCCGACCTGCTCGCAAGTTGTCCGACCGGTTTTGGCCTGCGGGGCGCGGGGCACCGCTGAGTGACGTAGGGCTCAAACATATATATTGCGAATGTGAGTGAAAGGGCTGGTAAGGGACGTCCCAGACGGACTTACATCGATCAAATAGGGGATGTATTAGCAAAGGGAAAGATAAAAAGTACCCGGAACCGGCGTGCGTGCATGCAACGACTTATGAACGTTGATGAAGCGAAGGTAATCTGTCAGGATCGTAGCAAGTGGCAGTCTCTGGTCTCTGCCTACCCCTCTGGGATACAGGCTTGAGGTTTTGTATGTATTAAAATAAGAATGGCAATTTCAAGTGCTAAGATTTTTGAATATCTTAGACACTCAAGTTTCCTAAAAATGTTTTCCTTCATTGTTAGTGAGTGGTATTGCTCCTATAATATTATAAATATCATAACTTAGAAAACAAAGTCATTGGTATATGCCAGGATTCGAACCCACAATGGGCACGTGTGGTAATTAAACCCTTGCTCATTTCTGTTACTGTAATTTCTGTATACAATAAAGAATATTCTATCTTCTATCTATTTATCTATCTCTCTCTTTCTGAAAGAATGATTGTGCCTTGCAGTGGGACATAACATAGGCTTATATAGACTATATAAAAAAAGATTAGTATGTAGTAAGTAAGTACCACTCAATAACATATGAATTGGTTTTATTTGATTTCCACCACTCAAATAATACCTGTGCACTTGTCTCTATTAACAGATTCGTATACTTAGTATGGTGAACCTAAATTTTGCTATTAGACTGTGTTATTTTATAACATGAAAGTTTTTATTATTCGTAATGAATTGGAGTCATGTGTGAGGTATAAGATATAAGTATATACACTTACACATCAAAGATATTCGTTTATTTATTTATGGCACACCTACAGATAAAATAAAATAACTTAACTTGGATAGATACCAAAGTTGATTACACTGAAATTGTATAATTATGAATGTCTGTCAATAAAGATCATGTTCTTGCAATAAGTACCTTCTTCTTCTTCTTCAGGCTAAATTAGTCCACTGCTGGACATAGCCCTCCCCTAATGAGCGCCACAGCGCAAGGCTGTGCCATCATTGGGGGTAATGCCCATAATCCTCACGCTGGGCATGCGGGTTGGGGATCGCAGTTCGGTGGAATTATACTGCAGGGGGCGTTGCTGCCCACCCCCTAGTGTGGGCAGCAGCGATAAGTACCTAAATAGTGATAATAAAAACCTAAAACTCACATCATTAAAAATTGAGTTTTATAATTAGTACAGGTATATACTTAAAGTTGTAAATTGGAAGAAACAATTGATGGATAGACAACAAACTGAAATTACTTACTCCATTAGTCGTAATAGCATTTATAATTTGCACAGTGTAACTCTAAAACTTTGCCAATTAATGCTGACTTATCTACTAAAAATTAATACATGGAGATTAGCTATTATTATTATTAGGGTATGCATTCCCATGATTATGTATATCAGTTATAAAAAAAAATATGTATACAGATGATCATGGTTTGGTCAGCAGAATGCTTGTCCCATGTGCCCAAGGGGCTGTAACATGACTGCAGTTTTTTTTTATTTAGATACTATTTGAAAATTTTTAGTAGCAGTACTCTTGCTAATGGTGAAGAAATAACCATTGTAAGAAAACCTAGAAATCTTCAATCTAGAGTGGACATACACACCATATTGTCTTTATAAGAGGACTGTGCCCCATAAAACTTCATTAATAGGCTTTATATTATTAATTAATAATACATAAGTAATGAAACCTAATTAAATAACATCAACATCAACCCTTGTATTCCCCACGGGGCACGGTTCTCTTCCTGCATCGCAGGAAGGTTAGGTCATGCTCCACCACAGAGGCCCAGTCCAGGTAAAATAAAATAAATTATTATTCTTATGCATTTCATTGCAAATATTTATCAGGTTGGTGGGTAAAGTTCATTGCTAATGCACAAATATATTAAAGCATAGCATACTATACAGAGTATTATGTTAACTGTACTTACCACAGATATTAAGTAGGTAGGTACTTATCATTAGGAATCCTTTACTTTACTTGAATGTTAAAGCTACATACCAATTTGCACATTTGTAGTTATAGATTAAACCTGACCATTCAATTAATGATGAACTTTTGTTAGTCATAGAAGAAAAAGACAGTTCTAGTTAGACTCCAAGAAGAACTTTACTTAGAAACCAAACATCATCTGTAGACCTACAATTAATTACCTGTAATTAATTTTTATGTAAGTAACTATACATTGGTACCTACCTACCTACTATGGTGAACTTTAGTACTAATATCAACTCTTCGTAAAGCGCCGTGTAGACTAAACACGGTTTGTTAAAATGTTTGTGCTGCTGAGACAAGGTGCTTCTGCAGTTTGTAGACACTTAGTGAAGTTAGCACAACGATGACAATAACTTACCGATAATGAAATCGCCGATTGAGACGATAGACCTATACACAGGTGTGCCTGACCATCGTTTAGAACATTAGGTAGGTACAAGTTATCTAATTATGTAGGTAAAGTACTTTATTAAGTATGCCTCGGATTATTTCTATCTATCTATATATTACGCACACCAAATTTTTATCGTTCCCAATCCCGTTACGTATCACGGAATCATAAATGTTCATAGATAACCTAGTTTCTTATTATGTAGGTATAATAAGAAATAAAGTAACAACTCAAGACTGAAATGCATTAGGTAGATAGGAAATAAGCATTGTACTTACTCTGTAATCAAATCACACAAACAAACTTTTTCACTTCAAATCACGTACGCAAGATGTCGGAAAGGAAGAAGAAAAAAGGACGCTTTCAATCAAATATTGGCGGGATTCAGCCGCTCAGCGACACGCCAGATTGTGTTGCCAGAACCTTCGTGAAATATACCCCTATTTTAATGTACTGTAGGCGCTTAAAATAATTTGGTATTTTGTTTAATGTCGTTTAAATTCAAACTATAACGCGTATGTGCTCAGACAAATTTCTGTCCCATCAAAAACCAATATCAAAAAATATAAGTTATGTTTATATTTTAAAATTTTAGTAATTTGAAAATACCAAAATAGCAAAGCTGATGTTAGTGAATGTGAAATTGACAGTATATTAACCGGTCCGTCAAAAGCACTTAAACTTTAAAGTAAATGCACACTAATCAGTTACTAAGTAACAACTTTGCAATAAAAATGTAAAGTTTGTACAGCAGTCGTCTGTACCTTTACAAAGGGAACACAAAAAATATTCACGTTTATATCTATAACAAATTGTTTAATAAACAATATTGTAAAATTCGCTAACTCAGTATAAAAATATGAAAATACTTTGCAATGTCAAAATAAAAGAACATCGACATTTTTTGTTTCGTACAAAAATCTTTTAAATCGAAAGCAATATTTATTTGAGTAGCCGCAAAATCACCGAAGAAGATTAGTCTATTGAAAAAACTGGTCACCATTTGCAATTTTTCAATTACCATTTCACCATCAGATTATAACATAAATATAGATAAATAGCTTAATTGGCAACATCGATGCGAATTCCCGACAATTTGGTTTTCTGACCGGTGATTGGACAGGGTTGAACGGAAACGTATAATTATAGTAAAATATTGTTATGAAAAAATAAAAACCGGCTTCAAATCAATGTCATTGATACGTATAAACACTACAGCACTAAATTCGTTTTTTTTTTCATTTTAAAAAAAAGTTATTATAAAATATTTATAAATATTTAAATTTATTGGCAATAATTATAAAATCTTATTAGGTATAATTAGCAATTAATCTATTTGGTTTAAGATGACTTAAGAAAAAATGGTCGTGATGGAGTTTTTTTTTTTTCGCTGCCTTTTTCTCCACTACAATACGGCGCGAAGGCAAAGGCATACATTTTACATAGTACATTGACATTCAGGAAACAAAATGTAAATTTAATTAAAACTGTTTTTATACGGATTTATGCTCGTTTATTAAATTTTTACAATTTTCCAACGTTTCGGCACTTTTTCAGGTGCCGTGGTCCCGGATTGTAAATGAAATGGAAAGAAAATGTAAATTCTTTACGTTGAAATAAATTGATTTGATTTCATTTGATCATTAAGCACCGCAAACGCGTGTTTCCGGAAAGAAAAAAAAGCCGAAGAGATCCCTTGATTTCTCCAAACCCTTTACTGATTATGGGTTTAGAGAAATCGCCAACACAGGATCCTAAGTTGCTGATTTTACGACGACATTGTGAAAAGTGCCAATTAAACATAAAAATTAAATCGGCCCACATCTTCCAGTAAATGGTAGATATACATAAAAACCAAAAAAGAGTATGAAAAAAAAATTAGAACCTCCTCTTCTTTCGCAGTCAGTTAAAATAAAAAAAAAATTGTACCAACAGCTTATAGTCGATGGCAATAAAAATTATCCTATTGCGTTCCGTATAATTAATTAATGTTTTGTTACTAAACATTGCTTTCAACCATTCAAAAACACATAACATTTAAGAAAGGCATTAAAAAATTTATGGTTTAATTTATTTATTTTACAATAATACCTCATTCATTATAATTTTAGATGGTAACATTTTATGGAATTGGTCCTACGAGCCGGAAAAAACGAGACTTAGATTTATAACCGAAAATGGCGTGTCGAAGAAAAGGCCGGGTGAAAATTTCATCCAAATCGGTCGGTAAACGACAGAGTTAGCACCCTCGCGTAGTGGAACGCGTTCGAAATTCAAAAATCGGCTTCATAGGATGGCTGTAATTCATACATTTCCTACAACTTTCTCATACATCATTTTCGTCCAAATCTTACCGTTTCGGAGAAAACGTATGGATGAATAGATCAGTGAGTATACCGGATTGCAGCTTTATATATATATAATGACTCGGGTCGTTCACCCGGTAGGTATTTGCGGCAGGCAGTACTTGCGGAGGGCTTCTATAGGAAATCGATTTTCAGTACAAAATGTTCATACAAAGTTGGCCTTGATCAATCGTCAATAACTCGGCCGGCAATTAGAAACTTCAAAATGTTTGATTTTCCTCAGGGACCTGAATATCTACGTGACACGATGCCATTCACAGATGAGCAATTTTTTTGACCTTTGGCCTCCGTCGGTGGTACTAAAGAAATGCATTTTTGTATGAAAATAACTATTTCGGGTGAAATTTTTCTATTATAGTGCGTGATTTTCAAACTTTAATGAGTCGATGGCCAACTGGAATGCCACAGCACCTCGGCACTAAGTAGCCGCTCCCAGCCGAGTAGTAGTTTCGGCCTTTGGCCTCCGTCGGTGGTACTAAAGAAATGCATTTTTGTATGAAAATAACTATTTCGGGTGAAATTTTTCTATTATAGTGCGTGATTTTCAAACTTTGATGGGTCGATGGCCAACTGGAATGCCACAGCACCTCGGCACTAAGTAGCCGCTCCCAGCCGAGTAGTAGTTTCGGCCTTTGGCCTCCGTCGGTGGTACTAAAGAAATGCATTTTTGTATGAAAATAACTATTTTGGGTGAAAATTTTCTATTAAAGTGGGTGATTTTCAAACTTTAATGGGTCGATGGCCAACTGGAATGCCACAGCACCTCGGCGTGGTGACGCCATTCTCAGCCAAGTACTCATTTTGGCGCTTAGCCTCTATCGATGGTACAAAAAAATTAAGATTTTCTACGAAAAAGATGATTTTCAGTACAAATTTTTTGTAGAAATTCTCCATAGTAAATTTGACACCTTTGAAAGCCAATATCTCAGCCGCCATCTTGAAATGTCAGAATGTCGGATTTTTCTCATATACCTGGGTCCTTTGACGACACGATGCCGTTTACGGCTGGTCCCTGGCATGCGCCCAGTTGGCTGCCGACTTTTTTGCGTAGAGGTCGAAAAAAGGCCGATTTTCGGAGGGCTATAGCTCCGGTGGTATTTTGAATTTGGAACGACCGTCGGCGGAACCGAAAATGGCGTGTCGAAGAAAAGGCCGGGTGAAAATTTCATCCAAATCGGTCGGTAAACGACAGAGTTAGCACCCTCGCGTAGTGGAACGCGTTCGAAATTCAAAAATCGGCTTCATAGGATGGCTGTAATTCATACATTTCCTACAACTTTCTCATACATCATTTTCGTCCAAATCTTACCGTTTCGGAGAAAACGTATGGATGAATAGATCAGTGAGTATACCGGATTGCAGCTTTATATATATATAATGACTCGGGTCGTTCACCCGGTAGGTATTTGCGGCAGGCAGTACTTGCGGAGGGCTTCTATAGGAAATCGATTTTCAGTACAAAATGTTCATACAAAGTTGGCCTTGATCAATCGTCAATAACTCGGCCGGCAATTAGAAACTTCAAAATGTTTGATTTTCCTCAGGGACCTGAATATCTACGTGACACGATGCCATTCACAGATGAGCAATTTTTTTGACCTTTGGCCTCCGTCGGTGGTACTAAAGAAATGCATTTTTGTATGAAAATAACTATTTCGGGTGAAATTTTTCTATTATAGTGCGTGATTTTCAAACTTTAATGAGTCGATGGCCAACTGGAATGCCACAGCACCTCGGCACTAAGTAGCCGCTCCCAGCCGAGTAGTAGTTTCGGCCTTTGGCCTCCGTCGGTGGTACTAAAGAAATGCATTTTTGTATGAAAATAACTATTTCGGGTGAAATTTTTCTATTATAGTGCGTGATTTTCAAACTTTGATGGGTCGATGGCCAACTGGAATGCCACAGCACCTCGGCACTAAGTAGCCGCTCCCAGCCGAGTAGTAGTTTCGGCCTTTGGCCTCCGTCGGTGGTACTAAAGAAATGCATTTTTGTATGAAAATAACTATTTTGGGTGAAAATTTTCTATTAAAGTGGGTGATTTTCAAACTTTAATGGGTCGATGGCCAACTGGAATGCCACAGCACCTCGGCGTGGTGACGCCATTCTCAGCCAAGTACTCATTTTGGCGCTTAGCCTCTATCGATGGTACAAAAAAATTAAGATTTTCTACGAAAAAGATGATTTTCAGTACAAATTTTTTGTAGAAATTCTCCATAGTAAATTTGACACCTTTGAAAGCCAATATCTCAGCCGCCATCTTGAAATGTCAGAATGTCGGATTTTTCTCATATACCTGGGTCCTTTGACGACACGATGCCGTTTACGGCTGGTCCCTGGCATGCGCCCAGTTGGCTGCCGACTTTTTTGCGTAGAGGTCGAAAAAAGGCCGATTTTCGGAGGGCTATAGCTCCGGTGGTATTTTGAATTTGGAACGACCGTCGGCGGAACCGAAAATGGCGTGTCGAAGAAAAGGCCGGGTGAAAATTTCATCCAAATCGGTCGGTAAACGACAGAGTTAGCACCCTCGCGTAGTGGAACGCGTTCGAAATTCAAAAATCGGCTTCATAGGATGGCTGTAATTCATACATTTCCTACAACTTTCTCATACATCATTTTCGTCCAAATCTTACCGTTTCGGAGAAAACGTATGGATGAATAGATCAGTGAGTATACCGGATTGCAGCTTTATATATATATAATGACTCGGGTCGTTCACCCGGTAGGTATTTGCGGCAGGCAGTACTTGCGGAGGGCTTCTATAGGAAATCGATTTTCAGTACAAAATGTTCATACAAAGTTGGCCTTGATCAATCGTCAATAACTCGGCCGGCAATTAGAAACTTCAAAATGTTTGATTTTCCTCAGGGACCTGAATATCTACGTGACACGATGCCATTCACAGATGAGCAATTTTTTTGACCTTTGGCCTCCGTCGGTGGTACTAAAGAAATGCATTTTTGTATGAAAATAACTATTTCGGGTGAAATTTTTCTATTATAGTGCGTGATTTTCAAACTTTAATGAGTCGATGGCCAACTGGAATGCCACAGCACCTCGGCACTAAGTAGCCGCTCCCAGCCGAGTAGTAGTTTCGGCCTTTGGCCTCCGTCGGTGGTACTAAAGAAATGCATTTTTGTATGAAAATAACTATTTCGGGTGAAATTTTTCTATTATAGTGCGTGATTTTCAAACTTTGATGGGTCGATGGCCAACTGGAATGCCACAGCACCTCGGCACTAAGTAGCCGCTCCCAGCCGAGTAGTAGTTTCGGCCTTTGGCCTCCGTCGGTGGTACTAAAGAAATGCATTTTTGTATGAAAATAACTATTTTGGGTGAAAATTTTCTATTAAAGTGGGTGATTTTCAAACTTTAATGGGTCGATGGCCAACTGGAATGCCACAGCACCTCGGCGTGGTGACGCCATTCTCAGCCAAGTACTCATTTTGGCGCTTAGCCTCTATCGATGGTACAAAAAAATTAAGATTTTCTACGAAAAAGATGATTTTCAGTACAAATTTTTTGTAGAAATTCTCCATAGTAAATTTGACACCTTTGAAAGCCAATATCTCAGCCGCCATCTTGAAATGTCAGAATGTCGGATTTTTCTCATATACCTGGGTCCTTTGACGACACGATGCCGTTTACGGCTGGTCCCTGGCATGCGCCCAGTTGGCTGCCGACTTTTTTGCGTAGAGGTCGAAAAAAGGCCGATTTTCGGAGGGCTATAGCTCCGGTGGTATTTTGAATTTGGAACGACCGTCGGCGGAACCGAAAATGGCGTGTCGAAGAAAAGGCCGGGTGAAAATTTCATCCAAATCGGTCGGTAAACGACAGAGTTAGCACCCTCGCGTAGTGGAACGCGTTCGAAATTCAAAAATCGGCTTCATAGGATGGCTGTAATTCATACATTTCCTACAACTTTCTCATACATCATTTTCGTCCAAATCTTACCGTTTCGGAGAAAACGTATGGATGAATAGATCAGTGAGTATACCGGATTGCAGCTTTATATATATATAATGACTCGGGTCGTTCACCCGGTAGGTATTTGCGGCAGGCAGTACTTGCGGAGGGCTTCTATAGGAAATCGATTTTCAGTACAAAATGTTCATACAAAGTTGGCCTTGATCAATCGTCAATAACTCGGCCGGCAATTAGAAACTTCAAAATGTTTGATTTTCCTCAGGGACCTGAATATCTACGTGACACGATGCCATTCACAGATGAGCAATTTTTTTGACCTTTGGCCTCCGTCGGTGGTACTAAAGAAATGCATTTTTGTATGAAAATAACTATTTCGGGTGAAATTTTTCTATTATAGTGCGTGATTTTCAAACTTTAATGAGTCGATGGCCAACTGGAATGCCACAGCACCTCGGCACTAAGTAGCCGCTCCCAGCCGAGTAGTAGTTTCGGCCTTTGGCCTCCGTCGGTGGTACTAAAGAAATGCATTTTTGTATGAAAATAACTATTTCGGGTGAAATTTTTCTATTATAGTGCGTGATTTTCAAACTTTGATGGGTCGATGGCCAACTGGAATGCCACAGCACCTCGGCACTAAGTAGCCGCTCCCAGCCGAGTAGTAGTTTCGGCCTTTGGCCTCCGTCGGTGGTACTAAAGAAATGCATTTTTGTATGAAAATAACTATTTTGGGTGAAAATTTTCTATTAAAGTGGGTGATTTTCAAACTTTAATGGGTCGATGGCCAACTGGAATGCCACAGCACCTCGGCGTGGTGACGCCATTCTCAGCCAAGTACTCATTTTGGCGCTTAGCCTCTATCGATGGTACAAAAAAATTAAGATTTTCTACGAAAAAGATGATTTTCAGTACAAATTTTTTGTAGAAATTCTCCATAGTAAATTTGACACCTTTGAAAGCCAATATCTCAGCCGCCATCTTGAAATGTCAGAATGTCGGATTTTTCTCATATACCTGGGTCCTTTGACGACACGATGCCGTTTACGGCTGGTCCCTGGCATGCGCCCAGTTGGCTGCCGACTTTTTTGCGTAGAGGTCGAAAAAAGGCCGATTTTCGGAGGGCTATAGCTCCGGTGGTATTTTGAATTTGGAACGACCGTCGGCGGAACCGAAAATGGCGTGTCGAAGAAAAGGCCGGGTGAAAATTTCATCCAAATCGGTCGGTAAACGACAGAGTTAGCACCCTCGCGTAGTGGAACGCGTTCGAAATTCAAAAATCGGCTTCATAGGATGGCTGTAATTCATACATTTCCTACAACTTTCTCATACATCATTTTCGTCCAAATCTTACCGTTTCGGAGAAAACGTATGGATGAATAGATCAGTGAGTATACCGGATTGCAGCTTTATATATATATAATGACTCGGGTCGTTCACCCGGTAGGTATTTGCGGCAGGCAGTACTTGCGGAGGGCTTCTATAGGAAATCGATTTTCAGTACAAAATGTTCATACAAAGTTGGCCTTGATCAATCGTCAATAACTCGGCCGGCAATTAGAAACTTCAAAATGTTTGATTTTCCTCAGGGACCTGAATATCTACGTGACACGATGCCATTCACAGATGAGCAATTTTTTTGACCTTTGGCCTCCGTCGGTGGTACTAAAGAAATGCATTTTTGTATGAAAATAACTATTTCGGGTGAAATTTTTCTATTATAGTGCGTGATTTTCAAACTTTAATGAGTCGATGGCCAACTGGAATGCCACAGCACCTCGGCACTAAGTAGCCGCTCCCAGCCGAGTAGTAGTTTCGGCCTTTGGCCTCCGTCGGTGGTACTAAAGAAATGCATTTTTGTATGAAAATAACTATTTCGGGTGAAATTTTTCTATTATAGTGCGTGATTTTCAAACTTTGATGGGTCGATGGCCAACTGGAATGCCACAGCACCTCGGCACTAAGTAGCCGCTCCCAGCCGAGTAGTAGTTTCGGCCTTTGGCCTCCGTCGGTGGTACTAAAGAAATGCATTTTTGTATGAAAATAACTATTTTGGGTGAAAATTTTCTATTAAAGTGGGTGATTTTCAAACTTTAATGGGTCGATGGCCAACTGGAATGCCACAGCACCTCGGCGTGGTGACGCCATTCTCAGCCAAGTACTCATTTTGGCGCTTAGCCTCTATCGATGGTACAAAAAAATTAAGATTTTCTACGAAAAAGATGATTTTCAGTACAAATTTTTTGTAGAAATTCTCCATAGTAAATTTGACACCTTTGAAAGCCAATATCTCAGCCGCCATCTTGAAATGTCAGAATGTCGGATTTTTCTCATATACCTGGGTCCTTTGACGACACGATGCCGTTTACGGCTGGTCCCTGGCATGCGCCCAGTTGGCTGCCGACTTTTTTGCGTAGAGGTCGAAAAAAGGCCGATTTTCGGAGGGCTATAGCTCCGGTGGTATTTTGAATTTGGAACGACCGTCGGCGGAACCGAAAATGGCGTGTCGAAGAAAAGGCCGGGTGAAAATTTCATCCAAATCGGTCGGTAAACGACAGAGTTAGCACCCTCGCGTAGTGGAACGCGTTCGAAATTCAAAAATCGGCTTCATAGGATGGCTGTAATTCATACATTTCCTACAACTTTCTCATACATCATTTTCGTCCAAATCTTACCGTTTCGGAGAAAACGTATGGATGAATAGATCAGTGAGTATACCGGATTGCAGCTTTATATATATATAATGACTCGGGTCGTTCACCCGGTAGGTATTTGCGGCAGGCAGTACTTGCGGAGGGCTTCTATAGGAAATCGATTTTCAGTACAAAATGTTCATACAAAGTTGGCCTTGATCAATCGTCAATAACTCGGCCGGCAATTAGAAACTTCAAAATGTTTGATTTTCCTCAGGGACCTGAATATCTACGTGACACGATGCCATTCACAGATGAGCAATTTTTTTGACCTTTGGCCTCCGTCGGTGGTACTAAAGAAATGCATTTTTGTATGAAAATAACTATTTCGGGTGAAATTTTTCTATTATAGTGCGTGATTTTCAAACTTTAATGAGTCGATGGCCAACTGGAATGCCACAGCACCTCGGCACTAAGTAGCCGCTCCCAGCCGAGTAGTAGTTTCGGCCTTTGGCCTCCGTCGGTGGTACTAAAGAAATGCATTTTTGTATGAAAATAACTATTTCGGGTGAAATTTTTCTATTATAGTGCGTGATTTTCAAACTTTGATGGGTCGATGGCCAACTGGAATGCCACAGCACCTCGGCACTAAGTAGCCGCTCCCAGCCGAGTAGTAGTTTCGGCCTTTGGCCTCCGTCGGTGGTACTAAAGAAATGCATTTTTGTATGAAAATAACTATTTTGGGTGAAAATTTTCTATTAAAGTGGGTGATTTTCAAACTTTAATGGGTCGATGGCCAACTGGAATGCCACAGCACCTCGGCGTGGTGACGCCATTCTCAGCCAAGTACTCATTTTGGCGCTTAGCCTCTATCGATGGTACAAAAAAATTAAGATTTTCTACGAAAAAGATGATTTTCAGTACAAATTTTTTGTAGAAATTCTCCATAGTAAATTTGACACCTTTGAAAGCCAATATCTCAGCCGCCATCTTGAAATGTCAGAATGTCGGATTTTTCTCATATACCTGGGTCCTTTGACGACACGATGCCGTTTACGGCTGGTCCCTGGCATGCGCCCAGTTGGCTGCCGACTTTTTTGCGTAGAGGTCGAAAAAAGGCCGATTTTCGGAGGGCTATAGCTCCGGTGGTATTTTGAATTTGGAACGACCGTCGGCGGAACCGAAAATGGCGTGTCGAAGAAAAGGCCGGGTGAAAATTTCATCCAAATCGGTCGGTAAACGACAGAGTTAGCACCCTCGCGTAGTGGAACGCGTTCGAAATTCAAAAATCGGCTTCATAGGATGGCTGTAATTCATACATTTCCTACAACTTTCTCATACATCATTTTCGTCCAAATCTTACCGTTTCGGAGAAAACGTATGGATGAATAGATCAGTGAGTATACCGGATTGCAGCTTTATATATATATAATGACTCGGGTCGTTCACCCGGTAGGTATTTGCGGCAGGCAGTACTTGCGGAGGGCTTCTATAGGAAATCGATTTTCAGTACAAAATGTTCATACAAAGTTGGCCTTGATCAATCGTCAATAACTCGGCCGGCAATTAGAAACTTCAAAATGTTTGATTTTCCTCAGGGACCTGAATATCTACGTGACACGATGCCATTCACAGATGAGCAATTTTTTTGACCTTTGGCCTCCGTCGGTGGTACTAAAGAAATGCATTTTTGTATGAAAATAACTATTTCGGGTGAAATTTTTCTATTATAGTGCGTGATTTTCAAACTTTAATGAGTCGATGGCCAACTGGAATGCCACAGCACCTCGGCACTAAGTAGCCGCTCCCAGCCGAGTAGTAGTTTTGGCCTTTGGCCTCCAACGGTGGTACTAAAGAAATGCATTTTTGTATGAAAATAACTATTTCGGGTGAAATTTTTCTATTAAAGTGGGTGATTTTCAAACTTTAATGGGTCGATGGCCAACTGGAATGCCACAGCACCTCGGCACTAAGTAGCCGCTCCCAGCCGAGTAGTAGTTTTGGCCTTTGGCCTCCAACGGTGGTACTAAAGAAATGCATTTTTGTATGAAAATAACTATTTCGGGTGAAATTTTTCTATTAAAGTGGGTGATTTTCAAACTTTAATGGGTCGATGGCCAACTGGAATGCCACAGCACCTCGGCGTGGTGACGCCATTCTCAGCCAAGTACTCATTTTGGCGCTTAGCCTCTATCGATGGTACAAAAAAATTAAGATTTTCTACGAAAAAGATGATTTTCAGTACAAATTTTTTGTAGAAATTCTCCATAGTAAATTTGACACCTTTGAAAGCCAATATCTCAGCCGCCATCTTGAAATGTCAGAATGTCGGATTTTTCTCATATACCTGGGTCCTTTGACGACACGATGCCGTTTACGGCTGGTCCCTGGCATGCGCCCAGTTGGCTGCCGACTTTTTTGCGTAGAGGTCGAAAAAAGGCCGATTTTCGGAGGGCTATAGCTCCGGTGGTATTTTGAATTTGGAACGACCGTCGGCGGAACCGAAAATGGCGTGTCGAAGAAAAGGCCGGGTGAAAATTTCATCCAAATCGGTCGGTAAACGACAGAGTTAGCACCCTCGCGTAGTGGAACGCGTTCGAAATTCAAAAATCGGCTTCATAGGATGGCTGTAATTCATACATTTCCTACAACTTTCTCATACATCATTTTCGTCCAAATCTTACCGTTTCGGAGAAAACGTATGGATGAATAGATCAGTGAGTATACCGGATTGCAGCTTTATATATATATAATGACTCGGGTCGTTCACCCGGTAGGTATTTGCGGCAGGCAGTACTTGCGGAGGGCTTCTATAGGAAATCGATTTTCAGTACAAAATGTTCATACAAAGTTGGCCTTGATCAATCGTCAATAACTCGGCCGGCAATTAGAAACTTCAAAATGTTTGATTTTCCTCAGGGACCTGAATATCTACGTGACACGATGCCATTCACAGATGAGCAATTTTTTTGACCTTTGGCCTCCGTCGGTGGTACTAAAGAAATGCATTTTTGTATGAAAATAACTATTTCGGGTGAAATTTTTCTATTATAGTGCGTGATTTTCAAACTTTAATGAGTCGATGGCCAACTGGAATGCCACAGCACCTCGGCACTAAGTAGCCGCTCCCAGCCGAGTAGTAGTTTCGGCCTTTGGCCTCCGTCGGTGGTACTAAAGAAATGCATTTTTGTATGAAAATAACTATTTCGGGTGAAATTTTTCTATTATAGTGCGTGATTTTCAAACTTTGATGGGTCGATGGCCAACTGGAATGCCACAGCACCTCGGCACTAAGTAGCCGCTCCCAGCCGAGTAGTAGTTTCGGCCTTTGGCCTCCGTCGGTGGTACTAAAGAAATGCATTTTTGTATGAAAATAACTATTTCGGGTGAAATTTTTCTATTATAGTGCGTGATTTTCAAACTTTGATGGGTCGATGGCCAACTGGAATGCCACAGCACCTCGGCACTAAGTAGCCGCTCCCAGCCGAGTAGTAGTTTCGGCCTTTGGCCTCCGTCGGTGGTACTAAAGAAATGCATTTTTGTATGAAAATAACTATTTTGGGTGAAAATTTTCTATTAAAGTGGGTGATTTTCAAACTTTAATGGGTCGATGGCCAACTGGAATGACACAGCACCTCGGCACTAAGTAGCCGCTCCCAGCCGAGTAGTAGTTTCGGCCTTTGGCCTCCGTCGGTGGTACTAAAGAAATGCATTTTTGTATGAAAATAACTATTTTGGGTGAAAATTTTCTATTAAAGTGGGTGATTTTCAAACTTTAATGGGTCGATGGCCAACTGGAATGCCACAGCACCTCGGCGTGGTGACGCCATTCTCAGCCAAGTACTCATTTTGGCGCTTAGCCTCTATCGATGGTACAAAAAAATTAAGATTTTCTACGAAAAAGATGATTTTCAGTACAAATTTTTTGTAGAAATTCTCCATAGTAAATTTGACACCTTTGAAAGCCAATATCTCAGCCGCCATCTTGAAATGTCAGAATGTCGGATTTTTCTCATATACCTGGGTCCTTTGACGACACGATGCCGTTTACGGCTGGTCCCTGGCATGCGCCCAGTTGGCTGCCGACTTTTTTGCGTAGAGGTCGAAAAAAGGCCGATTTTCGGAGGGCTATAGCTCCGGTGGTATTTTGAATTTGGAACGACCGTCGGCGGAACCGAAAATGGCGTGTCGAAGAAAAGGCCGGGTGAAAATTTCATCCAAATCGGTCGGTAAACGACAGAGTTAGCACCCTCGCGTAGTGGAACGCGTTCGAAATTCAAAAATCGGCTTCATAGGATGGCTGTAATTCATACATTTCCTACAACTTTCTCATACATCATTTTCGTCCAAATCTTACCGTTTCGGAGAAAACGTATGGATGAATAGATCAGTGAGTATACCGGATTGCAGCTTTATATATATATAATGACTCGGGTCGTTCACCCGGTAGGTATTTGCGGCAGGCAGTACTTGCGGAGGGCTTCTATAGGAAATCGATTTTCAGTACAAAATGTTCATACAAAGTTGGCCTTGATCAATCGTCAATAACTCGGCCGGCAATTAGAAACTTCAAAATGTTTGATTTTCCTCAGGGACCTGAATATCTACGTGACACGATGCCATTCACAGATGAGCAATTTTTTTGACCTTTGGCCTCCGTCGGTGGTACTAAAGAAATGCATTTTTGTATGAAAATAACTATTTCGGGTGAAATTTTTCTATTATAGTGCGTGATTTTCAAACTTTAATGAGTCGATGGCCAACTGGAATGCCACAGCACCTCGGCACTAAGTAGCCGCTCCCAGCCGAGTAGTAGTTTCGGCCTTTGGCCTCCGTCGGTGGTACTAAAGAAATGCATTTTTGTATGAAAATAACTATTTCGGGTGAAATTTTTCTATTATAGTGCGTGATTTTCAAACTTTGATGGGTCGATGGCCAACTGGAATGCCACAGCACCTCGGCACTAAGTAGCCGCTCCCAGCCGAGTAGTAGTTTCGGCCTTTGGCCTCCGTCGGTGGTACTAAAGAAATGCATTTTTGTATGAAAATAACTATTTCGGGTGAAATTTTTCTATTATAGTGCGTGATTTTCAAACTTTAATGAGTCGATGGCCAACTGGAATGCCACAGCACCTCGGCACTAAGTAGCCGCTCCCAGCCGAGTAGTAGTTTCGGCCTTTGGCCTCCGTCGGTGGTACTAAAGAAATGCATTTTTGTATGAAAATAACTATTTCGGGTGAAATTTTTCTATTATAGTGCGTGATTTTCAAACTTTGATGGGTCGATGGCCAACTGGAATGCCACAGCACCTCGGCACTAAGTAGCCGCTCCCAGCCGAGTAGTAGTTTCGGCCTTTGGCCTCCGTCGGTGGTACTAAAGAAATGCATTTTTGTATGAAAATAACTATTTTGGGTGAAAATTTTCTATTAAAGTGGGTGATTTTCAAACTTTAATGGGTCGATGGCCAACTGGAATGCCACAGCACCTCGGCGTGGTGACGCCATTCTCAGCCAAGTACTCATTTTGGCGCTTAGCCTCTATCGATGGTACAAAAAAATTAAGATTTTCTACGAAAAAGATGATTTTCAGTACAAATTTTTTGTAGAAATTCTCCATAGTAAATTTGACACCTTTGAAAGCCAATATCTCAGCCGCCATCTTGAAATGTCAGAATGTCGGATTTTTCTCATATACCTGGGTCCTTTGACGACACGATGCCGTTTACGGCTGGTCCCTGGCATGCGCCCAGTTGGCTGCCGACTTTTTTGCGTAGAGGTCGAAAAAAGGCCGATTTTCGGAGGGCTATAGCTCCGGTGGTATTTTGAATTTGGAACGACCGTCGGCGGAACCGAAAATGGCGTGTCGAAGAAAAGGCCGGGTGAAAATTTCATCCAAATCGGTCGGTAAACGACAGAGTTAGCACCCTCGCGTAGTGGAACGCGTTCGAAATTCAAAAATCGGCTTCATAGGATGGCTGTAATTCATACATTTCCTACAACTTTCTCATACATCATTTTCGTCCAAATCTTACCGTTTCGGAGAAAACGTATGGATGAATAGATCAGTGAGTATACCGGATTGCAGCTTTATATATATATAATGACTCGGGTCGTTCACCCGGTAGGTATTTGCGGCAGGCAGTACTTGCGGAGGGCTTCTATAGGAAATCGATTTTCAGTACAAAATGTTCATACAAA
This sequence comes from Yponomeuta sedellus, assembly GCA_934045075.1. Classification (NCBI taxonomy): domain Eukaryota; kingdom Metazoa; phylum Arthropoda; class Insecta; order Lepidoptera; family Yponomeutidae; genus Yponomeuta; species Yponomeuta sedellus. Next base: position 9,473,569 of record OW203747.1, read on the forward strand.
GTTGGCCTTGATCAATCGTCAATAACTCGGCCGGCAATTAGAAACTTCAAAATGTTTGATTTTCCTCAGGGACCTGAATATCTACGTGACACGATGCCATTCACAGATGAGCAATTTTTTTGACCTTTGGCCTCCGTCGGTGGTACTAAAGAAATGCATTTTTGTATGAAAATAACTATTTCGGGTGAAATTTTTCTATTATAGTGCGTGATTTTCAAACTTTAATGAGTCGATGGCCAACTGGAATGCCACAGCACCTCGGCACTAAGTAGCCGCTCCCAGCCGAGTAGTAGTTTCGGCCTTTGGCCTCCGTCGGTGGTACTAAAGAAATGCATTTTTGTATGAAAATAACTATTTCGGGTGAAATTTTTCTATTATAGTGCGTGATTTTCAAACTTTGATGGGTCGATGGCCAACTGGAATGCCACAGCACCTCGGCACTAAGTAGCCGCTCCCAGCCGAGTAGTAGTTTCGGCCTTTGGCCTCCGTCGGTGGTACTAAAGAAATGCATTTTTGTATGAAAATAACTATTTTGGGTGAAAATTTTCTATTAAAGTGGGTGATTTTCAAACTTTAATGGGTCGATGGCCAACTGGAATGCCACAGCACCTCGGCGTGGTGACGCCATTCTCAGCCAAGTACTCATTTTGGCGCTTAGCCTCTATCGATGGTACAAAAAAATTAAGATTTTCTACGAAAAAGATGATTTTCAGTACAAATTTTTTGTAGAAATTCTCCATAGTAAATTTGACACCTTTGAAAGCCAATATCTCAGCCGCCATCTTGAAATGTCAGAATGTCGGATTTTTCTCATATACCTGGGTCCTTTGACGACACGATGCCGTTTACGGCTGGTCCCTGGCATGCGCCCAGTTGGCTGCCGACTTTTTTGCGTAGAGGTCGAAAAAAGGCCGATTTTCGGAGGGCTATAGCTCCGGTGGTATTTTGAATTTGGAACGACCGTCGGCGGAACCGAAAATGGCGTGTCGAAGAAAAGGCCGGGTGAAAATTTCATCCAAATCGGTCGGTAAACGACAGAGTTAGCACCCTCGCGTAGTGGAACGCGTTCGAAATTCAAAAATCGGCTTCATAGGATGGCTGTAATTCATACATTTCCTACAACTTTCTCATACATCATTTTCGTCCAAATCTTACCGTTTCGGAGAAAACGTATGGATGAATAGATCAGTGAGTATACCGGATTGCAGCTTTATATATATATAATGACTCGGGTCGTTCACCCGGTAGGTATTTGCGGCAGGCAGTACTTGCGGAGGGCTTCTATAGGAAATCGATTTTCAGTACAAAATGTTCATACAAAGTTGGCCTTGATCAATCGTCAATAACTCGGCCGGCAATTAGAAACTTCAAAATGTTTGATTTTCCTCAGGGACCTGAATATCTACGTGACACGATGCCATTCACAGATGAGCAATTTTTTTGACCTTTGGCCTCCGTCGGTGGTACTAAAGAAATGCATTTTTGTATGAAAATAACTATTTCGGGTGAAATTTTTCTATTATAGTGCGTGATTTTCAAACTTTAATGAGTCGATGGCCAACTGGAATGCCACAGCACCTCGGCACTAAGTAGCCGCTCCCAGCCGAGTAGTAGTTTCGGCCTTTGGCCTCCGTCGGTGGTACTAAAGAAATGCATTTTTGTATGAAAATAACTATTTCGGGTGAAATTTTTCTATTATAGTGCGTGATTTTCAAACTTTGATGGGTCGATGGCCAACTGGAATGCCACAGCACCTCGGCACTAAGTAGCCGCTCCCAGCCGAGTAGTAGTTTCGGCCTTTGGCCTCCGTCGGTGGTACTAAAGAAATGCATTTTTGTATGAAAATAACTATTTCGGGTGAAATTTTTCTATTATAGTGCGTGATTTTCAAACTTTAATGAGTCGATGGCCAACTGGAATGCCACAGCACCTCGGCACTAAGTAGCCGCTCCCAGCCGAGTAGTAGTTTCGGCCTTTGGCCTCCGTCGGTGGTACTAAAGAAATGCATTTTTGTATGAAAATAACTATTTCGGGTGAAATTTTTCTATTATAGTGCGTGATTTTCAAACTTTGATGGGTCGATGGCCAACTGGAATGCCACAGCACCTCGGCACTAAGTAGCCGCTCCCAGCCGAGTAGTAGTTTCGGCCTTTGGCCTCCGTCGGTGGTACTAAAGAAATGCATTTTTGTATGAAAATAACTATTTTGGGTGAAAATTTTCTATTAAAGTGGGTGATTTTCAAACTTTAATGGGTCGATGGCCAACTGGAATGCCACAGCACCTCGGCGTGGTGACGCCATTCTCAGCCAAGTACTCATTTTGGCGCTTAGCCTCTATCGATGGTACAAAAAAATTAAGATTTTCTACGAAAAAGATGATTTTCAGTACAAATTTTTTGTAGAAATTCTCCATAGTAAATTTGACACCTTTGAAAGCCAATATCTCAGCCGCCATCTTGAAATGTCAGAATGTCGGATTTTTCTCATATACCTGGGTCCTTTGACGACACGATGCCGTTTACGGCTGGTCCCTGGCATGCGCCCAGTTGGCTGCCGACTTTTTTGCGTAGAGGTCGAAAAAAGGCCGATTTTCGGAGGGCTATAGCTCCGGTGGTATTTTGAATTTGGAACGACCGTCGGCGGAACCGAAAATGGCGTGTCGAAGAAAAGGCCGGGTGAAAATTTCATCCAAATCGGTCGGTAAACGACAGAGTTAGCACCCTCGCGTAGTGGAACGCGTTCGAAATTCAAAAATCGGCTTCATAGGATGGCTGTAATTCATACATTTCCTACAACTTTCTCATACATCATTTTCGTCCAAATCTTACCGTTTCGGAGAAAACGTATGGATGAATAGATCAGTGAGTATACCGGATTGCAGCTTTATATATATATAATGACTCGGGTCGTTCACCCGGTAGGTATTTGCGGCAGGCAGTACTTGCGGAGGGCTTCTATAGGAAATCGATTTTCAGTACAAAATGTTCATACAAAGTTGGCCTTGATCAATCGTCAATAACTCGGCCGGCAATTAGAAACTTCAAAATGTTTGATTTTCCTCAGGGACCTGAATATCTACGTGACACGATGCCATTCACAGATGAGCAATTTTTTTGACCTTTGGCCTCCGTCGGTGGTACTAAAGAAATGCATTTTTGTATGAAAATAACTATTTCGGGTGAAATTTTTCTATTATAGTGCGTGATTTTCAAACTTTAATGAGTCGATGGCCAACTGGAATGCCACAGCACCTCGGCACTAAGTAGCCGCTCCCAGCCGAGTAGTAGTTTCGGCCTTTGGCCTCCGTCGGTGGTACTAAAGAAATGCATTTTTGTATGAAAATAACTATTTCGGGTGAAATTTTTCTATTATAGTGCGTGATTTTCAAACTTTGATGGGTCGATGGCCAACTGGAATGCCACAGCACCTCGGCACTAAGTAGCCGCTCCCAGCCGAGTAGTAGTTTCGGCCTTTGGCCTCCGTCGGTGGTACTAAAGAAATGCATTTTTGTATGAAAATAACTATTTTGGGTGAAAATTTTCTATTAAAGTGGGTGATTTTCAAACTTTAATGGGTCGATGGCCAACTGGAATGCCACAGCACCTCGGCGTGGTGACGCCATTCTCAGCCAAGTACTCATTTTGGCGCTTAGCCTCTATCGATGGTACAAAAAAATTAAGATTTTCTACGAAAAAGATGATTTTCAGTACAAATTTTTTGTAGAAATTCTCCATAGTAAATTTGACACCTTTGAAAGCCAATATCTCAGCCGCCATCTTGAAATGTCAGAATGTCGGATTTTTCTCATATACCTGGGTCCTTTGACGACACGATGCCGTTTACGGCTGGTCCCTGGCATGCGCCCAGTTGGCTGCCGACTTTTTTGCGTAGAGGTCGAAAAAAGGCCGATTTTCGGAGGGCTATAGCTCCGGTGGTATTTTGAATTTGGAACGACCGTCGGCGGAACCGAAAATGGCGTGTCGAAGAAAAGGCCGGGTGAAAATTTCATCCAAATCGGTCGGTAAACGACAGAGTTAGCACCCTCGCGTAGTGGAACGCGTTCGAAATTCAAAAATCGGCTTCATAGGATGGCTGTAATTCATACATTTCCTACAACTTTCTCATACATCATTTTCGTCCAAATCTTACCGTTTCGGAGAAAACGTATGGATGAATAGATCAGTGAGTATACCGGATTGCAGCTTTATATATATATAATGACTCGGGTCGTTCACCCGGTAGGTATTTGCGGCAGGCAGTACTTGCGGAGGGCTTCTATAGGAAATCGATTTTCAGTACAAAATGTTCATACAAAGTTGGCCTTGATCAATCGTCAATAACTCGGCCGGCAATTAGAAACTTCAAAATGTTTGATTTTCCTCAGGGACCTGAATATCTACGTGACACGATGCCATTCACAGATGAGCAATTTTTTTGACCTTTGGCCTCCGTCGGTGGTACTAAAGAAATGCATTTTTGTATGAAAATAACTATTTCGGGTGAAATTTTTCTATTATAGTGCGTGATTTTCAAACTTTAATGAGTCGATGGCCAACTGGAATGCCACAGCACCTCGGCACTAAGTAGCCGCTCCCAGCCGAGTAGTAGTTTCGGCCTTTGGCCTCCGTCGGTGGTACTAAAGAAATGCATTTTTGTATGAAAATAACTATTTCGGGTGAAATTTTTCTATTATAGTGCGTGATTTTCAAACTTTGATGGGTCGATGGCCAACTGGAATGCCACAGCACCTCGGCACTAAGTAGCCGCTCCCAGCCGAGTAGTAGTTTCGGCCTTTGGCCTCCGTCGGTGGTACTAAAGAAATGCATTTTTGTATGAAAATAACTATTTTGGGTGAAAATTTTCTATTAAAGTGGGTGATTTTCAAACTTTAATGGGTCGATGGCCAACTGGAATGCCACAGCACCTCGGCGTGGTGACGCCATTCTCAGCCAAGTACTCATTTTGGCGCTTAGCCTCTATCGATGGTACAAAAAAATTAAGATTTTCTACGAAAAAGATGATTTTCAGTACAAATTTTTTGTAGAAATTCTCCATAGTAAATTTGACACCTTTGAAAGCCAATATCTCAGCCGCCATCTTGAAATGTCAGAATGTCGGATTTTTCTCATATACCTGGGTCCTTTGACGACACGATGCCGTTTACGGCTGGTCCCTGGCATGCGCCCAGTTGGCTGCCGACTTTTTTGCGTAGAGGTCGAAAAAAGGCCGATTTTCGGAGGGCTATAGCTCCGGTGGTATTTTGAATTTGGAACGACCGTCGGCGGAACCGAAAATGGCGTGTCGAAGAAAAGGCCGGGTGAAAATTTCATCCAAATCGGTCGGTAAACGACAGAGTTAGCACCCTCGCGTAGTGGAACGCGTTCGAAATTCAAAAATCGGCTTCATAGGATGGCTGTAATTCATACATTTCCTACAACTTTCTCATACATCATTTTCGTCCAAATCTTACCGTTTCGGAGAAAACGTATGGATGAATAGATCAGTGAGTATACCGGATTGCAGCTTTATATATATATAATAACTAGGGGGCGAGCCCCCTGCGCGCTTACGTGCGCCAACCCGCAGCCGCTCCGAGCTGCGCTCTCCGCGGCGCTCGGCCTAGGGCCTCGCTAGACACTTATTGTAGTGAATTGTTGCATGGGAACATGTATGGTCTCGGCCTTCGGCCTCGGCCTGGACGGAGCTCGGCCTTCGGCCTCGCCGCGGCGGGGTTCCTCGTGCCCGCTCCGCGGAGCTCGGCCTCCGGCCTCGCAAGTTTGTCCCTCTTTGCTCTTGCGATGGTACTTGTCCGCCGTAACCTGAACGTTCTCGGCCTTCGGCCTCGGCCTGGTTGGAGCTCGGCCTTCGGCCTCGCCGTGGCGGAGTGTCTCGTGCCCGCTTCGCGGAGCTCGGCCTCCGGCCTCGCAAGTTTGTCCCTTTTTGCTTTTGCGCTGGTACTTGTGTGCCGTAACCTAAACGGTCTCGGCCTTCGGCCTCGGCCTAAACGGAGCTCGGCCTTCAGCCTCGCCATGGCAGAACTTTTTGTGCCCGCTTCGCGGAGCTCGGCCTTCGGCCTTGCAAGTTTGTCCCTTTTTGCTTTTGCGCTGGTACTTGTGCGCCATAACCTGAATGGTCTCGGCCTTCGGCCTCGGCCTAAACGGAGCTCGGCCTTCGGCCTCGCCGCGGCAGAACTTTTTGTGCCCGCTTCGCGGAGCTCGGCCTCCGGCCTCGCAAGTTTGTCCCATTTCTCTGTTGAAAAGTCAATTTTAGTACTAAATCTCCATACAAAAATTTGTCATTTTCAATCATCAATATCTCGGCCGCCATCTTGAAATTCCAAGATGTCGGATTTTTCTCATATACCTGGGTCCTTTGGCAACGCGATGCCGTTTACGGCATATCTCCAGCATATGCCCAGTTGGCTGCCGACTTTTTTGCGCAAAGGTCGATTTTGCGGTCGGCTATATCTGCGCCGCCATTTTGAATTTCGAACAACCAAAATTTTTTTTTCAATCGGATTACTATATCACCATTCTACCAAAATTTCATCCAAATCGGTCGGTAAACGCCAGAGTTAGCACCCTCGCGTAGTGGAACGCGTTCGAAATTCAAAAATCGGCTTCATAGGATGGCTGTAATTCATACATTTCCTACAACTTTCTCATACATCATTTTCGTCCAAATCTTACCGTTTCCGAGAAAACGTATGGATGAATAGATCAGTGAGTATACCGGATTGTAGCTTTATATATATATAATATAACTAGGGGGCGAGCCCCCTGCGCGCTTACGCGCGCCAACCCCCAGCCGCTCCGAGCTCCGCTCTCCGCGGCGCTCGGCCTAGGGCCTCGCTAGACACTTATTGTAGTGAACTGTTGCATGGGAACATGTATGGTCTCGGCCTTCGGCCTCGGCCTGGACGGAGCTCGGCCTTCGGCCTCGCCGCGGCGGGGTTCCTCGTGCCCGCTCCGCGAAGCTCGGCCTCCGGCCTCGCAAGTTTGTCCCTCTTTGCTCTTGCACTGGTACTTATGCACTGTAAATTGAACGGTCTCGGCCTTCGGCCTCGGCCTGGACGGAGCTCGGCCTTCGGCCTCGCCGCGGCGGGGTTCCTCGTGCCCGCTTCGCGGAGCTCGGCCTCCGGCCTCGCAAGTTTGTCCCATTTTGCTTTTGCGACGGTACTTGTGCGCCGTAACCTGAATGGTCTCGGCCTTCGGCCTCGGCCTAAACGGAGCTCGGCCTTCGGCCTCGCCGCGGCGGAGTTCCTCGTGCCCGCTCCACGGAGCTCGGCCTCCGGCCTCGCAAGTTTGTCCCTTTTTGCTTTTGCGCTGGTACTTGTGCGCTATAACCTGAATCGTCTCGGCCTTCGGCCTCGGCCTAAACGGAGCTCGGCCTTCGGCCTCGCCGCGGCAGAACTTTTTGTGCCTGATTCGCGGAGCTCGGCCTCCGGCCTCGCAAGTTTGTCCCATTTCTCTGTTGAAAAGTCAATTTTAGTACTAAATCTCCATACAAAAATTTGTCATTTTCAATCATCAATATCTCGGCCGCCATCTTGAAATTCCAAGATGTCGGATTTTTCTCATATACCTGGGTCCTTTGGCAACGCGATGCCGTTAACGGCATATCTCCAGCGTATGCCCAGTTGGCTGCCGACTTTTTTGCGCAAAGGTCGATTTTTCGGTCGGCTATATCTGCGCCGCCATTTTGAATTTCGAACAACCAAAATTTTTTTTTTCAATCGGATCACTAAAATACCATTCTATCAAAATTTCATCCAAATCGGCCGGTAACTACAGAGTTAGCACCTTCGCGTAGTGGAACGCGTTCGAAATTCAAAAATCGGCTTCATAGGATGGCTGTAATTCATACATTTCCTACAACTTTCTCATACATCATTTTCGTCCAAATCTTACCGTTTCGGAGAAAACGTATGGATGAATAGATCAGTGAGTATACCGGATTGTAGCTTTGTAGCTTTATATATATATACTAGGGGGCGAGCCCCCTGCGCGCTTACGCGCGCCAACCCCCAGCCGCTCCGAGCTGCGCTCTCCGCGGCGCTCGGCCTAGGGCCTCGCTAGACACTTATTGTAGTGAATTGTTGCATGGGAACATGTATGGTCTCGGCCTTCGGCCTCGGCCTGGACGGAGCTCGGCCTTCGGCCTCGCCGCAGCGGGGTTCCTCGTGCCCGTTCCGCGGAGCTCGGCCTCCGGCCTCGCAAGTTTGTCCCTCTTTGCTCTTGCGCTGGTACTTATGCACCGTAAATTGAACGGTCTCGGCCTTCGGCCTCGGCCTGGACGGAGCTCGGCCTTCGGCCTCGCAGCGGCGAGGTTCCTCGTGCCCGCTTCGCGGAGCTCGGCCTCCGGCCTCGCAAGTTTGTCCCATTTTGCTTTTGCGCTGGTACTTGTGCGCCGTAACCTGAATCGTCTCGGCCTTCGGCCTCGGCCTAAACGGAGCTCGGCCTTCGGCCTCGCCGTGGCGGAGTTCCTCGTGCCCGCTCCGCGGAGCTCGGCCTCCAGCCTCGCAAGTTTGTCCCTTTTTGCTTTTGCGCTGGTACTTGTGCGCTGTAACCTGAATCGTCTCGGCCTTCGGCCTCGGCCTAAACGGAGCTCGGCCTTCGGCCTCGCCGCGGCAGAACTTTTTGTTCCCGCTTCGCGGAGCTCGGCCTCCGGCCTCGCAAGTTTGTCCCATTTCTCTGTTGAAAAGTCAATTTTAGTACTAAATCTCCATACAAAAATTTGTCATTTTCAATCATCAATATCTCGGCCGCCATCTTGAAATTCCAAGATGTCGGATTTTTCTCATATACCTGGGTCCTTTGGCAACGCGATGCCGTTTACGGCATATCTCCAGCATATGCCCAGTTGGCTGCCGACTTTTTTGCGCAAAGGTCGATTTTTCGGTCGGCTATATCTGCGCCGCCATTTTGAATTTCGAACAACCAAAATTTTTTTTTTCAATCGGATCACTATATCACCATTCTATCAAAATTTCATCCAAATCGGTCGGTAAACGACAGAGTTAGCACCCTCGCGTAGTGGAACGCGTTCGAAATTCAAAAATCGGCTCCATAGGATGGCCGTATATCGTACATTCCCTACAACTTTGTCATACATCATTTTCGTCCAACTCGTACCATTTCCGAGAAAACGTATTATGTTAGATCAGTGAGTATATCGCATTGTAGCTTTATATATATATAATAATATAATAATGACTCGGGTCGTTCACCCGGTAGGTATTTGCGGCAGGCAGTACTTGCGGAGGGCTTCTATAGGAAATCGATTTTCAGTACAAAATGTTCATACAAAGTTGGCCTTGATCAATCGTCAATAACTCGGCCGGCAATTAGAAATTTCAAAATGTTTGATTTTTCTCAGGGACCTGAATATCTACGTGACACGATGCCATTCACAGATGAGCAATTTTTTTGACCTTTGGCCTCCGTCGTTGGTACTAAAGAAATGCATTTTTGTATGAAAATAACTATTTCGGGTGAAATTTTTCTATTATAGTGCGTGATTTTCAAACTTTGATGAGTCGATGGCCAACTGGAATGCCACAGCACCTCGGCACTAAGTAGCCGCTCCCAGCCGAGTAGTAGTTTCGGCCTTTGGCCTCCGTCGGTGGTACTAAAGAAATGCATTTTTGTATGAAAATAACTATTTCGGGTGAAATTTTTCTATTATAGTGCGTGATTTTCAAACTTTGATGAGTCGATGGCCAACTGGAATGCCACAGCACCTCGGCACTAAGTAGCCGCTCCCAGCCGAGTAGTAGTTTCGGCCTTTGGCCTCCGTCGGTGGTACTAAAGAAATGCATTTTTGTATGAAAATAACTATTTCGGGTGAAATTTTTCTATTATAGTGCGTGATTTTCAAACTTTGATGAGTCGATGGCCAACTGGAATGCCACAGCACCTCGGCACTAAGTAGCCGCTCCCAGCCGAGTAGTAGTTTCGGCCTTTGGCCTCCGTCGGTGGTACTAAAGAAATGCATTTTTGTATGAAAATAACTATTTCGGGTGAAATTTTTCTATTATAGTGCGTGATTTTCAAACTTTGATGAGTCGATGGCCAACTGGAATGCCACAGCACCTCGGCACTAAGTAGCCGCTCCCAACCGAGTAGTAGTTTCGGCCTTTGGCCTCCGTCGGTGGTACTAAAGAAATGCATTTTTGTATGAAAATAACTATTTCGGGTGAAATTTTTCTATTATAGTGCGTGATTTTCAAACTTTGATGAGTCGATGGCCAACTGGAATGCTACAGCACCTCGGCGTGGTGATGCCATTCCCAGCCAAATACTCATTTCGGCGCTTAGCCTCCATCGATGGTACAAAAAAATTATGATTTTCTACGAAAAAGATGATTTTCAGTACAAATTTTTTGTAGAAATTCTCCATAGTAAATTTGACACCTTTGAAAGCCAATATCTCGGCCGCCATCTTGAAATGTCAGAATGTCGGATTTTTCTCATATACCTGGGTCCTTTGACGACACGATGCCGTTTACGGCTGGTCCCTGGCATGCGCCCAGTTGGCTGCCGACTTTTTTGCGTAGAGGTCGAAAAAAGGCCGATTTTCAGAGGGCTATATCTCCGGTGCTATTTTGAATTTGGAACGACCGTCGACGGAACCGAAAATGGCGTGTCGAAGAAAAGGCCGGGTGAAAATTTCATCCAAATCGGTCGGTAAACAACAGAGTTAGCACCCTCGCGTAGTGGAACGCGTTCGAAATTCAAAAATCGGCTTCATAGGATGGCTGTAATTCATACATTTCCTACAACTTTCTCATACATCATTTTCGTCCAAATCTTACCGTTTCGGAGAAAACGTATGGATGAATAGATCAGTGAGTATACCGGATTGCAGCTTTATATATATATAACTAGGGGGCGAGCCCCCTGCGCGCTTACGCGCGCCAACCCCCAGCCGCTCCGAGCTCCGCTCTCCGCGGCGCTCGGCCTAGGGCCTCGCTAGACACTTATTGTAGTGAACTGTTGCATGGGAACATGTATGGTCTCGGCCTTCGGCCTCGGCCTGGACGGAGCTCGGCCTTCGGCCTCGCCGCGGCGGGGTTCCTCGTGCCCGCTCCGCGAAGCTCGGCCTCCGGCCTCGCAAGTTTGTCCCTCTTTGCTCTTGCACTGGTACTTATGCACCGTAAATTGAACGGTCTCGGCCTTCGGCCTCGGCCTGGACGGAGCTCGGCCTTCGGCCTCGCCGCGGCGGGGTTCCTCGTGCCCGCTTCGCGGAGCTCAGCCTCCGGCCTCGCAAGTTTGTCCCATTTTGCTTTTGCGACGGTACTTGTGCGCCGTAACCTGAATGGTCTCGGCCTTCGGCCTCGGCCTAAACGGAGCTCGGCCTTCGGCCTCGCCGCGGCGGAGTTCCTCGTGCCCGCTCCACGGAGCTCGGCCTCCGGCCTCGCAAGTTTGTCCCTTTTTGCTTTTGCGCTGGTACTTGTGCGCTATAACCTGAATCGTCTCGGCCTTCGGCCTCGGCCTAAACGGAGCTCGGCCTTCGGCCTCGCCGCGGCAGAACTTTTTGTGCCTGATTCGCGGAGCTCGGCCTCCGGCCTCGCAAGTTTGTCCCATTTCTCTGTTGAAAAGTCAATTTTAGTACTAAATCTCCATACAAAAATTTGTCATTTTCAATCATCAATATCTCGGCCGCCATCTTGAAATTCCAAGATGTCGTATTTTTCTCATATACCTGGGTCCTTTGGCAACGCGATGCCGTTAACGGCATATCTCCAGCGTATGCCCAGTTGGCTGCCGACTTTTTTGCGCAAAGGTCGATTTTTCGGTCGGCTATATCTGCGCCGCCATTTTGAATTTCGAACAACCAAAATTTTTTTTTTCAATCGGATCACTAAAATACCATTCTATCAAAATTTCATCCAAATCGGCCGGTAACTACAGAGTTAGCACCTTCGCGTAGTGGAACGCGTTCGAAATTCAAAAATCGGCTTCATAGGATGGCTGTAATTCATACATTTCCTACAACTTTCTCATACATCATTTTCGTCCAAATCTTACCGTTTCGGAGAAAACGTATGGATGAATAGATCAGTGAGTATACCGGATTGTAGCTTTGTAGCTTTATATATATATACTAGGGGGCGAGCCCCCTGCGCGCTTACGCGCGCCAACCCCCAGCCGCTCCGAGCTGCGCTCTCCGCGGCGCTCGGCCTAGGGCCTCGCTAGACACTTATTGTAGTGAATTGTTGCATGGGAACATGTATGGTCTCGGCCTTCGGCCTCGGCCTGGACGGAGCTCGGCCTTCGGCCTCGCCGCAGCGGGGTTCCTCGTGCCCGTTCCGCGGAGCTCGGCCTCCGGCCTCGCAAGTTTGTCCCTCTTTGCTCTTGCGCTGGTACTTATGCACCGTAAATTGAACGGTCTCGGCCTTCGGCCTCGGCCTGGACGGAGCTCGGCCTTCGGCCTCGCAGCGGCGAGGTTCCTCGTGCCCGCTTCGCGGAGCTCGGCCTCCGGCCTCGCAAGTTTGTCCCATTTTGCTTTTGCGCTGGTACTTGTGCGCCGTAACCTGAATCGTCTCGGCCTTCGGCCTCGGCCTAAACGGAGCTCGGCCTTCGGCCTCGCCGTGGCGGAGTTCCTCGTGCCCGCTCCGCGGAGCTCGGCCTCCAGCCTCGCAAGTTTGTCCCTTTTTGCTTTTGCGCTGGTACTTGTGCGCTGTAACCTGAATCGTCTCGGCCTTCGGCCTCGGCCTAAACGGAGCTCGGCCTTCGGCCTCGCCGCGGCAGAACTTTTTGTTCCCGCTTCGCGGAACTCGGCCTCCGGCCTCGCAAGTTTGTCCCATTTCTCTGTTGAAAAGTCAATTTTAGTACTAAATCTCCATACAAAAATTTGTCATTTTCAATCATCAATATCTCGGCCGCCATCTTGAAATTCCAAGATGTCGGATTTTTCTCATATACCTGGGTCCTTTGACAACGCGATGCCGTTTACGGCATATCTCCAGCATATGCCCAGTTGGCTGCCGACTTTTTTGCGCAAAGGTCGATTTTTCGGTCGGCTATATCTGCGCCGCCATTTTGAATTTCGAACAACCAAAATTTTTTTTTTCAATCGGATCACTATATCACCATTCTATCAAAATTTCATCCAAATCGGTCGGTAAACGACAGAGTTAGCACCCTCGCGTAGTGGAACGCGTTCGAAATTCAAAAATCGGCTCCATAGGATGGCCGTATATCGTACATTCCCTACAACTTTGTCATACATCATTTTCGTCCAACTCGTACCATTTCCGAGAAAACGTATTATGTTAGATCAGTGAGTATATCGCATTGTAGCTTTATATATATATATAACTAGGGGGCGAGCCCCCTGCGCGCTTACGCGCGCCAACCCCCAGCCGCTCCGAGCTCCGCTCTCCGCGGCGCTCGGCCTAGGGCCTCGCTAGACACTTATTGTAGTGAATTGTTGCATGGGAACATGTATGGTCTCGGCCTTCGGCCTCGGCCTGGACGGAGCTCGGCCTTCGGCCTCGCCGCGGCGGGGTTCCTCGTGCCCGCTCCGCGAAGCTCGGCCTCCGGCCTCGCAAGTTTGTCCCTCTTTGCTCTTGCGCTGGTACTTATGCACCGTAAATTGAACGGTCTCGGCCTTCGGCCTCGGCCTGGACGGAGCTCGGCCTTCGGCCTCGCCGCGGCGGGGTTCCTCGTGCCCGCTTCGCGGAGCTCGGCCTCCGGCCTCGCAAGTTTGTCCCATTTTGCTTTTGCGACGGTACTTGTGCGCCGTAACCTGAATGGTCTCGGCCTTCGGCTTCGGCCTAAACGGAGCTCGGCCTTCGGCCTCGCCGCGGCGGAGTTCCTCGTGCCCGCTCCACGGAGCTCGGCCTCCGGCCTCGCAAGTTTGTCCCTTTTTGCTTTTGCGCTGGTACTTGTGCGCTATAACCTGAATCGTCTCGGCCTTCGGCCTCGGCCTAAACGGAGCTCGGCCTTCGGCCTCGCCGCGGCAGAACTTTTTGTGCCTGATTCGCGGAGCTCGGCCTCCGGCCTCGCAAGTTTGTCCCATTTCTCTGTTGAAAAGTCAATTTTAGTACTAAATCTCCATAAAAAAATTTGTCATTTTCAATCATCAATATCTCGGCCGCCATCTTGAAATTCCAAGATGTCGGATTTTTCTCATATACCTGGGTCCTTTGGCAACGCGATGCCGTTTACGGCATATCTCCAGCTTATGCCCAGTTGGCTGCCGACTTTTTTGCGCAAAGGTCGATTTTTCGGTCGGCTATATCTGCGCCGCCATTTTGAATTTCGAACAACCAAAATTTTTTTTTTCAATCGGATCACTAAAATACCATTCTATCAAAATTTCATCCAAATCGGCCGGTAAACTACAGAGTTAGCACCTTCGCGTAGTGGAACGCGTTCGAAATTCAAAAATCGGCTTCATAGGATGGCTGTAATTCATACATTTCCTACAACTTTCTCATACATCATTTTCGTCCAAATCTTACCGTTTCGGAGAAAACGTATGGATGAATAGATCAGTGAGTATACCGGATTGTAGCTTTATATATATATAATAATAATAATAATGTTTTAGGCTTGTATAACCTATTCATGAGCAATTTTCGAACCATTTACGTAAAATTAAGTGAAATAGAAACCGCCATTGCTTTTAGCAAAGTGTCTGTACTACACCAATCAATTGTTAACTCTACAGAGCTGTTACAACACTTGGAACGAATTTCTAAAACTGAAAAGTTGATGTATGAGGTGAAATTAAGTAATCTAATTAAGTTTGAAGAATCTATTACTGTTAAGTCTTACTTGAAACGGAATGAAATTGTGTTTTTAATGGAAATTCCTTTAGTCGAGAATATTACATATAACTATTTTAAGCTCTATCCTCTGCCCGTGTTTAGTGAATCTCAAAATAAAACCCTAATAATTGTCCCAAAATACCCTTACCTTTTGGCAAAAAACTCACTTTACTTACCACTAAACCAAGCATGCAAAGCAGCAGCTGACAACCGCTTTCTCTGCACCGACGACGACCGAGTGCTGTTCCCAAGAAAGACCTGCATAGAGCAACTCATGAGGTATGATGACAACCTTACCAGCTGTACCCAGGTTTCAGTTCAAGTGGAAGCGATAAAAGTGCAGCGCATTAGCTCCAACTGCTGGATCCTATACACGAGAAGCAAGACCATGCTGAAGAAGAAGTGCGGCACCGACATGACTCTGCAACATGTCCTCGGCACTTACACGATATGTATAGATGAACCTTGCGACATCTTTATCGGCGACATCCACCTGCATCGCGAACGCTCCTACGGAAATAATATAAGCTACAGGAACGTCCCTATCATCAACTTATCTGAGATGAAGCCCAACGAGTTGCCCAGCACACCTACGGTGAACATACAGGACATCAATCTGGATCAGTTACACCTATTATCATACGCAATGAAACAAACGGATCTAATAACCAATAGTGAAACTCGCAGTGAACAAATAGTGCACAACTTTGGACTGACTACTCTTATTTTGTATGTGTTTTTAGGTTTAACGATTCTATGTGTTATTTTAATTATGTTTAAGGCTCAGTTAGCGATGCCTTGTCGTAATCACCTATGTACCAGAGGTCCATCGGATGATTCCGCTCTTGAGGAGGGAGGAGTTATGTGTTCACCTCAATCCCTCTACTTTGTTTTTTTTTGCAATCGGTTTAAAACGTTAAAATAATACGTTTTTGTTCTTTGACTTTTTTTTATAACATTGTTTATTGTGGAGTTATTCGACTATATATTTGGCATGATTAAACGGTTGGTGGGTGTATGCATGGGGGCACTTTAAAAGCCCTATTGGACGCAAAAAAGGAAAAAAAAAATCCTTTTAAAAATTTTTTAGGACAAAATTTTTAGCAATTTTTTTTTTATTTTTTTATATTTTTTTGTTCTTGCATTGTGTAGGGGCGATCTTAGGGAGCAAAAAAAGTCCCGTGACTCGGTGCCGTAAAACGCACCGTTTCCGAGTTACGAACGATAAACGAAAAATCACTCGTAAATTTTATAAGTGTTGGGAAGCAGTAGCCATGTAGCCTTGGGGGTTGAAATTCTTTTACTTTATTTTTGGCCGGGAATGGGTCAGGGAGGTCTAAGGGAGCAAAAAAGGTCCCGTGACTCGGTGCCGTAAAACGCACCGTTTCCGAGTTACGAACGAAAAACGAAAAATCACTCGTAAATTTTATAAGTGTCTGGAAGCAGTAGCCATGTAGCCTTGGGGGTTGAAATTTTTTTTACTTTATTTTTGGCCGGGAATGGGTCAGGGAGGTCTTAGGGAGCAAAAAAGGTCCCGTGACTCGGTGCCGTAAAACGCACCGTTTCCGAGTTACGAACGAAAAACGAAAAATCACTCGTAAATTTTATGTCGGGAAGCAGTAGCCATGTAGCTTTGGGGGGTTGAATTTTTTTTACTTTATTTTTGGCCGGGAATGGGTCAGGGAGGTCTTAGGGAGCAAAAAAGGTCCCGTGACTCGGTGCCGTAAAACGCACCGTTTCCGAGTTACGAACGAAAAACGAAAAATCACTCGTAAATTTTATAAGTGTCGGGAAGCAGTAGCCATGTAGCCTTGGGGGTTGAAATTTTTTTACTTTATTTTTGGCCGGGAATGGGTCAGGGAGGTCTTAGGGAGCAAAAAAGGTCCCGTGACTCGGTGCCGTAAAACGCACCGTTTCCGAGTTACGAACGAAAAACGAAAAATCACTCTTTAATTTTATAAGTGTCGGGAAGCAGTAGCCATGTAGCCTTGGGGGTTGAAATTTTTTTACTTTATTTTTGGCCGGGAATGGGTCAGGGAGGTCTTAGGGAGCAAAAAAGGTCCCGTGACTCGGTGCCGTAAAACGCACCGTTTCCGAGTTACGAAAGAAAAACGAAAAATCACTCGTAAATTTTATGTGTCGGGAAGCAGTAGCCATGTAGCCTTGGGGGTTGAAATTTTTTTACTTTATTTTTGGCCGGGAATGGGTCAGGGAGGTCTTAGGGAGCAAAAAAGGTCCCGTGACTCGGTGCCGTAAAACGCACCGTTTCCGAGTTACGAACGAAAAACGAAAAATCACTCGTAAATTTTATAAGTGTCGGGAAGCAGTAGCCATGTAGCCTTGGGGGTTGAATTTTTTTTACTTTATTTTTGGCCGGGAATGGGTCAGGGAGGTCTTAGGGAGCAAAAAAGATCCCGTGACACGGTGCCGTAAAACGCACCGTTTCCGAGTTACGAACGAAAAACGAAAAATCACTCGTAAATTTTATAAGTGTCGGGAAGCAGTAGCCATGTAGCCTTGGGGGTTGAAATTTTTTTACTTTATTTTTGGCCGGGAATGGGTCAGGGAGGTCTTAGGGAGCAAAAAAGGTCCCGTGACTCGGTGCCGTAAAACGCACCGTTTCCGAGTTACGAACGAAAAACGAAAAATCACTCGTAAATTTTATAAGTGTCGGGAAGCAGTAGCCATGTAGCCTTGGGGGTTGAAATTTTTTTACTTTATTTTTGGCCGGGAATGGGTCAGGGAGGTCTTAGGGAGCAAAAAGGTCCCGTGACTCGGTGCCGTAAATCGCACCGTTTCCGAGTTACGAACGAAAAACGAAAAATCACTCGTCGAAAATTTGATGAACTGATCATCATCAGACCTTCGAAGGTGGGACCGGCCTTGTCTCAAAACCGACCTGAGTCCAAATCCAAGAAGCGTGGTACGCTTCTGCACCAAGATCCCCTCGAACTAGAGCTGATCATCATCAGACCTTCGAAGGTGGGACCGGCCTTGTCTCAAAACCGACCTGACCTTTGTTTTCTTATCTTTGGCGGTTTTATAAAGTAAGCTTACTCCAATGATACATTATATTACATTATTTATTTCGAACGGTTTTTATAGTCTATGGTCATTCCTTACGAACGGCATATCACTAAGTGGGCGGTGCCCGTCCATGTAGTACTCTCTATAGTATACTCTCTGTAGTACGGTATTCTCTGTAGTACATTCTTCCGAATATTATTGTGAAACTTCATGTGCGTGATCTTTGAGCCCGCTAGCGGCCGCGGCTCTCTGAGGCGTAAAGCCCGAGACTACCTTAGCAATCAATTTTACACCGCAAAATATTCACATTTTATGCGAATGCGCCTACTTATTTCTGTTGCTTCGGTTGTAAATTGTTTTATTTATTGGTTAATATAATTTATATTATTTATTTAAATACTTATAAAATCAGGGTTATATTATATACGTAAAATATTTGGTTTATTTTAGATTGTGTGTTGAGAATCGAGTATTTAAGTTTGTCAGGGTGCGTGTGTGTTGTGTGTGAGTGTTGTTATTAGGTTGTTTGCAAGATGACTATTCCCGAGAAGGGCAAATTGTCCCAACTGCGGGCGGCAAATGCAGCGGGAGGCGCATGGAAACTACAAATTAAATTTTAGGTTCCGATGCCGCAGAGCTGGCTGCGGCATCATCAAGTCTCCTTTGGAGGGAACATTTTTTGAGCGCAGTAACATTTCTTTTCTGCAAACAATGCAGCTGTTGCTTCACTTTTTTGATGAGCGCTCAGTGACTAAAGCGGCGATCAATTCCAGGGTTACCAGAAAAACTGCTATCCAAATTTATCATTTCTTTAGGGAGGTGTGCGAGGTGGCTGAGGCTCACGACCGGGAGCAATTGGGTGGGGATGACGACGTAGTCGAAGTAGATGAGACTCATCTTTTTACCCGTAAATATAATAGGGGCCGGGTGTTGGCAGATCAAACATGGGCGTTTGGGGTGATAAGTCGGAAGACAAAAAAGGTCCACGTTGAAATAATTCCCGACAAAAGCCGCCCCCACCTTAGACCGAATTATAGCGGCGAATGTCAAGCCTAACACTTATATTATGTCAGACCAACACCGGTCATATATAGGTGTGCACCAACGACTGGGCATGCGTGGGCATTCGAGCGTTAACCACAGCCAACAATTTGTAGCCGGGAGGGTATCAATCCCTGTCGATCCTGCTTTGGGGACGCCAATTCCCGGCACAAACAGGGTCCGCGTAAAGGTGCACACCAATACGATTGAACGACAGTGGCGGGAGCTCAAAAAATGCTGTCGATCCTGCAGGAGCAATAGGAGGATCAAGTGGTACATGAGTGAATATATGTACCGAAAGAACTGCCTCGCCCCTTTACCGAGCCTTGCCGCACAATTCCGGCGCTTTGTGCGGGATATACACAGGGTGTATCCCGGAATGGGTCGAAACCCAATAAAGGCAAACAATTGTCGATGCCAACCCAAGTGCCCAAGGCGTTAGGATGTAATTAGGGGGTCTTTAATGAATGAATGAATGAATGAATGAATGAATGAATGAATGAATGAATGAATGAATGAATGAATGAATGAATGAATGAATGAATGAATGAATGAATGAATGAATGAATGAATGAATGAATGAATGAATGAATGAATGAATGAATGAATGAATGAATGAATGAATGAATGAATGAATGAATGAATGAATGAATGAATGAATGAATGAATGAATGAATGAATGAATGAATGAATGAATGAATGAATGAATGAATGAATGAATGAATGAATGAATGAATGAATGAATGAATGAATGAATGAATGAATGAATGAATGAATGAATGAATGAATGAATGAATGAATGAATGAATGAATGAATGAATGAATGAATGAATGAATGAATGAATGAATGAATGAATGAATGAATGAATGAATGAATGAATGAATGAATGAATGAATGAATGAATGAATGAATGAATGAATGAATGAATGAATGAATGAATGAATGAATGAATGAATGAATGAATGAATGAATGAATGAATGAATGAATGAATGAATGAATGAATGAATGAATGAATGAATGAATGAATGAATGAATGAATGAATGAATGAATGAATGAATGAATGAATGAATGAATGAATGAATGAATGAATGAATGAATGAATGAATGAATGAATGAATGAATGAATGAATGAATGAATGAATGAATGAATGAATGAATGAATGAATGAATGAATGAATGAATGAATGAATGAATGAATGAATGAATGAATGAATGAATGAATGAATGAATGAATGAATGAATGAATGAATGAATGAATGAATGAATGAATGAATGAATGAATGAATGAATGAATGAATGAATGAATGAATGAATGAATGAATGAATGAATGAATGAATGAATGAATGAATGAATGAATGAATGAATGAATGAATGAATGAATGAATGAATGAATGAATGAATGAATGAATGAATGAATGAATGAATGAATGAATGAATGAATGAATGAATGAATGAATGAATGAATGAATGAATGAATGAATGAATGAATGAATGAATGAATGAATGAATGAATGAATGAATGAATGAATGAATGAATGAATGAATGAATGAATGAATGAATGAATGAATGAATGAATGAATGAATGAATGAATGAATGAATGAATGAATGAATGAATGAATGAATGAATGAATGAATGAATGAATGAATGAATGAATGAATGAATGAATGAATGAATGAATGAATGAATGAATGAATGAATGAATGAATGAATGAATGAATGAATGAATGAATGAATGAATGAATGAATGAATGAATGAATGAATGAATGAATGAATGAATGAATGAATGAATGAATGAATGAATGAATGAATGAATGAATGAATGAATGAATGAATGAATGAATGAATGAATGAATGAATGAATGAATGAATGAATGAATGAATGAATGAATGAATGAATGAATGAATGAATGAATGAATGAATGAATGAATGAATGAATGAATGAATGAATGAATGAATGAATGAATGAATGAATGAATGAATGAATGAATGAATGAATGAATGAATGAATGAATGAATGAATGAATGAATGAATGAATGAATGAATGAATGAATGAATGAATGAATGAATGAATGAATGAATGAATGAATGAATGAATGAATGAATGAATGAATGAATGAATGAATGAATGAATGAATGAATGAATGAATGAATGAATGAATGAATGAATGAATGAATGAATGAATGAATGAATGAATGAATGAATGAATGAATGAATGAATGAATGAATGAATGAATGAATGAATGAATGAATGAATGAATGAATGAATGAATGAATGAATGAATGAATGAATGAATGAATGAATGAATGAATGAATGAATGAATGAATGAATGAATGAATGAATGAATGAATGAATGAATGAATGAATGAATGAATGAATGAATGAATGAATGAATGAATGAATGAATGAATGAATGAATGAATGAATGAATGAATGAATGAATGAATGAATGAATGAATGAATGAATGAATGAATGAATGAATGAATGAATGAATGAATGAATGAATGAATGAATGAATGAATGAATGAATGAATGAATGAATGAATGAATGAATGAATGAATGAATGAATGAATGAATGAATGAATGAATGAATGAATGAATGAATGAATGAATGAATGAATGAATGAATGAATGAATGAATGAATGAATGAATGAATGAATGAATGAATGAATGAATGAATGAATGAATGAATGAATGAATGAATGAATGAATGAATGAATGAATGAATGAATGAATGAATGAATGAATGAATGAATGAATGAATGAATGAATGAATGAATGAATGAATGAATGAATGAATGAATGAATGAATGAATGAATGAATGAATGAATGAATGAATGAATGAATGAATGAATGAATGAATGAATGAATGAATGAATGAATGAATGAATGAATGAATGAATGAATGAATGAATGAATGAATGAATGAATGAATGAATGAATGAATGAATGAATGAATGAATGAATGAATGAATGAATGAATGAATGAATGAATGAATGAATGAATGAATGAATGAATGAATGAATGAATGAATGAATGAATGAATGAATGAATGAATGAATGAATGAATGAATGAATGAATGAATGAATGAATGAATGAATGAATGAATGAATGAATGAATGAATGAATGAATGAATGAATGAATGAATGAATGAATGAATGAATGAATGAATGAATGAATGAATGAATGAATGAATGAATGAATGAATGAATGAATGAATGAATGAATGAATGAATGAATGAATGAATGAATGAATGAATGAATGAATGAATGAATGAATGAATGAATGAATGAATGAATGAATGAATGAATGAATGAATGAATGAATGAATGAATGAATGAATGAATGAATGAATGAATGAATGAATGAATGAATGAATGAATGAATGAATGAATGAATGAATGAATGAATGAATGAATGAATGAATGAATGAATGAATGAATGAATGAATGAATGAATGAATGAATGAATGAATGAATGAATGAATGAATGAATGAATGAATGAATGAATGAATGAATGAATTGTTGAAATGTAAACTGAACGCAGTCTAATTTAGCGTAGATAGTTTTTTTTTCTTGAATGCATCCAAATGTCTGTCACTCTCTTTCGGTCGTAGAACAAACGTGTTGTTTTCAAGTTGGCAAATAAATCTTTAATTACTCAAGTAATCCTGGTTTATTTGCTCATAATCCATCAGGTTATGGGCCCAGGACGGTTTTCAGGTCTCGGAAAATAATATTATTTGTTATTTTGAGAAAATACGAAAAATTTTAAAACACACGGGTTACCCTTAGCAACGGAAAAGAATGGCCGTTTCTGCAAGCAATGGAATTATCATTGACAAGCTTCGTGGTATGGAGGACTACAATAACTGGAAATTCATGATGCGGATGTTGTTGTTGCATGAAGATCTGTATGTCTGCGTGGAATCCGAGGACGGATGCAAGGATGATCGGAAAAAACAAAGGGCACTGGCAAAAATTTGCCTGTCCGTGGGTCCATCAGCCTTGACTCATGTTCGGAACGCTGGGACGGCATATGAGGCTTGGGGCAACTTACAACGTGCATACGAAGACAAAGGATTGTGCAGAAGGCTGGGATTGCTGAGATCTTTGTTCGGTACGAAATTGAAGGAGGGTGAGACCATTGATACATATATATCAAGGATAAGTGAGTTGTCACAGCAACTGAAAGATATAGATTCACCACTAGAAGACGAGTTCATCGCAATAATCATGTTGAGTGGCTTACCCAATGATTATGACCCCCTGATTATGGCGTTGGAGCACTCGGGCACAAAATTGTCCAGTGAAACCGTAAAGGCGAAGCTGCTACAGGAGAACATAAGGAGGGATGAAAAGATGGAACGACCGGAAGCCCAAGCGTTAGCTGTCAAGAAGGCTATAAGATGTTTCAAGTGTAAGAAACAAGGGCATTTCAAGAAAGACTGTCCGAATAGAAACTCATCTGTGAAATCGCAAAATGAGAAAGGCAAGAGCCATGCACTACTGACTGCATTGTCTGTCAACGTACAGAATCATCTGTGGTACATTGACTCGGGTGCTACTAATCATATGTGTAATGACAGAGGAATCATGAGAAAATTCGTAACGGACACATCTTTGGAAGTAAACGTAGCCAACGGCGAGAAGCTGCGCATTGGAGGTCGCGGCGTGGTATCTATTGATCTGAAAGACTGTGTAGGCACAATAACCAACGTGTTTTATGTACCAAATCTGGCAGCGAATCTACTGTCAGTTAGTGAACTGGTTCGTAAAGGTCACCATGTAACATTTGACAGCAAGGGTTGTAAAATTTACTATGGTAAGGTGGTTATTGGTACAGCGTCTTATTTGAATGGTGTGTATCAGTTAAATACAAATGAAAGGTTGAAATGTAACATGTCGTCTGAGATTGCCATGAAGTCTAGTGTCAATTCCGGTGCAAATGACAGGGAATCTGTTCAGGTTTGCAGGGATACGGGTAATGTATTCATGGAGGGAATGGAGACACAAGAAGTGTGGCATAAGCGGCTCGGACATTTGAATTCCAGGAGCATGAACCTAATGAAACAAGGAGTGGTTACAGGTATGGATTATTCTAATACTGAATATAAAAATTGTGTTGCATGTCTGGAGGGAAAACAGACAAAATTGCCGTTTCCCAAAAGAAGTAGAACTAGGTCTAAGGAGATATTAGGGCTAGTGCACACAGACGTATGCGGACCAATGGAAGTAACTTCCTTGGGTGGGGCTCGTTACTTTGTAACTTTCATTGACGATTGTTCGAGAAAAACGTTTATATATTTTCTACGAACAAAAGACCAAGTTTTTGACAAATTTAAGATTTTTAAAGCGTTAGTCGAAAATGAAACTAATAAGAAAATAAAAGTTTTAAGGAGCGACAACGGTGGTGAATATCTTAATGGTGCATTTCAGGAGTACCTGGCAAGCTGTGGTATACGGAGCCAAACTACGGTCCCTTATTGTAGTCAGCAGAATGGCGTTGCTGAGCGTGCTAACCGTACAATTATGGAGAAGGCACGTTGCTTGCTGCAGGGAGCAGGCTTGAGCAAAGCATACTGGGCTGAGGCGGCTAACACAGCGGTTTACTTGAAGAATCTTTCACAGACTGTAGCTGTCTGTGGCGCTGTTCCTGAAGAGCGTTGGTCAGGTAAAAAGGTAGATATAAAACATTTACGTGTTTTCGGATGTGTGGCCTATGCCTTACAGCCAAATCTACGTAAGTTGGATGCAAGGAGTAAGAAATATATCTTCGTTGGATATTGCGAGGGTACTAAAGGCTACAAGTTGATTGATCCGACGTGTCCGAAGAAAGTTGTCAAGGCAAGACATGTAACCTTCTTGGAAAATGTTTTTGTAAATGATGAGGTACTTCACAACAAGAATGATTGTAAGGTAATAATACCTTGTGAGAGTATGCTAAATAACTCTGATGGCACTGCTGAGCCTGATAGCAGAATTGTTCCGGGCACATCTGGCGTACAGCCACAGAACGTGAGCACACGTAGGGAGAATTTGTCTAGTTCAGGAGAATCTGAATCGTATGCAACAGAGGGGTCTGCTGATGAAACTTATGTTCCAGGTTCTTCAGACTATAATTCGGAAGACTCGAATGAAATAAGCTTTCAAGACATCTCTGATACGACTGAACATGCTCGGCTGGCTGGTATGATTAATAATGAGATTGATGTTCCTGATACAGTGCAAGAGGCTTTGGAGAGCAGTGAGGCAGATCACTGGAAAGCAGCAATGAAGGAAGAGTACAATTCTTTTCTGAGCAACAAGTGCTGGACTTTAGTGGATCTACCTGAAAGAAAAAAGAGTGTAAAATGCAAGTGGGTATTTGCAAAGAAGAGAGGTCTTAACGGAGAGTTACTACGATATAAGGCTCGGCTCGTGGCAAAAGGCTTTACTCAAAAATACGGCATTGATTACACTGAAACTTTTTCGCCAGTGGTGAGGTATTCTACAATAAGAATATTACTAGCGATGGCCGCTCAATATGACATGGAAATTGAGCACATGGATGTAAAAACTGCGTTTCTAAATGGAGATTTACAAGAAACTGTTTTCATGGATCAGCCTGAATGTTTTAGAGAAGCTGGAGAAGAAAACAAGGTCTGTCTATTAAATAAGGCAGTGTATGGCTTAAAACAGGCGGCAAAATCATGGTATGACAAAATTAACCATGTTTTGACTGAAAAACTGAAGTTCAGAAAGCTGTTATCGGAGCCATGTGTGTTTGTTTATAGTGATGGAGTAGAGCTTATTATTATAGCTCAAATTTTTGATATAAAAATCATTCATTCATTCATTCATTCATTCATTCATTCATTCATTCATTCATTCATTCATTCATGATGGATTATGAGCAAATAAACCAGGATTACTTGAGTAATTAAAGATTTATTTGCCAACTTGAAAACAACACGTTTGTTCTACGACCGAAAGAGAGTGACAGACATTTGGATGCATTCAAGAAAAAAAACTATCTACGCTAAATTAGACTGCGTTCAGTTTACATTTCAACACCATCCCTTAAACTAAACATTCTAATTTCAGACAAGTTGCCTTACCATCCCTTGACTAAAACTATCCAAATTAAGACTACGTTCATACTTAATCTATATGAACACAAGAACAAACATAAATATACAAGCTACTTACAACATAACACAGTAGTAAACTTATAATGTTTTTCTTTGGTCAATGCTTTCGTTAAAACATCAGCCACCATATCAGCACTAGGTGTATAATCTATAGACACAACCTTTTCGTTAACCAATTGCCGAACAAAATGGTGCCTTATGTCTATATGCTTCGTCCTAGCATGAAACGATATGTTGTTGCATATCTTCTGAGCCGACTGACTGTCGTTAAACAGGTTAATAGTACGTATTTCACCAAAACATTCATTTAAGAAGGTTCTCAAGAATAACCCCTCCTTACATGCGTCTGAAATTGCCATGTACTCAGCCTCAGCGCTAGACAGAGCCACTGTTCTCTGTTTGCGACTTTCCCAAGACACAACAGAACTACCAAGAGAAAAAACATACCCAGTATATGAGCGACGATCAACTTCGTTTCCCGCCCAATCTGCGTCTGTGTAACCGATGATCTTCAGTTCACCTTTCCCGAAAGTTAGACCATAGCCAGACGTACCTTTTAAATAACGTAAAACTCTCTTAGCAGACTTCCAGTGCTCTTCTGAATAACAGTTATTAAATTGACTTAAATAACTGACAACATAGGCAATATCTGGTCTCGTGCAGACCGCCAGATACATCAAACTTCCAATCAGATTTCTGTATTCTAACTTACAATCTGAGTTTGTAGCCTTTTTCAACTTCAATCCACATTCCATTGGAGTTTGAGCCGGTTTGCAATCGGACATCTTAAACCTTTCCAGAATCTTGTTCAAATAGTTAGTTTGATCTAAAGTGATTTTACCAACAGCTCTCCTGATTCTCATGCCTAAGACATGACTTGCTTGACCCAAGTCTTTCATTTCAAACTCGCTCATTAATTGCTTCTTTAAAGAATCCTTCCTTACTTGTGAGCCTCTCGTTGAAAATAAAATTATGTCATCGACATATAGAGCTATAATAATAAGCTCTACTCCATCACTATAAACAAACACACATGGCTCCGATAACAGCTTTCTGAACTTCAGTTTTTCAGTCAAAACATGGTTAATTTTGTCATACCATGATTTTGCCGCCTGTTTTAAGCCATACACTGCCTTATTTAATAGACAGACCTTGTTTTCTTCTCCAGCTTCTCTAAAACATTCAGGCTGATCCATGAAAACAGTTTCTTGTAAATCTCCATTTAGAAACGCAGTTTTTACATCCATGTGCTCAATTTCCATGTCATATTGAGCGGCCATCGCTAGTAATATTCTTATTGTAGAATACCTCACCACTGGCGAAAAAGTTTCAGTGTAATCAATGCCGTATTTTTGAGTAAAGCCTTTTGCCACGAGCCGAGCCTTATATCGTAGTAACTCTCCGTTAAGACCTCTCTTCTTTGCAAATACCCACTTGCATTTTACACTCTTTTTTCTTTCAGGTAGATCCACTAAAGTCCAGCACTTGTTGCTCAGAAAAGAATTGTACTCTTCCTTCATTGCTGCTTTCCAGTGATCTGCCTCACTGCTCTCCAAAGCCTCTTGCACTGTATCAGGAACATCAATCTCATTATTAATCATACCAGCCAGCCGAGCATGTTCAGTCGTATCAGAGATGTCTTGAAAGCTTATTTCATTCGAGTCTTCCGAATTATAGTCTGAAGAACCTGGAACATAAGTTTCATCAGCAGACCCCTCTGTTGCATACGATTCAGATTCTCCTGAACTAGACAAATTCTCCCTACGTGTGCTCACGTTCTGTGGCTGTACGCCAGATGTGCCCGGAACAATTCTGCTATCAGGCTCAGCAGTGCCATCAGAGTTATTTAGCATACTCTCACAAGGTATTATTACCTTACAATCATTCTTGTTGTGAAGTACCTCATCATTTACAAAAACATTTTCCAAGAAGGTTACATGTCTTGCCTTGACAACTTTCTTCGGACACGTCGGATCAATCAACTTGTATTATATCAAAAATTTTTACATAAAATTTTCCGTCCTAAAAAATTTTTTAAAGGAAATTTTTTTTTTCTTTTTTGCGTCCAATAGGGCTTCTATAGTGCCCCCATGCATACACCCCAACGCCTACTCCGCCGCCCCCAACTTTACCCACCAACCCTCAATCCTCTACTAGTAGAGTTGTACTGAACGTCCGTGCTGACTCAGCGATGTGAAGTATGCGAAGTCAGCTGTAAGATGTTAGCCTAAGAAAATCTTGTTTATGATTGAATCAATACAGTAGCGCTCTCCGAATCGAGTGGACGTATTCGTTAGTTTTATTTTAGTTTTTAAAAACACTCCAAAGCTCCCCCAAAACTTATCTACCTAGTAGATAATTATTGTAGCATCTGGGTAATCACATGCAATACCATTACTTTTGTAACAATACGTCCATTTCATCGCAGAACTAAGATTTTTTTGCAGAAAACAGAATTCGCTATAACCTCAAACTTACAACTAACATTTACCACTACTCTGTCTTGTCTTTGGTGGTTAGGGCTGGACGTTCATCAAGATCGATAAAAAATGGAGGTCAAGGATGAGTCTTAAACTCTTAATATGCTGTCGAGGTACTGTGATTAACAACTATTAAGGCGAACCCGGTGCGTCAACCTTTTAACAAACATTGTTTGTTATTAAATCGTCTGCTGTATTGCAGTTGGATATTGTTTATCTATGGTAACTTTTGCTTTAAATCTCATTGAAAATACTTTTATTGTTTCTTTGTAATCAAATTGCAAATACTTTTTAAAGAAGTAGGTTCAAGATAGTATGGAGCCCCAGCTAAGGCAATGTGCACCTAATACAGATACAGTCTTATTAATAAAAACACGATTCCCTAAAACGGCCTACAAACGCGCTGTAACTTGGTCCTTCAAAGGTTGAAACAGCGTTAAAATGTACTTTAACAGCACTTTAAGCAAACGAGTTTTTATTAATAAGACCGTATTACCGTCTTAATAATAAAAACACGTCATCGAAGCCCACTTTAAGATGACAGCTCTGTATGGAACTGTCACTTGATAGCAGGATTGTAACGGGTTTTAACTAAAACGGTGTATTATTAATAAGACTGATAGACTTTAAATATTGCTTAACAACTTATTGGCAATAATTTCCTTATATACATTAATTGCAACACTAACGAAATGGCGATGTATGAAAAGGCAACACAGCTGTCATAACATAACACAGTAAAAATGGTCAACACACATTAACCTCAAATACCGAAAAGTGCATTTGGAAATCGGATTTGAAACGCGCTTGACAAATAAAAAAAATTTAAAAACCTATTTAGATGCTAAAAATTCCACCCATGCCGGGATTCGAACCCGTGACCTCTGGCTATCCTTGCCAGAGCTGTTTCCAACTGAGCTAATGGGCGACTCACCGGCATCAGCGAAATTTCGAACCTCTTTACAATATTATCTGTATTACGTACGGGAAGAGACATCTGGCTTAAGTAATTCGCATCACTTGCAGCCCCGAGTACCTACTTTGCAATTAGGTTCCACATCGGAATTATATCGCTGTACCCACATGATTATATAAAAGTGGTTCGAAATTTCACTGGTGCCGGTGAGTCGCCCATTAGCTCAGTTGGAAAGAGCGCTGGCACGGATAGCCAGAGGTCGCGGGTTCGAATCCCGGCATGGGTGGAATTTTTAGCCTCTAAATAGGTTTTTAAAATTGTCCTTAGCACGGGTTAGTGCATTAAAAATAATATAATCATGTGGGTACAGCGATATCATTCCGATGTGGAACCTAACTGCAAAGTAGGTACTGGGGGCTACAAGTGATGCGAATTACTTAAGCCAGATGTCCCTGCCTGTCAAGTTATCTCTATAATCTCATTCGGTAAAATAAATGCTGTTTGTAATAAACACATTTTAATGTCTTATTTAGTTTAATTCCTTCTTACTACATCCATATTGTTTTCAAGTATAGGTAGTACCTATTACTTAATCTTCGGAAGTAGGTACCAATATTCTATTGCCTCGAATAGCGCCAGCAGAAATGCACCATAGTTTTATCGACATCGACATTTTATCAACATACATCACAACACTATAGTAGTCTATGGTTACCCATGTGACGTCCCTACCGTAAAAAAATTAATAAAAGAAGGTAGGTCGTCAACAAAATAATACTTTAATCAAAAAGAAAAGAAAATGATGTTATTAATACTACGGTGAACGTGGGTAGTCGAAGGCCTATCTGACTTCACCTACGCAGCACGGTTCCTTATCTGTATCGGTGGCCGAAGATGGTGGGTGGCCGCGGAACGTCGAAGGAGTTACTTGAGCAGTGGCCTCACGTCCGATCAGATGTCATCCACGCAGGAAAGCGGAGCGGAAGTAACTCTCAGCAATCCTTAGCGGGGGTCGATTCACAAGAGCCCCGAACTTGAACCCCGATCTGGAATCGAACGATACCGTTATCGAACGGTAACAACTTTCCGATTGGCTAACCCGTCCTTACAAGAAGGAAAAGCAGTAGTTATGCCGTGGTGGAAGTCAATCAGAACGGAGTTACATGAAAGGAAAGATGGGAGACAATAATGCTAAGAATCCACCAAGTAGGTGAATTGCACTTTAGTTTACACTTGCACTTACATTTACAAATTCAGTGTGATGCTTAATGGTCGTTTCTGGTACTGAGTTCAATTAGCAACAGCATTGTATGTGAAAGCATGATTAGCAAAAGCCTAATAATAGCTTTTACCGAAATTACTACTACCTAATACGTAAATTCTACAACTAAGTAAGAATGATTTACCACTCACCTTAATCGGGGCTTAGAAGATACACGGAAGGTTGAAATTGAAAAAACAATATAAAAATAGTGACAAGAAACTGTCCAGAACTTTACAGACACTCGACAGGCACGAGTTTGGTAACAGAAACCGTTGGAGATCACTAGGACTGCAAGCGTGCGTTCAGTGTGGCGATGGGTCGAGACTGCTCGCAGCGCTCAAGGGCGATCAACGGTCGAAGCCTGTTGTGCCCACTCCGACGCACTACGCACGCAACCAATCAGAGCGATGATGGCCCGATGCGCAGGCGCCGTCGGTGGCGCGTTCCGAACAGCTACAATTACTTTTGTAACGTAAACTCTGAAGGATTTGCAGAGATACAGTTTTAATATTTAAATGTTAAATGACATAACGTATAACGTTACAATACCCCCCTCGGCACGTTTAATATTTTCAAATTGTAAGTGAAAATATTAATTTAATTCTGTTTTACTAATTTAAGATCCTTTATGTGCCAGGTGCCGATATTCTTTCCTGACATATCCTCCAAAATATAAACCAACGGGGATTTTTTCACAGAAACAGGGCATTTAATGTATTTGGGAGCGAGTTTTTTACTAAAATACTTGTCTTTATCACTCAAAACATATGCGCGCTTTAAGACAATGTCACCTACGTTAAATTCTACCTGTTTTCGCCTTAAATTATAGTGTGTAGTATTTTTAGCATGGGCATTCCAGAGAGATAACTGTACTTTATCAAATATTTTTGAAAGATGACCAATATTTTCAGCGTAAATGTCGCGTGGCAAAAAAAGTATTTCATTGCCCAGGTATAATGAGAGCCGCAAGTAACCGTTTCTCTTCCGTAGACGAGAAACGATGGAGTGTAACCGGTTGTTTCATTGACGGAATTGTTTATAGCGTATTGTATTTTAGGGAGATAAGTGTCCCAAGACCTATGGTCATTGTCTACGTATGTGTAGATAAAAGTAACAATTGTCTTGTTATACCGCTCCACGGTATTCACCTGTGGGGTGTACTTTGCGGAAAAGAAAACATTTGGTACCTTATATTTTTTGAAAAGGGCGTCCGTTACATAGCTAATGAACTGAGTGCCGTTATCTAGGGAAATTGTTTGAGGAACTCCGTGTACCAGAAACACAGAATCCTCCAACGCTTTTACGACAGCTTCTGAAGTAGCGCGTCGAAGCGGGAATATTAGACAGAACTTGGAAAAACAGCACGTCACAACTAGGATGTAGCTGTTCTGTTTCCGGCTAAGGGGGTATGGGCCCACAAAATCAATGGAAATCATTTGGAACGGCCGTGAACATTGTTTTGAGCGACCCATTGTACCCAAAGTTGGATGGTTTTGTGGTTTATAGGTAAGGCATTTTGAACAAGACCGACGAACCGGACTACGTCTTGATGCATGCCCGGCCAAAAATATCTTTGGAGTAAGTTCCGATATGTTTTGAAAATCCCCAGATGAGCAGCAGTTGGATCAGCGTGAATGTCATTAATGACATTGTTACGCAATTCCTTAGGAACTACTTCCTTCCAGGAAAACTCGGAGACCAATTCACACTTATTTTTGGAAAGCCGGTAGAGAGTGCCATTTTTAATCAAATAATTACTAAAAGTGGTAGGTGAATTCAAACAGCCGTTAAAGATATTTTTATACCATGTGTCAGAAGTACAAGTTTGAGTTGGCGGTACTGATAGTAGCACATGGGACAGCAAGTGAAAGTGCATCTGGGATAACATTATCGACCCCACGACGATGTTTGATCTCAAAATTAAATGAGGATAGTCTAACTCCCCAACGAGCTAACCTACCTGTTGGGTTACTTATGGAAAGAAACCACTTTAAAGCAGAGTGATCAGTGTAAACGTAAATGTTTGTCCGTTCTCTAAATAACAACGCCAGTGCTCGAGAGCGGTGATAACTGCCAAGGTTTCCCTTTCTGTTATCCCGTAGTTTTTCTCGGCACCTGAGAGGGAACGGCTCATGTACGCTATGGGGTGCTCTTTACCGTCCACCATTTGCGTCAGCATGGCTCCTATGCCGTAATTGCTAGCATCTGTGTGGACCTCAAACGGTAAATTATAGTCTGGGCATGCTAGTACGGGCGCAGATACCAAACATTCTTTGAGTTTGTTAAATGCTATTTCCGCTTCAGGTGTCCATTTGAAGAGGGGGAGCATTTTTTTTGCTGGAGGTCAGTTGGTTCAGAGGACCGGCTATGGTACTGAAATTTGGTACGAATCGTCGATACCATGTTGCAGTTCCAAGAAAACGTTTTAAATCTTTACGTGAAGTGGGCGTAGGAGAATTTAAAATGGCCTCCACCTTCTCGGAATCTGTACGCAGACCGTTTGCATCGACAACGTACCCCAAGTACTTTAATTGGCCTCTGAAAAAATTACACTTTTCAAGATTTATCGTCAGGTTTGCCTGCTCCAATTTCTCCAACATGCGTAGCAAAAGGGACACGTGTTCTTCAAAAGAGCTGCTTATGACGATAATGTCGAAAGATAAGCGAATGCCTTCAAATCAAAATTACCGAACAGTAGGTCGACTAATCTTTGTTGCGTAGCAGGCGCATTTGTGAGACCAAATGCAGTGGTCTTGAAACGAAGACTACCTCTGCCTGGTACGTAGAAAGCAGTTTTCTCTTGGTCTTCTGGAGCTATGGGAATTTGCCAAAAGGCCTTGGACAAATCTACGCTTGAGAAATACTTGGCGTCGCGTAGATTGTCTAAGATTTCCGTAATATACGGTAAATTGTAAGCGTCTTTTTTTGTGACTGAATTAAGTTTCCGACTGTCGAGGCAAAAGCGAGGCTGTCCATTTTTTTGTATACTATGAGGACAGGGGATGACCATGCGCTCTCACAAAGTTCAACAACATTCAGCGCTAGCATCTCGTCAACCTGATCTACCAAAATCCGTTGCTTTTCCGGAGACATTCGATAGTAACGTTGCCTAATTGGTTGAGAGTCACCTGTATCAATATGGTGAGTTATTAGGCTCGTTCTACCAAGGCCCTTACTTTCAGTTGAGATTCTTTTAAACTTTTTGATAACAGAGTCAGCGATCGATTTCTAAGAGTCATCGAGATTATCGTAAGACTGTATAAAAGTTTCCTGATTTTTAATGTTAATTTCTGCCAAGGAAGTATTAGACAGATATAGACAGATATATTAGACGCCAAAAGTCTACGCCCAGAATAAGTGGACTATCCACATCTGTTACAACGTAGCCTTTAATAATGTGGAATTGGTCTTCAAAGTGTACAGGAAGATTGATGTAACCAATGCTTTGGAGTGATTGGCCTCCAGCAGCTGTTACCGAAATACAATCCGTAGATAGTACAGGTCCATGATCCAATAATATCTGGTGCGAATCTTTGCCAAGAATAGTGACGGCAGACCCTGAATCAAGCAAACCGGAAGCCGAAATGTCTTCAATTTTTACGGATATATAGGGTCTACAGACGCCAGAAGGTTTATTTTGCAGAATTGAGGCGACTCTAAAGCTAAAAGAAGAAAGATCTAAGATTTTGGAGCCATTGGTCAAAGTCCGCTCTATCGAAGTGACCCTTAGTGTCGCCACAACTCTGCTCTTTTAGTTTTTTGTAACGGCAGGAGTGCAGTCGGGACAATCAGGCTTTCTGATGCCTTGCCTGCCGCAGCCGAAACAGACGATAACGTCGCGACTGATCTCACACTGTCGTAGATTATGAGTGTCAGTGCGGCATCTAGGGCAAAACCTTTTTGTTTTGATAGATGGGGAAATGGCATGCACATAATTGCTGTTTGAAACAGGTGACATATTTGTTTTGTAATCGCTTTGTCTATAGCTGTAGTTGTAATTTGGTTTTTTCTCTGGAACTAATTGATTTTTATTTGAAAAAGTTTTTGATTTATTTGAAGAATAGGCGAACTCAGGGGCTAACGTATCGGAAGTCACAGTTGGTGGTTCGCGAAAGTGAGACATGCGTGTCTGAATGTTTTCAAAGTTTTTGCACAAGGACCTTAAAGCTTCAATGTTGCTAATTTGTGTTACCGAGGCTAGCATACTCGTATAACAAGGTCGAATGTTATGAAGCAAGATTTCTAACTTTTCGTTCTCGGTTAATTTCTTTGACAAACGAGAGAACATTCCTGCCATAATGGAAAGATATCGTTTCTGATTCGCCTTGAGTCCGGGATCTAATTTCAGCGAGAAGCCGATACTCATAATCTGCTTGGTCGAAATCCTCTAACAGCAGAGATTTTAGTTCCGCCCAGTTAGTCAGCCTATCTCTTACGCTTCTGAACCAATGTAAAGCCTGATCGGTAAAAAATTCCGTCGCGAAGGAAATAAGTTTGCAATCGGGAATATTTCTAGCCTGACAAAATTCTGAAACGCGTTTGATAAAAGCCCGAACGCAAGTCTTGCCGTCAAATTTCAGTTTGGAAAATTCCGCGTAATTATTCGCTCGCAAGAAACTGAAATCATGCTCATAGAACCAGCAGTGGTTTCTGACTCTCCACACGTGGCATTTGATGAGGAGGGTAGGGAAAGAGGGTCCCTTACGTTGGATAGTATATCGAAAAGCCTTGAGTAGCAGTGTCTAAAAAGTTCCGTCAGTCTCGTCTGTTCCTCAGCAGTATCATCAGCTGTAGGAACCCTGCCCAATCGGTGGTAAACATGGTGCATCAAGTTTTGAGTCCTGAGAATAGAGGTTTTATCCGGTGTAGGGCCATCAAGAGTGGCTTGCACCTTGCTCAAGCAGTTAGCGACCGCATTTAAATCGGCTTTGGGTTCGAGATGAGAACTGAGAACATCTTCGGAGGAATATTCGGTGACCAGTTTTGTTATTTGCTTACGCAATTCCTGTACAATCGAGGCAGGAGTAGTACCGCGGATGGCTACTTCATACTCAAGTTCGGCTTTATTGAGAGACAGAAATTTTAAAGGATAAGCCATGATGCACCAGGTTCACCTAATGTGAAAAATAAGCAAGAGGCGAGTGGTGATGTATGAAAATGGTGTTGATGAAAGTGCTAAATATACATTTAAGCTCCGTTCTGTCACAAAATAGCTAAATGGAACGTTAGGTTTTGATGGAATGAGATGCAGGTGAAAATGGAAGGAGACAGCTGAAAAATAATTGCCAACAAAAAATTTGCAACTTGTGGGTAGGTGTTTTTTTTTATAAATTAATTTTAGTTTAACAATTAAAAATAAACTGCGTGAGGCAGGCAAACAAATAACCACGTCCACAAAAGTTACTAATCAAAACCAAAAGAAGAAAATAAATAACGTTTTACAAGAACACACACACAAGCAACTAACTACTTTCTACATAAGCAAAGCCAGACTAACCACGTTATTGGGCGCCACTGTGACGTCCCTACCGTAAAAAAAATAAATAAAAGAAGGTAGGTCGTCAACAAAATAATACTTTAATCAAAAGGAAAAGAAAATTATGTTATTAATACTACGGTGAACGTGGGTAGTCGAAGGCCTATCTGACTTCACCTACGCAGCACGGTTCCTTATCTGTATCGGTGGCCGAAGATGGTGGGTGGCCGCGGAACGTCGAAGGAGTTACTTGAGCAGTGGCCTCACGTCCGATCAGATGTCATCCACGCAGGAAAGCGGAGCGGAAGTAACTCTCAGCAATCCTTAGCGGGGGTCGATTCACAAGAGCCCCGAACTTGAACCCCGATCTGGAATCGGACGATACCGTTATCGAACGGTAACAACTTTCCGATTGGCTTACCCGTCCTTACAAGAAGGAAAAGCAGTAGTAATGCCGTGGTGGTAGTCAATCAGAACGGAGTTACATGAAAGGAAAGATGGGAGACAATAATGCTAAGAATTCACCAAGTAGGTGAATTGCACTTTAGTTTACACTTGCACTTTAATTTACAAATTCAGTGTGATGCTTTATGATCGTTCTGGTACTGAGTTCAATCAGCAACAGCATTGTATATGAAAGCATAATTAGCGAAAGCCTAATAACCGCTTTTACCGAAATTACTAGTACCTACGTAAATTCTACAACTAAGTAAGAATGATTTACCACTCACCTTAATCGGGGGTTAGAAGATACAGAGAAGGTTGAAATTGAAAGAACAATATAAAATTAGTCTGACAAGAAACTGTCCAGAACTTTACAGACACTCGACAGGCACGAGTTTGGTAACAGAAACCGTTGAAGATCACTAGGACTGCAAGCGCGTTCAGTGTGGCGATGGGTCGAGACTGCTCGCAGCGCTCAAGGGCGAGCAACGGTCGAAGCCTGTTGTGCCCACTCCGACGCACTACGCACGCGACCAATCAGAGCGATGATGGCCCGATGCACAGGCGCCGTCGGTGGCGCGTTCCGAACAGCTACAATTACTTTAGTAACGTAAACTCTGAAGGATTTGCAGAGATACAGTTTTAATATTTAAATGTTAAATGACATAACGTATAACGTTACACCCATTTCGCCATTATTGTTTACTAAATAAGACTTTAATTTCAGGATGGAGTGTACAAGTAATTTGTGATGCACTCGACTGAAATAAATACGGCCCTATTCGAAAAGACACGATTCCATAAAAATATTCCAAAAATGCCGACTAAATTAGTCTTCGCTGTTTTACATGGACATGCTGGGTTTACATGGACAAAAGGAAAATTTTACAAAATATGTATCCATCGATTTAATAAAACGTCTCTATGAGTGCTTTTTAATAAGTCCGTTAGAGTATAAGATAAAACTGTACATAAATGAGTCTGATTATTTATAATTCAGCCTATACCTATACATCCCATTGTGGGGCACAAGCCTTCTATCAGAGGGAGCATACGGGCTTACGAAATTTAACATAATATTGCATCTTTTTTCTTTACACTGTATACTTGTATAGTTGAACCACAGACATAAACTTAGTTAAACTACGCAAGCACACTTACTTTGCGTGGGAGGCACCTCTGCGGCCGCTACATTAAGGCCGAACACATACAGTCGGAATTCCGTTTCGGAATTTCGCTTCGCACTATCGGTTTGGTAACGCAGTAATTCATACAGACCTATGAACCTACCACATACATAATAGTTTCCCGTTCGGAATTCCGCATGGAAGCCTGCGCGTTCGGAAAGCCGTTCAGAACGATACTCGCAACGTGTTTGTTTCATAGCAAGATACAGCGACCAGAATCAATAAATCGTCATCCATAATCGTCTCTCAACTGAGCCTTTCTATTCCGAGCTGAAATTAGTGTCTGTGAATTCCGAATCGAAATTCCGAAACGGAATTCTGTATGTGGCCGGCCTAAAATTGTCAAAACGCCTCATTGCCTAGTGATGAACTATAAAAATACAACAAAAGTACCCAAAGGCGAGGAGACATTCCCTTCCACTTACCATCATGTTAAGTAGTAAAGTATTGGCATGCTTAGTCGTCACTTGTTATACAAATCGCGGAGCTTGCTTAGTCTAAGTAGATTCATGTCTCTGGGCTAAAATCATCACTCAGTCAGTACTCGCCTGTTAGGATAACGGCGCGTCGTATCTCCTGTGACAGGAAAGGTGACCTACCCCCTACAGTTATTAACTTAAATCTGGATTAACTTTCTTGATTTTTGTGAGAAACCTGCTTACGATAGTTCAGTTCAAAAACTACAGTAAAGTGAAAAAAGTCTGTATTTTTTTCTCTAGTATTGTAATCGCTAACCTAATAGTATTTAAGGATTATTTTATTTCTGACGTGGCACTTATGACTTTTACGTCTTCGAAGTGTCAAGATACACATTAAAATGCGTACAATTATATATTTACCTAGAGCCAGGGGGTCTCTGAAATGCACAGTGGTTCAACAGTCACATTTGTACGGTAATAGTTGCTTCATTGGTACCTAAGTCTGTGCCCCAGCAGTAGAGACATACAAGTGTTTATATCGAATGCAACAAAACAATGAATAGATATTAAAGTAACGCCATGTCTAGCTGGAACAGTCTTTTTCCTGATTTCAAACCTTTAATTTTTTTTAACAATCTCGCACAATTACCGAGGTATGTTAGAATACTCAAGTCAACAATACCAGGCCACACAGATTTTTTTTCGAAAAAAAGTTTCTATGTATTACTGGCTACTTATAATTGTTTAGAAAACGTCGATTATTAAAAAGTAAAAATACTACTGTTCGATTTTCAAATTTCACTCCGCATTTTCTTGAGAACCAATTCAAATGTTCTTGTCTCATTAAAAAATGGATCTGCATCGGAACATTTTCGGGCTATGATTTTTTACGATTTCAAATGTGGCTTAAACCTGATGAGTCATTTGATCGACTTGGAATTGCTTTTATGGATGAAGAACCTTCAAAAGCAACCATCTACCGCTGGTATAGCGAATTCAAACGCGGTCGTCTTACTTTGGGGGATGAACAAAGGAGTGGTTGTCCTACGACGGCTATCACCGAAGAAAGTGTGCTGGCAGTAAAAAAAAAATCATTCAAGAAAACATACGAATTACGTACGAAGAGATTCAGCATACACTGCAGATTGGTTCAGGAAGTGTTCACAAGATTTTGCACGAGCACATTCGCGTAAGGAGAATTGTTTCCCGCTGGGTGCCGCACAACCTCACCGACGCTCAGAAGCACGCCCGTGTGGATTGGTGCCGTAATATGTTACAAAAATTAGATGCTGGCTCGTCACGGCGCGTTTACGACATTGTGACAGGTGACGAATGCTGGATTTCACAATATTATCCAGAAACAAAGCGTCAGTCGACAGTTTGGCTGTTTCAAAATGAACCAACGCCTACGAAAGTGAAGCGATCGAGGAGCGCAAGAAAAATTTTGATTGCTAGTTTCTTCACTTTGACGGTGTACCTAATTTCAATTTCAGAGACCAAAGCAGCATCAACGCTGAATGGTATAGCACAAAATGCCTGCCAGAATTTTTTTTCTGAATTGAGAAACAAGCTACCGATCACCGGGCTCCGCGGGGTCCTTCTTCACCACGACAAAGCGCCCGCGCACTCTGCGATCAAAACGAAGGACTTCCTGGACTCCACACTGGTCAGAGTCTTGGGACACCCTCCTCCTTACAGTCCTGATTTGGCTCCGTGTGACTTCATTTTATTCCCTAAAATTAAAAATCAGCTCAAAGGGATACAGTTTTCATCGCCGGAAGACGCGCTAGCAGCGTTTAAGAACGCCGTGGAAGAGGTGTCTGCGGAGGACTGGAATAAATGTTTTGAAAATTGTTTCAAACGCATGAAACTTTGTATAAAGGCTGGTGGAGAGTTCTTTGAAAAGATTTAATAAAAATATTTTTTCATAGAAGTTAGCTTTTTAGTTTCTCAATGAGTGTCCAACGTTATTTAAGTCTCTGATTGGTTCCTGGAATATCGAACATATTATAATAACTTGGTAGAAAAAAAATCACTGAACCATTAACTGTAAAGAATAATTTTATTTAAGAAAGTGTTTAAAATCATAGTAATTTCGAACACTGATCACCGGCTTCCCATACGTAACGTTATACTTACATAATTATATTGCACACAATAAATAACCACAAATATTTCAACAAAACCCAACTTTACCCAACAACCGAGAAAAACATTCTATAGTAATCTATACATATCAAATTCAAAGTACTGACTGACTCACTCATCAACGCCCAGCCCAAGCCGTTGGACCTAGGAAGCTGAAAGTTTGCACAGAGAGTCTTTATATAATGTAGGCAAGGAATAAGAACGGATTTTTTGAAATTCAATCCCTAAGGGGGGTATTATGTTTGTGATTAGGAAGTGAAACACCTTGCTTGACGATTTTACAAAGACTGATTTATTTCAGGTTACCCACTATAACATCTTTCTCATTATAGTAACATAGTGAAAACAATTAACGTGTAAATAAATTAACTGGGAGGAATTCAAAAACATAAGCCAAAATATCCAAGGGTGACAGTATGAAGCCAAACCTGCCAATAAAGATTTAACTAAAATCACAATTACAGTTGACCAATCCCCATACAAACAATAACTTAACATAAACTAGTAGCAAGTTCGCAGCTAATTATATAAAGTATAAAAATGTAAATCTACTTCACCAATCCTCACACAAAGTAACAACTTTAATAAACAAAAAGAAATAGTATACATAAACAAATTGAGACTGTTGTTTTTTTAACTTAATTTAACTCCGTATAATTACATATCCACAATTAATCGTTTTGGCGGCTTTACTATGCGACCGCTTCTTGTTTGATAATGACCCAGGAACGCATCGGACGTTGATCCCTCGCCTGAATGACTAAAATCAGGAGCAGGCTTATCTGTGCACGTTTCTGTTTCTGGTGGCCCATCTAGATAAATATGCGCTCTAGAACTGGAGTCGACCAGATCATTGTCTGGAAGTCTTTTAAGAATATGTGCCCGGTTTCTACGAAACCTGTCACCATTTTCAGTTTCTAACCAATATGACCGACCTCCTCGAGCAATCCCTATGACCTTGGCCTTAATCCATACTCCCTTATCGCGCATACGTACTTTTTCGCCCGATTGCAGTGATTTTAATTGCCGCGTTCCCCGATCGTAATGCATTTTAGATTTGTTTGTGTTCGTGTCTCTTTTTATCAGCAACTGATCGCGATTTATGTTTTTTGGTACAAGAGCATTATCTGTGGCCGGCAACCTAGTGTTTAATCTCCTGCCCATTAAGAGTTGAGATGGAGAAAACTCTTCTCCTGCGATGGGAGTATTTCTGAAATTAAGAAAAGCCAATTGCCAATCATACTTGCTCCTGCGATTTGATTAGTAAACGTTTAACGGTTTGTACAAACCGTTCCGCGAGGCCATTTGAACGCGGATAAAGGGGCGAGCTGGTCACATGTTCAAATTCCCAGGTTGACGCAAAGTTTTCAAACTCATGCGAGCAATACTGTCGACCGTTGTCCGATAAAAGTTTTTTCGGAATGCCATGCCTCGCAAATATATTTTTTAATTGGTTTATAACTATGCTACTTGTTAGGTTTGGGAGCGGTACAACTTCAAAGTATTTTGAATAATAGTCCATAACAAGTAGATAGTGTTTCTGTTTAATCTCAAAAATGTCGGTGGGCAACACTTGCCAAGGCAGCGGCGCGGGGCGCGCGTGCGGCTCAAGCGGCTTGCGGCGCTGCGCGGCGCGTGCCGCTGGCAAGTGTCGCAGCGCTGCACCAGCTGCTCCACCTCGCTGCCGATGCAGGGCCACCAAATGACGTCTCGGGCCCGCCTCTTACTTTTTTCTATCCCTAAGTGACCCTCATGAACCCTGTCGAGTAACTCTTTGCGCAGGGATTTCGGTATAATTATTTAATGATTACGAAATAATATACCGTTGACAGCGTGTGTATCGCCTCGAATTGTCCAATATTGCTTGGCTAAGTCATGCATGTTTTCTTTCACCTCGGGCCATCCGTTTTCATAGTATTTTTGTATGTATTGTAAACTCTCATCTTTTTTTGTTTTGTTCCTTATCACCTCTAATTTATCCTGTGTAACAGATACGTTTTGAAGTAAGCTGTTGACATGAATGGTGACGTCATCAAAAATCTCCTTATTTGAACCGGTTTCAATCGGTGCCCGCGATAACGCATCAGCAATGTGCATGTGTTTGCCAGGCTTGTATGTTATTTTTAACGAGTAAGCTTGTAATTTTAATAACATGCGTTGCAGACGTGAAGGGGTATCATTGAGCGGTTTTTTGAAAATTGTCTCCAACGGTTTATGGTCGGTTTCAACAATAATCTGATCATGTAATACTGATGGAACCTCGTGCATCCGAAAACGATTGCTAAAAGCTCTTTTTCTATTTGAGCTACTCTCATTTGGAGTGAGAGTGCGTGACGCATATGCTACCGGCTGCCCGCTCTGTAGGAGGCAGGCGCCCAGCCCGTAAGAGCTTGCATCGACCGACAATGTTACATCCTCGCGCGGGGAATAGTATCTCAATACTGGTGCTTTGCTATTTTTTTCTTTTATTTTGTTAAAACTTTTCTCATGAGTTTTGCACCACTCGAACTCATGATCTTGTTTTAAAAGAGCACGCAGTGGAAATGTTTCATCTGTAAAGTTTGGGATAAATCTAGCGAGATAGTTTGTTATGCCCAGAAACCGCTCTAACTCTTTTTTGTTATTTGGTTGTGCGATTTCCATTATTGCTTTGACGCGATTATTGTCAGGCCTCATACCGTTTGCGTCAAATATATGTCCCAAAAATGATATTTCGGTGACACCGAAAATGCATTTTATTTTTGTTGAATTTTACACCATTTTTTGTTGCCCTTTTTATAACTTCTTCTAGACGAGCATCATGCTCTTTCCGCGTTTTGCCATAGACCAACAGGTCATCAATATAAACTGCTACTCCTGCGGTTTGAAATATTTTTGCCATCTCACTGTGGAATATTTCGCTAGCTGACTATACCGAAAGGCATTCTAAGAAAACGGTATCGTCCAAATGGCGTGGAGAAGGTGCAGAGCTTTGAACTAGGAAAATCTAACTGTAGCATCCAAAATCCTTTTTGCGCATCTAACTTTGAGAAATATGTTGCACCTTCTAAGTCACTATTTCTTCCAACGTAGGTAGTTGAAAGTGTGAACGGCGCACAGCTTTGTTTAGATAAAATGGATCTAGGCATAATCTCAAACTATTGTTTGGCCTCTCTACAATAACAATGCTCGACACCCAGTCCGTAGGACCCTCTTCGCGAATAATGATCCCTACTTTCTCCATTTTGTCAAGTTTGTCCTTCAGGCGAGGTCGGAGCTTTATAGGTATCTTACGGGTCGAATTAACGACTGGAGATGCGTTTTCCTCAACTGATATCTTGCATTTATTCGGTAGACAGGCTATGCCTTCAAAAATGCTGTTATCTATTTTGTATTGTTTTACTTCATTGATACGAGTATTCATTTTTAGAGCTGTGCAAGCATTCAACCCCAAGGG
Source organism: Yponomeuta sedellus (assembly GCA_934045075.1). Taxonomy (NCBI): domain Eukaryota; kingdom Metazoa; phylum Arthropoda; class Insecta; order Lepidoptera; family Yponomeutidae; genus Yponomeuta; species Yponomeuta sedellus. The sequence goes on from OW203747.1 coordinate 9,517,340, forward strand.
TTGCTGCATTCGACATCCAAGACAAAAATTTTTTGCTCAGACGTTAAATCATTGTGTTTTAATTGGGCATTGAAATAACCGACCACCGGCAACTGGTGTTTACTTATTTCTTTTAGAATCGTTTTTGTTTTGCGCAATATATCGTGAGAAAAACCCGCCTCCCTGATACTACGTAACGACATTACCGAGGTTTCCGCTCCACTATCGAGCTTAAATCGCACTGGATTATTATTGACAAGCACTGATTGGTACCACGACGCTGAAGTTTCATTGTCTGTCGCGTGGATCGAGATATTATAGATCAAAAACTCACCGTCGTCGTCCTCACAATTCTCATCAGTTTCGTCCACGAGCTCGTGCACGATCTTTGCCCTGCAACACTTTGCATAATGACCCATGCGATCACATCTGTAGCACTTTACACTAAAGGCGGGGCACCGATCATGTATGCCATGCCACTCGCTACATTTATCACATTTATTGACTCGCCGCTGAGAGCTCGATTCGTATCTTGAACCAGCAGGCGGGCCGTCCGCGGCGCCGCCGGGCCTGCGCCCGCGGCCACGTCCACCTCGCCGTCGGCCTGCGCTCCCGCGCGCTACTTCCTCAATCGCCGGCGCCGCTGTGGAGCCGCCTTCGCCTCTGTGAGCGCTGCTGCCTGCTCGCTAGCTCGCTCGGCTGCTCGGCACCAAGAAGTCGCTTCCTCTAGATTGAGTTTTGTTCTCGCCAGCAATTTTTCTCTCATCTGTGAGTCCTTCAAGCCACGTATAAGTTGCGTCACTATGAGGCTTTCTCGTAATGTGCCGAAATCACAACTCTTACTTTTGATTTTGATGTCACTCAGAAACTTGTCAAACGTATCATTCTTTTGATATGTTTCGAAAAAATATGTCTCTCGTAGTTCACATTAAACGTTGGATCACATCGATTTTCGAACTTTTTTATCAAGTCGTCATATTTTATTGTGCTGACATCTATATCAAATTCTTTACTAATCTCACGTCCATTTGCCAATGCAATGGAGAAATAAAGCACATTTTTCATTTGACTTCGCATCTGCATTGCCCGCCGCCACTAGATAGTAATCGAATGAGGTTATAAATTCTCGCCAATTCACTGCCAAGTTACCGAGTTCCTGCAGTGGTTCCGGCTGCTGTATACAAAGAGACATGTTTCAGGACACTTGTGGACTTCACACAACACTAATTTTTCAGTTTTTATTACACCTGACACCATATTATGTTTGTGATTAGGAAGTGAAACACCTTGCTTGACGATTTTACAAAGACTGATTTATTTCAGGTTACCCACTATAACAGGGGCGAAAAGGGTTGCCATTGTATGGGAGGTATAAAAAATGTTGTCTAATTTTCTTGAAACTTAAAATAGATGTTCTTCAACACAATTGATTGAATACGTTTTTCGCCGTTTTTTCTAAATTCAACCCTTAAAGGAGTGAACGGGGTTGCAACATTTTATTCTCCTGACTGACTCACTCATTAACGCCCAGCCCAAGCCCTTGGACCTAGGAAGCTGAAATTTTGCACATAAAGTCTGTATATAATATAGGCAAGGAATAAGAGAGGACTTGTTTGAAACTCATCCCCTAAGGGGGTCAAAAGAGTTGTCAAAATTTGTATGGGTAGTTTACAGAACGTCGCACAGTGTTTTTTTTCCCTAAAAAAGTGACACCGTCTTTTTATGGAGGAAAATGACTGGGCTTAGCATTTCAAATACACGAATACACGAACTCTCGTGTGCCAATTTCGAATAATTTTTTTTTAAAGTTTTATTTTTTATGACCTTGACACCAAAATGCATAATAAAATGTCGATAACACAAGAAGTTTACATTGTAACAATATGAACTTAGGGTAGGCACACGTAGTATTTGTAGGTGCGTGAAATCATGTTTTCACTTCATGAAAAGAGTCAACAATTTCGAAAATATTGAAGATTTTATGTAATTTTTTTTTATTTTTTTTTTTCATTTCTAGAAGTTAGTAGAAGTTATTACTTATACAGTAACATTTCTCTAAATAAGCTTATTCACGAAAAAAATACTCATGTTCTAAATACGCAGAGGTTGCGAGAAAACGAATTTTCAATAAGTGCATTAGGGTTGTCAACGAAAGTGACCTTAAACAAAATTACATCCGCGACTTCTTAGCAAATATTATTAAATACTCCTTGATTCAAAAAAACATTAAAAACTGGTCAAGCGCATGCAACTAAATACAATTTATGGTTCCGTACCAAATTAAGATGTGCAACGGAACGCTAAGAAAACTATAACTTAAGGAGAAATTAAGTTTCTCCTTTTAAGAGAAACGTAATCATTAAGGCGCACTCAAATTAATGTTAAGTTAGTTGTTATTTTCTAATGATGGTTCATGTGTAGCATGGGAAGCGGTCCACCCCCGTTAGGCTTATGCTAAAACCCCATGCCCATACACATGATCCAGAGGAACGGGGGTGAGGCACCATGGAGCCGTCACAGACCCATGGCGCCACTTTGCCTCAGCAGGGGCTTACCCAACCTGCTGAGGGATGTCTATCCGGGCCCCGACCGGATGAATTATTGCTAGGGGGGTATGAGGGCGCCAACCCTCATACTGGTAGATGAGAGGCAATGGAAGCTGTGGATTGCGCCACAGCCGATACTTTTTTACCTTTGGGAGTATCCGCCAATACTCGAGAAGGGCGAAACATACACACGCAAGACGACAATGAAATATACAGACGAGTTACACGACTACATATATACGAGTGTTTCTCTCAAGAAAGCAAGAAAATCCATAAGACGGGGTCACCTGAAGATCTCACATACTCAGAATTGATTGACATAGTGATAAAAGAAATGGGAAATGCCATAAAACCACTCTCAGTTGCTGACAAGGACCGGCTCATTGACACAATAAGTTTATTTCTGACCAAAATAATGAAAATGTTCAGAGATTGTAAAAGCAACAAGAAGTTTTTTCAAAAGAAACACAAAAACTTTTTGGAGAAGTCTTTTCTGGATGATATACCCCAAGATTTAAGATTAAATGCGGATTTCTACCCGGCTAATGACCTCACAAGAAACATGACCTCAAGTACGGTTCCATCTGATGAGTCAAGTCACCACATAGAACAGCACCATATTTTGACTCCAGACGATTCTGTTCTTTCAGAACTCTCCAACTTTGCAGAAGGTGAGGCAGGCACTTCGGCTAGTTGTGACTATGAAAATTTATCATATAGGCAACAACTGAGATCCCGAAAACGTCTAGCAGACTGTTTAAAATACGAACCGCCCATCAAAGTGATAAAAACCTTCTCGTTTCGTTCAATCCATAACAGCACTCACTTCACCAGAAAAAAAACTAACACCCTCAGCTTCAAAGGATTTAGAATCAGTGATTCAATTATGTGTTCAAACTCCAACTAAAGCATCTGAAGTTTTAAAAAAAATACAACAGGAGCCAAAACCATACACACGCAAAGAAGCTCTGGGAGTAATGATCGATAGAAAATTAAGTGTAGATACCTACAAAGACATGCAACAGGATCTTAAAAGTCGAGGATATCCTGTTTATCCATCTTATTCGAAGGTACTTCTTGCTAGGAAAGCATGCTATCCTGATGAAGAAATAAACGTGTCAGACATTGAAGCCTCTGTTTCATTGAAAGGATTGCTCACACATACTTTAAAACGGATAGTACAAAGCCACGAAGAAAGTTTCACAGAATATTGTGACCGCAAAAGTATAATGGAGATGTCATGCAAGCTGGAAGGATCTTGGGGTTTTGATGGCAGTACTGGCCAGTCTTTTTATAAACAAAAGTTTGATCAATCAGCTCAAGATCATTCTTTCAACGAGAATTCCCTTTTTGCCACAACATTTGTAATTCTGCGTATCGTATCTGATAAATTTGTGGCTTGGTTGAACCCAACGCCTCAATCATATCGCTTCTGTCGACCACTCCACATACAATATCAAAAAGAAACCAGCAATCTCATTCTATCCGAAAAAGCTTGGGTTGAAGAACAAATAAAAGAGTTGCTACCAATAACGGTTCATACAACAAAATGCCACAAATTATCATTTCTGACGGAAAGGTTCTTAACACAATAACAGGAACCTTATCACAAATGCGATGTCCTTTCTGTAAACTAACAGCAAGCCATTTCAACAACTTGGATTTAGCGTACTCGGAGCCCACGATAAAAGAAAATCTTAAATATGGCTTGAATCCGTTACATGCTTGGATACGCATATTTGAATTCCTCTAGCACATAGGATACAAAAATGATCCATCTGTTCAGATGTGGCGCATCAAACTAAATTCGGAGGAAGGTAACAAAGTGCAAGAGCGAAAAAAGAGAATCCAGGGTGAGATTAGAAACAAAATGGGATTGTTGGTGGACGTGGTGAGACCCAATGCAGAAACCACTAATGACGGTAATACTGCGCGTTCGGCTTTGTTTAATAAATACCGCCACGTATTTGCTGAAATTTTGGGATTATCGCCATCGCTGTTGGATGACTTCTACAACATTTTGGTTGCAATTACATGTGAGTTGCCAATAGACTCCAAAAAATTTGGTATTTACTGTCGTGCTGTTGCCGAAAAATATGTCGAAACATAAAATTGGCATCCAATGACGGTTACGGTTCATAAAATTCTAGTGCATGGTCAAGAGATAATAGACTCGAATGCTCTCCCGGTAGGCATGCTTTAAGAGCAAGCAGCAGAGTCTCGAAATAAATTCTGGCGTAGAGACCGAGAGCATCATACCCGAAAGATGGATAGAAAAAAAACCATGACTGATTTGTTCCATCAAATTTCAAATTCAAATTCAAATAATTTTATTTCAACGTAAAGAATTTACATTCTATTTGCTGAATGTCAATGTACAATGTAAAGTGTAAGCCGCCGCCTTCGGGCCGTATTGTAGTGGAGAAAAAGGCAGCGGAAAAAAAAACTCCACTCTGACCATCTTTTCTCAAATCATCTTAAAACCAAATACATCAGTTGCCATATGTAAACCTAATAAGATTTCATGACTGCCATTAACAACCCCAAATGCCAAAGCATTAGTCAAATGTCTCACAATAATAGGGGAAAACATAAGTGCTGCGGCCAGACACACGAACAGCACTCGTTCACGAGCATAACGCAGTGCTCAGCCATCATCAGTCTCAACCATTTTGGAGGGAGATAGATGACCCGAACACCACGCTACCATTCGAATGACCTTTAGCAAACTTGCAGTTAAGTTTTTGTCAGTTATATAAGGTATCATATAGTTATTAATATGCAATCACGTCGTCTGTACACACTTGTATTATAAAATATATGTTATACTTAGTTATACTTAACAATAAAAACGCGGTGGAATTGGTTTACTACCACGGATTAGGATCGTTTATATAGTCGTCTATTCTATAATATGCCTTTTTACATAGCGAATTTTTAATGAAAGTTTTAAATTTATTTTCAGACAAGCATAGAACACGTTCTGGAATTTTGTTGTAAAAACGAACGCAGTAACCTACAAATGATGTGCCTACCTTGGCTAATCGGGATTTAGTACAAGCAACCTTGTTTCTATTCCTTGTGTTTACGTTATGAACGTCCCTATTTAATTTAAACATTGTTATATTTTTTCGGACATACATTATATTATCGAATATATATTGGCAAGCCAGTGTAAGAATGCCTATTTCTTTAAAACGCTCCCTTAGCGATTCTCTACTGTTTAAGTTGTAAATAGCTCTTATGGCTCTTTTTTGCAAGACAAATATGGTTTCTATATCTGCTGCCCGTCCCCATAATAACAAACCATACGACATGACACTGTGAAAATAACTAAAATAGACCAGCCTCGCCGTCGACACGTCTGTAAGTTGTCTAATTTTTCTGACTGCAAACGCTGCTGAACTCAACCGACCCGACAGTTTTCCAATATGCTGACCCCATTGCAGTTTTGAGTCTATCGTTATACCTAAAAAAAGCGTGGACTCTACCAGCTCTAGTGCGTTATCTCATCGTGCGTTAGAGTCATCAGATCCTGCCATTTCTATGATTCGGCTACATCGTCGTCAAAGATTCTCAAAGCGTATTCCTTTACCAGCTGCAGTTCGAGATTTACTCAAGCCTGATATAGGGAACGAATCAACAACAGACGACGATGAAGACGATCCAAATGAGGAAGAGTGTGAAAGCGGTGGTGATGATGAAAATTCTATCGTCCTTACAAATGAAACAGATCTCTTTTAATACGAAAAAAGCTGTCTTCGAGTTATCGGCAAACATACTTAATGAATGAATATTCTTTACTGTAGGCTAAAAAAATTATTAAATCTTTAACATATAACACAATACAAATACAAACAAAACAAATACAACACAAATTTTAATCCCTTTGTATGATATAGTCTGGAACCATAGAACCGACTAATATACTCACGTATAGAAAAAGAGAAGAGAAATGAGAGCAGAGAAGATACCTTTTAATAGAAACAGAGTAATCTTTAAGTTTTATCTTAGTTAATATGTATTAGCGAGCTTAACTGTAAAAAACTTACCTACCATCGAATTTAGTAATAAAAACGCTTGTGCTGGCCCTAAGCTAAAGGTATTGTAACTCTTCTACATCTTTGTATTTAGTTGTAAGCCATTAACATTTAATCATTTACGATCATAATATTTTATCAGGGTCGACCTTTGTGACAACCCTTATTTTCCGAAATTGACCTTTCATATTTTCTCAAAACCTCCGTGGAGTTAGAACCTGAATTTATTCAGGGTGCTAAACCTTGGCTAGAAGAATCTTGGTAACCAAAAATGAACTTCTACTTCTACCTAGAAATGGCAAAAAATAAATAAATCTAAAATCCATTAAATATCCAATATCGTCGAGACTGTTAACTCTTTTCGTGATAAGAAAACTTCATTACATGCGCCTAGGATTACTTCATTTGCCTGTTATAAATTTATAGCCTCGCAATACATAATTATTTTATTATATTTTTTTTTGTCATTTTTTGGTGTCAAGGTCATAAAAAATAAATCTCTTAAAAAAAAAGATATTCGAAATTGGCACACAAGAGTTCTATTCGTGTATTTGAAATGCTAAGCCCAGTCATTTTCCTCCATAAAAAGACGGTGTCACTTTTTTAGGGAAAAAAAACACTGTGCGTCGTCTAATTTTCTTGAAACTTAAAATAACATAACATTTACATACTGGCACATACATTGCTTCTGGCCCCACACTAGGATACCCTGTGTCGTGGGAACCAGAAACAACGACATCACAAACATGTAAACATCCAAGACCTGGGGTTTTTTTTTTGTTCCCAGCCGGGATTTAAATAAAAATAAAAATAGAGCCGGAATAAATACTCTTTAACACAATCAATTGAACACGTATTTCGCCGTATTTCTAAATTTAACCCTTAAGGGAGTGAAAGGGGTAGCAAAATTTTATTCCTTGAATCTTTTCCAAAATTGAACCCAGGAAGCTGAAATCTTGCACATAGGATCTATGTATAATGTAGGCATGGAATAAGACCGGATTATTTTTAAATTTAACCCCTAAGGGGGGGGTCAATTTAGAAAAGGATTTCTAAATTGATGAAAAATTTGTGTGGGAGGTATAAAGAATGTTGTCTAATTTTCTTGAAACTTAAAATAAATACTCTTCAACACAATCTATTGAACACGTGTTTCACCGTTTTTTCTAAATTTTACCCTTAAGGGAGTGAACGGGGTTGCAAAATTTTGTTCTGTTGTATTCTTTGATGTTGTTGGGAAATATTATTATTATTAAATTCATTATTGTACCTGTAAAGATTGTACAGCGGCGGCGGGCGTGCGGGCTTAATACTAAATTGTATTTTATTCTAGCCAACCAACAGGTGACGGGGAGAAGGTGGGGGGGGGGGTTGTCTCAAACGGTGAGGTGATATTTTATTGTCAAATATCTTTTTTTTTTATTTAACTATATACTTATTACCACTATATAATATTACCTTTTGTAGTCGACGTAAAACCCATTCTGTCTTGGCATAATATTACTCTTCGTTCGTTTACGGTGTTTTAATTTCTTGGTTGTTGAGTGGAACCTTTGATATTTACTTATTGTTTGTTATCCCTCACATGCAATGGTTGTTGAGTTATTACAAATTGATGAATCTATGGTGCCCCACACTGCAGTTCCTATTATCTCTCTGTTTCGGGACATGTCATATCTGTTGTATGACAGGTGATGGCTAGGGAGGTACGTGAGCAAATCGTTAGCCATGTAGTAGCCAACTGGGATTAGTAGATGTAGTAACTGGGATGTAGTAGCCAATTACTCCGGGTTACTTAATACTGTATTGACATGTCACGCTCTCCTACTTATGCTAGTTGATGTGAGCTGGAAGCGACGGGCAACTCTTTCCGTACGTCATTGAAGTTTACCTATATTTAGTGTTGGTAGGTACTACAGGTAACCCCGTGGGATGACTACGATTTTCAGATTATCTATCTCATGGTCATTTTTATGTATATGTACGGAATTAAGTCGCCGTGCCAATTTCAGAGCCCGCCTCTCATTCACTTCTTCCTGTCATCGCCAAAACGGCTACTAGGAAAAGGAAAGAAGTAAAAACTAGAAAAATCGGCGTGCCAGATGCACCAACGCTATTAATTACTTTGTGTGTGATTAATCTGATCTTTTGATTAGCCTGTGGTCACTGTAGTGCATATGGATGATGCAGTACACTATCCCATAGAGTCCCTAAATACCCTGAACCTACCTAGTCTACCGTCTCACACACGTCTTATCCTTAAAGTTGGTGTTCCAGTACCACTACCTCCCAATTTGTGCAATGGGACCAGGTTGCGCGTGAAAGTTTTACATAAAAACGTAATACAGGCCATAGTATTTACTGGCTGTGCTAGAGGTGAATCGGTATAATATATAGGTACCCCGTAAACCACTTATTCCATCGGAGTACCCATTCGAATTTAAAAGACTGCAGTTTTCCCTTAAAGTCTGTTTTGCAATGATCATTAATAAGAAAGATAGATAGATAGAGAACACTTTATTGTACATAAAAATGGAACATACACAGATACTTATTTCTTAACCTAAGAATACAGACGGCGGCCTTATCACTAAAAGTGATCTCTTCCAGTCATCTGCACCTTTTATTGAAGCATGCTGAATAACTAAAGTCCACGCGGACGGAGTCGCGGGCGGAAGCTAGTTTTTAATAAATTTGATAGTTTGACCGCGAAGAATGTTAAAATTCCTCGTGGTCAAATCAGTTTGACTACTAAGTTAGACCACGAGGAAGCAACGAAATGAAAAATCGCTTTTCATCTTCACCTAATTGCCAGTGCAAGGTATGGAATTCACCTTCCCTTTCTCTGGTTTTACTGTGAACCCCACCGAACTTAAAAAAAGAGTAGAAGTAGCGACATGACACATTAGTACGAAAACCAGTGTAACCAAACTGATACACATAAACCAAACGCACACTACGAATGCCAAGTTGCCATTGGTAAATAAAGTCAATGCCGAAAAGGTGTACATCATAAAAGTTTCAAGTAAAATATGCACCTTTTTTTCATAATGTTAAGAATGTTCAAAGTCAAATGACAATGATAAAATTAAGGTTGACATTTTGCAGTAACGCTACTCTATACTAGATGGAACTACCACCGCGTCGGACCGAAAAGAACTTTTACCTAGTAAGACATAAAGTTCAAAATTGAAAAACAAGTATATTCTCAGTTTGGGATGGGACAATGCGAGTTCTAGTTTGTCGATAGCGAGAACCTATCGACAAATTATACAATCAGTTTAACACATAAACGGCCGAAAATGATTACTGGTTCTCAGAAGTATTTTTAGCTATTTCTTTTTTGCCTGCGGGTTGGCTGTTAGAAAATGCATATTTTTACATTATCTTTTGTGCAATAAAGAATTAATACTAATAGGGTGGATAGATGCACAAATAAAACAATATGGTAGATTTCATAATATTTTAAACTGTTATCTCTTATTAAAACTAGATTTAACCCGCTGCTTCGCAGGCGTTAGAAATTATAACACGGGAAATATTATTCTACGACTCAATTCAGATCTTTGTCTATCTGTAGGCCATGTTTCATACGTAATACTAATTGATGATTGTACTAATATAATTTCATTTACACGCAAGAGTCTAACCTGGAAGTGAAGCACATTTTTTCTGGTATTGCTGCATCACATAAGTGCCACCTTCCGCCTTTTTTAGTTATTATGAAGTGTTCATGAAAATGCTCTGAATATATTGTGCTCATCTTAGTTGGGAACCAACTTTACCTTCTTATCGCTGTCTTCCATTTTAATTTCATATCCGGTTTCCTTAGGAAAACTAAACGAAAACTCACTTCCAAATTGTTTTGATTCCGAGAGGGTTGTTTTATCATTGCCTCGGTTTGCTGTTGTCAAAGGGGTTGAAGTATTAAGGTTAAATAGCAGAATAATAAAAAACCATAAAACAAATAACACAACAAAACCAAAATCTGATGCTCGCCAAGAGAACAACCACTCGAACAGGTAAACAGAACTAAACTACTTAATGTTTTGAACTGAAGTAAAGAAAAGCATATGAGTTGTTTTCGATAACCTCACTACATCTTGGTTGGAATATTTAAAAATGTAAGATTAAAATTACTTTGATAGTTTCTTAAATATTTCAGTCCCTGATAAACTGATGAAGAAAAACTATATCGCGATCAATCTGTGCTCATGTCTTGTATGTGCTCATGTCATGTCTTGTATGAAAAGTAATGTATGAGCTCCAATGACAGTTTTCCCATGCACAACGACCAGCCGGCGACCGGAGCTCATGCATTACTACTTTACACGGCCCGGCGACCGGACGGCGACCGGGTGCATATGAAAAGGCACTTAGGAAGTAGGTATAAAATAACAATAATTATTTTACCTAGGTACTTAGACGAATTGGAATTTACAATACCTAAGTATGTATGACTACTAAGTCATAGACAACTAATTATCGATAGATTTTTCTCATGTGTGCCCCCATCCGTAATTGAGTAGAATTCAAATTTTGACAGAAATTTCTAGAGAATGTACACTTTCTTCGATGAAAATTTAACTTTACTAACCAGTAAATAAAGGTGGTTTTTCTTTCTCATTTTCGCATTGGTTTCCGTGTTCATGTCATTACAAATTTAATTAAAAATACAATTAAATACGTCTTACTGATGAAATATTACGGCATGGTATATTTTGGTACCCAACTTTTATTTTTGCTCTCTAACACAGCATAACAAGGCATTTTAATAAAGTTTTCACCATTTTTTCTTTACTAGAAGCGCATGGCAACTGAAGTCAACAAAACTGTCACCGACTAAGTACGCATAGGCAATACATTGCTAATGTGAGGCACGCGGACACCGCCCACTTACGACTTCTACTCTTTTTTATGTTCTGTGGTGTACTCATACTCTTGTTCTTCTGAAAAAAAAACATACCTAATGAGACACTAGCTTACAATTGACGTTCACTAGAATTACTGTGATTGTGTTGTACTTACCTTTCTTGTTCCTCTTCATCTTTAATGAGAGCAGCCAAAAGTAAAACTTCTTTAATTTCACATTCTGTATCAGAGAGCATTGTAGTTAATGTCGTGACTCCAGCCTGGTGAACGCAAGAACAAACGCGACAGTGTGAACAACTTTTGCACGCGTAGTTATCGCCACCGCGCACGCCACCGCGGACGCGACCCGGACGCCTTGGTTTGGCCAGGCCTTACAAAAATGCAACAATTACTAGTGGTGCCATGGGAATGATTTAATTCCTAAATAATTGATAGCATTAAACTTAAACCACTAAAATTGTAAACAATTAACAAAGAAAAACGATATAAAATCGCAACTTTTCGAGTAGTAGCCGCAATATTGAGGATTTAAAGCTACTTAATCAATGGCCGCAGAAGTGTGGGCAGCCACCGATGAGATGGACTGACGACCTGTGGGGTGAGTCTCTAAAATGCATAGTTGTTCAATACAGTCATATTAGTCCAATAATGGTCGCATTCACACTATCGGTAGTCTGGTAACATCGCATTGCAATGGCGCATCGCGTGATTCGATCTTCTTCGCGTGAGATGCCTATTTAATTTGCGCGGGTTACACCCCTGGAATGGTATTGTACTGCTATTGCATTGTCGGTAGTCTGGTAACATCGCATTGCAATGGCGCATCGCGTGATTCGATCTTCTTCGCGTGAGATGCCTATTTAATTTGCGCGGGTTACACCCCTGGAATGGTATTGTACTGCTATTGCATTGTAGACTGCCAAACTGAGGCAAATAACGTCTTGCTTATATCATTCTATTGAAATTGCCGGAAAAGACTGGATTCGGAAGGTCTAAAGCTTACCTTAACCTTAAGAAGATACCTACACTCAGTATTGGGTGGTTACAGATTCAAGAAGCGCTCGTGGCCTAGTCGAACCGAGTGATTAGAATCAATCACTTGAGTTAAGCAACAACAGGTGCGGTCAGGTGCAGGATGGGTGACCGTCCCGTGACTACCGCTAGTGGTATTTTTCTGAGCGCTTACGTGCTTCGCTAGGCACGTTAAGCCGTTGGTACCGGCTGACATGTGATGACAGTCGTTAACCCATGTCAGAGGCCTTATTTGACAGTAGGACCAGCCACTAGTCTTGCAAGCCTCCATTAATCCGGACTAGGCCCTCGTGACGGAGTACGGCCTATACCGTCCTCAGGGAGAGCGGTGGTAGCGGAGCGGTGTAGAACGCCGGCTTCTCAATCGGGAGGTCGTGGGTTTGAACCCAATACCAATGACTTTGTTTTCTAAGTTATGTACATTTGTGAAATTATAGTAGCAATACTACTCGCTGACTGTGAAGGAAAACATCGTAAGGAAACCCTAGTGTCTGAGGTGTTCGCGTACCTCAGCGCTTGCTACGTACAATGGCCCAACTATGAGGCTAAGTGCGGAAATCTCAGGTCTAACTAACTACCGTCCTCAGGGATGAGACCCGTGCCCCTCGGTGGGGACATAAAGGGTTGATTATGATGAGATTGAAGAAGAATCAATAGTCATTTGTCACTGTGATGTTAGTGCGCCAATCAGGCTACAATTTACAATGTATGTAAATGAACTGTCTTCTCCATAAAGTTTATCAGAGTCACGATGAACAAACAACATGCGATTGCAACCCTGTCCCCACTGCTGGGGCACGGGTCTCTTCCTGCATTGCATTGGAACAAACAACATATCCAGTGTTATTTATGAAAACACGATTGCTTAAAACACTCCTCAAGGCGGGTTTTCACGGTCTTATTGCGCTCGGACCGAGTTTACTAAGATGCTACTCGTATCGTGTACACTGGCCATTTTAGTGCACTCGTATCAAAACGCCAACTCGGACCGCGCTCAGACTTATTATACTCTATGCCGCGCTCTACTCATCTTAGTTGACTTTGATGCAACAACAAAAACAAAATTGCGTCTTCGCAAGAAATTTCTGTGCCGCGCGAAAGTGTCCAGAAAGAGATCATTTGCAGTTTGTGGAGCTTTACGAAAGTGAAGAACTATTTTGGAATGTGCGTTTGGCATCATATAAAAATAAAGACGCCAGACAACCGCGCAGGAGCGGATACGGAGAAAATTGAATATGGAAAGCAGTATGACCGAAGTAAATGCTAAAATAAACAATATTCGGAGTTACATACTTAAGTCTTCTCGAATAAAATTATTCGAAGCACCTACTTGGTCACGCCTCACGTGTCCATTTACGTGTCCAAATTTTATCCTGCTGCTGTTGCAGCTCGACGATAAGCATATCTACCACCACTTCTATGCCTATCAGAAGTAAATCGGTCATTTCAAAGCCACTTCAAAGCTGGTTTAAAGTTTTTCAAGTTTTCACAGAGTTTTGCTTGACAGTAACCGCTGGCCACATACAACAAAGCGCGTTCAAAAATGAATCAAAATCCATATTCACTAAAATGTGTGTAAACTACCATCCGAGTGGATTACTGTTTTAGTTGACTAAGATGACGCGCTTGGTCCGAGTCCACTAAGCCCGTGAAAACGCGGGTTCGAAGGTAATTTAAGTAGTCTCTGGTGAAGGGCAGCACATAAACACAGTTGAAAAACTGCCCCTGAGAAGTGAAAAGAGAGAAAAATCGTGGTTATCATCTGGCTGAAGCAAATTGCACCACTTACAGCCCCGAGTATACCTTTTACTTTGCTGTTAGGTTTTAAAAACCTATTTAGAGGCTAAAAATTTCACCCATGCCGGGATTCGAACCCGCAACCTCTGGCTATCCGTGCCAGTATTTTTATTTACTTAGCACGGGTTAGTGCATTAAAAATAAAAATAGTATAATCAGGTGGGTACAGCGATATCATTCCGATGTAAAAACCTAACTGCAAAGTAGGTACTTTATCAAATACTTTCATTCATTAATTCATTATCTGGTGTCTCATGGACATTGTTTCGAAGATAATCAGCTCCGATGTCGTTCTTGAGAGGTTCTAAGCTTCTATTCTAGACAGAAACATGCCGTTTTCACGTCTTTTATTTCACTGTCACGTTCTACAGCGGAAGATATGGAAGTCAGATGTTGACCAGCTCATGAACACCCAGATCTAGGGCACCGTTGCACCTAGAAACCCGGAATTGAAGATGAAATTTATAGTTTCATTATAGTGATGATAATAGTGATTATAGCTAAGGTGCTACACTAAGGCTGACATTCAGAGAAGAAAACTAAGCTAAGACCAGTCTCAGGAATGTCAAAATCACGTACTTAGAAATATTTCGTATTCAGAATCGAATCTTATGAAGTTGAGTATGAAATGGTACTTAGCTAAGTGTAAGTAGCCAATATTGGTGACTTTACGTGAACTTAGATTTGTCATCTGTCATTTGGTTCTCTTCACTTTGAGGTTACCTAGATACCATTGTGTCGTATTGTTTTGGTTGGAGTTTGTGATTAGCATTATGTTTACTAAATTACTAAAAAATAATAGACAATATAGATGACTTTCTTAAGACAGTTCTTCTCTTAGTTCAGGCTTAATTCCGGCTCCCGATCGAATGTGAATACGACAATTTCCTCGCTTTACTAAGTATGACTTTAGTTTACTTTGCTAAGACTGCTCTAAGCGTGAACTTGGGATTCGTCTCTGAATGTCAGCCTAAGACTCCACCAAGCCGGACTTGGCCCCCGTGGTGGAGTATGGCCTAACCTTCCTGCGATGCAGGAAGAGACCCGTGCCCCTGCTGTGGGGATATACAAGGGTTGATAACGACGATAACGCTACACTAAGAAATTAAAGAGTCAGATGACGACTAGCCTAATAACACCTAGATGTAAGGTACCGTTGCACCTATTACAGGCTATGCTTAGTGTGGAGATCTCAAGCTATCTCACGAAGTACAAATTGTTGCAGTAAAGATGTATCTGTGAATATTTCTTTCTTGTACTATTTATTCTTTTACTTGTAATTGGCAAATAAACTATATCCGGGACCACGGCACCTGAAAAAGTGCCGAAACGTTGGAAAATTGTAAAAATGTGATAAACGAGCATAAATCCGTATAAAAACAGTTTTAATTAAATAAACTATATTTTATTTATTATTATAAATCCAGAAATTAAGTCAAAATACACAATTTTACTGTCGTGGTTATTGGTTCCTTAATAAAAAATATTCCATAGGCACATTATTAAAGACGCATTATCTATTCACTAAAAATCGTGAAGTAAAATTTAAAAATAAAAACCGACTTCTGTTCACTAAGGCACTAAAACGCGGAAATAATTTAAACGAATATAATATAAAAACCCAGAATTAAAGTTGAAATGTATAGTTTAATTATCAATTGCTGCACTAGGAATATTAAGAGTCAGATGACGACAAGCACAATAACACCTAGATGTAAGGTATGTACCGCATAGGCATTTTTGTGGCATTTTTTCCGGGCGCTTCCGTGCTTTGCAAGACACGTTAAGCCGTTGTGCTGGAAGTCATGAATTGGCAGTCAGTCGTTAAGCCATGCCAGAGGTTTCGGGGGCGGTTTGATAACTTATGACAGTAAGGCCCACCACTATCTTACAATCCTTCACCAACCCGAACTTGGCCCTCACGGTGGAGTTTTGCCTAATCTTGCTACGATGCAAGAAGTGACCCGTGTCCTAGCAGTAGGGACATACAAGGTTTGATGTCGTACCGTTGCACCTATAAATCAAGATTTTCAGTCAAATTACACAATTTTAGTGTCGTGGTTATAAGTCCCTTTATAAAATTATAATGTACTACAAGCACGGGTAGTTATTAAAGTCTCATTAACTATGCACTAAAAACCGTTTAATAAATTTGTTAAAATAAAAATTAATAACTGTGTACAGTACACAAGGCACAAAAAACGACTTCAATATAATTATACTTCTACAAAACTGTACGAATTTCGAATTTATTGGACATATTTGTTTAATTCTGCGTTTTTGGTGCCTTAGTGTAGGTACGTAAAGAAGTTCGTTTTTATTTTAATAAGCATTTGGTTTTGAACCATATTTGTATTTTTACGTTTCTAGTTTTCTAACACTATCCCATGGGCTTGTATTTTATAAAATACCCATTATAAAAATCCAACCGCGTTGTAATGTGGGTAGAACTTGAAACTATGTGTATCGCGCAGTTCGTTCTTCTTAAGCGGAGTGGTTGTGATTTTTGTGAAGGTCGATTTCGTCGTT
This sequence comes from Yponomeuta sedellus, assembly GCA_934045075.1. Lineage (NCBI taxonomy): Eukaryota > Metazoa > Arthropoda > Insecta > Lepidoptera > Yponomeutidae > Yponomeuta > Yponomeuta sedellus. The sequence continues at coordinate 9,534,135 of OW203747.1, forward strand.
GGTCTTATGAGGGTAAACACAGTAAAACACGGTCAATGTAGGTAATCATAGAACGCAATATTTATAATGCCAACTAGTGTTGCCAGATAAGGCAATTCCCTCCAAAGTCACAGGTTTCGTTTTTGCTTAAGGTATATTTTTATCATACTGAGTGCTTAATGCGAGTTTTTTAACTACTCGATCGCGTTAACGTAAACTCATATTTCTATGGCATCTAGGAAGCGCCACCTAGCGACAAGTATGGAAATTAAAATTGCTGAGTGCGAGTTGTAATGGTTTACGTTGAGAAGTGAACACGTTTACCAGCCAAAACACGAATAAACGCGAGTGCGAGTTGTACTGTGACAGCGTTTTGTTCAGTTCGAACGGTTAACTTACGAGTACTCATACTCAATGCTCGATTAACGCGGTAGTAAAGTTATTCGATTGGATCTGTGAAACTCGCACTAAGCACTCTGTACATTCCTTGCGACTTGTTCAATTGTTCAGAGATTGATTACTATAGTAGGGTCGCCAATTAGCTCAATCGGAAGAGCGCTGACACGGATAGCCAGAGGTCGCGGGTTCGAATCCCGGCATAGGTGGAATTTTTAGCCTCTAAATATGTTTTTAAAATTGTCCTTAGCACGGGTTAGTGCATTGAAAATAAAAATAGTATAGTAGGGTGACAATGACATAACAGAGGTTCGAGAAATCAAACTTTATTGTCAGCAAACAGCCCGAGTAGTACGATAGCACTAGTCGTTTTACAGCGATAAAACATTAAACACACACTCACACATAAATGTAAGTATTGAAAAAAAATGCTGTCTGAATTATCTGAATTGATAAATTTTTTAATACTACCTTAAACATTTCCCCCAAGGTCTACGTAAAAATTTTTCGTAAACGTAACATCGTTGCAGCGGATGTACATTAATTCGCTGCAACGTAGTTCACTGCAGAGAACATTCGTTGTAACGTGCTTTACAGCTATGAACTTTTGTTGCAACATATTTCGCGCTTACTTCCGGCTCGGCAGGGTCTTTCGGGCAGCAGATTCCATGGACACCTTAGTCTTTCTTACGTGATGAACAAACTCAAAAACTTTTTCATTTGTGAAGCTTATTTTAATGCTCCTATTTGTGAATAGAAAAATTTGCTAACAAATTTCTCTATAAGAAATGTATTTAAAACAATACTTTGTAAAAAAAACCACGTCAGAAAATCAACACGCGACGTCATTTTTTATTTTTTCGTTTAGCAGAGCCGTGCGTGGTAAAAATAACCTAATACTTCGATTAAATAACCTAATACTTCGAACTAGCCTAATAACACCTAGATGAAAGGTAGGTGCCGTTGCACCTATAAATCCAGAATGTAAGTCACAAGTCATAAACAATTTTACTGTCGTGGTTATTGGTTCCTTAATAAAAAACATTCCATAAGCACGCGTTTTTAAAGACACATTGTATTTTCACTAAAAATGTGAAAAAAAAAATTAAAAGTAAAGACAGTCTTCTGTTTACTAAGGCACTAAAAACGCAGAAATCATATAAATTAATATAACCTATAAATTCGTATACATCTAAGTATTGTATAAGTATTGTCGCACTCGGGAAAGACAGGGGTAGAAATAATAATCTAAAATACGTACAATATAAATTACAAAATTTTATTTACAATAAGAAAAGAAGTGGGTTGTGGGAAATAGGTAGGTTCGTGCCCTACACCAGTTAGTTTGGTTCAGTTCACGCTGCCGATAGGTACTCTCCTTGGCTGGATGGAATGACGCGCAGTGTTGCCTCGATAGCAACGTAGAAGGCCGGCGCCGATCCCTCCGGTAAGCCACACCAGGACTTGGCGTTGAAGGAAGTAGACGCGGCGGTCCGTAGCGGCAACTGCAACCCAAAAGCGGGGCAAAGGGTCGCAGACAAGAATATACTAGACTTGTAAAAAAATATTGATTAAAAAATGGCCGCTAGGGCGGTTGGAGAGTGGCGGCGTCAAAGAGCGCACACCTAACTCCTTCCGTGGTCAAATTTAAATATGAGCGCTGCGAGAGCCGAGATGAGTGAGTGAAAAAAATAGCCGAATGAAAGTATTGAATAGGTGATTGTCACAGATAATCACTCATTTAAAGATCGCTCAAAATAGTGGCCAAGAACGAGTAAAAGAAGAAATAAAATGAATAAAATACGAAAAAACGTAAAGTTGGAAATAGAAAAATATTAATTTTAGTAGCGTATTTCATTAATTTTAGTATATCTTGGAGTCGGTGTCGGTGCATACATTTTGGGCACCGTCTCCAATATTACTACGGTTTTTATTTTAGAATTCAAATCCAAATTATACTTAGCAGTTTTTGGAGAGTCCTATTACACCCACTAAGTACCACAACCGGTTCTACATCACATTTACATACAGGCACATATATTGCTCTGGCCCCACACTAGGATACCCTGTTTCGTGGAAACCATAACAACCATGTAAACATCCAAGACCTAAGGTTTTTTTTTTCAAAGTTAAGTTTTGTAATTATGTTAAGGTCACAGTGATGTTTTTGTGTTTTGGGTTAAGCAGGGGTACCATTTCGTTTACTTCATTTGAAGGGGAGTACTGTGGCTGCTCTCCAGAGAGGATTTTATTTAGTTTATTTTATGATTTGTAGGAATTTCAATTTAGTTTTACTTTCAGAGTTTTTTTCCGTCAGATTTGTACATACAACCGTGAAGTGAACTTTTTTTGTGTTTAATTTATTATATATTATTTTCCCTTTGCAAATCTAACTGCGGGCGTACTGAGGACCCGTATACGTTTAATTTTACTGTTGCCAGTAAAAGCATTGTTTCCTCTGATTTTTCACAGTATGGCGATCGAGGTTTCCTCTGATTTTTCACAATGAGGCGGTTGCAATTTATTGTTTTTATAGTTATAGTTTTTTAGTTTTTTTTTCAGTTTTTAGTTTCAATTATAGTTTTTATTCATTGAAAGTAAAAAAACTACTTTGTGAAGGGTTTTTAAATGGCGTTATGAGCCGTTTTTAGCACAAATTCACAAAACAATTCATACATGGCGCTGACAGGGCCATAGAAGTACCGGAATACGGCTGTGAAATGTTCACAATCGGTGCTAAAAGCAAAATCCAAATTTGATAAATAAGCTAAATTTGACAGACGTGTCCCTGTATGAATAAGCGCCATCTATGAATACTTAGAATTTCTGCTGAAAACGGCTCATTGCGGGACTTTTTTCATCTAAGGAAAATTCATATGGGCATCTGGCAACACAAAATTTCTATCAGAAATAATATGGCGCGCAATCTAGAAAACAGTTTCAAATGTTTGTTTGTTTTTGTTAAATTTGTTTCTTTCCCAGTGAGTTGAGTCAGGTTGGGCTGTTTTATTTAGTGAAACTAAGTGATATGTGTACCCCAAAAGGTCCTAAGTAAATTATTTTGTTAATCCCGGTTTGCACGTTACTTAATTTCCTAAAGTTGGTGGGTAAAGTTGGGCATATGTGTGAATTCGGTTGTTTAGTAAATTCAGGATGATCTCCAAATGTTCCAGAGTCTCTGCATGATTACGTTGATAACTTATATGATTCACAGAGAAGTACTGCGTCGTGATGAAGAAGAATTTTATAAGGAATGTTTTTCGGAAGGAGATATTCAAAAGAATTTTTTGAAGAAGAAGAATCTATTGAATAAGCGCACTCATTTGAAGAAGAAATTGAAGACCCATATCATCAGGCTTAAGAAATGGGTTGGTGGGTACAGTTGGGAGAGCGACGTCATCGATTGCCATTGTTTCAGCAAGATTATATCTGTTGGCTACCCATAGAATTGTTAGAGAAAATATTTATTCTTCTAAATGGAAAGCAATTATCAAACTGCCGGTCCACATGCAGACGTTTGCGTGATGTGTTAACTGAATGTGACTTCCTGTGGAAGAAGATATGCAAGAGAGAAATGGGACTGTTAGCTTTGAAGGCTAAAGAGAACTCCAACCCATATTTGTTATGGTACTACATTTACAGGAACCTAAAACTCTGGCCTCAGATAGATAAATACAAACCACGATTCAATGTGTTCTCCGTGGCACCAGAGAACATTTCTGACAGAATTACTGGAGACCTCAACCAAGGCATTCTAGTTACAAACGGAAAAAACTGCACAAAACTGATAGATGTGAATAGGAACTCATACAAACTGATATTAATAAAGGGCACACAGATATGTGAAAGAATACTCAGCAAAAACAATATCTCCGTAATGCAATTGAGAGAGAACAAAACTCAAAAAAGCTGCATCTATGTGCAACGGACTGTCAAGAGAGTCACCATGTCACAGGAAGCCATTTTTAAAGATGTGAAATTGTTCATTGTTGAAGAAGGTGAGCTATATTTCTGCACATCTGATAACACCATCTACACAGTAGACTTGTATGCAGATGAGATGACTGAAACACCACGTTGCAGAACCAAACACACCGTAATGGCATTCTTTGTCAAACACATTACCAGTGGCCCCACCAAGCAATGCATATTGAAGTTGTTCACCTATGCTGGATTTATGATAACATTTATAGATTTTATACACCTTGAGACCATCTTCCTGCACGCACGTAATTGCGGAATACACAAGAATATTTATAGTATACTGGATGATGAGAACTACATACATTATTGGGACAACTTGGTACGACTCTATCTGCCCGCGAGGCATTACGTGCACTTCGGGTTCCCGTCAATTTCAGTTGCTGTACTATACAACAACTTGGTGATCTTCGCCACAAAGGAAAACAAAATATTGATGAGGGACCTTTCAAAGATTTGTAGGATAAACAATGAGCCGATGTTCACAACAATTGGGTCATTAAGAAGGACTGAGGTCATTGAAAAGATGTGCATCTCCGAAGCCAGTGATGGTCCAGTTATTATGGTGGCCACCCGATTACGGACATATCTTTGTAAAATAGAAGTTGTTCCCAAGGTAATTTGCCTAAAAATTGTTTTGTCAAAGCAGCCTTACTAGCTGACCCTGCAAAGCATTCGATATCAGCCCCTGTATGTCCCCACTGCTGTGGCCATGAAAACATAGCCGTGTTAGTCCAGGTACCTCCATACAAAATTTAATTAAAATCGCTCCAGCCGTTTAGATGTGACGAAGTAACAAACATACACACTCACAAGCTTCCGTCTTTATAATATTAAGTGTGATGTGGTGTGATCAACGATAATGTGATAAACAAGTGTGAAGACTGATAGTCTTTTTACAAAAACACTACTTTTTAAAACACTGAAAAGTTTAAAGTAGTCTAAAAGGAAGTTTAGTTGGTCTCTCAGACTCTTTAAACTGAATTTGGATTGTGTTTTTATAAATAACGTTATCAATATGTAGGTTACTATATTAAAAACTTTCATAGGTTGTCTGGAAGAGATCGCTTTTAGCGATAAGATCGCCAATTGTATACAGCACAACTTAGATAAGTCCCACAGCAGTTAACACATCTTCTCTGAGATAGATAGTATAGGCTTATTTCAAGTGTTGAGGTATGTGAACATCAATGTGCTAAAAGTTTAGTACTGCTATTTTTTTCATAGCTAACTATACTTTAATCTTCACGTCTCGAAAACGGCTAACGAATAATCTTAGTTTAGAACAGAGATCTCCCTTTTCAAATTCATTAGTTTACCCAACTCATGCTACGCTCGTGCAGAATTATGGTCTCTAGATCATAAAGTCCGGTCACGCTAACTTACTGAACAGAAGAGTTTCAAAACGGTTTACTTTCTTTTCAGAATAAGTACATCCCGAGCCCGTTCGACGATGAGGTCGTGTACGACAGACTGATTCGCCTGCGTGACCGCCTCGAGTCGAGGTCCATGCAAGCGCCCCGGGCCGAGGTTTGCGTATGTGCTTAGCACCGTTGCCCTTGTAAAGAGTTCATTAGACAATCAATGAGTCTTAGTTTAATCCTTTGTTCCCGATGTCCCCCACTATTTGCCCCCACTGGCGGTCATCGAGAAAAAAAGATGCGATGTCCACCAGTGGGGGCCAACACAACCAATTTCCTCCCTTTGACCTCCACTGGTGGACATTGGAAAGAACTAAGTTGCTTTGTCCTCCAGTGGTGGATATCGAAACTGAACATGTCTCATTGTCCCTCACTGCCTAATTATACATGTTTGTATTACTAAAGCATTTTCTTTATATATGTATTGTGTGTAATACTAGGTACTTTTCGTTTCATGTCTTTTCGTGATCTTGTAAAGAGGCCACTAGACGATCAATGAGCCGTTTTCAGCACAAATCCACAAAGCAATTCATAGATGGCTCTTATCCATCTATGAATTGCTTTGTGGATTTGTGCTGAAAACGGCTCATTGATCGTCTAGTGGCCTCTTTACAAGTCATTTGTGATGCGCTGGACTGAAATAATTACGGCCCTATTCGAAAAGACACGATTCTTTAAAAATACTCCAAAAATGCCGACTAAATTAGTCTTTGCTGGGGTTTACATGGACAAAAGGACAATTTTGCAAAATATTTATCCATTGATTTAATAAAACGCCACTATGAGTGCTTTTTAATAAGTCCGTTAGAGTATAAGATAAAACTGTAAATGAGGCTGATTAATTATAATTCAGCCTATACCTATACGTCCCATTGTGGGGCACAAGCGAGATCTCTGATCAGAATCAAAGAGAGCATACGGGCTGACGAAATTACACATAATGTTATCTTGTTTCTTTACACTGTATAGTTGAAGCACAGACATAAACTTAGTTAGACTACGCAAGCACACACTTCGCGTGGCAGGCACCTCTGCGGCCGCTACTTTAAAGCCGAACACATACAGTCGGAATTCCGTTTCGTAATTTCGCTTCGCACTATCGGTTTCGTATTCCGAACGCAGTAAATTCATACAGACCTATGAACCTACCACATACATTATAGTTTCCCGTTTTGAAATTTTCTCTGGTTCGGAATTCCGCATGGAAGCCTGTGCGTTCGGAAAAAAAGTTCAGTTCAGAACAGTTCAGAACTCGCAACGTGTTTGTTTCTTAGCAAAATGCAGCGACCACAATCAATAAATCGTCATCCATAATCGTCATCCATAATCGTCTCTCAACTGAACCTTGCTATTACGAACTGAAATTAATATCTGTGAATTTCGAATCGAAATACCGAAACGGAATTCCGAATCGAAATACCAAAACGGAATTCTGTCTGTATGTGGCCGGCCTAAAATTGTCAAAACGCCTCATTGCCTAGTGATGAACTATAAAAATACAACAAAAGTACCCAAAGGCGAGGAGACATTCCCTTCCACTTACCATCATGTTAAGTAGTAAAGTTTAGGCATGCTTAGTTGTCACTTGTTATACAAATCGCGGAGCTTGCTTAGTCTAAGTAGATTCATGTCTCTGGGCTAAAATCATCACTCAGTCAGTACTCGCCTATTTGGATAACGGCGCGTCGTATCTCCTGTGACAGGAAAGTGAATTGCCCCCTACAGTTATTAACTTAAATCTGGATTAACTTTCTTGATTTTTTGTGAGAAACCTGCTTACGAAAGTTCAGTTCAAAAACTACAGTGAAGTGAAAAAAGTCGGTATTTTTTTCTCTAGTATTGTAATCGCTAACCTAATAGTATTTAAGGATTATTTTATTTCTGACGTGGCACTTGTGACTTTTACGTCTTTGAAGTGTCAAGATACACATTAAAATGCGTACAATTATATATTGACCTAGAGCCAGGGGGACGAGTCTCTAAAATGCATAGTGGCTCAATAGAGTCACATTTGTACGGTAATAGTTGCTTCATTGGTAAGTCTAGCAACCGATCACGTTCCAGATTTAGCCGCTGCAAATTAATTCGGCGCCTCGCGCGATTCGATCTTCTCGGCGAGAGAAGACTATTTAATTTGTGCGTCAATCAAATAGTATAGTCTGTTAAGTTTTAGAATATACCTCGGCTACTATCGGATATATTCGTGTTATAGAAATATCGGAACTAATATCACACTTGAATTTCGAAATACAAAGCACGAAGTAGTATTACACTCGTGTGCTTTCGGCGAAAACCGAAGCCTACTCTAGAGCCCGAGGTATGTTCTAAAAGCTAACAGACTGTAATTCGTTAAACTATTTGAATGTCATTGTACTGCTACTGCTTTGTAGACCACCCAATGGAGGAATGTAAAAACTATTGTCGTGCTTATATTCTACTGAGAAACTATGTGTTTTAGACTCTAGGGCCCAAATTTGCTATATTATGGACAAATTCACGACGGGGCCGGATACGCGTTGCGTCTATGTGGCCGTCAATTTTCTTTTGTTATACACTTTTATTTTGCGAGGATTGAAACCATGCTGAACCCTATTTCATAGAACTGCAATTCAAGTTTTACTATGACGATGCGATGTATATTGCAAAGCAGTTTAATCCACAGTAAGAGGTAGAATTGCGCAGGTTGCTTCGAATTGCTGTAAAAGTTTTATATAACGAGGCCTTAGTAATTATAATGGCGGTGTACACGCTCGCCCGAAAGTACGAGAGTTTATTATTCGTTGCGGGTATTACACAATCGCCACTGTAGGATCATCCTGCGAAACTCGCCATGTAAGATAAATTTGCAGGCGAGTGTGTACAGCCGCCATAAACGAATCTGCGAACGCAAGCCAGCCCTTTATTGTGCTCTGATTTAAAAAACGTAGAATATTGTACCAATGTTATTATCATGAATGCATGTTATATTATTCATGAAGTGATGTAAAAATGGCAACACTTAGAAGTACGATCAAGTAAGTTCTCCACAGTATGAAGTTGCCTTTAGCCTATTCCGAGCTGTCAGATGCATACATACTTTGACACTTTGGTAGTCTAAATGCTGAAAGTAAATAGTGGTTGACTAGCCTATACTTTATTTTATAAAAGTTAATATTCTTATTAAAGACTGATAATATCACTATATAGTTCTAAGTGGCATGGATCTCTGTAAAGTAAACAGGCTGTGATTTGATTGCCTCAAAGGAGACCATTCAAATTGGGCCCAAAACTCACAGTGCCGGCCAACGAACAAAAACATTTCCAAACTGTTACGCACTTTGTCCAGAACATTTGATTCTAGGGCACCAAAACAGTGAAGGCTTTCGTTTAGCTACTGTCAGACATTGAATATCTTATATTCCCATACATTGGAAAATAAAAATTTTTGTAACGTCTTTATAAAATATACGTATTAGGGTTTGTGTAGAGAGTCTTCCTCAACACTTTTACAAGATAAAAATAATTTATTGCCAATATTATAGAGTTTCATGCATGTTAGATTATGCTGCAAAATCTAGAAAAGGGCATGAAGGTACTATATTGTATTGTTTATTAAAGTAAACTAACAACTATTGCTACTAGACGGAGTGTAAATCATCTAACATAAATGTATAAGGCATGTATTGCTTTTAACGTCTGTTCTGCATTTTTTAAAATGTATAGAAACATCTGACCTTTAACGTCTACTAGTACTTAAGGTATTCATTTTAGGATATAGGTTTCTTAGTATGAAATCAACAAATCAATGTAGCCCATCGATTAGAATAGTTTTTTTTTTGCTGGCCGGCACTTTCATGTTTGGGCCCAACTTAGCGTGAATGGTCTCCTTTATAAATATACTATAAGATATATTAAAAGTATTAATAATGTCCAAATAGTCTATATGTTAAGTATAGTCTATTTCTGTAGGATATAGTTTAGGTTAAGAATGCTCAAATTATTGTCAAAATGAGCCTTGACTACATTTTAGGATAAATGCCTAATGATTTAGAATAAAAAGTTTGATCAATTAAAAAAACTGGTTTATTTTTTTACAAGCAGAAAAGGTATTTTTTTTTAATCATGCAAATATAAAATCTTTTCTAAATAAATAATCGACAAGACTTAAGTACCACAAAACAAATGTAAAAAGTAAACACAATTTCCTTCGCTTGCCGCTTTGTGGATATAAGCGTGATGATGACACAACCACATGCAAATCGGGAAAATTAACCTTTGGTTTCTAGACTAACACCCGGTTTCTCACCCTCGTAACATTCTGTTAATAGCTGTCAGTTTTTCTCTATGTACTTTGGCCAATGGAGAGCGGTAGAGTAGTATTATTTAATAGGAGATGAACAGAACCAGAGAACCAAAGTTATCGACATAGCTCAGAGAATCAGCAAGCTGAAGTGGCAGTGGGCTGGCCATATCTCGCGAAGAATCGACAACCGTTGGAGTAAACGTGTTCTTAAGTGGAGACCGCGACTCGGCTAACGTAGTGTAGGACGCCCTCCGACCAGGTGGTATGACGATGTGCGAAAAACTGGCGGCAGAATGTCTTCAGCTTGCCATGTCTTCAGCTTGCCGCATCCAGCATCTGCGGCAAGCTGAAGACATGGCGCTCATTAGGGGAGGGCTATGTCCAGCAGTGGGCTACATACATAGGCTGCTACTTATGTATGCGGAATCTGGGATTCCAATAATTTTAAACGCAATGTCTGACCTACATGGTCAAATTCGTTCTTTTTTTAAATACTGGCCGCTAATATTTTTCTCTTATATATTTATATGTTATCTTATATGTTAGTGTTTTGTTTTTGTTGGGTTTAAAATGTCATATCGCTGAGAAAATGGAACTCACTCGTGAAAATATTCGTGCTATGATTTATTACGATTTTCGACGTGGTTTAACGCAACAACAGTGCTTAGATCAATTAACTTCGACTTTTGGTGGTGAAGCTCCATCAAAAACGATTGTGTATCACTGGTTTAGTGAGTTTAATCGTGGGCGCAGTAAGCTCACGGACGAAGTTAAAGAAGGTCGCCCGAAATCGGTGGTTGTGCCACAAAATATTGAAGCTGTGCGAAAACTAATAATGCGAGACCGCCATGTTATGTATCGCGAGATAGAGGCTATTCTGGGCATAATTATGTAAAGCAAATGGTGGCCTGCTTTTTTGGTATTAATGGCCATGTGGCTACAATACCACTGGAGAATTGCAGAACGGTTAATTCGGAGTGGTACACGACCATTTGTTTGCCGGAAGTATTTGAAGAAATACGCCAAAACAACCAGCGACGCAGAATCATACTTCACCATGACAATGCCAGCTGTCATACATCTCAGGAAACAACTACATTTTTGGATGGTCAAAAAATAGAATTGATGGATCATCCACCGTACAGCCCTGATTTGGCTCCCAATGATCTCTATTTATTCCCAAATGTAACTTAAAGAATAAATTACGTGGTCAACGACTTTCGACCCGTGAAGATGCCGTAGATGCACAGCACGTTTTTTTATTATTATTTATTAGTTACTCAAACAGTATTTTCACATTTCATTTAAAAACTACTTATTCTAAGGTACAATTCCATGTGAAACACCTTTACAGGAGTATACAACTTTCAAAAAATGGTGTGTTCAGTAAAAGTTTTGGAGATACCTACCTCAATCAGAGTGGAAAAAGTGTTTTACAAATTGGTTTTATCGAATGTAAAAGTGCATCGATCATAGTGGACACTACTTTGAAAAACAATAAAAGTATAATTATTTAGCCATATTATACCTTTGTTTATTTTTTCTATTCCGCATACATAAGTAGCAGCCCTCGTAATATAGCCTGAAGAAGAAGAAGAACAGATTTTTAGCCTACGAGAAACCGGGCGTCAGTGTGTGTCCCCGCTGCCTTACAATTCCATGCTAACCAAATGTATGATATACAAATTTGAGATAACTATAAGAAAAATAACACCAAAATAATAAATAATAGACAAATTGAAATTGTTGGTGAGAAATTGAAAGTTAATTTTAATAAGGGTAGACTCGGAGCTAACCAATAAAAGATTTTTTTTTATAAGACGTTTTAACGAAAAGTCGTCAACATAATTCTCTATTATTTATTTATTTAATGACAAGGAAATCCACAGCGAAATCAGTAACAAAAAGAACTTAACATTAACGATAAATAACATGGCCAATTACAGATTTCCACGGAACTACTTATAAATTTTTCTTATTTTGTGGCAGAGTATTTAAGTTTTAAAGTGTTTTACATCGTTACCACAAACAAAGGAAAAGTTACAGAAAAATGACTAACATTGTGTTTAAGTTATTGACCTTGATTATATTAAAATATTTTTGTACCTATGACCGAGCCTCGTTCGCTTGTGATGCGCTCGTGTTGACTTGGATTTAACGATTTTCTTTTGACTCCACCATTCCGGACTTGGGCCCCGTGGTGGAGTATGGCCTATACCTTCCCCAGGGAAGAGATCCGTGCCTCGGTGGGGCATAATGAGTTGATGATGACGATGGTGAACTTCAGGGCAATAACCTAACGTCCTAGGTTATTGCCCTATAGATTTTGAAAATAAGTAGATATACGATCCAGAATATAAATTTTCTTAAGCACTACACATAATGAAGTCAATACGAGACGAACAACCGACGATGCGAGCTCGCAGAGCTTAATCATGGTGAGTAGGGGTACGTCCACTAGGATCACAGAAACGGATCACAGTCGCAACGGACCACACCAAACCAAGCAAACTGTGGGCTGGGATAGGGGATCCTAGTGGAAAGAGGGAAATATTCCACTCGGATCACAGTCGCAACGGATCACATCAAACCGAGCAAAATATTCCACTCGGATCATGCGAGTCAGGTATAAAAACTTTTTTTTTTTTAATTATTCTTGGTGCTGATTTTAAATGAATAAAACACTAGTTATTGTAAGAAAATGTATTATGTTTAATTAATTAAAAAATATCGATTAGGTAAGTATCTTCCTACTAAGATTAATGGTGTGATCCGTATGGAAAAAATGTAATCAAAAATGGAGACCATTCGGATTACATGTTTCGAGTGGAATATTTTGCTTGCACATCAAATGATGTGATCCGTTGCGGCTGTGATCCGAGTGGACGTACCCGTGACGAGCGCCATGATTAAGCTCTGCGAGCGAAACTTGGTCGGAATATTCCGATAAAAAATCAAAGAATATTGTTATTTTATGACCATTAATGACATTAATGATGTTCACTTTAGCAACATCTTTTTTTCTATTATTGACCCCAGTTTTGAGCAGCTCCTTGCCTTTAGAGTTGTCACATATGTGGATACAACGGAAATTACCAAAATTTTGAGAGACGCAACACAATTGGGGTGGCACAACACGAAATTAAGCGCTACTGGCCTAGTCGAACTGAGTGATTGGAATCGATCACTTAATGATTATACTATTTTTATTTTTAATGCACTAACCCGTGCTAAGGACAAATTTAAAAACCTATTTAGAGGCTAAAAATTTCACCCATGCGGGTTCGAATCCCGGCATGGGTGAAATTTTTAGCCTCTAAATAGGTTTTTAAATTTGTCCTTATCACGGGTTAGTGCATTAAAAATAAAAATAGTATAATCATGTGGGTACAGTGATATCGTTCCGATGTAAAACCTAACTGCAAAGTAGGTAGTCGGGACTGTAAGTGATGCAATTTGCTTAAGCCAGATGTCGCTGCCTGTACGTAATACAGAGAATAGTGTAGAGGTTCGAAATTTCACTGATGCCGGTGAGTCGCCCATTGGCTCAATTGGTAGAGCGCTGGCACGGATAGCCAGAGGTTGCGGGTTTGAATCCCGGCATGGGTGAAATTTTTAGCCTCTAAATAGGTTTTTAAATCGATCACTTAAGTTAAGCAACAACAGGCGCGGTCAGGTACTCGATGGATGACCATCCCGTGACTACCGCTAGTGGCATTTTTCCGAGCGCTTTCGCGCTTCGCAAGGCACGTTAAGCGGTTGGTGCCGACTGTCATGTAATGGCAGTCGTTAAGCCGTGTCAGAGGCCTTATTAAGTACAGAGGCTTGATAATTTCTGTGATTATTTTCTCTGTGACAGTAAGGTCCGCCACTGTCTTACAATTCTCCACCAACCCGGACTTGACCCCCGTGGTGGAGTATGACCTAACCTTCCTGCGATGCAGGAAAAGACCCGTGCCCCAGCTGTAGGGACATACAAGGGTTGATATCGAATGCAACAGAACAATGATTAGATATAAAAGTAACGTCATGTCTAGCTGGAGCAGTCTTTTCCTGAATTGAAACCTTTAATTGTTTTGAACAATCTCGCACAATTACCGAGGTATGTTAGAATACTCAAGTCAACAATGATTTAAGTCTTGGGATCTACTTGAAAAAAATCACTTAACCACTAACAGTAGAGAATTATTTTATTTAAAAAGTGTTTAAAATCAGAGTAATTTCGAGCACTGATCACCGGCTTCCCATAAATAACGTTATACTTACATAATTATATTGCACACAATAAATAACCACAAATATTTTAACAAAATGTTACTTAAATTAAATTACAAAATGCAACAATTACTAATAATGCCATGGGAATGATTTAATTCCTAAATAATTGATAACATTAAACTTAAACCACTAAAGTTGTAAACAAGTAACAAAGAAAAACAATATAAAATCGCTACTTTTCGAAATCGGAGTTCGAGTAATAGCCGCAATATTGAGGATTTAAAGCTATAATGAATAGGCGCAGAGGTGTGGCCAGGCCACCGATGAGACGGACTGGCGACCTGCGGGGGGAGTCTCTAAAATGCATAGTTGTAATACAGTCATATTAGTCCAGTAATGGTGGGATTCACACTATCGGTAGTCTGGTAACCAATCGCATTGCAATGGTACAATCCGTGCTACTTAACTCAGCGCCTCGCGCGATTCGATTTTCTTCGCGTGAGATGCCTATTAAATTTGCGCGGGTTATACCCCTGGAATGGTATTGTACCGCTATTGCTTTGTAGACTGCCAAACTGAGGCAAATAACGTCTTGCTTATATCATTCTATTGAAAAACTATATAGGACTCTAGAGCCTGGTCAGTAGCAGGAAAACACTGGATTCGGAAGGTCTAAGACCGAAATAATGGCGCAGCATTGGGTGGCTATAGATTGAAGAAGCGCTCGTGGTCTAGTCGAACAGAGTGATTAGAATCAATCACTTGAGTTAAGCAACAACAGGCGCGGTCAGGTGCAGGATGAGTGACCGTCCCGTGTCTACCGCAAGCGAGGCACGTTAAGCCGTTAGTCCCGGCTGTCATGTGATAGTAGATGTTAAGCCATGTCAGAGGCCTTATGGGCGGCTTGAAAACTTCTGACAGTACGACCAGTATTGCAAGCCACCACCAATCCGGACTTGACCACCGTGGTGAAGTATGGTCTATAGCGTCCTCAGGGATGAGACCCGTGCCCGTCGGTGGGGACATAAAGGGTTGATGATGATGAGATTGAAGAAGAATCTAATTTATCACTGTGAAGTAATTTGTCACTGTGATGTTAGTGCGCCCATCAGGCTATAATTTACAATGTATGTAAATGAAGCGTCTTCTCCAAAATGTTCATCAGTGTCACGATGAACAAACAACATATCCAGTGTTATTTTTAAAAACACGATTGCTTAAAACACTCCTCAGAGGCAATTTAAATAGTCTGTGGTGAAGAGAAGCACATAACCACAGCACTATTCTCTGTACGTAATACAGAGAATAGTGTAAAGAGGTTCGAAATTCCACTGATGCTGGTGAGTCGCCCATTAGCTCAGTTGGAAAGAGCGCTGGCACGGATAGCCAGAGGTCTCGGGTTCGAGTCCCGGCATGAGTGGAATATTTAGCCCCTAAATAGGTTTTTAAAACATATCCAGATTATCCAGTGTTATTTTTAAAAACACGATTGCTTAAAACACTCCTCAGAGGCAATTTAAATAGTCTGTGGTGAATAGAAACACATAACCACAGATAAAAAAAAACTGCCCCTGGGAAGTGAAAAGAGTTTTAGAGAAATCGTACTTTTCGCGAGTGCCAAAGTCGACAGTACATCCACCGTATGAAATCACCTCTATGCCTTTGCGATAAGGTTGACACTAAGCCCTGCATGAATCTATAAAGCTTTATCCAACTTATCACTTAAGATTTTGATTCCCTATCAGATAAATTATCTGTATACATTTGCTAATTTTGAAATAGGGGAGACTGGGCACGGTTGTAACTGGTTCAATATCTCGCGAACCGTTAGGCGGTGGGGTGAAAGGGGTGAAATTTTGATGAAGGAACCTTCGGTCGTGCGCTTATTTGGTTAAGACAACAGTTCGCAGAAAATAACCAGTGGACAACCCGTGACAGACGTTTCCAACACATAGACGCCAGAAAATCTTAAACGTATTTGTGTGTGCTGTTATAAACCACTTAGCTACTTATGTCTAGCTAACGTCAGCATTTTAAATTCCATTTATGTAGCATTTTCAAGCCATGTGTGTCAGTCAGCCCATAGTCGCGGTACTGTAAACTTGTATTTTACCAATAAATCTGTCTGTGTGTAATAAAGTTTTTTTTTTCAAAGACCTACGGGACGGAACCCACAGTGCGAACTTGAGGCGGCAATGCAATTAAAAGAGTACTAAATGCATGGTTGTTCAATAGGTCTTATAGACTTATCATGGTGTCACATAACCACCAGCCGTAATATCACTGTGTTGAGGTACTATGCGTTTAGTAGATATTTGGGACATTACCGAGAGCTAGGCATAAGAATATAAATATAGGCAGTGATAGGCACCCATTATAAAACATTTTGTAGCTTGCCAGATCGAGCATAGACTTATTTTTTTCGCCTATTTATGAACATGATTATTTATTACAGCTACGTTATCGCAACATTCGATTTGATACGAAATTAATTAGAGATTTTTAAAGCTATTCACAATTGTATGACGTAACGTAAACTCTGTTCGCCAAATCAAACTTTCCCGTGTAATTTGTAACGCGCCCATCGACAGTTCCTATTGGCTAACTGAGCGGCCATTTTAACTTTTCTCTCTTCTAATTGGTCCGCTAGGGGAAGTTCGATTTAGCGAACATCAATGGCTGAAACTGCCTTTGCGACTTGTATAGGCAGTCTGAAAGTCTGGAAATATTTGGCAACCGAATATGACCCTTACTGAACTAACGACTAAGTCCAGAATTCACTTATCATCTGTCGTTGAGCACACTCGAGATGACTAGCATGGCGAAGCTACCACAGAGGTACAGGGCCGCCGGAATAGATGCGAGCATCTTGTATCGTTCGTCTGAAATATAAAAAAATAAAAATAAATAAATTTTCGTGAAAAAAAAACTTTTGTGAATAAAATTCATGATAGCTAAGCAACTTCCCCACACATTATGCCAATGTCGATAAAGACGGTCGCATCACCTGATGATATATTATGCTCAACTTGTGTGAGGTGATCATAGGCCTCTATTAGTACTAGTATAGAGGTGAATGTTCAAGGTGCAGATGTACCAACTTATAGTCCGGTTCCCCTAGTCATTCCGATGACGATTCATTTATGATATTTGTAGTGACTTAAGTACTCGCTGGAAGTGCGACGCCTGACTACAGATATTTACAAAAAATAAATCAAAAACAACATAAAACAAAAGTAATTGAAAACGCGAACTTTAAATTTTAATGGGGTGAATTGGGATTGAATTGGGGTGTTCCAGAAATTACACATTTTAGAGGTACACCTCGTAAGATGCAAATTACTATTAAAACGTCATCGGCTTTCGTAAGCCGGGTCCAGACGAGTGTAACGTGTAATGCAGCGCGCATTGTGTGTGTGGACGGCCTTACGAATTTACATTGAATGATTACATTGTAACGCCGCTTTCGGTGATCCGTCGGCTGTCGTTTTTTGCACGTTTTGTGCTAATTCAGACGGGTTTCGTGAACTCTCGAACAAGATTCGCGGTATATCGATCATTAGTCGCGTTCGTGTGGCGTCCACTGTTCCTTAATCTCACATTACTCATTACACGCGTCTGGACTCGGCTTTAGTAACACCGGACTTTATGAGTCGACGGAAAAAAGCTAGAAAATTTTCAATAGATTAGTTCAAAACTGAATTGGGATGGAACCGTTCTGTAGATAAGTTGGTGCATTTGTACAGTTGGACTACCGAAATTCCCAATGGTTTTGATTAAGTTATAGCTGTTGGAATAGTTGCGAATATACTGTGAAAGTTTGTACTTATTTACTATAGTAAATATCCCGAGTATCTGATCTGCTCATTCCACCATTGTCATCTATTTTATTAGAATAAAAAATACTTTGTTAACAAAGTGTGGTTAGTAAGTACTGCTTTTGCAGTATTTATTTAAAATTAGGTAAGTATTTTTAATAATTTTTTTTATAAATTGAAACGTGCTTGAAAGTACTTATCACTAAAGTTAATGTAGAAAAAGATTTTTAGTAAACCGTGCAAGTTTAGTAAAGAAGAAAAAATCCGTTCAAAAACAAAATAATACTTTAATTCATGAAGTACTCCTTTTTCAATCAAATAGCAGTCTTATACGTTAACTATAAACTATGTTAACAGTTTATACTTGATTACAGATTTAAGTACATTATTTTACTTTTTTTAACAAAACCGCAACAATATTACAGTGCATAAAAAATTATATCAAACATACTGTTTAGATATCACAATTTTTTTTCCAGATCAACAACTGTCAGATTTACTCTATTTTATTTTGAAATTCCATCTATATTACATTAATACTCGCATCGAGATCTAAAGTTAATAAATAACAAGACAAAACAAGCACTTAAGCATTAGCTATAAGGAACATGCAACGTTTTGTAGAAAAACAATCCATCAATTAAAATAAACCTAGGTTTAACCATAGACCAATGGTCTATGGTTTAACTAAAAACAAATATTACATCGAATACTAATTAAAATACTTCGTAATTGGATGTCGTAATCAATCAATTAACCTAAATCGATTTCTCGATTGCCCCTAATGGTGTATAGATCGCTTGATATTATTGTTTGCATTCGATAACGCCTAAGACATGTTTGTAGGCATATTTTTTCAAGGAATTAACTTGCTTTGATTTTAAGTACATCACAATACTGTAGCACTCCACCAACCCGGACTTAGCCCCCGTGGTGGTGGAGTATGGCCTAACCTTCCTGCAATGCAGGAAGAGACACGTTCCCCAGCTTGCAAGGGGTTGATATCGCACAATACTATACTAGGCAATTATCTTCAATAATCTAAGATGAGATACAGATCTTGAAAAGTAAGACAAAATTATGCATTATTCTGTGGATGTGATATTACAAGTTATTTCTAAAAATTCTGAAAGACTGAAGCATTTCGGTACAGTAATTTAAAAACAACCGGTTAAAGATGTGGTGTTACGTTACAGATTGCGCATAATAACTATTTTCAACTTTCTATTGAAACTCTAATAAATATTAACGGATAAATTTAGTAATTCGAGTTCTTACGTTCTAGAGTCTTTCATATTTCATACTAGCAAAAAAAACTGCCATTCTTTAGGGCATAACAATCATCAATATCACGAATAACTTTTATTGTAGCAAAGAACTAGAACAGCTACATCAAAGAAGCGACTAGTAGTTCTAAAACTTGTTTCAAACCTGCCTCAACTTTAGTTGAAGGAAGTATTCGAGAACTTACTACAGATAGACTTCAGAATCGCGGGCAAATTTTCAAAGTGTAGCCTCCTACGCAAGCTAATTCCACTGCCCATGACCGTCGATCCGGAATCCAACGATTCCAAATCCAACACGGACACATTCTTCCGCACCGGTTCAACAACGATTGGATTATCGTCCTCGTCAAATATAATCTCCGGATCGTTCTCGATTATTTCCTCAATACTCTCCCAGTCTCTCAACACCTTCTTCCTTTCGCAACACTCGCACATACCGTAATCGCACTCTTTCTTAGCCATGAAATACTCCGCGTCGTCAAGTATCGAACGCTCAGGCTTCTGCGACCTGACGGGGACGAAAATCGAGAACTTTCTAGCGGAGTATTTGATCAGATCCTCGACGTAAGCGTTCACGCCCTCGTCGGTACAGTTGGAATTGACTGAGTAGTCGATGCTTTGGCGTGGGGCTACCGAGCTCCTTCGGGAGAGCGGGTCGAGGTCCTGTGTGAGTATGCTGTTCCTACGTTTAGCCTGACCTGTCATCGTGATGGACTTCTTAGTGGTGGCCCAGCCGAGCGACCGCTGCACCGCCATCTTCCATTTTGTGTAGCGCGCGTCCCGCCCTGTTGGATGAAACTGTTTGAGTTTTTCAAACGCCTTTACATCAGCTGCACATCGTTCTATTCTATATAAGTATTATTCTATACTAGGTGTGCCCGCGGTGTTACCCCCGGTTTATCGATTTCCCCATGGGAATAAGGTATTTGAATAATGACAAAAAATTGTCTTTGAAGTTCGGGAAAAGGTAGGAAAAAAGTGTGAGACACCATCCCTAAACCATTTATAATATTTAAGAATATTATTGTACACCAGGAAAAAACAAACATAACATATTTACAAAGATACAGTACAATTGGCGGCCTTATTGCTTATTTACTTGAAAGTACATAACTACACATTTGTACGGAACACTTAGTGCGCGAGTCCGTTCGCACTTGGCCTGATTCTTATTGTAGGGTACATTAAACTGATCTTTGTGTAATCTATTTAACTGGTTTTAATTCAATCTATCTTAATAATCATACTAATATGTTTTTGTTATGTGCTGTTAGTCTTTCCAATATTAAATAAATAAATTAATTAAAAAAACATATATTATTATTAAAAATAAAAATAGTATAATCATGTGGGTACAGTGATATCGTTCCGATGTAAAACCTAACTGCAAAGTAGGTAGTCGGGGCTGTAAGTGATGCAATTTGCTTAAGCCAGACTGCCTGTACGTAATACAGAGAATAGTGTAGAGGTTCGAAATTTCGCCGGTGAGTCGCCCATTAGCTCAGTTGGATAGAGCGCTGGCACGGATAGCCAGAGGTCGCGGGTTCGAATCCCGGCATGGGTGAAATTTTTAGCCTCTAAATAGGTTTTTAAATTTGTCCTTAGCACGGGTAAGTGCATTAAAAATAAAAATAGTATACTTAATATATTATCAAGCCAAAAGTTTGTGAGTGTGTATCTTTGTTACTTCTTCACGTCTGAACGGCTCGAGCGATTTTAATAACATTTTGGTGTGGAGTTAGCCGACACGTTTTGCTGCGGGAAAATATCTTAATCCCATAGGAAAATCTATAAACCGCGGGGCACAGCTAGTAAGTATATAACTTGTACGTAATTTGTACGGAACTCTTGGTGAGCGAGACCGACTCGCACGTGGTCAGTGTGCTTAGTGCGAGTTTGACAGATCCAATCGAATAACTTTACTACCGCGTTAATCGAGCATTGAGTAGTGAGTATGAGTAAGTTAACCGTTCGAACTGGCAAAACGCTGTCACAGTACAACTCGCACTCGCGTTTATTCGTGTTTTGGCTGGTAAACGTGTTCACTTCTCAACGTAAACCATTACAACTCGCACTAAGCACTCTGTTTCTTATTCGTTGGGTGCACTGACCTTCGTCGGTGGAAGTGGGCAGGTAGGTGTCGCAAGGTGTGGCGCGTCGCTGCCAAGCCTCTAGGTCCCACACGCCGGCGGCTCGACCGGCCGCGATGGCCACACCCAGGGAAGACATGTCCCACGAGTTGGCTCGCACTGCCGATAACAATAGTTTAGTTAGCGTTATCGACCTTTGTATGTCGCCATTGCTGGGGCACGGGTCTCTTCCTGCAGCGAAAGAAGGTTAGGCCATAATCCACCACGGGGGCCAAGTTCGGGTTGGTGGAGGATTCTAAGACAGTGGCGGGCCTTACTGTCAGAAGTTATCAAACCGCCCATAAGGCCTCTGACATGGCTTAACGACTGCCATTATATGACAGCCGGCACCAACGGCTTAACGTGCCTTGCGAAGCATGGAAGCAATAGTTTAGTAATGAACAATAATATAGTTTAAGAAAAGGCCTTGCCTGAAAATCGGCAACTAGTTGCATATTGGTGTACATTAGTTACAAGCCGAGGCACAGACGTTTTTGTCTTCATTTGTAATTTATATACTGTTAAATAAACGCCTCTTTAAATTGTCATTAATGCCTCTAGTATAAGTGATTGTTGTGTCTTATTTCGCTTGAAGACAAATAAATATATCCTATTCTATTTTAATAGCTTCGTTTAATTGAGGATTCGACGGTGGGTGCAGAGGTGTCTTGTAAGGTAAATTTGAAATTTAAATAGTCTACTAAAGATAAGTAGCTTGCTGTTAAGCGATTAGCAAGTAACCCAGTCAGACAACCAGCTTGCCAGCCACTCTGCTATCCTGCCAGCCAGTCAGCTAACCAGCCAGCCAGCTAACCCCAAACCAGCCTGTCAGCCCGGTAGCTAGCTAGCCAGCCAGCTAAATAGCCAGTTACCCAAATAACTAACCAACGAGCCAGCCGACTGGTTGGTTTAAATTAATCTTAACACTTAGTCAGTTAGCCAGATAAAAAGCCAGCTATCTAACCAGCCAGCCAGCCAGCCAGATAAAAAGCCATTTTGTGGTCACTCACAGACAGGTATTCCGATGAGGTCAGCCTGCAGTTGCATAAGTAAGTCGTTGCTGATCATCTTGCCGTCAACATGCAACTTCTGGAGTGGCATTCCGCAGTCCTTGTTCATGGCTTCCAGGATGTCCCTGTGGGGAAGTATGGGGTTAGTAACGTGGCCAATGGAGAACGAACAAGTTCTATGGAGATTATAACACAAGATAAGATAATTTTTTATTGAATCAATTTTACAAGATACACGGTACAGTAATAGGTAGATACACATTTATTATTATGGCATAGTCGGTGTAGAATGGTATTCACAGTAGACAAAAAACCTGTGTTGTGAATACCAGTCATTCTCCCGAGTGTGCAACTAATATAAGGAAACAAAATGTGGGTATCTTGACGCGTGCCGCGTGACATATTTTAAACTTTCGCAACTTGTACACATAGTTAGAATATTTTCGGGGCTTAATCGCGTTATTTTTTTGCTATTTTACCTCGACGTTTCTCGGGAATGTGGTTTCAAACTGTCGCAAACGTGGGATCCGGTCATCGAGATGTGTTCGTGTGGAAAAAAGTAGCATAGCTTATCGTCCGACATTGTCAGTGTAGTGTGTCGCAACCCTAATAGTGCTTTGTGATGGCTGATTGAGGGTAGTCTGAAACCTCATCAGCCGAAGATGCGAACGGGTGCCAGCCATCATCTTGTGACCACGATGACTGTAACATCGTCGAAACGTCGAGGTAAAAAAGCAAAAAATTACTACGCGATTAAGCCCCGAAAATATTCTATGGAAATTGTTCGTAGAATCGTTTGTAGTCCCGGCTGCCTGAGTCATCTTAAACGATCACGAAGGTTAAGCAACGCTGGGCGCGTTCAGTGCATGGATGGGTAAAACCATCTATGATTAACGCAAGTGGCATTTTTCCGAGCGGTTCCGTGCTTCGGAAAGCACGTTAAGCTCTTGGTGCCGGCTGCCGTTGATAGATGGCAGTCGTTAAGCCGAGTGAGAGGCCTTACGGCGGCTTGAAAACTTCTGACAGTAAGACCAGCTACTAGTCTTGC
This sequence comes from Yponomeuta sedellus, assembly GCA_934045075.1. Lineage (NCBI taxonomy): Eukaryota > Metazoa > Arthropoda > Insecta > Lepidoptera > Yponomeutidae > Yponomeuta > Yponomeuta sedellus. The sequence continues at coordinate 9,557,703 of OW203747.1, forward strand.
AAGCCTCCACTAATCCGGACTTGGCCCCCTAGGTGGAGTATGACCTATACCTTCTTCAGGGAAGAGACCCGTGCGAGACCCTCGGTGGGGACATACTGGGTTGATGATGATCAATAGAAATAACTTAATATATTTTACAGTCTGTTTAAAATAAATGATCGATCGATCGATATCAACCCCTTTATGTCCCCACTGCTGAGGCACAAGTCTCTTCCTGCATCGCAGGAAGGTTAAGCCATACTCCACCACGGGGGCCAGTGCAGATTTTTTTTAAATATTACAACCGGTATAAAATAAATTAAGTTATCATAAAATAGGTGCAACACAAAAGGGCTTATTTATAAAAACGTGATTCCTCTTCCGAAGTTCTCGAATGGAGACTATATAACGGCATGCGCCCCGTAGGACGACCAGCGCCAAGATGGATGGAAGACTTCATCCAAGTGACAGGAAGACGCTGGATGTAAGCCGCTTCCAACCGGTCTTTCTGGCAATCCATGGAGGAGGCCTATGCCCAGCAGTGGACTTCTTGTGGCTGAATGATGATGATGATTCCTTCAAAGCCACTGCTGCAAGGGTTCTCGAACATTCCCGTACGTACCTACACTCGGTGCACGCGGCAACGACTCAAGAACAGTTTCATGTCAGAGAGTTTTGAGCCTGACACTAGTAGACATACGAGTCATTATTGCTTGCAGCATTACTAAAACGCAGCATGCGGCGACTATTCTGTAGGCTTCCAGAAGGCGCCATTCAAGATGTTTCGCGATAGGACCGCGACATTATGTTAATTCCGGATTCATTTACTTGATTTCTTGTCGGAAGACTCCGACCAGGTAAGTGAATCCGGAATTTCGTACCAAGAAAAAGCGAAGCAAACCTTGTCTGAAAGCACACAGCTTCCAATGCCGCTCTGATGATGTGATTCTTCGTCGTGAACGCTGTCAGACCGCAGATTATTCTGGAACAAATCAGAATAAGCTTGAGCCAAACACACAAATGTTCTCGAACCAGTTTTACTGTAGATATTGTGTTAATCTATATATTACTGAATTATCATAACAGTTGAATTTATTTTACAAAAGTCTACTTTTAAGATAATAAAGTATTCTCTCTTGCGAACTATTTCCTTAATATAAAAGAAAAGATAAGGCGCGTAGAGTTGAGTCCAGCCTTCTTCTTCAGGCTATATTAGTCCACTGCTGGACATAGCCCTCCCCTAATGAGCGCCATAGCGCCCCTTTCTTCAGCTTCCCGGCCTTTACTTACTCCCCAACAAATAAATAGTTATATATTAAACGGGTCAAATCGCGATTATTTACTAGGTAAAACGTAATTACCTTATTTCTCGACGTTTCGGCAGCTTTACAGTTGCAGACTGTATGTATGTATGTATGTATGTATGTATGTATGTATGTGTGTGTGTGTTCGTGTGTGTGTGTGTGTGTGTGTGTGTGTGTGTGTGTGTGTGTGTGTGTGTGTGTGTGTGTGTGTGTGTGTTTGTATGTATGTATGTATGTATGTATGTATGTATGTATGTATGAGTATCGCGAATCATTAAGAAATAATAAATAAATATTCATGGACATATTACACAGATCTCGTTAGCCCTATACTAAGGATTTAATACCATAAATACATAGATAACATCCAAGACCCGAGACAAACTAGAAAAGTTCTTTTCTTAATTTGACTCGACCGGGGATCGAACCCGAGACCTTCGGTTTTATAGCAGCATGCCAAACCGCTGCGGCACCGAGGCCGTCTCAAATGCAGTGCAAAAAACCTCACCCCCTGGCGTCTTTCCGCCAGTACGGCGCGTAGAGTCCATTGAACGCCGGAACGAAGTACACGTCGCCGGTTGAGAAAACTTGGCCGCCCAAATGCTCGGTGTCGTTGGAGATGTTCTTGATCAGCTTCAGGTTGTCTCTGAGGAACTTCATGGAGCCACCTGCCACCGCTATTGAGCCTGGAGCAAGGTAAGATGAGATGAGAGCAACGGTATTATTTATTAAAATAATACGCCAATAAATTGAAGCGCTGTGGCCTAGGCGAACCGAGTGATTGCAATCAATCACTTCGTTAAGCAACAATAGGCGCGGTCAGGCACATGATGGGTGAGCATCCCGTTACTACCGCTAGTGGCATTTTTCCGAGCGCTTCCGTGCTTCGCAAGGCATGTTAAGCCGTTGGTGCCGGCTGTCATATAATGTCAGTCGTTAAGCCATGCCAGAGGCCTTATGGGCGGCTTGATAACTTCTGACAGTAAGGCCCGCCACTGTCTTACAATCCGCCACCTTGGCCCCCATGGTGGAATATGGCCTAACGCGATGCAGGAAGGGACCCGTGCCCCAGTAGTGGGGACATACAAGGGTTGATAACAAGCAACGCCAATAAAACAACTCCCTGTTAGACTTACCACGCACTTAACAAAATTATAAGTTAGATGGTTATTCGTTGAAGCTCTCGTGGCCTAGTCGAACAGAGTGATTGGAATCGATTACTTGGGTTAAGCAACAACAGGCGCGGTCAGGTGCTAGATGGGTGACCGTCACGTGACTACCGCTAGTGGCAGTGGCATGTCCGATAACTTAATGTACTCTGTGGATAAGTTTATATAAGATCACAGGTTAGACTGTATAACAAAAAACTTGTCATTTCATAGTGACAGTCTATGAAATGAAATTTTTTTAAATTAAATTTTAGTTTTTTTCACAAAAAACTTGTCATTTCGGAGAAACTTTGCTGTGGTAGTTTAAATCTTCTCTTTCATTCTTCTGTACTTTTAGCCACTTACCTTCTAAAGCATAAACTGGAGGCGCGTCGGGCCCCATACGGTAGGCCACCGTTGTGATCAGCCCGTGTGTCGACTGTACCCGCTTGGTCCCAGTGTTGTACAGTAGGAAACAACCGCTCCTGTACGTGTTCTTAGCTTGGCCGGCCTTCAGGCAGTTCTGGCCGACGAGAGCTGACTGTTGGTTGCCCAGGATCTGTGGAGGAGGCGAGGCGTGAGGAAAGCTGCGTGTAAAGGTTCCATGTTCATGTTGACTGGTAGAAAATATATACAGGGCGTCCCAAAGTTATGGGACATGAAGGGAAAGTGCCTGAAATATCGTAGATAGGGTCTTTTGCTGAAAGAAGACTTTATGTTATTTTTTAAAGTTAGTAATTCTGCATTCAAAGATTTTCTAAAGATCTCTCTGATTCTCTCGTCTGGGAATCGAACCGACTAAAATGTAAAAAAAACACCCCTACTTTTATGACGCCAATCGAAAGAATGGCCAAAAAATAATACGTCATATAATTTTAAATAATATAAATACTTAAATAATTTTTAGAAAATCATTGAATGCAGAATTACTAACTATTAAAAATAACAAAGTCTTCTTGCAGCAAAATACCCTATCTACGATATTAAAACTACTTCCCCTTCATGTTCCATAACTTTGGGACGCCCTGTACTCTATTATATATTTTTTACATATTTTGTTTGGTTATAACTGCTGGTGTTCTCTTTTTAAAATCCGCAAACTTTTATTATATTTCATTCAGTGAGAACAAGGACGGGCTCAAAATCGGTACTGTGATGATGCATGCACTCACAGCACTAAGCTGAGCCCTATCCTTTTTATCACATATTTGTCCCTAATTGTTTGTCATAGTATTCATATGTTCTCTAATCTGTATGTGATAAATAATCATTATTCAATTTCTAAATTAGGAAAAACCACAGCTTATTAAAATATTATTATACAATGGTTTTTTTTTAATATTTAGTTTTAGTATAGCCAATAACAGTTTTCCTTTACTGTTTTAACTAACAAACATTAAAGCGCTGGGTGGGGGGTACTAACCAACACCACCAATGGAATAAAAATCAGAACTTATTTTAAAAAATGTTTATAAAAAAAAAAGTAAACATTAAGATCTTAATCAGTAATAATCATTTTCGGAACTTCCAGCCTAGACGGTAGTAACATCTTTTACTTTTTGAAAAAAAAAAACGTATTATAAAACAAGTAATGATTTTGTCATCCCACCATCTCGGAAAGAGTATTTTTAATCTTCAATATCTGAGTGGAAAAGCCGTTTTTATTCTCTAGAGGATAAAGTAAATTGAATTTAGAACATCGTGTGCACTAAGTTTGTGAATAAAAAAAATATTACACTCAATTTAAATAACTGTGGCAACGTTACTTTAAAATTTTCTTAATTATACCTTAGTATTATTTTGTTATAATTTAAAGATTATTCTGTAATACTTACCAGTTATAATGTAGTAATTAATACCTAAACTGAAATAAAAGTGTACCTATCTTGTGATTGTAAACGTTTTTTTTTTTGCATTTATCATTTCCTCGCTGAGGTGGAATGAAAAGTTACGTGTTGCACTCGAGTGCAAAGATTTTTCACCTCGTGATCTTTTGATTCCTTCGCTTGCTCGGTCATCAAAATTGAACACGCGGTTAAAAAGCAACTTTGCACTCTTGTATAACAAATAACTATTATTCCATTGGTGGCGCAAGTTAGCACTCTCAATCACCCTAATCTTGTGGTGTAGAAACCCACCAAGTAGATATTCGACTGTGTCTGGTGGGTTCGCGTGTGTGGTGTGTGGGTGTGTGTGAATGTGTATGTATGGCAGGACTAAGGGCGTACCTAAGGGCTGCTTGGGCTGCAGCCCAGGGCCCCGAAGTTACAAGGGGCCCCCAGAACCCTCTAAAAACAGTAGGCGATAATTTGAATTTAAAAAATGGTTGTCTGAAAAGTCGGTCTACGGACGATACTTTTACGTGATAACGTCAGAAGATTGATGAAAAATTGCATACTTATATGAATTGAGTTAAGGGGGGAAATGTTGAAAAGGTTGTTTTCATGCTGATTTTCATTAATTTTTTAAGGTGTAAAAAATGAATATTATTTATTGAAACATGAACTAAAAAAATAGTACGTACACACAAACACACACATACAGACATTTTTGACATGGCTATTGAGCACTTAGATAGGCTCCTAAGTAGTTTCAGCCCAGGGCCCCACAAATACAAGATCCGCCCCTGATATAAGGATGTATGTGTGTGTGTGTGCATAATGAATGCATACACAGGTGCTGATGTGTGATGTTTTGGACTCTACGACCGAAGGTCTCAGGATGAGTGAAAGCACTTCTAGGGAATTTAAGATATGTGTAAGGCGATAAAAGATACGTTGTAACAACTCACTTCCAAGTGTATGTCATTGTGTGGTCAAAAGCCCTTTACCAGGCAATGGTATAACAGTTAGCACTTAAAATTCAACCTTATGAAATTGAAGTAAAGACCAAAACCAATTAAAACTGTATCCTAGCTCAGGCAGTTAAAGGTTTCCTATCCAACTTTACTTACCCCGGATAGTTGAATTCCGTCCAGGACGGATCCACTTTTCACGGTGCCGTAGACCTCTGAACTACTGCGTATGTTTGGCAGGCAATCCCGGTGAATGCCGAATATTCTGAACGGAGGAAAAAAGATGGATAGGATAAAAAATATTCAAATAACCACAAATTGAAGCACCCGTGGCCTAGTCGAACCTAGCCCGTGGCCGGTGGCCTAATCAACCAAGGCGAACCGAGTGCCTAGGCCACGAGCGCTTAGCTCATTTAACTCGAGTTAACCGGTTAAATCGTTCACTTTGCATGCAAATGTCCCTGACAGATCGCCTTCGCTTCGTAAACGTTCATAAGTCGTTGCATGCACGCACGCCGGTTCCGGGTACTATTAATTATTATAAATAAAGTAATCTAATCTAATCCAAGAGAATGAATAGGAAGTCAGAACAGCCATGGAGCTGTGAACTGTTGAACGGAATTTATTTTAAGTTACTTTATTATTGTGTAGAAAATGTAAGTGTGTTCCGGAAATAAATACTATTATTATTATTAATCACTAGCTGACCCAGCAAGCTTCGTACCGCCTAACAGTCGATTCTTTAATTTTTTTTCTGTAAGAACCATCCTCGTAGTTTAAGGAATATTCTAACAAAAGAATTAGCGAAATCGGTTCAGCTGCTCTCGAGATTTACGCTGACCAACACATTCAGCGATTCATTTTTATATTATAGAAGATAATCATTGAGCTGTTAAGGAATTGTGCACCTTACCTACAGAGCATAGGGTCCCAGTTGAGAGTCTCCAGGTTCATGAGCAGAGTTCTGGAGGCGTTGCTGACGTCAGTGATGTGAAGACCGCCCTTGGGACCGCCTGTCAGCTTCTGGAATTGCGAAAAAACCATAATAACTTATTAATAATTCGATGTAACTTTGGGTGGCACCGTGGGTAGATCATTGGAGTCGGAAGCGACCCTACGGGTTCGATTCCCAGTTCGTGCATGCATTGATATGAATGAATGAAAATTCTTTGTTGCACTAAGAAACAAATTTGTACAAATGCGAGCATAATTCAAGATATAGTATTTTTCCAGCTAACCCATCACGATATCAACCCTTGTATGTCCCCACAGCTGGGGTACGGGTCTCTTACTGCATCACAGGAAGGTTAGGCCATGCTGCACCATGGGGGCCTAGTCCGGGTTAGTGGAGGATTGCATGACAGTGGCGGGCCTTACTGTAAGAAGATATCAAGCCCATAAGGCCTCTGGCATGATAGTCGACTGCCATGATAGTCGGCAACAACGGCTCAACGTGCCTTGCGAAGCACAGAAGCAGTAGGAAAAAAAGGCCACTAGCGGTAGTCACAGGATGGAAACCCATCCTGCAACTGACCGCGCTTGTTGTTGCTTAACTCAAGTGATTGATTCCAATTACTGGTTTGTCTCGAGGCCCCTGTCTTCATACCTTAACCCTTTACATGGCAATGGTATAATAGTTCCCACCGTAAATTGAACCTCATCACTTTGAAATAAAGTCTAAAACCTATGAAAAATTAAATACGACAAGACTCACCCACAGGATCCAGGCGTCGACGGTGCCAAGGCACAGCCGGTGGGCATTGCTCGCTTTCCTCACAGCCTTCACGTTGTCTTTAAGCCAGCGCATCTTCAACGCGCTGAAGTAGGGGCTGACCGGGAGTCCGGAGAGTCCCTTCAGGTAGTTCTTGTTCCGGTCCGGGATCTTTGCCAGGATAGCGTCGACCGTGCTGTCGGTGCGGATGTCGTTCCACGCTGGAGATTGAATTGGAAGTCAAGAATTCAAGAATTGAAGCTGGGAAAAATATTGTGTGTATAGTATTTTCTAGTCGCCCATTAGCTCAGTTGGAAAGAGCGCTGGCACGGATAACCAGAGGTCACGAAACCAGAGAATCCCGGCATGGGTGGAATTTTAGGTTTAAAAAAAGTTATTTCTAAGTTTAACACTGGCACTAGACATAATAAAAACTGTATTTACACGGATTTTACTTTTTCGTCACATTTTCAAGTACTGTGGTCTCGGAAGACTCCCGGGACCACGGTACTTGAAATTGTGACGAAACGTCGGCAAATTGTAAAAATTTAAAATTAAAGTAAAATCAGTGTAAATACAGTTTTTATAACGTAAATTTTATCAATGAATCGCGGTGGTAGCGGAGCGGTAGTACACCGGCATCCCAATCGATAGGTCGTGGGTTCGGATACCAGCATGTACCAATGAATTTGTTTTCTTAGTTATGTACATTTGTGAAGTTATTAGCGAGATCACTCGAAGTAAAACGCCCTCAAACATACCTCAGCGCTTGAAACTACCAATACGCGGTGGGCACGTATGGTAATTAAACCCATAATCTCTGCTGCAATGGGACGTTTATAGGCTATATATGAAAAGTTATACGCTATCCGAAGTGAACTAAGTCAACCTTTATTACGGCAATAGCATAATAGTTACCACATTAAATTGAACCTTATCATCTTGAAATAAAGTACAAACCCAATGATAAATTAAAATTCAAATAGTTTATTTAAAAGCTCTCGGAAAATTGCCACTAGCGGTAGTCGCAGGACGGTCACCCATCCTGCGCCTGACTGCGCTAAATAAAGGTTAATAGCTCATTATTGCTTGTAAGGTATTGCAGATGGTATTATATAATATAGTTGGGTTTTATTACAACCGCAAGTTAAGTAGGTACCGACCAGGTATCAATGATACTGCGCTAAGTGCACTTCATTCTTCGTACCTAGCCTACCTACTAATCTAGCTGTTGAATCATAGCTACTTTTTAACCATGCAAAACTTTCCTTTTCTGTAAGTTTATCATAACTATGGATGTAACTGTTTGTGTAGGTATATTGTTATTTATATTTAGTAGTGTATTAATATATTCATATTTGCACCGACTACCCGTCTCTTATTTCCTCCAGCAACTTTCCGTCGTAAGGTTGTCTGGAAGAAATTGCTTTTAGCAATAAGGCCGCCAATTGTACTTTGTATCATTACATGTTTTATAATATGTGCTCTGGTGTACAATAAAGAATATTCTTATCTTATCTTTCCAAAAAATATTTCTAAACATAACTTCGGACTGTAAGGCCCGCCACTGTCTTCCAATTCATTTTTAAGCGGTGGTAGCGGAGCGTTGTAGTGTGCGCCGGGTTCTCAATCGGGAGGTCCTGGGTTCGAACCCCGGCATGTACCAATGACTTTGTTTTCTAAATTATGTACATTTGTGAAATTATAGCAGCAATACTACTCGCTGACGGTGAAGGAAAACATCGTAAGGAAACCCTAGTGTCTGAGGTGTTAGCGTACCTCAGCGCTTGCTACGTACAATGGGCCAACTATGAGGCTAAGTGCGGAAATCTCAGGTCTAACTAACTAACCTGTCTTCCAACTCTCTAACAACCCGGACTTGGCCCCCGTGGGGGAGTATGTCCTAACCTTCCTGCCATGCAGGAAGAGACCCGTGCCCCAGCAGTGGGGATATACCAAGGGTATGAAAGGCAAGGATAGGGTTTAGAAATTGTATTAGTATCAACCCAACACTGTAACGTGTTAAAATTCATTGTCAACTCGCTTTAATCACTTCTTTTGCAATAAGGCTAATTTTGTTTTAATTTAGTTTTCCTCACGATGTGTTCCTTCACAGTTAGCGAAATTCACCGGATTTATTCAGTTCATGTATGGCGGGAAGTAGATGTTTTCCGTAAATTTTCCCAGTGCCATATTTTAAACTTTATAAAATCCGAACCGGTGTTTTTTTAACCAGATTGAAAGTTGTAGACTTTTAGTCCGGATCTACTTACGGGTGTTGTTAGATTAAGCTCTGCGAATCGGAGCGAAACCTGGTCGGACTCTTCCGATATAACAACACCTGTAAGTAGATCCGGACTAAAAGTCTACAATGTTTACACTATTTTTATTTTTAATGCACTAACCCGTGCTAAGGAACAAATTTAAAAACCTATTTAGAGGCTAAAAATTTCACCCATGCCGGGATTCGAACCCGCAACCTCTGGCTATACGTACCAGCGCTCTACCAATTGAGCCAATGGGCGACTCACGGCATCAGTGAAATTTCGAACCTCTTTACACTATTCCCTGTATTACGTACAGGCAGCGACATCTGACTGAAGCAAATTGCATCACTTACAGCCCCGACTACCTACTTTGCAGTTAGGTTTTAACATCGGAACGATATCGTTCCGATGTTAAAACCGGATGTTTTATCATCGATGTTTTATATCGATGTTTTAACATCGGAACGATATCGTTCCGATGTTAAAACCTAACTGCAAAGTAGGTAGTCGGGGCTGTTAGTAATGCAATTTGCTTCAGTCAGATGTCGCTGCCTGTACGTAATACAGGGAATAGTGTAAAGAGGTTCGAAATTTCACTGATGCCGTGAGTCGCCCATTGGCTCAATTGGTAGAGCGCTGGTACGTATAGCCAGAGGTTGCGGGTTCGAATCCCGGCATGGGTGAAATTTTTAGCCTCTAAATAGGTTTTTAAATAAGTCTACAATGTGTTGTGCTTACGAAACTTTGAGTTCAAATATAGAAAGTTCGCCATGTTAAGCTTATATCACTTACATATAGCGGGATATAAAGGTTCTCCCGTGATTTTGTCCCACGCTATTGTCGTCTCCCTCTGGTTAGTGATGCCCAAAGTTACTATGTCATCTTTGGAGTAGCCTGTAACAGAAATATCATCATGTCAGATAGAATACTAGTTATTGTTCCCAAAGTACTACCAACTAACTTACTGAAAAGGGCAAAAACTTTAAGACCACTAAGAATTCACAAACCCTCCTTTAAACCGTCAAGATTTAGTGGTCTTATAAGACTTTTGGGGCAGTAAAATTATAAACATACTTCATTATACACGAAACATTAAGCAAGACATAACAAAAAAACATGTACAGATGAGAGTATATCTCTGACGCGTATAGCCTCAACTAACTGCTTAAATTTTTACGCAGTCATGCAGCGCGAGTGATTCCATCAGGGCCTGCTCCATCCATCTTTCTGGGGCTGCAACTTCGCTTTGTCCAGCCGGGCTGACACCAGTTTATTCGAGCTGTTATAATCAGTCCTAGTTTGCAGTAAATGCTGAGGCAAGCGAATTGATTTTATATAAAACTATTTATTATTTTTAATGCACTAACTGTGCTAAGGACAATTTAAAAAAAAACCTATTTAGTGACCAAAAATTCCACCTATGCCGGAATTGGAACCCGCGACCTCTGGCTATCAGTGCCAGCGCTCTTTCCAACTGGGCCAATGGGCGACTCACCGGCATCAGTGAAATTCCGAACCTCTTTACAATATTCTCTGTATTACGTACAGGCAGCGACATCTGGCTGAAGTAATTTGCATTACATGCAGCCCCGAGTACCTACTTTGCAGTTAGGTTTATTGTAAGGAGGTTCGAAATTTCACTGATGCCGGTGAGTCGCCCATTGGCTCAGTTAGAAAGAGCGCTGGCACTGATAGCCAGAGGTCGCGGGTTCCAATTCCGGCATAGGTGGAATTTTTGGTCACTAAATAGGTTTTTTTATATAAAACTGTTTGCACACTTGTTTTACCAGCGAGTCGACCCATAACCTCCGTCCGACATACACGTAAATTTCTAATTGTAGTCCGTGTGTTGTGCAGTGAATAAATTTTGGTTTTAGCAGTAATAAAATATTTTTTTAAAAAGGTCCCGCGGACCGCCTCCGTCCTAACAGAGCGTCTAGCTTTGATTCATAGCAGTACAGCCTTTATGTCACAAGTAATTCCAGAAGATCTACATTGATTGTGGAGTTATTTATTATTTAATAAAAGTTTTATAGCTATCTTTGTGGTCTAGAAGTTACCCCACTGAAGGTCACTAAAATGCATAGTTTTTCAATAGACTCTCATTAGTCCGGTAATGGACGTTTCATTCACACTATCGGTGGTCTGGTAACCAATTACATTGCAATGGTACAACCCGTGCTACTTAACACGGCGCCTCGCGCGATTCGATCTTCTTCGCGTGAAATGCCTATTTAATTTGCGCGGGTTACACCCCTGGAATGACATTGTACTGCTATTGCTTTGTAGACCACAAAAAATGAGGCAAATAACAACCATTGTCGTGCTTATATCATTCTATTGAAAAACTACATAAATACATAACCTCACGCCTGTATCCCAGAGGGATAGGCAGAGACCAGGGACTGCCACTTGCCACGATCCTGACAGATCACTTTCGCTTCATCAATGTTCATATAAGTCGTTGCATGGTTCCGGGTACTTTTTATCTTCCCCTTTGCTAATACATCCCTATTTGGTCGATGTATGTCCGCCTGGGAAGTCGCTTACCAGCCGTTCCATCCACATTCGCAATATATATATATATATTTGTTTCGTCAATCTTTCTTCCTTCATCCTCTCGACATGTCCAAGCCAACGCATTCCTTTCTCAAATCTAGTCGCTATATCTTCTTTCAGTCCACTACGTTCTCTAATCAGACTATTGCATATCCTGTCATTCAAAGTAACACTACACACACCTACTTCTCAAGGACCTCATTTCTACTGCATGAATTCAACTTTGTTGCTTCTTTTGTCACACCCAAGTCTCGCTACCATACATAAGTATTGGGACCAGCACGCCACTATAAATAGCCAATCTAGCTTTTTTGGAGATGTTTCGGCTGCACACGATGGAGAAATTGTGTAAACGGTGCCTTGGCACCGTTTACACAATTTCAAATTATATATTTGTTACTTCAATCTTTCTTACTTCCTCCTCTCAACATGACCAAGCCAACGGAACATTCCTTTCTCAATTCTAGTCGCTACACCTTCTTTCAGTTCACAACGTTCATTGAAAAACTACGCAAGTACTAATACTTCCAGCCCTAGAGTCTAACTCTAGGGCTTTAGGGCTTGGACAGGTTGGACTTGGAGCGATTGAGTTGTGTAGAAGTTATAATTATAAGCCTCACCTAACTGCTCAAGTTTCCCCAACGCCATGGCAGCGCAGGCCTCTACGTGGTGCATAATCTCCAGCGGATCCTGCTCCATCCATCCCTCCTGGGGCTGCACCTCCTCTTTGTCCAGCTGGGCAGACACCAGCTCCTCGTAGCATTCCGCTTCGAACACCTGGCAACAAAAAATATATTTATAACTAGCTGACCCTTCATTTTTTTAGCGGGTGTAGTACTTGCGGTAGTCCGGATAACTTTTGCTGCAAGGAAAACTTTATAACAAACTAGCTGACCCAGCGAACTTCATACCGCCTAAAAGTCGATTCTTTAATTTTTTTTTAGTTTTCTCTCCGTAAGAACCATTCTCGTACTTCAAGGAATATTGTAAAAAAAGAATTAGCGAAAACGGTTTAGCTGCTCTCGAGATTTGCGCTTACCAACACATTCAGCGATTCATTTTTAAATTATAGAATGAAAAAATGGCAGTCGGATTTATCGTAAACTTGCTGTGCCCCGCGGTTTATCGATTTCCCTAAGGGAATAAGATATTTTCCCGCAGTAGAACGTAGCCTATGTGTTAATCCAGGGTGTCAGCTAACTCCATACCAAATTGTATTAAAATCGCTCCAGCCGTTTAGACGTGAAGAAGTTACAAACATACACACTCACAAACTTTCGCCTTTATAATATTAAAGCGTGAAGTGTGATAGTGTGATGTGATTCACAACATGAAATCTGAAAAGGGTGATCGTGAAAAACGAAAATGTTGAAGCACCCTGTAGCATATTCCCTAACTCTCTAAGATCTCACCGTGAGGAAATCTGAGTGTTTCTGGTACATTAGAACGCTGGGCCGTGGTAATAAAAACATAATGTCTGGCCTTTGTGGGCATTTGGGGGTCCAATACAAACCACTAGAAGAGTAAATATTAGCTGTTCCATGTTAAAGTTACCGTACCAAGTATTACTGAACAGTTCCAACCATCCAACCATGTTCTCAATCGCTCCCGCTTGCACATTCTATCATTTTTAGTCATTATAGGAGATTGTGAAGGAGCACTATTTATCTCTATCATAACCTTGAGCTAATACTAATTGTGTATACTTTTTGAACGACACGAGAAAGTAGTATTTTTTTTACATACTTAACGAATTTTTTATCAAGAAAATTAACGAAAATTTATAACTTCTTACGTTTTGTTTCTCTATCAAAACCTAAGTACTAATGTTGTGATTTTAATAAACATCCGCAATATTAATTTGGCAAAACTCGAGTGAGGAATCTTGAGAGTCCCTTGCCCATACTCTCTCTCTCTCTGAGAGATAGCCTGTGCCCTGCAGTGAGATGTACCTAGGCTACATAAAAAAACAATTTGTAGTGCCGTTTCACGAAACATTTCTCAAGAATAAAAGAGGCCTACTTTTAAACCAGGACCTAGAACACGTATCAGAGTGGTCAGACAGAAACGGTTTAGTGTTGAATCCATCTAAAAGTAAGTTTCTTGTAATAGGAACAAGACAGCAAATTAACCGAATTCATAGCTCTCCTGCTAAACTAAGTATAAAAGGTATTGATATTGAAGAGGTGAATGAAGCGAGAAATCTGGGGATCCTCATGGATAACCAGCTGAGGTTCGAGAAACATGTTCTGGATAATGTAAGAAACTGTTATTATCGGTTAAAGGTACTATACAGAATAAGGCCACATCTGAATGTTGATATGCGCCTTCCGGCCGCCAGGTTCGATCGCACAGTTCGATTAATCGAACTAAGAGATATTTTATTTCCCGGATCTATCTCTGCGAGTCATTTATACTGTCAAAGCTGAGCTATGCTGATACTGTCATAGGTGGGTGTCTTTTGGTCCGTACCAAGAAGCTCATACAACGGGTCCAAAACGCTTGTGCGCGGTTCTGCTTTACCATACCACACAGAGCCCATGTAACGCCCAATCTGAAAAAAGGAGGATTGTTAAACATGTAATCGCGCCGAGCACTGCCGAGATTTTTCCTGTCTACTTTTTGGCGTCATAAAAACGCAAGACCCGTTGTACCTATACACCAAGCTCAGCTTCTCGGCACGACAGCGAGGACCCCTAAGGTTAGTTTGTCCAAGACATAGGACAGCTGCATTTCGTGGCAGTTTTCGCTACAATGCCACGAAGTGTTGGAATAACATCCCTCCACCAATTAAGAAAAGCCAGTCAGTGCATACTTTCAAATGTAACTACAAAAAGTATCTTCTTCATTTACAAAATAACTTGTAACTCCTTTCATATATACTTCACACACTTAACAACCGCACACATTTATACACATACATACACACATAACTATTTAGAAGAATTTTAATATTATATCCTGTGAGCGCTACATACATAAATTAATTTTTATATTTATTGTTTTGTTTTAATTTCTTTTGGTAAAATTTTATTCAATTCGTTTTCAAATAACTCATCTCTAAAGTGAACTACTCTAAGTGTTTTTTTTTATCCCGGCCTTTGTGTTTTAGTGTATTTTATTTTCTTTTTCTTTGTTTGTGCCGTAAATGGTAACCGCTGAAAACCAGCGTCGTGGTCGCTACCGGCCACGGCATGATGCTGAGCGGTGACCAATTTGGTGGCAAATCTAACCCGTGTATTAAATTTGTATTATTAGATATTAAGATTTGAGCATCAAATAAATAACTTACCTACCTACCTACCTACCTACCTACCTACCTACCTACCTACCTACCTACCTACCTACCTACCTACCTACCTACCTACCTACCTACCTACCTACCTACCTACCTACCTACCTACCTACCTACCTACCTACCTACTTACTTACTTACTTACTTACTTACTTACTTACTTACTTACTTACTTACTTACTTACTTACTTACTTACTTACTTACTAGTGTACTCATTCAAGAGAGTAAATCCGGATTTAAGTCAACAAAGTATACTAATTCTTTTACGATAGTTGAAAATGTTAGAATGTACGAGCGAGGTCATAAACGCTCTAATAGCTCATAAAGTTGATAAAGTGTGTTGAGCAAAAGGTGCGATTTTTGCGACGCCAACTGAGTTCTAAAATGAGTTCTACATTCTTAGACACAAGTTCTCAATTACTTCGGCAACCTTTCAATCAAAGCATTACTAAGCTAAGTAGTAGCTTCACCCGGATCGATAAAATTACTTTCCGTTGCATACAAGGTTGAATCAAATAACACATTTTTAATGTTAAAATCCTAGGTAAGAACATGTTTTCTACATTGTCAACATGACGTCAACCCAAGAAAAACTCGACATAACAATTCATTGAGCTGAGAAAATTACCCAACGAGCATTGTCATTAAGGATGACGTTCCTACCATTTTCTACAACTGAACAATGAATGCAAATTCATAGCGACATATATTACACATTGTTACTTAAGAAAAGAGTTAACAGATAATAGGTATAACATAATTCCCAACAAAGAAGCGAAATTTTTAATGCAAAAGCAAAGAAGGGTTATGTTTTTTTCCGCGGATGTTTGTATGGGGTAAAAAATGTTGTTGCAATTGTCACACACAGAATAAACATAAGTTATATATAATTAAAAAAAAAGGAAATAAGTATGTTTATATGTGTATGTTACTTTATAATCGTACAGGAGAGACGCCTTGAGGTGTCAAATGAAATGTATTAACGTTCGACTGCTAATTTGACCAAAAATAGGCGCAGTGGGGATAAGTTAGCGATGGACACGAAAGAGCAAACATTTTTTTAAAGATTTAAAAACCTATTTAGAGGCTAAAAATTTCACCCATGCCGGGATTCGAACCCGCAACCTCTGGCTATCCGTGCCAGCGCTCTACCAATTGAGCGCTGGCACGGATAGCCAGAGGTTGCGGGTACGAATCCCGGCATGGGTGAAATTTTTAGCCTCTAATTAGGTTTTTAAATTTGTCCTTAGCACGGGTTAGTGCATTAAAAATAAAAATAGTATATTTTTTTTAAAGAGTGAGGGAGAGGGGGAGAGAGAGAAATAATTTATTCAACGTGACAATACTAAAACATAACAAAACAGTAACAAATTCACAAAACACAACAAAAAATTAACAAAGTTTACTGTAGGCGCCATTATTAATATGGGTAAATCGGAACGTTTTTTAATCCGCGGATATGGAAATAGCATTACATTATTCCATCCCTTTCTCCTACCTACTATTTTCCACTCTCCATCCCTCTCGCTCACGTACCAAAGACTCAACAAATGTGCAAAATTCAAAATGGATAGTTTTGCGTTAGAAGTGCCCCTGCGACGACTTGCATTATCAAATTTACATATTATTCGTGAATCAAAAGCATATTTTCACGTAGAACTCTGCTAGAATGTGCTAAACCTGTGGGTGACAATCGTGCAGCTGTTATCCAGGGATCCCTGAGAAACCATCGATCAACGGTCACAAGTGAGTCCCCTTCTGCTCCTATCATTTTCTATTGTTTTGCTATTTTCCATAATATACCATTATTGCAAATTGAGCAATAACGCAGCGCATATATTTACACTGCATTACAAACAAACAGAGAAAAAAGAAACAAATTGAAGACAAATAAAGGGCGATAGAAATTTTTAAATTGAATAAAAGAAAACATGTAAAGTTACATATAGTACAGATATTTGGGGATATCGTTGCAGATATTTATGTTACTTTGTGCTATTGGATTTCCAAAAAAAAAATAATAATAATCTATGTTTAGTTTAAAGTATTGAGCCCCTGAAATGGTACCCGAATCAGCACGATTTTTTTACGATGAAACGAATATTTATTATTCGTTAATTTGACTAACTTAGAAAATAAAGTCTTTGGTGCTAGCCCGCAGTGGGAATCCTCATCCTAAAACCACTTACAGTACTACACATCACAAAAGTCCCTTCGGGAATCTTCGTTAGCGCAGACTAGGAAGAAGTGTAACGAAAGTACCCGAAGCTATAAGTACATTCAACATGATCTTTAACCGATACGGTTGAGGTGCACAATTGATTACCGCAGTAGCGCTACCTATTTCGCTCACGCTAATATTGCCAAACTAATAGTCACCTGCATCGATGACGATGAATCAACCAATAGCAACAAATGAAACTATCTGATTGGTCGATCAACTAGCCGCACATTCAAAATTTGGTCATCTGCGCAGGTACATCCGCGGGTAGGTATATATGTAGGGTATATATGTATATAGATGTATATATATATATATATATATATATATATATATATATATATATATATATATATATATATATATATATATAAATAAACAATACCAATGACTTTGTTTTCTAAGTTATGTACATTTGTGAAGTTATAGTCGCAATACCACTCGCTAACTGTGAAGAAAAACATCGCGAGGAAACCTGAGGCGTTCAAATACCTTAGCTCTTGAAATTGCCAATCCGCGGTGGGCACGTGTGGCAATTAAGCCCATACACTCTCTCTGAGAGAAGGCCTGTGCCCTGCTGTGGGACGTTTAGAGGTCTACATACTCGTAAAAACAAAAAACCGGCAAAGAAACGAAACGAAAAAGGGTTTAAAATAACCGTTACCCGCGTGTAGGTTGTTCCGTGTTTCTTTCCTGTATCTAAAAAGAAATTATTGGCAGCGCCAACGGGCGTTCAGTGGCAAGGTCACAGAGATCAGAAAACAAAGATTTTCGTGGCTTTTGTCATTCGCATCGTGGATATATTGTTTCGTTATTTATTTGATTAGAGAAAACAAACAGTGATATAACAAACATTAGCTAACAGTCTAAGTTAGACCAGCCGCTAGTCTTGCAAGCCTCCACCAATCCGGACTTGGCATGACATGGCCCCCGTGGTGGAATATGGCCTATAGTATAGGCTCTATACCTTCCTCAGGGAAGAGACCCGTGCCCCTCGGCGGGGTCATAATGGATTGATGATGATGATAAAAAATTTGTGAATGAACTTAAGTGAATAAACTTTGACTTTGAATCTGTCCCAGCGAGGCGGGCGTCCTACGCTGCGTTCGCCAGTTCGTGGTGTCCATTTACATTGTAAATCATTGTAAAGCTTACTTAGCTGCGTTAGTTCTGAAACTCACCACAAATCTGACTGTTTTGGTTCCATCGTCGATGACGCCAACCAATGACTTCTTGACGCCATCTTTCACCGGCATCTCTGTACCTGTGGACCAAGGAAATTACTTCACGTGAGAGCCTGAATTTTACACCAGTAAAAGGTTTTCTAACACCCAAAATCTCAACATACTGGACACTGAAACAAAATAAAATCCGTAATTTTTTTCTGTCAATTTCTTTGTTATTTTGTCAAAATAACATAAACACATTCCGCCTTATTCCAAAACGCGGTCTAAATTTTGTACTGGGATTGTTACCAGGTTTAAACCATAGACCAAGTAAAATGTTATTACAAAACGAAGTTTATCGCTACGTCATGGACTAACTATGGTACTAAAGTTAAACTTCCGATACCCCTAGTTTATCTGTGGACTAACCTCCAAATTGAAGTTTGAATTTGTTTGGTTTCGTGTGTGTGATAGATTGCAATAAATAATTGATATCGTGGACTCCATTGATATGATGGATTTCGATGATTTGGACGATTTGTGCATGCTGGAGATGTCTCGGCGATCCAGCAGACATCGTCATCGTGTGAATCCCTTTGAATTAAGTGACGAAGCAGACAAAATCTAGTAATAAATAAATCAAAACTTACTTTATCTTCGGAGCTCCAATTTTCACTTCTTTTTTTCTTCAAATGTTCCATTTTATTATTATAATAATCAACAACGAAACCACCCAAAGTATAAAAATTTATATTATGTACCTATTCCCAGTATGAAACTATCAGAATATTTTGACATCTCGGATTGGCGCGCGCGCTCGAATATTTCACTCCATTTTACACAACACGAGAGTAGCTAGTTGATTATAAAAACGCTTCAATAACAATATAATAATTAATAGTGCTCATTTTAGTTAGATTGGAACCTAAACAAAGAACAATAATTTACGATGTACCTATAGGTATTTTAAACGCAATAATGAATATTTTTGCGTTTAAAATGTGAAGGTAATATCCATTTAGTGAAACGGAACGCAGCATTGAATGAACGAATCAGTGAATATTATTTGAACCATGGCTTATCTCTGGTTTAACTGATCCTCGAATAGTCTTCTATTTGCAATAACGACACACATTTGATCTAGGTCTAACTTTGATACCGTAACAATCCTAGATCTTTTAGTCTTGGTTTAAACCAGGACTTATTCAGGTTTTTATAATAAGGCTGTTAATCAGTGATCCTGGCACAGAGAAACTAAAAAAAAAAGATTTGACTAAGTTACGTGAGAATATAGTTGAAAAAAAAAACATAAAGTACCTAATATACGCGTGGAATTGAGAACCTCCTTTTTTGAGGTCCGTTAAAACCAGCGCGTGGCTTCTTTTTACACTTCGGAAACGTCAAAATGTACAACCCAAAACGAAATTACAGGCTCATTATCTTTCACTCCGAAGAAATCACCTAATGGAACAATGAACTTTGAATGAATAACTTTACTTCAATAAATCAGCGCGCGTGCATGCGACCAATCAATGTTGATGAAGCAAAAAAGTGGCAAACTTTGGCATCTGCCTACCCCTTCGGGATATAAGCGTGAGTTTATGTAATGTGATGATATAACCTAACATTTAACATTTCACAGAAATACAATTCGTGGTTTCCTGGGACGATTCCATGTAATTGCAAAGTCAAGCAGTTCAATTATAAAGAGACGTTTATTAATCTTCTGACAGGGAATTTGCTTCAAACTTAAACTAATGTGACATTCGATATCAACCATTTGTATGTCCCCACTGCTGGGGCACGGGTCTCCTGTATCGCAGGAAGGTTAGGCCATACTCCACCAAGGGGGCCAAGTCGGGGTTGGTGAAGGATTCTAAGACAGTGGCGGGCCTTACTGTAAAAGTTATTAAGCTGCCCCAAAGGCTTCTGACATGGCTTAACGACTGCCGTTACATGACAGCCGGCACCAACGACTTAACGTGCGTTGCGAAGCACGGCAGCGCTCGGCAAAAATGCCACAAGCGATAGTCACGGTACGGTCAGCCATCTTGCACCTGACCGCGCCTGTTGTGGCTTAACCCGAGTTATTGATTTCAACTCTGTTTTACTAGGCCAGGATTTACAAATATTATAATAATGAAACGGCCGAACCACATATGTTAACTAAGAAGGAGAATTTGTGAGGTTACCTCTAGAGTTAGGCCGTGAAGAAGCTTAGCGCTTCACTGGATCTTATAACTTTTTGACGTGCGATGTATATGGTCTGGTCTTGGCGACATTTTACATGAAATGTTTTTGGTGGGATGCAATTCGCCGTTCGGAGTGGGTTACAGGGGACGTAGGCGTCCCTTGCCTATGAAAATGTTAACAAACTGCAATCAGTACAGACGCACCTATTGGTTCTTATCTGACATAGGCGCCGCATTAAAATAGGCAACTGAGTCTAATCTGCCATATACGCAGTCACGGATATTCCGATAAACCGAGGGCCAATTCAGGCGCTATGAGTGCTATCTAGCGCCGCCAATGGAAATAATCATATCTTCTTTTATATAGTTATTTTTAGAACCTACTGACAAAAACCTGTAACTGTGTAAGTTTGTTTAACTATTTTACTATTGTTTTTCTTTTTCCTTTTTTTTTTGCACGCCTGCCATCACTTTCGTTACCTCCTGCGGTTGACTGGTAGAAAACGCTTATGGCATTAAGTTCGCCGCATTGTACGACTTTATGGTGCAATAAAGTTTTAATAATAATAATAAAATCCTAGGTCCAAGAATTTAGGACTTTAAAGCAGTCTCGCCAAAAATTGCCGTTATTGGCGGAAATCGATTTAAGTCCTGGGTTGAGTCAATAGGTTCCAATAGTTATAACAAGTGTTAATATTTATGATGATCACCTTTAGAAAAAAAAACCTACTATAAATCAAGTCCAATTGTTTTTTTAGTTCATTGGAGGCCCTAGTAAACGCGTGTTGCGCATTAAGCTCCCACACATTCAAACACTAATAATAAGTGCAATACATTCATTAACATTTACATACAGGCACATACATAGCTTCTGGCCCCACACTAGAATATCCTGTGTCGTGGGAACCAGAAACAACGACATCACGAACATGTAAACATCCAGGATATGGGGGTTCAATTTAAATCCTCGTCTGATTACCATAGCACAGGCTACCTTAGTTCGGGACCAGGCCCTAGAATCGAATCTTACATAGTTTTCCAACAGAATGATATAAGCACGACAATGGTTGCTATTTGCCTCAATTTGGCAGTCTACAAAGCATTAGCAGTGCAATATCATTCTAGTGTTACAACCTCTGCAAATTAAATAGGCATCTCACGCGAAGAAGATCGAATCGCGCGAGGCGCCGAGTTAAGTAGCACGGGTTATAACGTTGCAATGCGATTGGTTACTAGACTACCGATAGTGTGAATGAAACGACCATTACCGGACTAATATGACTTTATTGGACAACGATGCCTTTTGGAGCCTCGCCCCCAAGGACAAGCGATTATGTTGTGTAGAAGTTATTATTACATACATACATAACCTCACGCCTGTATCCCAGAGGGGTAGGCAGAGACCAGGGACTGCCACTTGCCACGATCCTGACAGATCACCTTCGCTTCATCAACGTTCATAAGTCGTTGCATGCACGCACGCCGGTTCCGGGTACTTTTTATCTTTCCCTTTGCTAATACATCCCCTATTTGGTCGATTTATGTCCGTCTGGGACGTCCCTTACCAGCCTTTCCACTCACATTTGCAATATATATATAAGTTAATAATAGTTATTATTATCATTGTCATTTTAGCATCACGATAAAGTGAGAATGTACATAACGAGTGGATATTAAAAAAAAAATTACAACCACCGTCTTTTTTAAACTGCGTTTTATTGAAGTCTCCTACCGCTCTACTCACCAAGGCTGTAAGACCGTTATTAATTTTAATAGTTAATAAGTAGCCTCCAACTTCAATCGACCACATTATTGCAAACGAGGTAATTATTGACTAATGTTAAGGTAGTCCTTCATTTTCTCACTCACACGTCCACGCAACATAGTGAATATTGAAATTTTAGCGAATTGACTAAAGATTTTTTTTTAATAACGAAAACCGAAAAGTATGCACGAAAAAGAAAAATATGTAGAGTAGTGATGTGGCGAGGGCGAAGGGCTCGAGGCCTAGTCGAACCGAGCGATTGGAATCAATCACTTGAGTTAAGCAACAACAGGCGCGGTCAGGCACAGGATGGGTGACCGGCAGAACTACAAAAGTACCCGAAACCGGTATGCACGAATGCAACGACTAATAAATGTTGATGTAGCGAATGAGATCTTTCAGGATCGTTGCAAAACGCATACCCTGGTCTCTGTCTACCCCTCCGAAACACAGGCTTGAATTTATGTAATGAATTCAAAATTTCAACCTTTTTTTAAAAAGATCTAATAAAGTACAGACAGCTCAGCAAACTCTTCACTAAAAGACTATTAAAATCGGATATTAAGTGTATGTGTTTTGACACTACAACTCTGCCCTTAGAAACAAATGAAAGGCACAAAAGCTCTGGTTTGTGTTTTATTTAAATATGAACAGAGAATTGACTTTACAATAGCTACGGCAATAGGCCAATGACCACTTAGCCGCTTGATTGTATATTTTTTTAGCCCACAAGTTAAAACCGGAAATCTTGCCGAATCAATTAAGTCAAATAATTAATTTCTGGTTTAGGCTTTGTTTGTCGTTTAGGTATTCAACTCCTAAAATAGTAGAACATTTTTATGAATTAATTGTCTCACTAACCATATATTTTATAGTAGGTTTATAAAACCCATTTAAATATTATCATAATTGCTGCCATGATCTCTAATAAAGTTTATAATTCGTCATATAATCTTATCTGTGTACTTACTCTAACTATATCCGTTAAAAGACTTGGATCAGCGCGTTATTGCGAGGGCGATTACAAAATGCTTTAGTGCTCGGATAACAGTTGTACTCGTTAACAGACTTCAAAAAAGGAGGAAGTTATCAATTCGACTTTTTTCTTTGATTCCTGTTGCTAACAGAAGTCCTCTGTAATCCCAGTTTTTTCATTCATTCTTCAAACTAAATAAATAAATAAATAAATAAATAAATAAATAAATAAATAAATAAATAAATAAATAAATAAATAAATAAATAAATAAATAAATAAATAAATAAATAAATAAATAAATAAATAAATAAATAAATAAATAAATAAATAAATAAATAAATAAATAAATAAATAAATAAATAAATAAATAAATAAATAAATAAATAAATAAATAAATAAATAAATAAATAAATAAATAAATAAATAAATAAATAAATAAATAAATAAATAAATAAATAAATAAATAAATAAATAAATAAATAAATAAATAAATAAATAAATAAATAAATAAATAAATAAATAAATAAATAAATAAATAAATAAATAAATAAATAAATAAATAAATAAATAAATAAATAAATAAATAAATAAATAAATAAATAAATAAATAAATAAATAAATAAATAAATAAATAAATAAATAAATAAATAAATAAATAAATAAATAAATAAATAAATAAATAAATAAATAAATAAATAAATAAATAAATAAATAAATAAATAAATAAATAAATAAATAAATAAATAAATAAATAAATAAATAAATAAATAAATAAATAAATAAATAAATAAATAAATAAATAAATAAATAAATAAATAAATAAATAAATAAATAAATAAATAAATAAATAAATAAATAAATAAATAAATAAATAAATAAATAAATAAATAAATAAATAAATAAATAAATAAATAAATAAATAAATAAATAAATAAATAAATAAATAAATAAATAAATAAATAAATAAATAAATAAATAAATAAATAAATAAATAAATAAATAAATAAATAAATAAATAAATAAATAAATAAATAAATAAATAAATAAATAAATAAATAAATAAATAAATAAATAAATAAATAAATAAATAAATAAATAAATAAATAAATAAATAAATAAATAAATAAATAAATAAATAAATAAATAAATAAATAAATAAATAAATAAATAAATAAATAAATAAATAAATAAATAAATAAATAAATAAATAAATAAATAAATAAATAAATAAATAAATAAATAAATAAATAAATAAATAAATAAATAAATAAATAAATAAATAAATAAATAAATAAATAAATAAATAAATAAATAAATAAATAAATAAATAAATAAATAAATAAATAAATAAATAAATAAATAAATAAATAAATAAATAAATAAATAAATAAATAAATAAATAAATAAATAAATAAATAAATAAATAAATAAATAAATAAATAAATAAATAAATAAATAAATAAATAAATAAATAAATAAATAAATAAATAAATAAATAAATAAATAAATAAATAAATAAATAAATAAATAAATAAATAAATAAATAAATAAATAAATAAATAAATAAATAAATAAATAAATAAATAAATAAATAAATAAATAAATAAATAAATAAATAAATAAATAAATAAATAAATAAATAAATAAATAAATAAATAAATAAATAAATAAATAAATAAATAAATAAATAAATAAATAAATAAATAAATAAATAAATAAATAAATAAATAAATAAATAAATAAATAAATAAATAAATAAATAAATAAATAAATAAATAAATAAATAAAACGACACTTCTACTATTTTTATTTTTAATGCACTAACCCGTGCTAAGGACAAATTTAAAAAACCTATTTAGAGGCTAAAAATTTCACCCATGCCGGGATTCGAACCCGCGACCTCTGGCTATCCGTGCCAGCGCTCTTCCAATTGAGCTATTGGGCGGCTCCATTGGAAGAGCGCTGGCACGGATAGCCAGAGGTCGCGGGTTCGAATCCCGGCATGGGTGAAATTTTTAGCCTCTAAATAGGTTTTTAAAGACGACACTTTCTAAGCAAGCGTAAATATTTTATTCATAAGAAAACAAAAACTGACTTAAGGCCAGTGTCTGAATTGTGAATTTCGCTAAGTAAATAAATAACTGTAGTGCTGTCTCCTTGAATTTATCAGAAAAGAGCGCGACAGAACGTTACTTAAGTATTTACTTATTCTAAATCGATTGACAGGTCGCCTGTAGGTGCCATCTCCAAAACTCGACTTCAGCATAATCTCCCCGTAACTTTTCATTCAATTGTAAAAATAAACTCCCGTCAGTGGGATTGATTACATTAGATTAGAACTTTTTATTGTATACACCAGAAAACAAAAAAACATTAAAAGGCTTACATATCTAAGTTGCGCCGTATACAATTGGCGGTCTCATCGCTAAATGCGATCTCTTCCAGACAACCTTGGCCAGGGATAAAACTGAAAGATGAAGAGAGTAGGTATCGAGCCATTTTAATAAACTAATGTGCAGCATTAAAGTGTAACCAACCTTTAGGGAAATTGAGTGGTACAGTGCTACACAAGAAATAAGTCTCGCGGATGTAGGTACCTGCGCAGATGACCAAATTTTGGATGTGCTGCAAGTTGATCGACCAATCAGAGTTTCATTTTATGGCAGGCCGTGCGCCTTTGTTGCTATTGGTTGATTCAACGTCATCGATGCAGGTGACTATTATTTTGGCAATATTAGCGTGAGCGAAATAGGTAGCGCTACTGCGGCAATCAATTATGCACCTTAACCGTATCGGTTAAAGATCATGTTGAATGTACTTATAGCTTCGGGTACTTTCGTTACACTTCTTGATAGTCTGCGCGAACGTACATTCCCGAAGGGACTTTTATGATGTGTAGTACTGTAACAGCATTTCAGCGTTTGAAGCGCTCGTGGCCTAGGCGAATCGAGTGATTGGAATCAATCACTTGGTTAAGCAACAACAGGCGCGGTCAGGTACGGGATGGGTTAGCGTCCCGTGACTACCGCTAGTGGCATTTTTCCGAGCGCTTCCGTGCTTCGCAAGGCACGTTAAGCCGTTGGTGCCGGCTGTCATATAATGGCAGTCGTTAAGCCATGTCAGAGGCCTTATGGGCGGCTTGAAAACTTCTGACAGTAAGGCCCGCCACTGTCTTACAATCCTCCACCAACCCGGACTTGGCCCCCGTGGTGGAGTGTGGCCTAACCTTCCTAGTATGCAGGAAGAGACCCGTGTCCCAGCAGTGGGGACATACAAGGGTTGATAACGATTTCAGCGTTAAGGTCGACAGAATGAGTAATGCCGTTTAATGATTGCATCAAGCGGAATACTTACTAAGAAACTTCACAAGTGCAACCATTGATTAATTAGATGGCGGACTAGATAAAATGTATATGCTCCACTTTTTTGTATGTAGCCTGTAACCTCTCAGTGAGAGTATAGCTTAATTAAAACGCGTGCCCACCGCGCATTGGCGATTTCAAGGGTATTTGAACATCTCAAACACTGAGATTTCCTCACGATGTTTTCCTTCACACCGTTGCCGTTGATTAATTAGATGGCGGGCTAGATGAAACTAATATACTTTTTTTTTATATAGCTTATAACCGTCCCGTCCCGTCCGTTAAACTGGGGGGTGGGCAGCAGCGCCCCCTGCAGTACAATTCCACCGAACTGCGATCCCCAACCCGCATGCCCAGCGGGGGATTATGGGCATTACCCCCTATGATAGCACAACGTGGCGCTCTTTAGCGGAGGGCTATGTCCAGCAGTGAACTAGTATAGCCTGACGATGATTACCGTCCCACATGTCTTCTCTCAGAGAGAGAGAGAGAGAGAGGTATGGGTTTAATTACTACACGTGCCCACCGCGGATTGCCGATTTCAATTGCCGGTATTTGAATAACTCAGACACTTAGGTTTCCTTACGACATTTTCCTTAATCGTTGCCGTTGCACCAAATAAAAATAAAAAACGAACACCGGTAACACGACTCTCTTGGTAGGTCGATCGATTCAGTTGTTGCAGAAATGCCAAGAAATTGCATGCAATCTGGGTTAGTTCCCAGTGCAGCGAAGCCTGTGTGGTAATTTTACAACACGACGAGCTCATTGTAGTTCTGCGACGATTGTGT
Source organism: Yponomeuta sedellus (assembly GCA_934045075.1). NCBI lineage: Eukaryota > Metazoa > Arthropoda > Insecta > Lepidoptera > Yponomeutidae > Yponomeuta > Yponomeuta sedellus. Next base: position 9,585,234 of record OW203747.1, read on the forward strand.
CGCTGAGAAATATACAAGTTCTTCTACAAACTGTAGGCTTTCTTTTCCCAATACAATGTTGCCCTTAATATTTTTATTATTGATTTGAAACTAACTTGATTTTTGTCGGAAGAGTCCGACCAGGTTTCGCACTGAAACACAGGGCTTAATAATGTAATCGCTCAATAATGAATGAAGATTATAAATGATTATGTAATGAAGCGCTCGTGGTCTAGCGAAACCGAGTGATTGGAATCACTCAATTGGGTAAAGCAACAACAGGCGCGGTCAGGTACTGGATGGGTCACCGTCTCGTGACTACCGCTAGTGGCATTTTTTCCGAGCGCTTTTATGCTTCGCAAGGCACGTTAAGACGTTGGTGCCGGCTGTCATGTAATGGCAGTCGTTAAGACATGTCAGAGGCCTTATGGGCGGCTTGATAACTTCTGACAGGAAGGCCCACCACTGTCTTACAATCCTCCACCAACCCGGACTTGGCATCGAGTAGGAAGGTTAGGCCATACTTCACCACGGGGGCCAAGTCCGGGTAGGTGGGGATTGTAGGACAGTGGCGGGCCTTACTGTCAGAAGTTATCAAGCCGCCCATAAGGCCTCTGACATGGCTTAACGACTGCCATTACATGACAACAAAATGTAATTATATAATTCATGGTTTCCATTTCGATGTACATTGTAAAGTCGATTAACACATTAACATGCAATTATATTATTTTTTAATGCACTAACCCGTGCTAAGGACAATTTTAAAAACCTATTTAGACTAGAGGCCAAAAATTCCTGCATCGCAGGAAGAGACCCGTGCCCCAGCAGTGGGGACACACAAGGGTTGATATCGATTTTGTAGTTTATTAAGAGTACTACAAATTGAGGTACATTACGTAGCAGAGTCTACTTGTTTATCTGTGTGTTAATCGACTTTGCAATGTACATTGAAATATTGTTGTTGTATGAAACAGGCCCCGGTCCTTAGATACTTTTCCCAGCAGCAGGTAACTTCACCTTACGCTTAGTGGCAGTCTGCCACTACCACGCGGTTTTGGGGGTAGTTAATAATATGGTCAAAAGTTCATTAATTTGACTTGACCTTGTTCGAAGCTTATAGTTACATGAGATAGGTGTCACAGTTTCCCGTCTTTATTGCCTTCTCTTTCTACCCTATTGCGCTATCCCTCTCCAGTTGCCCTACCACCGCGGCAGAAGGGTGGGGGTCGATGACGATTTCGGAAATCGCCTCGCCTTTGCTTGTCATTGGCGTCGTGTTTCCCGCCGTGAACGGCCGTGCTGTGTGCGTCCGTAAAAATATTCAAGTTTTTAAAAAAAAAAAAAAGATTTCGTTCGATAAGTAAGATTTATTCTTGGAAATTGATAGTTCGAACTGTTGCAGCCTAATTTGCCCTACGAGATTGATAAATCAGGTGAGTTTTTGCATTATTTTTTAAGAAACAACCTGTAACGGTTTTTGCCGTTCGTAGTTTTTTATTTGTATTTTTATACTTCTACCCTATTTTTATTTTAAACCGCGCACGCAGTGCTATGGGTAATGAAGCGCGCTAAAGTACATAAAGGGCCGCCTGATCGTTCACCACAGCCCTCAGGCAACCAAGCCAACCTTCGCCATCGCCATGCCGTAGTCACCGGCGCATGCGTCGATCGAGATTCTCGAGTTCCTCTAGCAGTAGCTCATCAACATCAAGTTCCAATTGAAATTCCAAAGACAAGAAAAGACGTCGCCGGTGGCCCCGCCGCGAAAAATGGGGGGGGCAAAAGATGTATATTAGAATAAAATTGCGAAAGAAGTGCCCGATCTCCGGGAACAATTATCCAAAATTAAGCGAATAACGTGTTAGACGTAAGTCAAAATCCCTGTTAGACATGCGATGTGCGTTCACTGCAGCTTGCACCAACTTTCGTAGATGATGTGTATTTCCAATATTTCAATTGCAACGAAATTAAAGGAACCTTCAGTTCCAAAAATATCCGAAAGTGATTTAAAATAAGTGCATGATGTGCAATTCTGACGATAAGAATTGGTGTGAGCTAAGGTATGCGGACACGCAAAAACTATACAATCAAGCTCCTGGCTTCACTGACCTAGACTCTAATGCGGAGGTGTATGTACATATTTGATAGTTTGCGACATCTGGTATTCGCAGAAAAAGCCTATTCTGCGTTGACACTATGCATGCTCAAGCTAAGACAGGCCCTTCAAAGTACTCAAACAAAGCACTGTTGCTTAGGGCTAAGGACACGGACACAATTCACTGTGATTAATCGAATGACAAGACGGCGGAATTATTTTCCGACGGTGAACTTTTGCAATTAATTTGTGGACACCGTTTTGAAATTATTCAGATGCGCCGGGATGGTATTTAAATGCATGTTAAGGATCCCATAATGAAAGCTACTCTTCGAAAAATTCCGCCATCTTGTCACAACCTATTCAACGCTGACGCGTTCTCAGCTGCTGTAAAGAAAGCAGGAGATGTAAAGAAACGTTTCTGGCCTTAAAAAGAAATGCCCATACCGCTGTCCCGCAGACGGGGCCTAGCATAGCAAGGCATTTAATAGCTGCCCCTCGCAGGGGAAGGTACAGCACTCTCTACCCTCGCAGGGTACTAATTGTCGGTCTTGTGCGAATGTAAGTAACGCACATGCAACCTGGACAAACAATCCACCCTCGCAGGGTGATCAAAATAACTCGTGCCCTCCGCAAAGGCGTAATACTGGTTATTGGCAAAATGCACCTAACTCACAGGGGCAGAACTTTCGAGGGCAGAACCCCCGAACTGGGCGAGACCCCAGGAGCAACGCCAGCCAGGCTGAGGCGGTTACAAGCGCCCGTCTTCCTCTCGCTGTAGAGGCAGCAATAAGAGACTTATGTACTGACTCGAAGCGCTTCAGAGTGGGTCGGCTTATAGACTTACCAGCAATGGGAAGCACGGAACTTCTTTCTTCCCATAATTCGAGGCTATTGCATACCCTTCCTACAAGAGCCACCTCTCATCTACCCTGAACTTCAACAAATCTTTATCATACTCCGGAATCAGAGCACATTTTCTTCAGGCTATATTATGTAGAGGGCTATGTCCGGAGCACATGACTGCTGTCATAAAACAAATGAAGGATCAGGAGGTACTAGAACTTGCTCAGCCAAGTCCAAGCTTTCTGTCCACGATATTTTTAGTTCCCAAGAACGACTGGTCTGCGCGACCCATTATCAATTTAAAAGCCCTAAATCAGTATGTTCTTCTAACAGAAAAATTCAGTCTTTTGAATATTTACCGAATACCAAATTTTCTACAGCACAAAGATTGGCTTTGCAAAATGGATTTGTCGCAGGCATATTTTCATTAAAAATTGCTCAAAGTCTCCAAAGGTTTTTACGCCTAATTTACAAAAACGAACTACTTCAGATAACCACCATTTCGGCTGAGTACAGCTCCAAAAACTTTCGCTGCTCTTACGAATGCGTCGCACAGTATCTGCGATAGCAGGGGATCAGAATAATCGTATACTTGGACGATTTCTTACTTGTGAACCAGAAGTTCAGCATTCTTCAGAATCATGTCCGTCAGGCGTTAGAAGTTCTGGAGTCACTAGGGTGGTTGGTAAATTACGAAAAGTCCTCGCTGATTCCGCAAAAAAAAAAAAAAAACATTGGAATCCTTGGTCAAATCAAAAAAGCCTACCTGAGAACAAGGTGTGTGCCCTCCTACTCAGATTGAACCTTATTTTGGCATCGCAGAGAACAAATCTGAAAGAGTTTTAGAGTGGGTCTCCTATATTTTGCCAGCTTTGCGGTCCCAAAGGGTCGCTTACACTATCGAGCCCTCCTAACTTTGCTGACTTTGTTGATCAAAACCAAAATTTGTTTTATCACCAAATCCCCTGTTGTTCAAAGAAAAATCTGGAGTGGTGGCTGATAAATTGTCGCGACGCATCACTGAGTCACTACCCTCCACCGAGGCATTTCTTTACGACAGATGCGTCAGATCTGGCATGGGGAGCACAGTTAGACATTCTGGTCTTGTCAGCAACAAAAGAAAATGTTGGCAGTAGGTACTAAAAGTTTTACAAGATCATTGTTTGCTCCTGCGACGATCCACGATCGTGGTTCAGTGCGACAACAAGACCGTCCTCGCCTACCTAAGGAACGAAGGGGGAGCAAGAGCATCTTCCCTGTTAGATCTGACTTATCAAGTCTTCCAGGTCTTAGACGTTTATCACATACATCTAAATCTTTTTCAAATACCCGGAAGGTACAATGTCCACGCAGACCATCTTTCAAGGTTAAGTCGGCCACCGGAATGGCATCTGAAACCTATATGCACAAAATTGTTCATGAAACGGGGTTTTCCCGTGATAGATCTTTTTGCGTCGGAAAGAGCTCATGTTGTGTCCAATTACGCAACCCTGGACTTGACAGATCACAAAGCCTTTTTCCACGATGCCTTCTCTCAGATTTGGAACTACCAGTTAGCGTGGGTGTTTTCACCACCATTTTTAGTGCCCAGAGTACTAGCTCACCTCAATCATGCGACAGGCACTTACCTGGTGGTAGTTCCTAGATGGGAGAAGGTATTTTGGAGAGCGGATCTCCGACATCGAGCCACAGCTCCACCTTTCACTCTATGGAACCTAGACAAGGTACTAGTGGATGTGCCGACAGATCTACCACCTCCCAACGTCCGAGAGATGGAACTAGAGGTGTGGAGATGTGGGGGTGGACAAGGGATCTAACTAATTGGAATGATAATCAGGTACAACTGTTAAATGGCTTCAATGGTGTTAGAACAAATAACTGCAGCCCATCTTGCCCTAATGGCAGTCAGTTGGCTAAGTTTCTAGCTGATTTGCATTTATTAAATTTATTAGAATAGAATAAAAAAAAAAAATATCATATAATACTATTCTTTGCACTTATCTGCAGTTTGCACACTAAGCAACGTTAATTTATCGGGTAGTTTATAGTCCCATGCCTTAGTAAAGCATGTTATGAAATCAATTGCCCTCAAAAAGCCAAAAATTCAGAAATCACCAGTCTGGAATATCGATCAATTATCGCTGTATTTAAAAAGTTGCTTGGTTGATTTGTCCAATGTTTTTTAAGTCTCTCGTCAAACAGGTATATTGCTACTTTTAAGTTCAGGAAGAAGGATTCATTTTCTGACTTTACTTTCTATTGATCCCAAACATTGCATTAGATCAGGCGAGTCCATATTTTTTTGGCCTATCTGGGGATCGAAGACTGATACATCTGATTATAGGCAATTTGGATGGAAATTATTGTCCAATCCAATGTGTACAAACCTAAATCCAGTTTTGTGGATAAATCAGTTGATTAAGCTTGTAAGTAATAAGAGAAGTACGTCTAAATGTGATCATTTATTTGTAACGATAAGAGATGTAAAGGCAGCATACCGTGCCATCATTGCAGGCTGGGTCAAATCTCTCCTAGTTAAAGCAGGTATTACCGCAACACCGGGTAGTGTTCGTACACCCGTAGCGTCTAAAAATTGGTTGGATAATTTCCCTCTTGAGTAGATACTGTCTAGAAGTAACTGGCGTAGTGTAAACACTTTTAAAAACTTCTACAAACGTGAAGTAATGCCTGCTTCAAGCAGTCAAAGTTTTCTAATTTATTTAGTCCAGTTAATTAAGCAGACGATTATCATGATAATAAATTGATTTAAATCGTAAAGTGATGGTTAATATTTGGTTTAATAGTAACATTTTATTTGTAAATCATAGCGACAAAATTTTTTGGGTTAAATAAATAGTAACCTGTGAAGTCACCAAAAGTTACTATTCTAACTACATACTACCTCATTCACATTGGCGTCCAGTTGCACCTTACCACCAGGCGATAACAAACACGTCTCATGTAACTATAAGCTTCGAACAAGGTCAAGTCAAATTAATAGAAGCGTTTTACCTACCATTAAAACGCAGATTAATTTACTTACCTTGTTCGAAGCTTATAGGATAATTTCTGCCTGGTTAAATTCGACTCAATGACAAGCAAAGGCGAGGCGATTTCCGAAATCGTCATCGACCCCCACCCTTCTGCCGCGGTGGTAGGGCAACTGGAGAGGGATAGCGCAATAGGGTAGAAAGAGAAGGCAATAAAGACGGGAAACTGTGACACCTATCTCATGTAACTATAAGCTTCGAACAAGGTAAGTAAATTAATCTGCGTTTTAATGGTAGGTAAAACGCTTCTATTTTTCTTATACATATTTCGGTAGTACTCCATTTCCAATGGCAATGGGCTTCGCGATACAAAGTAGGATTTTAATAGAAAAAGCGAAACAGTATATTACCGTCACGCATAATTTTTGAGATATTTAGTTTAAAAAAAAATTAAGAAAAAATACTTAAAATAACTACTTATTATTATTTATTATTATCACAACATACACTGTCATAACAGGCAAACCCCAAAACGATCAGCGTTAGTCTTATTGTAAATTAGTAATTATGTCTCAATTAAAAACCTAACAGTACTACCCTACAATTAAAAACCTACAATTAAAAACTTTGTCAATTAAAACAGTCAATTATAAAATGTAAATACCATTATTAAAAAAAAAACTTATGTTTTTTTATTGAGATTTTTTTTGTAGTTTTAGCACACCTGAATACACCATCCATATAACGTTAAAAAACGTCGCGGCACGTTTCAAAAGTAACTGTTTTTACGACTACAGGTGCAACGGAGTCGAAAAATTAGGGCGTCCAGATTGTTTTATGTCTCACAGTGGGGGTAGACGAAATAAGTTTGAAAACCTGTGTACCAGCCTGGGCAGTACGACGACGACGCGACACGCGCCTTTAAACTTCAAAAGTCGCCACTTTCCAGTACATTGTCAAATTCTGATGTTTCATACCCAGGGCGCTGTGTTAAGTGTGTTAAGAACTTACCTTCTTAAGCACCACATATTATCAGCTTGATTCCGGATTCACTTACTTAAGCGAGTAACTGAATCCGGGATTAAGTTAATGAACTTAATGTTTATTACCATATTATATAATATGAACTGTTGTGTATTGTATAGAGTGCACTCCGAAAATCACGCATAAACCTCCCAGGTTTTTGTGATTTTGATTTGTTTAATTTAACTATTTACACTTATGTGCCTTAAATAAATAAATAAAAAAAAAAAGTGATTCTACTAGCGTTGCGGGCTGAAACATTTTTTTTCTGCTTCAATATGACTTTCTGAAATCTCCTAGATATTAGTGGTCGTTAATGTGTATGGTAATCGTTATCGATGGTTTAACCTTGTTACCACTTCACGTCACTATCAATATGCATCGTCAAAATTTGTCTAGTACAGTCGACAACTACAAAACATTTCTCAATAAAAAAACATAAGTATTTAAGTTTTTTTATTTTTTTAAACTAAATATCTCAAAAATTATGCGTGACGCTGAAATACTGTTTCGCTTTTTCTTTAAAAATCCTACTTTGTATCGCGGCGCCCATTGCTATTGGACAGCATATCGACCTTATATTTTATATTTTAGTTGAAAAGCTTTCCGTAACTTAACGGATTAGTCTCAACTAATTAATTCGTTTATATGCTATCAATAGGCGTGACGACAGTATCAAATAATAGGATTTAAAACACTGATTTAATTTTATAAAAAAAAAAATTTGATTACCAATATTTTCAATAAAATAGGAGATTGTAACCCATCGACCATCGGTTATTCTTTCCGGCAATTTACAGGGCCGAATTCGTGCGGAGACTACTATTGTATACTTTTTTTCTGAAATGAATAGAATTCAGACATCAAAAGAAAGTCGTGTGAGGTCCGGCGATCAACTATCGGCGGTCGGCGAGCCATGGCAGATGCCTTATGGGCGGCTTGATAACCTCTGATTGTAAGGCCCGCCACTGTCTTACAATCCTCCACCAACCCGGACGTGGTCTCCGTGGTGAAGTATGGCCTAACCTTCGTGCGATGCAGTAAGAGATCCGTGCCCTAGCATCGGGGACATACAAGGGGTGATATCCGGCGATCGAGGTGGTCAAAATACGTCTCCAAACTTGCTGATCACCTTATTCGGAAAAACCTCGCCCAACTTCGCCATCGAGACCTTGTGTGTAGAATAGCAACCTTTGCACCCCTTTGAGCACCGGTTCTTGGGCAATTTTGCATATTACGTAACCTGCGCACTGCACTTTAGCCATCAAATGTAATAATTTGATCAAAAAATATTGTTATAATAACCAATTACCTAATTAGCAATATCAAAATAATTTAATCTGATCAATGACACAATTATGGTGCATTAATCATTTGATAAATCAGTTCCATACTTAGTGTGGGGTTCTTATATGTTCGGTCTTATTTATAAACACGATATCTTAAAACACTCCTCAGAGGCAGTATACATACACATATGCATAAACTCAAGCCTGCATCCCGGAGGGATGCTCATAATACGTATATGTGGTAACATTATGTATTAGATTTAAGAGGACTTGAGAAACGATGGTCAGAGTGGAGTTTTTTTTCCCGCTGCCTTTTCTCCAGTAGACAACGGCCCGAAGGCAGCGGCTTTCACTTTCATGTTACATTGTTTTTGACATTCAGCAAACGGAATGGGAATTCTTTACGTTGTAATAAATTGAATTGAAGAGAGCAGGATCTGCCACTTGCTACGATCCTGACAGTTTTCTTGCACTTCATCAACATTCAATATCTTGCCCTTTGCTAATACATCCCCTATTTGGTCGAAGTATATCCGCCTTTTTCCGTGCTTCACCAAGGCACGTTAAGCCGTTGGTGCCGGCTGTCATGTAACAGTAATCTGTAAGCCGTGTCAGAACCCTCATAGGCGGCTTGATAACTTCTGACAGTAAGGCTCGCCACTGTCTTACAATCGGACTTTCCTCCGTGGTGGGGTACGGCCTGATCTTCCTGCGATGCAGGAAGAGACCCGTGCCCCAGCTGTAGGGTCATACAAGGGTTGGTATCATGGCCGCCTGGGACGTCTCAGTTCAAATAGTCTGTGCTAAAGGGAAGAACGCAACCACAAATTAAATAAAACTGCCTGCGAGGAATGTTTTAGGGGAATCATGTTTGTACGTATACATACATAAGACCGGTATTGTTTATCTTAAGTAGCGTATCCTGAACGTATTTTTATCAAACATCACACGAAACATTGTAATAAATGGGTGTGGCTGCAATAAGACGTATTGCAGCCACACCCATGTATGGGTAGCCTATGACTAATAGTCTATCATTTCAATCCTTTGTTATATTTTTTATGTAAATACACATATTTTTTTACTGATTAAACAAACTATTTCAATTTATATTTTTTTTTAATACACTAACCCGTGCTAAGGACAATTTTAAAAACCTATTTAGAGGCTAAGAATTCCACCCATGCCGGGGCTCGAACCCGCGACCTCTGGCTAACCGTGCCAGCGCTCTCCGAACTGAGCTAATGGGCGACAGGCATCAGTGAAATATTCGAACCTCTTTCTTTACAATTCTCTGTGTATTTCGTACAGGCAGTTTTAATTTGAATATTTGTAAAACAATGCAAAATCATTTTGCAGCTTTCAAAATATCATCTAGAATTTAATTAAAAGCTGACTGCTTAATCTGTGGGGTGAAAAAAAAGTAGCTGTGTGATCAGGGGTGCGATCACGTAAGTCCTCCACTGTATAGAGTTGTCTGATTTAACCTGCTCCGAACTGTCAGATACAAAAATATTTTGACACTTCATTCATCTAAATAACTCGATTGGGTGGAAAGTTACGTAATACAAGAGCAGTACACCAATCAATCAAAAAGGCTTTATTCAAAACTAGTTGTGCCCCGCGGTTTATCCATTTTCCCATGGGATTAAGATATTTTGCCGCAATAAAACGTAGCCTATGTGTTAATCCAGGGTGTCAGCTAACTACATACCGAATTTTACTAAAATCGCTCCAGCAGTTTAGTGCCAGAAGAATGTACCAAACATACCTACTTTCATGCATGGGTGAAATTTTTAGCCTCTAAATAGGTTTTTAAATTTGTTCCTTAGCACGGGTTAGTGCATTAAAAATAAAAATAGTATAATCATGTGGGTACAGTGGTATCGTTCCGATGTAAAACCTAACTGCAAAGTAGGTAGTCGGGGCTGTAAGTGATGCAATTTGCTTAAGTCAGATGTCGCTGCCTGTACGTAATACAGAGAATAGTGTAAAGAGGTTCGAAATTTCACTGATGCCGGTGAGTCGCCCATTGGCTTAATTGGTAGAGCGCTGGCACGGATAGCCAGAGGTTGCGGGTTCGAATACCGGCATGGGTGAAATTTTTAGCCTCTAAATAGGTTTTTAAATTTGTTCCTTAGCACGGGTTAGTGCATTAAAAATAAAAATAGTATAATATTAGTGTGATAACACAGAAACAGCGACTTAATGAACGTTACAAGTTAAACCAGGTGTCCATTTAAAAACTTACACAATTTAGGACAAAAATTGGACAAAAAAAAACTTTTAATTGTCACTTTTATTTACAAAACCAGATTTCTTAAAACACTCGAAAAACACTGATTAAAATTGTCTGTTGGACAGATAATTTTAATCACTCTACGGACTCTAGGAACTCTAAGTCTAAGGAGTATTCTAGTGGAAATGTGTTTTTATGAATAAGGCAGTATTATAAAGCCCCTATAATTAACAGAGTTTACTGCAGTCCAAACCTAGAACTCATGAATTGAACTTTTTCGCGTCAAAAATTTGAAATAATTAGGTATCGTATTTTTTCTAAAAACATTATCATGAAAAGGCCTTGTTTACAACACTTTGTTTATTTTAGTGCTGCAGCGCAATTTTACTTCAAGATTGTTTGTAAGGTCACAGAGGGCTAAATTGGGGACCTTCCGTTCTGTTCTATAATTGACCGATAATAATGCCATAGTAATACTGTTCAAGAATGTGAAATTATCTTCTTGCTCAGAGTTCAACATGTCAAATAATATCAGCTTACCAATCAGTAACGCATACTCAGACATTATCGCAGAGGTCGATTAAGAATCTATTTAGAGAAATGTTTTATCCAATGAAACATTAATGTTATTAACCTTAATTACGTTACTCCAATATATAATACATCAATATTTTATTATTTTAAACAAGCGATTATTTATACATAATATTACTTAAAATTATAACTATCTGACCCTATACCTGAGTCTATGTTCAAACTTACTCAGCTTCGTCCTACAAAGAGTGAAGTTTCGCAAAGATATAAAATCATAAGAAAATCACCTCTGTGGTATAATACTCGTAACTACACACCCTTCCCAAACGTGTGGTGAGTTTATCATAATTATCACTCTCGTAACTTGTTTTTCCACTGGCCGGCACGGTTTTTCCAAGCAATGCCGTGAAACACATTTTGCCAGAAGGCAGACTGACCCAAAAGATATATTCACAAACTTTTGGCGTATTTCATGATGTTAGCAATATGGTGGTGATTTCGATATCAACCCTTTACATGCCTCCACTGTTGGGGCACGGGTCTCTTCCTGTATCGCAGGAAGGTTAGGCCATACTCCACGACGGGCGCCAAGTCCGGGTGGATGGAGGATTGTAAGACAGTGGCGGCGGGCCTTACTGTCGGAAGTTATCAAGCCGCCCATAAGGCCTCTGAAATGGCTTAACGACTGCCATTATATGACAGCCAACGGCTTGACGTGCCTTGCAAAGCACGGAAGCGCACGGAAAAAAATCCACTAGCGGTAGTCACGAGATGGTCACCCACCCAGTACCTGACCGGGCCTGGTGATGCTTAACCCAAGTGATTGATTCCAATCACTAGATTCCGCTAGGCCACCAATAAGTAATCTTCTTCTTCAGTCGCTTTACCGTGGAGTCTGGGGCGGACACAAGGGCTTCCCATTTATCTCTGTCCTTGGCTAAGGATGGTAACTCCCTTCACTATCGTCTCAGAGAGAACGGATCTCTTCCACCCGACAGTGTTCAGGATCGTCGTGATCCTTCGGCGGGTTTAAAAACATAAATAGAATCTCCACTAAGTCCTGACTTTGAAAATACGTAATGAAATAGTTTTATTCGAAGTAGCGCAGAAACTGCGGCTTAATGAACGTTACAATTCAAACTAGGTGTCTATTTAAAAATCTAGATCATTAAGGAGAAAAAATTAGTTAAGTTATGGTGGCAATACCACTCGCTAACTGTGAAGGAAAAGACCGCGAGGAAGCCTGAGTGTCTGAGGTGTTTAAATACAAGCTTAAAATTGCCAATCCGCGGTGGGCACGCGTGGTAATAAAGCCCGTAGTCTGAGAGAAGGCCTGTGCCCAGCAGTGGGACGTTTATTGGCTACATAACAAGATTTTTTTATTTTTGAACTAAAACTTTCGTAAGCACAACACATTGTAGACTTTTAGTCCGGATTTACTTACGGGTGTTGTTATATCGGAAAAGTCCGACCAGGTTTCGCTCCGATTCGCAGAGCTTAATCATGGTGAGCAAAGACGGAGCTCGCATCGTCGGTTGCTCGTCTCAAACTACGGGCATAGACAAATACCTTCTTCGTCTATGCTACGGGCAAGTACGCGGCGCGCCCGCGCCGAGATAGGTGGGGCGGGTGCCGACACTGGCTGCGGGGGGATTCCCGCATGATTAAGCATGATTAAGCTCTGCGAATCGGAGCGAAACCTGGTCGGACTTTTCCGATATAACAACACCCGTAAGTAAATCCGGAATAAAAGTCTACAATTTTTTTATTCATTTGTCTCTTATACCTACATCCCATATTTAGTAGACCTATGTCCGCCTGGGACGTCCCTGACCGGAGCTTCCTCTTACGCTTACCCTTGACGGTGCCACCCTTGGCTGGATATAACATTTTCACCAGTTTCGTCACTGATCCGCCTTTCATCACCTCCATATGCCCAAACCAACTTTGTGCTAGTCTCGAGATTGTCTTTCACAATACCTACAAAGATTACGAAAATTACTTTGTTTATCGTCAACGTGTTTAATTTTATGAACCTCGGCCTAGATAGACATATAGCTAAACTTAGATACTAAGCTAATCTCGGGTCCAAGTTCCAAGTTTCTACTCCGAACGATTTCGCAAAAGTAACTTGGACTTCGATTACTGTACTGTTTAGAGTCAAAACCATATTGTGACTTTTGTTTTAATGATCCACAATCCACATACTCATTCATCACCTATAAATTAGTCAATAAAGTGAGTGAGGAAGTGGCAAACTTTTGTGGATTTTATTATACCCTTCTATAATACAATCCCTGAATACCTAATTAAGCTTGCCGGAAACGCGGTCCAAAAAATGTGTTAACCCTTCTCGCGTTTAGTGTACATACGTCTGTACACTAATCAGCCCGGCCGCGCGCATCCCCCAAGCGCTTAGTGTACAGACGTATGTACACTATGCAACGCTCAGATTGGACTCTTTTTATCTATGCTCTGTGCATTCTCTATGGACAATATCTGTTGTTTTATTGGCCAATGGTTAGTAAGGATTACTTTCGCCAACCAATCAAATGACGTGACGTGGAAAAAAATTGAATTATCATCGAAACCACATGAGCTTGCTAGGTCAGACGCCATTTTGCGTTTTCGTCGTGAGTTGCTCCGCTCGCTAAAGTTTTATAAGTTATTTAGAGAAGGCAACGCTGCGTATTTGTTCATGTGTTATATATCAAATTACTGGGAAAAGTGTGTAGATTATGATTCAAATAATAGTTTCGTTGTATTTGATGGAAAAGAAAGTGAAAAAAGCCTCGAACTTTTAGCCCGGATTGTGCCGCTTGTATGGGCGGTCAGTGTCATTTTACCTCTTCCTGGTAATTATTCCTTTATAGCTTTATTTTGGTGAATTAGAGTATGAAAATTGTGTAAACAGTAATAGATAATATGCAGATCATATTATAAGTGTTAGTTCAGTGCTAGTGAATGAGTAATTAGTGAAAATAGTGAGACAAAGTTCAAAGTAGTGTCAAAATGGCGTGGATAGTGAAATTCATCTCGTCATTTGAATATCATGTAAGTTTATTGATAATTTTATTAGCATTACAAGTATAATAACCGGATAGGGAATTTTATGCAGATTGTAGTGATATATATCACTTATTGAATAATTACGTAGTACTTTCTCTAATTTGAGAATTGCGGAACTGTGTTCACAAAAAAGATGCAAAAAAATGGCGGTGCGAAATGACCCTGCACTATGCGGTACCTTTGAACTTTCTTTTTTCCGAGCGCGCGTGGCGCTAGAAGGGTTAAGTACACTTTGTGCCAAAAGGGCTACTATAACATAAAGGATTACTTAGATAACAATGATGTCTGGAATTAAAGCCAGTACAATGCATGAGTTCTATGTTTTATAATAATTATGTAAACTCTGTTAATGAATGACTTTGAAAAGACTACGTTTGGAGATTTTCTGTCTATTTTTTCTCCAAAATGATCTAGATTTTGAAATGGACACCTAGCTTGAATTTTAACGTTCATTAAGCCGCAGTTTCTGCGCTACTTTGAATAAAACCTATTCATTTCATTTCAAATTGTCTTCTTAGTATATTTAAAACCTATTTAGAGGCTATAAATTTCACCCATGCCTGGATTCGAACCCGCAACCTCTGGCTATCCGTACCAGATATCCGTCTGGTACGGATAGCCAGAGGTTGCGGGTTCGAATCCAGGCATGGGTGAAATTTTTAGCCTCTAAATAGGTTTTAAATTTGTTCCTTAGCACGGGTTAGTGCATTAAAAATAAAAATAGTGTATTCTTAGTATATTTTTCAAGTAGACTCGCAGTCATACACAGCATAATCGATCGACCTTGTTGCATAGTTTTTATTGATTAATTTTAATTTAGAATTTTACATAGTATGACAGTGCAGCATTTACGTTTTTGTTGGTTGGCATTGGCAGTGTTATGTCTACCTCTTCCAGGAGACCTTACTTTTCGATTTTTTTTCGATTGGAATGTCTTCTAATAACCCAAAGAACTATACAAGCATAATCAAAACTAGGCTACTTAATAAAGGTAGAGTGATAAAATATATGAGTCACATTTAAATAGTAGTGTAAGTGATTGTGCAGCTTTCATCACTTTCTTAATGTGGCTTAAGTAGTATTTAACTTATAAGTTATAAGTGCAAAATTATACACTACAGTGTTGCACTTAAGTAACAATGTCAATTAAATTTAATACCCATATTTTTAGCTAAATACTATTAAGCCACATCGAAGAAAGTGATGCAAGTATGTATTAAACTGGTTTGCTTCACGTAAAGGGGAATTACATTTTATACGTACTTGACTTACTGAATCATAAAGATAGGAGGAAAACCGTAGCCGCTGACATGATCATAAAAATAAACCATAATTTAGATGTAGGTAGGCAAAAATTACCTTTCAACTTTAGATTAGATAGGGGGCGGTTTCTGGATTGAGAATTTCACTAAGTAAATACGTAAGTAACGTTCTGTCACGCTCTTTTCTGAGAAATTCCAAGAGACACCACTACATACAGTTAACTACTTACTCAGCAAAATTCTCAATTCAGAAATTGACTAAAAGTTTCCACTTAAAAGATAATCAAAATAAAACTGATTATGAAACAAGATAACGACACGAGATTACCAGTAAAAAAATTTGAAAAACAATTCAAAAACAAAGTAAAATAAATAAGTTCGTAATCTTCTACTGTGACATTGAAAGAACATTTTTTCGAGCGGTGGATATAAACAAATCGAAATCCATTCACGAAATTATGTTACGATTAGTGTACGTAATAAAAAAACATTATTATATTAACAAACGAAAAAAAATTGTTTACCTTCGTCCATTACCGAAAAATGCTGGCACGCAAGCAAAATCCAAGGTCAAGCGAAAAATAAAAAACACGGTAAAATGGAATTCGCGCTAAAAACTGCGGAGGCGTGGCGGGGCGTGTTCCCGCGCAAAATCGGAATGGCGACTGACAGCAAGTTCAGAAACTCAGCTGACTGGAGGTGTGTTGTGGACACATCACACATACAAAAGGTTCAGAACGTTCGCTTCACATAAGGTTAAAATGATAACAATAAAACGGTGACGGTAATTGTATTGAAAAAAATATGTTCAAAGATTCTTTCTTCAGAGGTTTAAAGAAAAACCGCAGGTATCTCAGGGTGTGAATTATAGGCCATTTAACAGTCACTTAACATTACATCACACTTCACACTAATATTATAAAGTCGAAAGTTTGTGAGTGGGAGATCTCGCGTGAAAGTTACTTCTACACGGCTGGAGCGATTTTAATAAAATTTGGTGTGGATTCAGCTGACACCCTGCATTAACACAGAGGCTACGTTTTACAGCGGCAAAATACCTTATTCCTATAGGATAATCGATAAACCGCTAGTAACACCGCGAGGCACAACTAGTATTTTCATAAAAGAATAAAATAAAAATCCCTATTCGTATAAAACAGTTTTAATTAAAAAAATACTTTATCTTTTTTTAATAACATTGCATACACTCACGCCTGTATCCCTGTGTGGTTGGTAGGCAGAAACCAGGGTTGTCACTTGCCACGATCCTAACATAACTATTTCGCTTCATCCATATTTATTATCGGCAAATGCATGCAAATGCACGGATACTTCCTAAGGTTCCGTAGTTGTCAAGGAATCCTTATAATTTTGCCTTGTCAGTCTATTTGTCTGTCCGCAACAGTTAGTACTAGAAAGCTGAAATTTTGCCATCGCTCCGGGATAAGATACTATCACCATTCATTCGCTTAGCAGCTCGCCTTCTGTTTTAATATGTGCGCATACTTTTAGGAGGTGTGTGCGACCGCTATACGTTCTTTATCACTCAGAACTAACGCGCCTGGTGAGCTCCAATTTCCTAACATTTGTTTGCCGTAACGGTGCCCACATAAGTAACAGGTAAGCTGGAATAGTTATCTAACATGACGTCATTATCGCGTAGTAAATAACTAAACATACAACGTTGCTGATAATAATTTTTGCCCAAAAATAACACTATCTTGTTTACTCATACAAAAATAACGATGGGTGAGCGTTTTTATTTCTGTGCTAAATATTACATTTATTATCTCAAATTCACATTAGCGCAGTTTCTACGATTAGGCTCATTTGCAGTTACTGAATTTTACCTTTATACCGAGTATCTAGCCGAAATTCAGAACGTTCTTTTGCAATTGAGACTGCCTAACAACTGATGCTCCTATTTCACGCGAGATCTCCCATAGTGCAAAGCTTACGTTCCCACAAGTGACTTATTTTGTCTTACCATTATATTGGACATTTTTGATAGACAATGTTTGTATGGCGAGACGTGAACACTTGCTTGTTCCGGGTACAAAAATCACAAGTGAAACCAACTAAAACCACCTCTCAGCGGAGCAAAACCGGCCTTTGTGCGAGGTAGTAAAAGTCATTGTGCCGTGAAGTGTATTAACCTTTGAGCAATGCAGCGTTAATGTACTCGTAACACTATCACCGGAGGACTTATCCGAGTGCGCCTAGCGTGGAAAGGAAGTTAAACAAGCGTTCTTTATACTACTCTTAGCCCGATTTCTACATAATAAATCTATAAGATTTTTTTTGAGGAATCAAGTAAATTTTATTTTAACGTAAATAATTTAAATTCTGTCTGGGGAATGTCAATGTACAACGTATAATGTAAGCCGCCACCTTCGGGCCGTAGTCAGGTATTGGAGAAAAAGGCAGCGGAAAAAAAACTCCACTCTGACCATCTTTTGTCCAGTCATAGGTCTATAATACATCAGTTGCCACCATTTTATGATTGCCATCAATATCTTTAAATATTGCCTGGATCGAAGACCTTCGTGGACCTTTATGGACTACTAGCTGGTGCCCGCGACTTCGTCTGCGCAGCATTAGTATTCCGAGTAGCTTAATTATTTTAGCGTGGCGTAGAAAAGAACAAACATAATGACATAAAAAATATATTTTTTGGGTCGCATTTGTAAAATATCATACCATATGTTTATAAATTATAACCTATGTGTTACAGTGCTACACAAGAAATAAGTCTCGCGGATGTACCTGCGCAGATAACCAAATTTTTGGATGTGCGGCAAGTTGATTGACCAATCAGATAGTTTTATTTTATGGCAGGCCGCGCGCCTTTGTTGCTATTGGTTGATTCAACGTCATCGATGCAGGTGACTATTCGTTTGGCAATATTAGCGTGAGCGAAATAGGTAGCGCTACTGCGGCATTTAATTCTGCACCTTATCCGTATCGGTTAAAGATCATGTTAAATGTACTTATAGCTTCGGGTACTTTCGTTACACTTCTTCCTAGTCTGCGCGAACGTAGATTCCCGAAGGGACTTCTATGATGTGTAGTACTGTACTCTGATGTGTAAGCTATATTATTGTACAGTTTCATTAAAATCCACTCAGTAGTTTTTACGTGAAAGAGTAATTAACAGCCATACATCCATACAAACTTTTACGTTTATAATTTTAGTATGATTATTTTGTAATGGCGTGCTGAGGTCTATATCCAGCAGTGGACTGAAGGATTGGATTGGATTGGACGGACCTTAATGAAACGAACGCTACGATTGACCGTGCCATCTTGGAATCAGTTTTCGTCACAATACTGCTTCAAAGGCAATGAAGGAAAAGCAAGTTAAGCAAAACAATTACCCACGAACTTATGGACTTTAGACTGTGTTTAACTCAGGCTAAAATGTTACATTACTACGCATACGTAGCTATACTGTGAACCAGATACACTTTTCCCTCGTGTACGCATATTTTTTATTCAATTACGATATCTAGAAATGCAAAGCATGAAATGAAAAGGTTTTATTCAAAATAGCACAGAAAACTGTCCATTTCAAAATCTAGATCTTTTGGAACAAAAAAAAACTCCAATGTCTTTTCAAAGTCCTTAATTAACATAGTTTACGTAACTATCATAAAACATAGTGGCATAAACATACTGGCTTTAATTCCAGACATCAAAATAATTCTTTATTTTATATTAGCCCTTCAGGCAAAAAGTATGGTTGGGTATCTCTTCAACCAATGAAGTGATTGTTTTAATGACCAGGAACCAGCATCGGTAGTATGACGACACTAGCCGCGTGAATGTCAAATGTCGCGACTTTCCAGTTCCTACATTGTCAAATTCTGACATTTTAGCGCCACAAAACGCACGACTAGCGCCATAATACTACTCGGGCAGCATAGGCTCAATGTCAAAAGTCGTGACTTTCCAGTACATGCATTGTCAAAAACTGATACAACAGCCATAATACTACTCGGGCAGCATAGGCTCAATGTCAAAAGTCGTGACTTTCCAGTACATGCATTGTCAAAAACTGATATTACACCCATAAAACTCGTGTCACATAATTAATACTATTATTAGCATTTCAATATCAGTCATGATATTGAAATCACATCCAGTTCATGAATGGGCATTATCCTAAATATTGACAATAGTGATACGGCATTTCAACGCTGTAAAAAGGATAGGTAGGGGTTTTACGTCAGTAAATATAATGACACAATCATCAATTTTAATATTCAGTAATTTCTCGTATTTTTGTAAGTGTACAACTGTTATTCAACCGTTTAACCTTCGATGCATACGTGAGTGGTTTAATATTTTTGATAAAGTAAAAACAGATGTTGACCTCTCGGTATTCGTAAATAGCCTCTACGTTTCTACGTTTCAACAGATTAGGATAATTTTTACTTTTGTTTCGATTACGTGCTTTAATGCATGACGCATGACGTACTTCAACGGGTTTCCTATACTCAGATTTATTATTTCGTATTAGAAAATAATAAATAAAACAGCCCAAATCCAAATATTCAGGCCAGGCTCACAAAATTACCTGCTTTGTCGAAAAAATAAAATGAACACAGAACTTTTTTATAACACTATGTTGTCCCTTGCCGAAAGAGGGGGCGGCCAAGGACCACCTGGAAGAGAGCAATACACTAAGAGGCCAAGTCGATCGGCACTAGCTAGCCTGAATAGGAAGCTGCCGCGAACCACCGTCAGAAGTCTGCGGAAATCTTGGTTGAGGCTCTACGGTCCGCTAGGAGTTAACGACCAATGAGGAAGAAGATGTTGTCCGTTGTCGAATTCTGACATTTTAGTGCGACAAAACGCGCGACTCGCGCCTCTGCACACTGGTTCCACGCCCTAAGAGTAGCGGTCATAGGGTTTCGCGATAATAATGACTGTCGTTGTCATAGCTGATTATTATTATTATGGTGTTTTGTAATACTTTAAGCCATAACACAATAAAAAAAAAACAAAATAATCTTAAAAAGCTTATTTTATTTACAAAATTATGCATTTTTATTA
The DNA here is from genome assembly GCA_934045075.1 of Yponomeuta sedellus. NCBI lineage: Eukaryota > Metazoa > Arthropoda > Insecta > Lepidoptera > Yponomeutidae > Yponomeuta > Yponomeuta sedellus. The sequence goes on from OW203747.1 coordinate 9,605,621, forward strand.
CACTTAAAAGAAGGTTTGCAACTTAATAACTATTAAACCTTACTATTTACATTTTATATTACAAATAAAGTAAATACTTAACTAACATCTAAGTACAAACACACAATTGGACAAAAAATATTATATTTACATAATAGGAGTTATGTAAAAAATAACATAAATACCTATCTTATTTTTTACATTTTTTCCTAAACCGACAACAAATTTAATACTTCTTTTGATAGAATAGACTTCTTCTTCTGTGGTAACCTTCTTAAACTAGAAATATAAGGATCCGAATTAAGGAGAAGTCTATGTATCAAGTCGGTGTTTGTGACAACCCGAGACATTTTCCTCGTGTTGTCACGCCTGAAGAGTTTGATTAATTTATTGCAAGATTCGGCGGCCTCTTCCGAAAGCTCACCTATTGACAATAATGCGTGTTCAATTACTTCCGACCCATGAATGAGGACCTTATGTACAGACGATGGCAAGTTGTACCATGGATAGGTAGCAACAAGTTTACGTGCTGTTTCTAGAGAATACTCTTTAAAAGTGGCGTTATTAATTTTGTATCCCGACGAAAGACACTGCAGCAGATTATGACATCTGTCAATAAGGATTTTATCTAATCCAGTAATTTCCGCTGAAACCGCTGAGTTAGAAAAAAACTTTCTGGCAGTGTTTCCGTCGTTAGATGTGCCACTTCCTCCACTTCGCGGTTTGTCGACTATTAGACCAAGTTTCTGCCTAAACTGTTGCTGCACATGTTGTTTTTTTTGTGCAAGAAGAGCTTTTTCGTCTGAAGAACGTACCTGCCATTTCTTTATGTCTAATCTATAAGAAACGTGAATTAAATATTCGAAGAATCGGATATACGAGTGAAGAGGAGATAGTCCAAATTGATAGGTACCACTATCTGCAGTTTTGCTCAGCGATTTATCAATGTCATTCATCTCTTTTGGAGTTGAACCACAAATATAACATCTACTACAAGATGTATCGCTCAGAGCACTGCACACTTTACCATCAACCATGGTTAATTGTAAAGAATGCTGCACTTTTATTTCATATTCACCGTGAGTGAAAGAAGTCGGTTGTAAACTATCAATTTTAGTCTTGAAATAAGCTTCTTCTTGCACAGAAAGGTCTTTGGATTCTTTGGCAAATTGGAATCGAATAGGCCTACAATACCTGGTGGAAGAAGGGCGCGGATTTTTCCAAACTATTTGATCTGGGTCGGAGGTATTGGACTTACAAACCAATTGAAGAGGACAATATGAAGTAACAAACATACTGCCATCATCATCGATACCAGAATCTCCAAAAATCTGTTTATATTCGCTGTGCCCCGTACTCCCATCGAAACCCCATTTTCCAATCAAAACAAATTCTTTATTAGGGTCAAAATTATTCAAAACGGGTTTTTGGGATTCTAGTATCCGGCAAGCAGTATGATCTAACAATGATTGTAATTCTACTTCAGCAGATGATTCCGTGATAAACTCTTGCGATGGATAGCACCGCTTCTTAGCTTCTAACACTTTTTGATAAGATGGTAATGCATTAGGTGATTTTGCATTAACGAAGTCTTTCACCAAAAGATACTGATGTTTAGTCAGTTTTGTCTCATTTATAAGAGACAAGACTTCGTCAGTGCTGAAATTTAAAGATGCAGCGGCGTTAGATAGACTAGAATCGTCCAACAAAGAATTTATCGCAGAACTGTCTACTTTACTTAACTCTGCAAGCCTGCGGCGTTTTGATCTCTTGCTACATTCCTCAAAGTCCTTCCTGTGCTGGTGCTGTTGGGTGCTTGTCGAAGCTTCTGCTGCTGGCCGTTGGGTGTTGTGGCTCCCTACTGTTGCACAAGTTGGCAGAACGCAAACTTCAATTTCGTTCAGCCAGTCTCCGTACTTAGAGACCATGCGAGAATGGTTTGCGTGACTTGCTTCCAAATTGCTACCAATCTTGTACAAACTTTAGTAACTCTTTTTTCCAAGTCATCAGCAATGTAATTCTCAACATCAGGCAGCAATTGTATTAGGTCTCGAAAAACTCGATGCCAACGCTCCAGTTCAGATTTGCTGTCTTTAATAGACAGCCAAGTATCTAGTACAAGCATTCTTTTGAAAGAACACTTAATACTAGTACCTAAAACAAAATAAAAATACGTTAAAAGCGGATCAAAATAGATACATGTTTCGTAGCAAGTGCTACGCGCCTGCTACGCGTTCAGGCGCGCGGCGTAGCACCTGGCTGCACCTTACAGACGCAGCATGACGCAGCTAAATTTGGAGAGGCCTAGTAGTAGACATTGTAACCCATATTTCTATACCAAATTGAATGGTACAAGTAGGTACAAACATAAGTAAAAGCTTCAACGTAAAAAATATACAGACATAAATACATAAAAAATGCCACGTTGGCGTAGCACTCTATTTAAAAAAAAAATGTAGAAGGAAAAGGCAAAATAGTAAAGTAAATTAATAATACATACCTGTGACTTCAAATTCCATTGTAAAATAGCAGGTCACAGACAAGTTGGAACTTAAACACACGCGTCGCGTCTTGGGCTAATTAAAGCACTTGGTGATAACAGGTTGATGACTAATTACTTGTGTTCACTTCGGATGCCGAAAAAGGAATGTTGGGAACAATAGATTGCGAAACCTTTTATACCCTCAGGTAGTATGACAATTAGTGGGTAACTGAGCCAGATATCATGGCTTAGCTCAGTCATTGCCATCCGAGTCCTATGACCTACTACGGTACCACCGTGCTCTGTGCTACCCATGCATCAGATAACGAAGTAGGTATATTATATTCTTTTTAATGGACTAACCCGCGCTGAGGACAATTTTAAAAACCTATTTAGAGGCTAAAAATTCGACCCATGCCGGGATTCGAACCCGCGACCTCTGGCTATCCGTGCCAGCGCTCTTCCAACTGGGCTAATGGGCGACTCACCGGCATCAGTGAAATTTCGAACCTAGTAGGCATCGAAGTAGGCATATATTGTTGCTCCGCATTTTAATAATTTTTATCTGTTTTCTTCTGGGCAGCAAAGGAATTCGTGTAGCTTTCAATGGCCACCAGCCAAGCGATAAAAAATGGGCGATAAAAATGCGTTCAGGATACAGACATTCGACGTTTTCACACTAAACGACATTGAATTTGAAGTAAGGATAGAAGATCATTCAATAGCTTTTTTCGGATCCTGGCGCTGACGTCGCTTGTCGGTAAAATTTGTGACTAACTTATTACATTTTCTGTATAATAACGAAATTGAACCACATTTCCCTAATAGTTTATTTTTTTATAAATTAATATTAAAAAATCCAATGATTTAATCAATAAGTTATTAAGATCGAGATAACTTAATTATTTTAATCAATCTTTCGTAACCCAGTCAGCTACCGTACTTGATAATGAGTTGCTTGTGCCCAATCTCACTAGTCTATGCTACTCCACGTTAGATGGCGCTAATAGAAATAATTGGGCCACACAGAAGGGACTGGGGCGCGCGCAGACATCACTGATTAAACCGTTCGCAGATAGTAAATGTCACGGATATCCGTGGTAAATGTATAGAAATTTTCGAAAACGATACACGAAAATATACCTCATGGATGGTTCACAGATATTTCACATTTTGCAAAATAGGTGGAAGAAATTTTTTTTTTTAAGGTTTCTAGTACAAGATCGATTAAGCTATGTTGGTACATCTTTTAATTTTTATGTGATTTATTGACAAATAAGTTGCTTAAAACTTTACTAAAAACGGTACCGATTATTATGGCAGCTTCCTATAAGAACTCGTGGTCGCAGTTTGTACCCCCTAGTTTTTGAATTCGCAACTTGCTGTTGAGGAACAGTCGACAGCATATCACCTTTACATTTTATAATGTCTTGGAATAATTAACTACATAAACAATAATTAACTATAGCCCTTTAAGTATAACTTCCAACTAAAACATAGATTTTAGGGTTCCGTACCAGAGGGTAAAAACGGGACCCAATTGCTAAGATGGTATGTCCGTCTGTCGGTCTGTCTCCAAGCTGAACGTAAACTCTCATGAACCGTGTAGCTACAGTTGATATTTTTATAGATGATGTACATATTTATTTAATGAAAGTCATTTCCATTTTAACCGACTTCAAAAGAGGTTATCACATCGACGCGTATGTTAATTATTTTTCACTATGTTTTCGCATTATCTTCGTCAAATCTTAACCTATTTCGATATTTTTTTTTGTTCTACTAGGTATAGCGTCCCATTGGTCCCATTTTAATTTGGTGAAGATGTCATGAAGACTTTGAGAGATGGAGAAAAGAACTTTTCAATGGACAGCAGCAAATAAGGCCTAATGAGGCCCATTCATAAATAATATGCATATGTTTCATAAAATATAATATAAAAGCTGTCCCAGGGTAATTTGGTGATGTTCTGATGAAGACTTTCAGAGATGGGAATTTAGAACTTCAAATTTAAGTAAATAAAATCACTTTGTTCATCAAATACTTTCATTAAGTAGCACATTATCTGGTGGACATTGTTACGAAGTTCATCAGCTCAAATGTAGTTCTTGAGAGGTTTTAAGTTTCTAATCTAGATAAAAATATGCCGTTTTCAGTTAACCAGAATTTAAGTCAAAATATACAATTTTACTGTCGTGATTATTAGTTCCTTAGTCAAAAATATACTATAGGCATGCGTAGTTATAAAAGTCACAATATCTATTTAGTTTCATACGAGTTTACAAGTCAGTGATTAAAACGGTATAAAACGAAAATATGTTTACGCAGAGGACAAATACAGCGCTGGTGCACAAAAGTGTATTTTGCATGGGCCCTGTAATTTATAATAAGCTGTCTAGTGCATTAAGAGAACTGGACTTAGGCTTGTTCAAGCACAAATAAAAAAATATATTATTTAAAAACTAATAATAATAATAATAATAATATAAGCCTTTATTAATTTTTCAAAATAATAGTTATTTACATGCAACAATTAGAAATTGACATATTGATCATTGTATTACTCGAGTTAATAATTAAATAAATTTTATAAATTGTATTTTTTGCATTTTTATTAGGGTGTCCCTCTCCGGGACATGCTTGGCCTCCCACAAGCCTTGTGGTTTGTGGGGTGTGGTCTAATCACCCTCGCTGACCAGGCTTCGCTGGGTGATTTAGTGACTTTTCAGTTCAGTTGACATTTTCTTTAAATCATTTCTTGTGTGAGAATGTATATGTCTTCATCAAAGTGTTCCAGTTGTCTCTGTCTGAGGCAAGCCTCCACCAAAGTGGGTTGAAATCTCTCAGATCATCTATCCATCTTAGGAGTGGTCTTCCGGGTCTTCGCCAACCGTCTCTGGGTACCCATTCCATTGTGAGACGGGACCATCTGTTGTCATTCAACCTTGCTATGTGACCTGCCCATTGCCATTTTTGTTTTAATATTGTGTCTATAATGTCCTTTACGTTAGTCTTCCTTCTGATGTTCTTGTTTCGCACCCTGTCTTTGAGTTTTATATTAAGCATGCTACGTTCCATGGCTCTTTGGTTTACCGCTAGTTTCCTTCTATGTCTTTCCGAGGTTGCCCAGGTTTGTGCGCCGTAGGTCATGGCTGGTAATATACAAGTATTAAAAACTTTGCTTTTAATAGTTATGTGGAGATTCGATTTAAATATGTGCTTCAGAGACCAGTACTTCTTCCACCCAATGCTTATTCTTCTCTCTATCTCTTTGTCAAGTCTTTTTTCAAAGGAGATTAATTGACCGAGGTAAATGTAGTCATCAACGTATTCCAAAGTAGTCCCATTTACTTGTACTGGTGAACGTGTGCTATTAGTTATTATCTTTGTCTTTGTTTCATTTAGCTCTATACCTGCTGGTGTAATTGCGTCTTGGAACTCTGATAAGGTTATTTGCATTTCTTCCCATGACTCAGTCATAAGTACTATATCGTCAGCAAATCTTAGCGCCGATAGTTTATAGCCATTGATTGAGATACCTTTATTTTCCCAGTTCATATGTTTGAATGTTTCTTCTAGTAGGGCATTGAACAGGGTTGGAGATATGGGGTCTCCTTGCTTTACACCTCGCTTTATTTTGAAGATAGGGCCTTCTGATTCTAGGCGTATTTTTGCACTGCAGTTGCTGTATATCGCTTTGAGTGTGTCTAAGTATTTAGGTTCTATTCCTTGGTTGTGTAAGGCCTTAAGCAAAAAGACTTGACTAATACTATCAAAGGCCTTCGTAAAGTCAATGAAGCAAATGTATAGAGGCTTGTTCCATTCTGTGTATTTCTCTATTACCATGTTAAGTGTGTGTAGGTGGTCCGTTGTGGAGAATCCTTTTCGAAAACCAGCTTGGTCAACACTCTGACTTTCGTCCAGTTTTTTGTACAGCCTGTTCTTCAGTATCGTCATGAATAACTTGTAAAGACAACATGATAGTGTGATGGGTCTGTAGTTATTTATGTCCTTTATGCATCCTTTTTTATAAAGCAAGGCATTTAAAAACTGCTATCATACAATAATCGAATTTCTGACTGATAATTATATTGATTAAAATAAGTATAACAATGATATACTATTTGATATTATCCCCGTGACCTCTCTTGTTTGACATTTTTACTTATTATCGCATGGAATGTTATTTTTTTTATGTTCTTGACATTTTAAATTCTTGATGTTAATATAATAGGTCAATCAAATTAAAAAAAATCCAGGAATTAATTTCCAGAAAGCTGGATATCATTTTATACCATCATTTGATCTTAAATGCGTGTAATGCGAATTCGCACGGTCCCAGGAGGTGAGCTCAACTTTTGGGGGCCAAAAAACCGCGAACTTCTCACACTTTCTTTCAGTTTTGTGCTTCTAGCTCGGAAACGGTACTTTGGACTGGAATCTTCGTTATTGCAATATTAAAGAGAGTTAAATTTTGCGTTGTATGATTGTCTTCTTCTTCAGGCTATATTATGGAGTCCACTGCTGGACATAGCCCTCCCCTAGTGATGACCAGAGCGGCCTGTCTTATACCATCATTGGGGGTTAATGCCCATAATCCCCACGCTGGGCATGCGGGTTGAGGATCGCAGATTGGTGGCATTGTACTGCAGGGGGCGCTGCTGCCCACCCCCCAGTTTGTGTCCCTTAGTCACCTTTTACGACACCCGCGGGAAGAATTTGGGTTGGTGCTATTCTTTAAGCCGAAACCACACAGCATGATTGTCTAAAACTTTAAATTCGATTTATTGGTATAGCCGAAATCAAAAGTTGTGAACCGGAACTTATTTACGTGCAAATTTACATTTTGCGAATTTTCAAGACCATATTTCTTTGAAACTGATACTCTTACTTCTATTGAAATACCCATAAGACAAACATTGTAGAGAATAAAATTTCACATTATACCTAAAAACTATTTTTATTTAATCTTTTCAGAGCACTCTCCACCAGCCTCTATACCACGTATCATGCGTCTGAACCAATTTTCAAAACATTTATTCCAGTCCTCCGCAGACACCTCTTCCACGGCCTTCTCAAACGCTGCTAGCGCGTCTTCCGGCGATGAAAACTGTATCCCTTTGAGCAGATTTTTTATTTTAGGCAGTAAAAAGAAGTCACACGGAACCTAATCAGGACTGTAGGGAGGGTCTCCTAAGACTCTGATCTGTGTGGAGTCCAGGAAGTCCCTCGTTTTGATCGCAGTGTGCGCGGGCGCGTTGTCGTGGTGAAGAAGGACCCCGCGGAGCCCGTTGTTCAATCGCTTGTTGCTCAATTCAGAAAAAAACTTCTGGCAGGCATTTTGTGTTATACCATTCAGCGTTTAATGACTTTGTTTAATTTCAAAGTTACGTACATTTGAGAATTTGTAGTTGCAATACCACTCGCTAACGGTGAAGGAAAACATCGTGAGGAAACCCGCGGCCTGGTTGGCTCCGCACGTATTGACTAGTCTTTCCTGTGGGCTAGGCCGACTAAGCTGTCAGGATGGTATAGGTGCTGGGCAAGCCTACACCATCTATAAAACCATGTCCCAGGCACTACAGCGTCGGAGTGGGCCCTTCACCCATCTAGTGTGAGTGAAGATACCACTGGACGCTGTATAAATCATCTCATTAAGTAGATGCAAAAAGGCCAATATTATTATTATTCAGCGTTGATGCTGCTTTGGTCTCAAAGTGGAATTGAAGTTAGGTACCCCGTCAAAGTGAAGAAACTATAAAAAAAATCCTGCGCTCCTCGATCGCTTCACTTTCGTAGGCGTTGGTTCATTTTGAAACAACCAAACTGTCGACTGATGCTTTGTTTCTGGATCATATTGAGAAATCCAGGATTCGTCACCTGTCACAGTGTCGTAAACGCGCCGTGACGAGCCAGCATCAAATTTTTGTAACAAATCACGGCACCAATCCACACGGGCCTGCTTCTGAGCTTCGGTGAGGTTGTGCGGCACCCAGCGAAAAATTATTCTCCTTACGGGAAGGTGCTTGTGCAAAATCTTGTGAACACTTCCTGAACCAATCTGCAGTGTATGCTGAATCTTTTCGTACTTAATTCGTCTGTTTTCTTGAATTATTTTTTTTACTGCCAGCAAACTTTCTTCGGTGACAGCCGTGATAGGACGACCACTCCTTTGTTCATTCCCTCAAAGTAAGATGACCGCGTTTGAACTCGCTATACCAGCGGTAGATGGTTGTTTTTGAAGGTCCTTCATTCATAAAAGCAATTCGAAGTCGATCACATGACTCATCAGGTCTTAAGCCACATTTGAAATAGTATAAAATCATAGCACGAAAATGTTCTGAATGCCGATCCATTTTGGCTCTCAAAAAATGCGGAGGGAAATTTGAAAATCGAACAGTAGTATTTTTACTTTTAAATAAATGACGTTTTCATAACAACTACTAGTGGCCAATGTCGTACATAAAAACTATTTTTCAAAACTTTCTGAGTGGCCTGGTATAGACAACTCAACTTTCAAATTCAGTTATTATCTAAGACTATATTTGCATGAATTCAAAATTATACTTTTTTCATTTTGCGGATTTTCCGTTAGTATGAGGTGTGAAGTCTACATTTAAGGCAATTTGAGGGTAAGGAACATTTCAATGCAATATTTTAAGGACGCGGTCAGAAAACTAGAGATTCGAAGTAGGTATTGTGAATGAAAAACAATTTTACGCAAGTGATCTTTAATTAGTACCTTAGGAAGCAATAGAAACATTAAAAATGAATGTGACATTGATAAAATATATAGATATGCAGCACAGCATTCAAGTTTCCATTTTCTTAGTTGTTGAAATTACCCGGTTCACAACTTTTGATTTCAGATATACCACTAAGCCTAATTACTTGTAAATTTCTATATTACTTGTTACTATAAATTCTTCTTAGTCTGTACCTACGCTCTACTGAGCAGTCGTGGTCTTCAAAAAAAGGCTTCATTATAGGCTAATGTTGCGTGTCTCACGATGTCTCGCCGACGTTTACAATATTTTCAGAATATTTCGTTGTATTCACTTCAAAAATAAATAATTTAATTAATAATAGTACCTACGGAACCCTTCGTGCGCAAGTCAGACTCGGACTTGGCCAGTTGATTTTTTTACTTACTATGCTTGCTTGCTAGATACCGATTTGGTACCTAATCCATAATTATACAAATTAGACATATTCATGCCTGCTCACACACTTGGTTCATTCATCGCATGGGTGCTATAAAACTATTATAACGAAGAACTAATTATTTTAGATCTTCTACAAATGTAGTTTGTTGTAGATTCAACACTAGTAATTTGTATCTTTTTACATTTACATCAGCTCTTCTAAATAGGTAGATCAGATTTCTGTTGGTAGAAAGTTAAAACAAACGCAATCATTTTTCGTCCAACGAACGATTGCGCTCGGGGTGCCAGGCGACGTTGCCAAGTAGTGCGGGGTGAGTACCTAGGCGACGCGTCGTTGCCAAGTTGCCCTAGCAACATCTCTGCATCCATCGCCGTGTGTGGGAGCGTGTTTTACTTTTGAGAGTAGGTATGTTCTGCGTAAGATTGTAAACGTAGGTAGTGGTTATGTACTCTGATTGTAAGCACGTGATATGTGAGTAAGCTACCTATGCTCTGGGTATCTGCCTTAGTTAAAATTAATATAGATAGTAAATAATCTAGGAGCCCGCGCGACACATTAGCACACTAGCTAAAACGGCGAGGGCTATTGTCTGTCTTTGTGTTGTCTCACCGGCCCGGCACCGGCTCGCGACTCCGGGGCCGGTCGGCGCCGCACGGTGGGCTGAGAATCACGTTTCAAAGACATATGAACTTGAGTTTTCAAGTGTCACTTTTTTCTCTCGAAATAGGTTTTATTACTCATTATCATTACTATACTAAACAATGTGATGAGAGACTATTTAGAGAGCAAACGGATGTGTAAGAATTTTTCGAAGAAAAATTTTTATGGAGCTGACATGAAAAGTAATATCCTTGGAGATGTAAAAAGTGCTATTTATTTGTGATTTTTCGGCATACTTTTTATAGCAGGGCCCTTTGCGATTTTTTTAAAATTAATAATGTGTATTTTATACTTAAATGACTAGTTAGACCAACTTTAGATATACCCTATACCATATGCCCTAGCCTATGAAATTAAAATTAGGCGTGTTATATATAATGTACATATTATCCCTTTATTTTGTAAAGGGATAATATGTACATTAGACGACATTCACCAAAGTAAGAAAGGTTTTAATAAAATACCAATTTTTCAAAATATATTTTTACTAATTGCACATTCACTGACCACGAACTGGCAGACGCCAAGTAGGACACCTACCAGTTCGCTCGACCGATGATCCCAAAAATATCGCTGGTGGTGGCTGGGTGAGGATTGCTGAGGATAGAGTAATGTGGCTTGCCCTGGGAGAGGCCTATATGCAGCAGTGGACAAATACAGGCTGATTGATTGCACATTAAATATAAAGACCGTTTCTTTATCATGAATTCCCAAAAACGTTAATATCACTTTAATAATTCGTAAAACAAGTCTTATTAATTAAACACATAATGTATATGCTCAGTTTTAATTTCATAGACTAGGGTACAGGAATATCTAACTACGCATAATCAGGACACAAAAGCATTAGAACTACTCATTTTAGTACAAAGTACACATTATAATTATATTTTTAAAAATCGCAAAAGGTACCGCTATAAAAAGTATGCTGAAAAATCACAAATAAGTAGCACTACATCTGCAAGGATATTACGGCCAAACTTGCGATTCTAGAGTTTTAGCCACTTTTCATGTCAGCTTCATACAGATTTTTCTTCGAAAAATTCTTACGCGTCCGTTTGCTCTATAAATTGTCTCTCATCACATTGTTTAGTGTAGTAATGAGTAATAAAACCTATTTCGAGAGAAAAAAGTGACACTTGAAAACTCAAGTTCCTAGAGTCCCGCCGGTGCCGTCACCGGGGGTAGCAAGCAATATTTTTTCAAGTTATTTAAGCGTCTATCTTCATATTTTCACAATTAATATTAACAATAACATCATGTATGATGACTAAATCACCGAATTAGTTAATAACACCTGAGGTATACTAGGAATTGGAGTTTGATTACCATTAGGGGTATTGTAGTTGCGTATAAATGGAAGGTAAAATATTTTATGTGCTCATTGACATTTTGTCCTGCTTAAAAAACATACTTACCCAAATCATAAAGAGAAAAATATGGAATCGCAAGTCTGACAACTAAACTTGACTTGTTCGTGGTTTTGAAGCAGTGTGGAAAGCTAAGCAACTACTCTACTTTGTTGGAAAAAGTTGTATCGCTATTGAACCTTCATCATCTGTCCGATGAAGATCTTGATATACTTCGAGAATTCTGTCGAAGATTCAGTCAACAAGTTACCAAGAGATGGAAGACAGCAAATAGAAACCAGGATATTTTCAGAAAAAAATATGAATACTGGCTCGTAATGAGTATTGACTGGCCATGTTGTGTTGTTTCACATATTATACCAGATGGAACAGCTTCGGTATGCCAAGAAGGCATAAGTTCTTGCACTGAAGTACCATTTGGATCTTTGGGAGCAAAACAAAGGAAAAGGAGGCTACAACATGAAAGTCATGAAGACACCGATGAATCAATCTGTGTTACAATAGAAAATTTGAAGAAAGAAGGAAACGAATGTTTAGGCAAAGTAATTTAAGAAGAATCCTGAAGAAGCAGTAAAAATCTATAACGATATAGAAATGAAGAAATTAAAGAAAACTACAGTTACGCCAGAAAAAGCGCTAGGCCTTTTATTTTCTCTGGGATTATCAAAGTGGAAATATATTACACTGAGAGAGATGACAATGCGTGAGGGCTTAACAGACTTTCACCCATCGTATTACAAGATTCAGCAAGCCAAGTCAAGCTGTTATCCTCCCGATCAGGCTTTCATTATAAATGACACCATGGCGAAACTAGATCTGCAAGCTCTGTTGAATATAACTATACAACAAATTTTGAAAACCTTACCAGAACTGTCTGCTTACATGGGTAAAACACTGGTTTTGTTATCCAAGTGGGGTTTCGACGGTTCATCAAACCAAAGCAGATAATCAAAGCATTGAAGGAGGTGAAACAGATGAATCTCTGTTTATGACAACACTTGTTCCGCTGCAGTTATCTAACGGGACTGAAGTTATATGGAAAAACCCGAAGCCATGCTCAGTTTTCTACTGTAGACCTGTACAGTTTCTTTTCGCAAAAGAAAGCGAGTCTCTCGTAAAAGAAGAAATGAAGAAAATGGAAGAGGAAATAGCTGCATTGGTGCCCTCAGAATGCAGAAATATAAAAATAAATCATGATCTAGTCATGACTATGATCGACGGAAAAGTTTGCAGTTATTTATCCGAAGCTCTTTCCAGTGCAGTTTGCTATTTATGTCTAGCAAAACCGAGCGAGATGAACAATATTGATGCAGTAATACGAAAAGAAGTAGCCAACAACATGTTAAAATTCGGCTTATCTCCGTTACATGCCCAAATTAACTGCATGGAATGTTTGCTACATATAGCATACAGACTGGAGTTGAAGACTTTGGCAGTAAGAGGAGATAAAGATAAGGCTGTCATGCTGACCAAAAAGCAGTTGCTGCAAGAACGATTCCAACAGAAGCTTGGTCTTCTTGTGGACGTGGTCAAACAGAGCTCTGGAATAACGAACGATGGAAATAACGCACGAAAATTCTTCGATGACCCAAAACAGACAGCCGAGATAACAGGAGTGGATGAAGAATTGATTAGAACATTTGCAGTCATACTTCAAGCCATTACATCTGGTGAAGAAATAAACGTCGACAAGTACAAAGAATATGGCCGAAGTACTGCAGAAAGGTACCTGGACCAATACAGCTGGTACTATATGCCAGCTACAGTGCACAAGTTGCTAATCCATGGTGCTGAAATTATAAGGAACTCCTTGGTTCCTACTGGGATCTTATCTGAAGAAGATTCCAAAGCTCGTAACAAAGATTTTCGATGTTAACGAGAATTTCACTCGCGAAAGAACACCAGGAAGAATTCAAACGAAGATGTCATCAAAGGGATGCTTCTCACTTCTGTTCCTTTTATTTCTTCAATGCGACCAGTTATGAGGATAGCTTTAAAGAAAAAAATGAGTCAAGAAGCAGTGGATCTTTAGGTATTATAACGACATCATATTGAGTTCTGTAACGTCGAAAATATTGAAAGTGACACAGATTCCGAGAAAGAAACTGATTTATATGAATAATTTATATGATTTTTGTTTGCAATATGTTATTGTAATTCTTTTATTTATATTTTTTATACATTGGTTTCTTTACTTGTCTTTTATGTACCTATTTTAATATAAAGGATTCATAGCTAGTATTTTATTCATGTAGTTTTAAAGGCTTATTTTTTATGTTTACATGATTTAACATTTTTAAAATGTATGTGTGTTTTAAAATGTAACTTGGACTTATTTCATGTATCTTTGTAAATATTTTATGCTTGTGTTTTTCCTCGTGTACAATAAAGAATATTCATATCTTATTTGATTTTCATGTGTATAATTTGTTCGCATATGACAATGTTTTAGAACAGTATTTAAGTAGTTATACTGTATGATTCTTTATAATTATAAAGAATCCTTAATTAAGGAAGGTACATAATTTGACAAACACAAAATATACGCTTAAATACCTTAAAAAAATATTTTAAATGCATTTAATTTTTTTTCGACCAAAGTCGCACGAGTGCGCCCATAGTGCAGTATGTCAAAAAATCCATAAAAATGCAGGCAATAATCGTGCTGAAGGAAATAACCGGCAAGTGTGCGATAATCAAGTTATGGCCAATTTTATAGTAACTTCCATAAATTTTTTTTAACCAAGTACTTGCACAAAGGTAAACATACTGCACTTCAAATATGTTGAAAGATTAGCCTTCCTAAGTGGATTCCTGTCAAAAAAAAATAACAATTCAAAATTCGATCTCTAAGTCTATGGGGAGCGATTTTCAGCCCACCGTGCGGAGGGTGAGACTCGTATTTCGTATCGGCGTCGTAGGTGTAAAAGATATAACAAATATAGTCGACGGCTTGGACGATACCATTGTTATATCTACGCGTTTTACTTTACGTGTCGTCGTGTTGAAGTCCGTGTCAGCACTGTACCACTCACCGGGCGTAACCCGGCATCGACACCGGCACAATGGAAAAACGAAACCCGGCACCGGTGCCTGATGCCTGTGCAACGGCCATGCCGGTGTGCCGTGCCGGTCCGGGCCGATGAGTCGAAACACGCCCAATGCCGATGCCGGCGTGACGACGACGACGACGGCTCCCGGCGCGGCTCGAGCAGCAGGTCGCTAGCTGCTGCACTATAACGTCTAAGGCAGGCGGCTACCTCGTTCTTCATCAAATTTTAAAGAAAGTCTATGGTGTAATTATCTCAATTTCTGCTCAGCGTAAATCGTTTCGTAATCTTACTTTAAACAATTTAATAACTTTACTACATCGAGGGTAGCATAAATGAAAAATCAGTAAGTTTTATGGGGAATATAATTACAGGGAAAGTACACATTACCTAAACTTAAAACATAAAGTGTGTTGAACTTATGGGTAGTATCAATCAGGGAACGTGTCAACCGGATATTCTGAGCTTCACTTACAACAATTAATAAAATAGAAAATCTCATATTCAATAACTTATAAGTTTATAAATAACCCATACCATAATATTAACCTCACACCTGCATTCCAATGGGGTAGACAGGCACCAAGGACTGCCACTTGCCACGATCCTGACAGATTACCTTCGCTTCATCAACATTCATTAGTCGTTACATGCACTCACGTCAGTTCCGGTTACTTTTTATCTTCCATTTGCTAATACATTCCTTATCTGGTCGAAGTATGTGGGACGTCCCTTACCGGCCCTTCCACCCACATTCGCCATGTATATTTGTTTCATCAATATTTCTTCCTTCATCCTCTCCACATATATCACAGTACAATGAAGGTGTAGCTGATGCGTGCGTTTGCTTCTATGCAGAGTTAGCTGGCAACGGCGCATATTAAAATCATGGGCCATAATCACAGCAGAAATTGGTAAAAATATCAGCCAGCTCCCATATGGATGGACAGATATGATATTTAATGGAATACTAAATTGATTGGAATAGTTTGTAGCAGTACCTACCTACCTCTCGATAGGATACTGGTCTTAGGCCCTATTTCACAATGTTCAAATAAAGATAAAGATATTTATTGGGTCACAGACATCGGTATACATGTAAAGTTAGGCTAGTTTACAGGCAAGTTCCAGATAAGCTATCCGCAACCAGGGCTGCCGTTTATTCTAAATTTAAATATTTTTTTCTATATTGTGTGTGTTCGTTTATGGCTTCAAATTTAGAACAAACAGCAGCCCTGGTTGCGGATAGCATATCCGGAACTTTATCTGCAGATTGTGAAACAGACCCTTACCCTACCCGAAAATAACTTAAACAAAATCTCGCAGCGTTGGGAAGTGTTTGCGATGGACTAGTAAAGGTTTTTCAATAACATAACATTTACATACAGGCACATACATTGCTTCTGGCCCCACACTAGGATACCCTGTGTCGTGGGAACCAGAAACAACGACATCACAAACATGTAAACATCCAAGACCTGGGGTTTTTTTTTGTTCCCAGCCGGGATTCGAACCCGGGACCTCCTGCATGGCAGGTAGATGCACTACCGTTACGCCACAGAGGTCGTCTAATTATTATTAATAATTGTTTAAACCAGCGTTTCTTACTCTTTTTTGTACAAGCATCTCTTATGGTTTTTGCCACCAAGCACAATTTTAAGGACCTCCTTAATAATAGAAGCAGCAATATATTTCGAAACATTTATTGTAGTACAGTCAAAAAATATACTTTTTTCATAATAAAATAGGTAAATGTGAAGGTTCGTGCTTGTGGGGTAGGCGGCGGCGTGTGTAGCAATTACGAAACTTTTGGTGGCATTTATTTATGATTGTTAAATGGTCTATTGATAAGACTTCGGTAGAAGTTCGACCATTTTGTTGCGAAGTCGCCCATAATAATACTGAGGAGAGTGCGAACATGCAAAGTTGATGTGCTGTCGACTGCACTGTGCAGGTAGGTCGGTGTGTGTGGTACCCAAATGGACTAAGGTACCTTTGAGGGAGTTGTCTAAGTATTGGCTTGATAAGATCACAATCAGCGACCACAGGGCAGGTCTATACACGGAGGATGACGAAGTCTGGGTTACTGTTGCATGTTGAAAGCACTGATATCATTCACTAGAAGTTGTTGGTGGGTAAAGGTGGGTTACATTTCTTGCTGCTTGCTTTAAAATTCTGTTTTATAGACCCAATGCACTAATTCCGCAATATACTTTTTCCACAGATTTGAAATGTGTGATTTTTTCACATAGGTATTGTATTTTCTGAATTATCTCTCAAACAAACAATGTTTTTCCTATATTTATCCCATCCGTGGGTTGTCAATTTTATGGCAGATTAGATTTTCCCTAAGGACTTACAAGAACACAGAACAATTAAACCATACAAGAACCAAACGTAGGTACTCTGTGTCTAGAATTGAACTGTCAATTCTCTGCTCGCTACTGGCTACTAGAGTACACTGCTAAAATGTTTTACGTTTTGCTAGTCACCGCCAGATGTCAATAGTAAACTCGTGAAAACTATTAACAATGCCATCTAGCGGTTTTAGACAAAGCGCTCTACACGTATTTTTCGGCTTTGCGCGCATTTTCAGTGGCGGCCTCTGGGCCCGGCGCGGTTTTTTGGGATCCGATTTGCTTGTATGGGAATGGGTTTCTATGCTTACTTCAAATTCAATGTAAACGATTACGGTACTTGCACATTGTTTTAAACAACGGCCAAGGCCGTGGTAATCTTATAAAACTGCGGGTTATTTTGAAGCCATCAACTATACTCCAAGTGAATGTTCTTTTCATTGTCAAAAATGTATTATTAAAGATTCATCGGTAATGGTACCTATTATATCATAATTTGTAAATATTCGTGATTTCCAGCGTTTCGCGCGAAACTGTGAATCTAAATGCAAAAAAGTAATAGGATGTACGATGACGGAGGAAAATGTTTTCTAATAATAGTTATGTTCAATGTTTAAGAGACTTTAAAATAAGAGATTTTAAGATAAAAAGTACCCGGAACCGGCGTGCGTGCATGCAACGACTTAATGAAGCGAAGGTGATCTGTCAGGATCGTGGCAAGTGGCAGCCCCTAGTCTCTGCAAATTTTGTAGGAATTATTATGTAAAATAACAAAAGTTGGTTTCGTCAGACAACTGTGTTAAGCCTATTTTTTAGCAGACTACAAAATTTGATCGTAAACAAAAAGATATTTCCCCAAAATCGTACTACATAGTGTAGTGGGTCCATAATACCATTGAAATTAATAAGCTATGGCCTATGTTTTCGACCCGCGGCGGCTTGGTTGGCTCCGCACGTATTGACTGTCTTTCCTGTGGGCTAGGCCGACTAAGCTGTCAGGATGGTATAGGTGCTGGGCAAGCCTACTAACACCATCTACAAAACCATGTTCCAGGCACTACAGCGTCGGAGTGGTCCCTTCACCCATCTAGTGTGAGTGAAGATGCCACTAGACGCTGTATAAATCATCTCATTACGTAGATGCAAAAAAATGTTTTTGATTAAAAAAAAAAGAACAACGGTCAACGCCACATATAACTTTACGAAACACAAAACAACACAACAGGCACAACTATTTAACGAATGGCAGGAAGTGTTTTATGTATAATTTACATCAGCTCATCAGCGTAAAGCATTGATCCTTCTAATTAAATGGTCACTCTGCACGTTGAACAAAAACAAATACAATGCACGCTAAGGAATTAAGTGCACAATTTGTTACCGGCATTTTTGTAGCGTTTGTGAACTGCTCATGCAATGTAAGAGTATGAGCAGAAGGACTAGTTAAATACAATACAATACAATGCACGCTAAGGAATTAAGTGCACAAATTGTTACCTGAATTTTGTAGCGTTTGTGAACTGCTCATACAATGTAAGAGTATGAGCAGAAGGACTAGTTAAATACAATACAATGCACGCTAAGGAATTAAGTGCACAAATTGTTACCGGAATTTTGTAGCGTTTGTGAACTGCTCATACAATGTAAGAGTATGAGCAGAAGGACTAGTTAAATACAATACAATGCACGCTAAGGAATTAAGTGCACAATTTGTTACCGGCATTTTGTAGCGTTTGTGAACTGCTCATACAATGTATGAGTAGAAGGATTAGTTAAATTCAATTCAACAAACCGTTCCCCATGTCACATAGAACGGTTTGTTTCTGGCCACCCAATATTGAAATGGAAAAATGGTTAAATTATCGCAAAAAATACAAAAGTCACTTAAAATAATAATATTGGTTTGGAAATGATAAAGTAGTGGAGATAAATACTGTGAGTATGAGGGGAATACGTATTAATTTTTGTATCAATCATGCAATCTACTCCATTTAAAGGTTTCATGGAAGAGATGGCTCCAAATGATAAGACCGCCAATTGTATTACTTAGTAATAAGATATTTGTGATTATTGCGTCTGATTGTGCAATAGTGAACTCTATTTATATACATATCGATGTATTAAAGAATTTCCAATCATTACGGATAAGATAGAGGTAAATAACCCGCCTCCAATCAATTAATATATTATGTCAAGCGTGAAAGATACAACATACGTAATGGGAAAACCTACTAAGAGCTTTGTTATAGGGTCATACGTAAGTCAAGACTAATCTCCTACACCAGACAGACAGATAACCTATCACCACTTTCATTGATATATTTTGGGTATTCTTAGCTGAACAAGTTTTTGGAGTTTTTTTTGTCCATTCTCCAAAAATATCTAGATTTTGAAATGGACACCTAGCTTGCATTGTAACGTTCATTAAGCCGCAGCTTCTGCGCTACTTTGAATAAAACCTTTTCATTTCATTTCAAGAAGTCTGTCTTCTGTGATTCAACTAGTTCTAGAAAAGAAGCGGCTCACAAAAAACATCAAAATTAAATGCTTTTATTTGGTATCAACCCTCTGTATGTCCCCACTGCTGGGGCACTGGTCTCTTCCTGCATCGCAGCAAGGTTAGGCCATGCCCCACCACGGCATGCATTTAGTATCGGTTTAGAATTACAGAAACACTTCTAACGCACTAATTTATTATTACAAACACTACTATTTCACACACTATTTTAAATTAAGAAAACGCGTATCGCCTTGCATGCATCACAAAATGGAAAAAAACCATTACACCTTATATAAAAAAACATAAGTTTTGCCTGTTGCCCTATCAGCAGCTGAGATGCACTGACCTCCCTCCCACTTTTTCAAGCAGAAGCAAGACACGAAGTCGAAGTAATTTTCACATTTTAATGCTATTATGGATTTCCGCAAAGTAACGCCTGATTACATTGCTATTTTGACTAGATTTATTCCACTACAATGTTATGTTGTCAGAGGACAGTAGTCAATTCGCGTGTTACGGGTAAAAAGCTTTTTTTTCACTGGAAAACCTTACAGCTTATAGCAGTAAAATAATAACACAAAAAAGCTATGGGTTAGTCTCGCAGTTACCACTGAAGTTAAAACGAAGGGGGTTCTATTTTTGATCACGTTAATTGTTAGCTACAAATATTAAAATTGTTATTAATTTAGATTGATACAGAGCTAGAAAGTGGTGTTACTATCAGATTAAGGAAAAAGCTTTAAATTATTTATATAGATTAATTAGCAATACAGAGTTGTTTACAGTCTCAATGAAGTTGTCCTCAATAGTTTGATTCTTAAAAAATAAATCCACGTAGCATTTTCGTGAGGGTGCTTACACACTCATACTGTACAGAATCGTACAAAGGGGAAATTCTAACCATTATTTAGAAATATACAACGCTAGTTTTAAAAAATCGTGAATTCAAGAATTCTTTTTAGTTACCTAAAATTACTTCACTTAAGCATATTATAGACAAACAATATCAGGAAGAATAGTTATAAAAATCGAAGAAAACAGAACTACTACATTCTTTACGCATTTTGGAGGACAGACTTTTAAATATGAACTTAATTTACCACTTCGTTTTGTGCAGTTTTGAGCAAAAAGTCTTAATTGACGAATATGTTATAAAATTATCGATAAATCATCAATAAAAGGTACCTACTGTTTTTTTCAATGAAAAGAACATTCATTCAAAATACAGCTAACGATAGGAGGTTCTCAATTCGACGAGTATATTCCCATTTTTCATTTACTACGGCATAGGTGCTGTGGAATTTCATTAAAATATATGTTCTGCCTAATATATTAGTCACGATACTTAAAAAAAAATTGTAGGTACGCTCAGAGGCCTTATTAGTTATGCGCTCTAAATCCTGTTGGAATCCTGACGATTTCGGTAACAATTAGTATTGAATTTGGCAGTTAAGACTACTGAAAGCGCTCAGGATTTGGTGGGTGTAATATAGGAGCCTCATCTTTATCTGTAATTTTTCTAGAATAGACGCGTTAGTGCGGACGTTCGGTCCAATATATACGAAGCACTCTCCACCAGCACTCCTTTTAAAAGCATCTATCTTTTTCAGAATACGGGCCTTCAAAGTTCAGGTTTCAGAAGTATCGAGAAGATAAGGGTCCGCAGCTAGCCTTTAGTCATGTCCCTCAGTCTTGACGACACGACGAAAATAAAGAAGAAACATAAGAGGATCATTATGCGCATAAAATCCTGAGCGATTCCAATCATTTAGCAGCCAAATTCCATACTAATTTGACATTTAGACAATTACAGTCGCACAGGATTTGTTGCGCGTAATAAATGGGGAGAACAGTTATCTCTGAGTGAAAAGTACAAGGAAAATATTGAGAAGTTACTGAGATTAACTGACGTCACCAGCAAGCCAAAATGTATCTCTACCCGATGATTCATTACTGTCATTATCTAATGAGATTATGTAACACGCATTAATCACTCACTTAGTCTGCCAAATATACTGCTACGTTTTTTCCACAGTTCTTTCACACTCTTCATGTTTCAGTAACACTTTTCACATCAATACCAAACGTTCAAATCCGAGAATTATTGTTCTAAATTGGAAATTAATTATTCGGATTGCATTCGACTAATCCAGTTCGACTAATCAACTAGCTTTGTGTTTTAGAGGCCAGCGGCATGCAATTACGAAAATAGATCATGAATGGAAGGGCCACGTATGTTTTTTGGGTCTCGTACTCGAGTTGAGGACCCTTATACTATTCCTACGACGACTGACGCCTGACTGTCTGTGAAGTGCCAAAAGACTGTTAATATGGGTTTTATAACGATTTGGAGTATTCTTATTCATTGATCCCGACAAATTGTTGAGGGGGTCGTCTGAGATGGCAAATGACCGAAAATCTTAGTCTAAAATAGGTGCCTTTGCCCTGCAGTGGGGCACCCAACGGCGCCTCCATTAGCTGGCTACAAAAAAACCGGAACTAGTGCGTTTCGGGCTCGCCCGCCGAAAGTTCCGTACACATTTGATATTGATTTCTTTGAGTTAAGTGTTGAAATATATGTTTTGGCTATGTATAAACGGCTGTATCTTTTTTCACTTTAACTAAAAGTTTTATTTTTTTCACACTCAGCTCAAGGGACTGACTAGAGCCGAGTAAATGGTTTTAACTTTAACACGACACCTCAAAACGTTCTCGAAAAAGTGCGCGGTGGGCGCTTATGGTGATTGCAGCCCATACTTTCTGTGAGAGAAGGCTAAGGGTCCTGCCTTCCTATTCCGCAAATTGAAGTGTCAAAATATGTACCTATGTATATATTTCACAGAACAGCGTAGGTTAAATGGGCCGAGTCCATATTTGACGAAAACATGTTTATGTTGAAATGGTAATATTATATCTATACCGTACACCCAGCAGTAGGTAGCAATAGGCTGAAGATAATATTTATGGTAGTACGGAACCCACGGTGAATACCGACTCGCACTTGGCCATATTTTAAAAATGGCGCGCCCTTCTACGTCATTACACCTACGTTAGTCTACCCAAACATAGTTTTAGTGGAGACTCTACGTTTAGAAAGAATTTCACGGGGCTACGGGCCACCAAGTGTCATAGTTTGTAAACCAGCTATAAATTCCTGTGTCATATGACATTTTGCATGTGAGTAACTGATGTTCGACACGTGACATTGCAATGCAGTTCATTGGCTTTTCACATTGAACGTCAAAATTGTAGTGTGTATTTGCATATTTACCTACCTATGTTGGACACACCTATCAATGGTAGGTTGTATACTTTTACTTTGAGTGTAGTTTTTTTTTCTAAGATAGCGACATACCCACGGGTTCGGTATGTAGTTTCGAATGACGCTGTAGGGACAAACGTTGTGGCGAAAAACTTCGTGGTACGCTGGGGCGAAAAATTATTGAAGCAAAATCCACGAGGTCGAGCGACAGCGGAGCGACGAACATTGTCGCGAAAAACTTTCATAGCATGGTACGCTGGGGCGAATAATTATTGAAGCGAAATCCACGACGAGGTCGAATAACACCGGAGCGACATTGTCGCGAATAACTTACATAAACGAAATCCACGAGATCGAATGATTTCAATCGTTCGACCTCGTGAATTTCGCTTCAATAATTTTTCGCCCCAGCGTACAACGCTGAAAGGTTTTCGCCACGTTTGTCGCTACAGCGTTACTCGAAACTACGTACTGGACCCCATACCCACACACCTTCAAATATGATACATTTGTTCTTCAGAGTCTACTACCACTGATTGTAGTAGTGGCACATATTACATTATGATCTAGCAAAGATAAAAGAACATAGTAAAAAAAAAGTAATATGCATGAAATTAATCTCCTGACCTTCTCCTCTTTTTTTTAAGTCTGTTAAAAAATTAGAATAACCATCATATCGTATTTATGCAGATTTTCCTTATTAACAAAGCATGTAACATAAAGATAAGGAAAACTACACAAAAAATCGTGACATGACAAGCAAATCAAGTAATGTACCTCTTAACATTTAAGAAGGTCATAGCTCAAACCAGTTTAAGAGTTGAGAAGTCTGAGATAAAACTCCAAATCAATCAAAACAACGATTAGTTATCTCTTTTTAAAAACCTATTTAGAGGCTAAACATTCCACCCATGCCGGGATTCGAACCCGCGACCTCCGGCTCATCCGGCTCCGGCTATCCATGCCAGCGCTTTTTCGAACTGATGAGCTGATGGGCGACTCACCAGCATCAGTGAAATTTCGAACCCCTTTACAATATTCTCTGTATTACGTACAGGCGACATCTGGCTGAAGTAATTTGTATCACTTGCAAATTACTTATCTTTTCCAAAATTAATTCCATAAACTGCATGTGGAATGGTGACCTTACGGTTAGGTGTTGAACTTACGGGTCAGGTTTTAACATGACAACATTATGTTGGACAATAAATTCTACAGCACTCAAATATTAGTCAGTGCACAATCCAATACCAAATTTGTAAATAATCTGATAAGTCTGTGGACCAAATCCAATACCCTGTCTTTAGGCAAGCAACCAGCATTCCTGTTATCTAGGGTTATTTTTCAGGAAGGCGATGGGCTCTGAAAAGAGATAACTAATCTAATGTTCACAGCAGTTAGTGAACTTTTCATACCTGTTTTGTTTCACAGAATCAAGAGTAATTGACAATTTGCCTTCACTTCAAGCTTCATTGAATTTTCTTCATTGCACAAATGGGGTTTGTACAAAGACGAGCTTAGTACTAATAAGTATTTTCTTCCAGCTAAGCTTCAAGAATGGCGGTAGCCATTGTTCAAAAATTTTTAAGCATTGCGGAGGAAAGTAAATTAGTTACACTAATACAATTCCTCTTAAAGCACTTCTGAGAGTCAGTTTATTTAAACTGTGGTTATGTCTTTTTGTTGTAAAATCACCACCACGGAATATTTTAATAATGCTTTTCGTGCGTATTAAATTGTGTTTTTTTTTATAAATAATATTGAAGGACTATTTTCATTATGAAACTAGGATCCTTTCAGGAGTAGTGTCATCAAAGCACTGCTGGCATTGTGGAGAAAGAAGGAAGCAAAGAGAGGCTCACTGGCGTGATCTTACTTCCTGGCTATGTACAATGACACAAATAACATAGCATAATATTTACATCGAGGCACATACATAGCTTCTGGCCCCACACTAGGATACCCTGTGTCGTGGGAACCAGAAACAATGACATCACAAACATGTAAACATCCAAGACCTGAGGTATTTTTTGTCCCCAGCCTGGTTTGGGAACCTAGGACCTCTCGCATGGAAGGCAGATGTGCTACCGCTGCCTAATGCTAAGTGTTGAAATCTCAACTAATATAATTATCCTGGGGTGGGCACTAGACAATTCTACCTGGCTCCTTTCTCCAATGAGAAACTCCAAATACTGCATACAGGAAACTCGAGACTGGTGTGCGTGTATGCAGCATGTTGAAGAAATGGGGTTGTTGGGGTCATGACAAGTGGCAAATACTGGTCCCTGCCTACACCTCCAAGTTAAAGGCGTGAGTTTGTGTGTACAGTAAACTGCCAACTTATGCAACTAACTTGGAGGACTGGATCAACTTGTGGACAGACAAGTATTAACTAGGTACATTCGCAAGTACATGTCTGATGAATCTGGGTCAAGTAATATTTACAGAATGTTGAAATGGATTTAAACACCATAAACTAAGCGTTTCGTAATGTTTCTAACAAGCACTCAAACAGATCAATGTCACAGTGCGTCAGGGTTATAACATTTCATTGAAAAATCCGATAAAAGCGTCAAATCAAATAGGTAGTGAAAATATAATATATTATAACCAATAAAATTGTGTTTTATATGACTTACCGGATAATATTCTTTTTAGCACGAACAAAAGCTGAACAGACAGCTGGCTCCTAGATGTTACGAGTTGTCTTTACATACTTTGACGGCTTTTACTTTACCATCAAAACTCTGTTTTATGTTCTAAGGACGGACTCAGTGCACTGATTACTGTCCATAGTGTCCATTGTCCAAGTGTCCAGTACAACTTCGCCAATATCACGCACGAATCACAAGCGAACAAGGCTCGGTCAGAATGATCAAAACTCAAAATCGTAATATCGACTGACTGATATCGACTTTTCTTTTTTTTTTTTTTAATTGGTTTTACGGCCCAGGATTCAAGTCCTTTTGAGCCTACTTTTCTTTTTGAGGTGTGCTCACAGACTAGTGACAAAGTGACGTAAAAACTTGACGTTCTTTTTTTTTTATTCTATTGACCAATATTTACAGAATAATATTTTCTATTGCTTTGTTCTGTGCTATTGCTTACGTATCTAAAGGCCCCAGTATACATTGGCCAGTAATGGGCCATGCTTTGCAGTTTGCAATGCACAACTGTAGGCCACGATCAGTGTGGGGCAAAATGTAATCTAACTACAAACTACGATTACATAAAGTAGTTAATAATCACCATCACAAACTACATGAAGTAATCAGAATAAGTAGTTAAACTAACTGCAAACTGTAGTTGCAATCACGATTACAAGATTACTTTTTATAACTACATTTTGAAATAAAATTGCGTATAATAAAACAAAGGCGTGGCGCGCGTGTCGTTCATGTATCGACTTATCGTTTGCTACGTAGATAGTTAGGCTGACATTCAGAGACGAAAACTAAGCAAAGACTGGTCTTACAAATGTCCAAATCACATACATTTTGACATTTCTGAGACCGGTCTTAGCTTTAGTTTTCGTCTCTGAATGTCCGCATTAGAGCGCACTAAATATTCCCTGCATGTCGGGTACATGTGTTTTTTTTTTTGGTGCGACGCATGCAGGGTAGTAGGAGTGGGTCGTTGTCCGATTTTTCGACGACGAAACGCAACCGTTTTTTCTGGAACGAAAACAGGTCCTCGAAACGGTCCTCGTTCGCAATTGGTTTCATTGTATGCGAACGAGCAAGTCGCAGAGGACGGTCAAACGAGTGCGAACGAGACGAAATCACGAAACATCGGAAAAAATAAGTTGTTTTACACGATATTCGACTGTATACTCATAGACATAAAGATTACTTTATTGTATCTCAGACCAAAACGAACGGAACGAGCAAGGAGCCGACGACGACGTCGCAATGATCTCATTACGTTCTACGCTCTATTAATATAGCACTAAAGGACATATCCGCGTCAAATAATCTAAGGACTGGTCTCGCGACGAACGAACGCTGGCACTGCTTTAGAGTCTCTGGCACTGCTTTATAATGAAACGTTAAACGGTCCTATCGTCGCGGAACACAAAACGGTCTTATAAAACGGTTCGTCTTTGTAACGATCACTCCTACAGGGTAGTGTATTTAATTGTGTCTGACAGTGTGCACGTCCGTTCGCTACTATTGT
This sequence comes from Yponomeuta sedellus, assembly GCA_934045075.1. Lineage (NCBI taxonomy): Eukaryota > Metazoa > Arthropoda > Insecta > Lepidoptera > Yponomeutidae > Yponomeuta > Yponomeuta sedellus. Next base: position 9,632,624 of record OW203747.1, read on the forward strand.
GCGAACCAACGGAAATATAAGTTTTTACTACTCAGCTAATCAGTAATCATAAAGTAGTTATGATTACAGCAATCAGATTAACAACTACTTAATGTAGTTTGATTACTGTGGTTACCTACATGTAACCATAACTACATGTAGTTAACTACTTTTAATCGTAGTTAATAATCTGATTACAAAAAAGTAGTTAACTACGCCCAACACTGGCCACGATCACCTAGAGTTTACACAATGGCGCGTGGCGCATTGCTGTCTGACAAACCAGCCTAGCGCAAGTAGGAACTTTGAAATTTTTGTTCGCATTTAGCCCCGTTTTAATGGCGGACATATTTTTGTCTCACTCTACTTACTCTACTACTTACTCTTTCTTTGCTGTCAATGTCAAACTGAAAACATAACAAATATGGCGGAACGCGGCACATATTAGAACGTTTTCTAGTTAAAATTTTTGTGTTTTAAGTTTGTTCAATATCTAGCTGTGTGTTTCTTGTTGTACAGTGTTTAGTGATTTTCTTTTAATATTGGCATTGATCGGATGGTGTCGAACTTGTGCCATTTGTAAAATAAGATGCAGCCGGTCAAAGGGTACCAAAAGAAAGTTTATGGGTAAATTTCCTAGGGATGAAGACCGGTAAGTATTTCTGGCTACAGTTTTTGTCATCTTGCACAAGAGCAAGATCATAAATTATGTTAAATAACGTAATTAATATACTATGAGAAAAATACTCAGATGTTTCAATGTCATAGTGATGTGCCATACACATATTCAGTATCGATAAAAAAATATCTGATAAGTACCTTGGTCAGAATTACTACTCAGTGTATGACGGGTGAATTGCTGTAAGCCATAACAATGTTTCAACGATGCACTATTAGTGGCTGCATTGAATGTTGTTTTTTTTTTTTAGATGCAGACAATGGGTGAAAATTGTGGAAGATCTTATATCGTATATCCCCATCGAAAAACTCCACCAACATAAATATGTTTGTAGAGATCATTTCCGGCCGAAAGATTTTTACAACTATTTTAAAAGGAAGCCGATTAAAGAAATGGTGAGTTGTGTTATAAACTTATAATGTAACACTTACTACATTTCATGAATAATTATGTAATAAAACACAAATTACGCCTTGCTTTACGTCGAACATTTGAATATATTTTGCTCCGTCATTTAGAACGCAATATTATTATTACGTCTTAATACGTAAATGACATACTTTGATAAACATTTTTTACAGGGCTGTATCTTCTCTACTTATAAATGCGCCTCCTCTTCCTAATTACTTACTAGCTGAGTTTCCTTACCACGTAGCCACGTCGCATCACTTGAAACTGGTTAGTGATTGGAATTACTAAAATATTGTTTTACTAATTTTTAACTTAAAATATTTTTTTATAAAAATGTATTTGATAGTTACATAGTCAATTATGCAGTTATGTGGTAAACAGGAACAAACTATTTTTTTTTCGGACTATTCTTGCAATTGTTTATTTTCAGATTCAGCTATACAAAAACCTATTAGTTGTCGAGCTTCACAAAACAACTCTGGTACGTAGACTTTTCATGTATCGCTGAAGTTTTTTGTAACTAGAGTTTGTTTACTTTGATAAATTACAAAGTGTTATCATTTTCAGCACCTTGTACAGCAGCCAAAATATCAGCTGTTGCTATTGGTCCAGTAGGGTTTGACCACAATTATTGTGGCCTGGAATCTCAGCATATTTATCAGAACTATCCCGGTAAGTAGCATAGTTTACCAACAAATTAATAATCAATAACGACTCAACTTAACTTTTTTTGACGATTTCAGCACCTGAATCCAAACCACCGATTGATGAAGTTCGCTCAGATTGGACACCTCTAAGGAAAAACCAAATAGCTGCTGAAATAAATTCAATAGACCTTGACCACAATTATTGTGATTTGATAATCAATAATAAAATACTAATTTCATTTGTCGGGTTATTGAAAACATTGATTTTTATTAATTTTATTAGGCTAACTGCGGAGCCCCTGGATGAAAATTTATCGATATCGATAAATGTAGTACCAATGTAAGTGGACGTCCCTAATGCACAGACAAGTTGTTATGTTGGTAGCACTTTTGACATTGCATTTTTGCTCTATTGGTTGGTATTGCTAACGGGGCTAAACTCATTACAAAAGCGGAGGTCATGCTCTGTGTGACAAACCACTTGCGATGGACGTGAAAATAATTGCGGCCACAGCTGTTTATTTATTTTCTATTTATTTATTTACATTAGTATTACAGACGCATGTACGACAACATAAAAAATGGCGCAAAATTACGGGCTCAGATTGATATAAATCAATAAACAAATAACTTAAAATGAAATAAATAGTAAATAAATAAACAGCTGCGGCCGCAAATACTACCACGTCCACGTGGTTTGCCTAACAGCAATGAGCTATGCATCATTGTGTAAACGCCAAAGGATCGTGTCCTACAGTGTTTCACGTGACTAAAAAAATTAAATCAATGAAGAGTTAACAAAACAAATACAAGTGGAAACCGGCTCAAATATTACAGAAGTTGCTCCAACAATGTGTAGGTAAAACACATCAGTGGCCTGCTTTTATTTACTTCAAAATTTCATTTCTTTTTAAAACTCCTCTTTCAGTGAAAACCTAAATAGTGACCCTTCTGCTCCGAATAGTACCTAATGAAGCTTTTATAAACGCTCAAAAATGTCACAAATCAATAGCTTACCATACGAGATAATCGAGAAAATCTTCCTGAACACCGAAGGCGAAACTCTAGTCAAAAGCAGGACTGTCTGCAAAACTTGGAAAGACTTCATCGACGAAAACGACAGTATTTGGAGGGAAAAATGTCGAGAGGAATTCAAATTCTCCTCTCAAATTGCTAAGAGGAAATGTGGGAATGACATGAAATGGTCCCAAATCTACAGAAACCTGAAGATGTGGTCCAAATTTGCACAGTGCGAGAGAAACTTAAGGAAGTTCTACAATTTCTCAATGCATGATAAGTCTCATGCCTTAGATATTGAGTACAGTATGTTGCCACTGAAGGAAGCCAATGGAATGACTCTATATGATATGACAACACTAAAATATGTTCCAGTTGCCTTACCAGAAAAAAATTGCTTGAAAGTCTCCAGCAACGATATAGTGACGGTAATCCTAGTCAAGTCATCCATTCTAATTCAAAAAAGTGTAGAAAGCAAATCCTGTTCATCAGAACTACTTCTCAGAGCTGATAATTTTGTGTTAATGGACCACGAACTTTATTACTTCAACAATAGAGATGTTTTCAAGTTGGACCTGAAATGTGACACCTTAGAACCAGAGTTGCTCTTACACAGTGAGTTTGACCTCAGAGAAATCCAATACAGCAACAATGTTCTCTATATTTTCACTGATTGTGGCAAAATCACCAGCATTGATAGTTTAAAACACATCACAACAAAACAAATAACTTGCCCAGAGGAATGGATCAAACGCATCAAACATGTTACATTACTAGATGACAAAAACTACATCTGTTACTCTCGCAACTTGTTCCAAATAGAAACTGACAACTATAAACACTTATACTTAGAGTTCCCGACAATTACTGCAATGTTCTTTTATGGCGATGTTATACTACTTGGTACTAAAGCAGGGGAGATCCTCCTCTATAGAATGTCAAGCCAGAGACCGGGAAAGAAGGCTGTGTTTGAGAAAGTGGCCGTGTTACCTGAACAAAAGTTTGCGGTGAAGCTGGATGTGTATGAGCGAGGCAGTGGACCGTTGATTGTTGCTACTACGTTTCTGGAATTGTTCCTGTTGGATGTTGTATTCTTTCCAGAGGTGATCAACTTTTTTTAATTTTATACTATTTTTATTTTTAATGCACTAACCCGTGCAAAGGACAATTTTAAAAAACTTAGATAATTTAGATAATTCTTTTAATTTGTATTTTAGTTGGAAGACTACTAAAGCTCCAAAAAGGTTTATTTCAACGTAAAGAATTTGTTAGGGCTTAATAAACAAGTTAACTAACTGAGAACCTATTTAGAGGCTAAAAATTTCACCCATGCCGGGATTCGAACCCGCAACCTCTGGCTATCCGTACCAGCGCTCTACCAATTGAGCCAATGGGCGACTCACGGCATCAGTGAAATTTCGAACCTCTTTACAATATTCTCTGTATTACGTACAGGCAGCGACATCTGACTTAAGCAAATTGCATTACTTACAGCCCCGACTACCTACTTTGCAGTTAGGTTTTAACATCGGAACGATATCACTGTACCCACATTATTACACTATTTTTATTTTTAATGCACTAACCCGTGCTAAGGAACAAATTTAAAAACCTATTTAGAGGCTAAAAATTTCACCCATGCCGGGATTCGAACCATTGGCTCAATTGGTAGAGCGCTGGTACGGATAGCCAGAGGTTGCGGGTTCGAATCCCGGCATGGGTGAAATTTTTAGCCTCTAAATAGGTTTTTAAATTTGTTCCTTAGCACGGGTTAGTGCATTAAAAATAAAAATAGTGTAATAACTAACTGAGGTTTATATGCAACTTTCGTGAGTTTTTATGAATACAACTGTATTAAATTCAACTGTATACAATTTAAGCCGCTGCCATTAGGCAATAGCGTAGTGGAGAAAAACGCAGCCATAAAAAAACTCCACTCTGACCATCTCTTCTCAAATCATCTTAAACCTTATACATCTGTCTTATGTAATAAGATTTCATGATTGTCATCAATAGCTTTCAAGTGCCAAAAAAATTGATAATTAATCAACTGCTATCATCTAAATTGAGAATTTAAACACCAGCTGTTATTGAAACTTGTTGAATATATTTCAGGTCTATTGAAATATAATTTTCAATTCTCTTATTAAATTAAATTTAAATTTTAACTGTTTATTTCATAGTAAAAAAGTACACAAAAGTTTTCTTGTTCTGGAGGCTAAAAATCTTTCATAAAAGATTATAATGCTTCCAGAGGTTGCTCTATATTGGGCAGCAATATTGAATATTTTTCTATCATGAGCTAGACCAACTTGAGCTCATTGTCTTTTTAAAATACAAGTGCAAGTACTAGCTAGGATTGAATAATATTTACACTTATAAAGATATAGCAATATCACTCGTCAACTGTGAAGGAAAACATAGTGAGGAAACTTGAGTGTGAAGGGGTCATAATTATATTTATATTCCTCATTGCTTGAAATTGCTAATACGCGGTAGGCACGCATGGTCATTAGGTCCCTACTCTCGCTGGCAGAAGGTGTCATTGCTTTGGATAAATAAATAAAAGATTAATACAAAACTTTCTTTATTTCTTATGCATTTTTTTTCTTATTTTCCAGGAAGATGCAGTGCCGAAAAAGAGGCTTAACTCCACTAACAAGATCTCCCTCTACAAGAGGTTGTTGAAACTGAAGGATAGATTGAAAGAGAAATAGATCCTGTACATACAAATAGTACCTTTACAATCAATATTCAGTTCAGAAAAGGAAAAAAATCTTGGTACCTAATAGACACCAAGATTTTGGACATAGGTAGTACCTACCGCAGAGGAAAAAAGTAGTACCTATCTACAAAATCTTTCCATTCGCTGAATCTGAGAGAAATTCACCTTAAAAATTGGTTTATACTTCTACCTCAATTAGACTAGATTAAGGGTGCGTTCCGAGATGCGATGAAATCGAGTACAGTGCCAATCCTTGTAAGTGCAGTAGGCATTAGAACCCTATTTCGTACGAGAAACTTCGGGACCACTAAACTTGGTCGGATATGTGCTGTAATCGATTTCATCGCATCTCTGAACGCAGGGTAATTCGTTCTGGGGTACAATCACGTAAGTCTTCCAGTGTCAGGTACAAGGATGTCTTGGTCAGGTACAATATTTTGACACTGCGTCGTCAGTGAGTCTTTCCTCTATACAGTGGAAAGTTACGTAATAGGAAGACCTGTGTGGTTACGTTTTCTCGTTGTGAAATCATTACCAGCGTTTTTAGAATATCTTAAGGAGTTATAGTGGCCTAGTCGAACCGAGTGATTGGAATGAATCGCATGGTTAAGCAACAACAGGCGCGGTCAGGTGCGGGATGGGTGACGGTCCCGCGACTACCACTAGTGGCATTTTTTCCGAGCGCTTCCGTGCTTCGCAAGGCACGTTAAAGCCGTTGGTGCCGGTTGTCATATAATGGCAGTCGTTAAGCCAAGTCAGAGACCTTTTGGGCGGCTTGATAACTTCTGACAGTAAGGTCCGCCACTGTCTTACAATCCTCCACTAACCCGGACTTGGCCCCCGTGGTGGAGTATGGCCTAGCCTTCCTGCGATGCAGGAAGAGAACCGTGCCCCAGCAGTGAGGACATACAAGGGTGGACACCAAGGAATTATTATTCATCATGAGCCATTCGACGCCCAATGCAGGACATAGTCGTCCCTCATGGTTTTCCAAGCTTCCCGGTCTTCCGCTGTCCGCATACAGCGACTCCCAGCCACCGTAACCAGGTCGTCAGACCATCTGGTGGGGAGCTAGTTAGACCTGAGATTTCCGCACTTAGCCTCAGTTTGGCACGTTGTAGCACTTAGTTGGGCCATTGTACGTAGCAATCGCTGAGGTACGCTAACACCTCAGACACTAGGGTTTTCTTACGATGTTTTCCTTCACCGTCAGCGAGTAGTATTGCTACTATAATTTCACAAATGTACATAACTTAGAAAGCAAAGTCATCGGTACATGCGGGGGTTCGAACCCACGACCTCCCGATTGAGAAGCCGGAGTTCTACATCGCTTCGCTACCACCGCTCTCTATCTGGTGGGGAATCATGGTTTAATATCTAGGACACCTAGTTTGAATTGTATCGTTCATTAAGCCGCAGTTTCTGCGCTACTTTGAATAAAACTTTTTCATCTATAATATAAAAATGAATCGCTGAATGTCGAGACGCAAATCGAAGCAGCTGATAGCTGATAGATAGCTGAAGCAAAAGATAGCAGCTGAACCGATTTCGCTAATTCTTTTCTTAGAATATTCCTAGAAGTACGAGGATAGTTCTTACGGAGAGAAAAGTAAAAAAAATAAAGAATCGACTGTTAGGCGGTACCAAGTTCGCTGGGTCAGCTAGTTTCATATAAATACCTACGATGATTATTTTTTAATATCACAAGTGTGAATAGAATAAAAAGATATTGTACCATATGGAATGAACTAGCAGTTCGTTATAAACTGCCAGAGTAGTTATGCAATAAGATATTAATAAACATATTTATTCAATTAACAAAGTATTAGTGAAAGTGAAAATAATTTATAAGTAGTTCCTTAGTAGGGTTACTATTATTTATGATTGTTTAAAGAACATATTTATATTTTTTTTCTGTTATAGCTCTGTAAAAGAAATGGATTATACCTAAGTTAACTACAAAAACTGTTTTTTGTTTTCGAAAACGATACTAGTGTGTATTAGGTATGCGTGTTTACATAAAACAGTTAAACATCCCTGCCTGATACATAATTGTTTTCTTATTACACATTTTTCTGTAGATATCTATTTTATGTACTAAAATAATATTAAGTAGGTACCTATTTACTTGCTTAATTTTTGACCTTCGTAGCTACGTACCGTAACGAGATGATTTAAACAGCGTCCAGTGACCCCTTCACTCACAAAAGACGAGTGAAGGGACCACTCGGACGCTGCAGTGCCTGGGACATAGGTTTTTAGATGGAGTAGCATTGACCATTACATTTGCGAATTTGTGGGTGTTTTCTCGTAGTCCCATTATTTAGTCCCGTTAACGGATCCACGAGGGACAACTATCCCTAGTGGTCCCGTTCGTCATCAATGGGTCCACGAGGGATAAACTATTTCTCGTGGTCCCGTTAACGTTGAGGCATCATATTTATTAACGGGACCACGAGAAATAGTTTGTTCCTCGTGGACCCATTGATGACGAATAACGGGACGAATTTGTAGACGCAACACTACTGGCGGTGAAGGAAAACATCGCGAGGAAAGCCGTGGCTTGGTTGGCTCCCCACGTATTGACTAGTCTTTCCTGTGGTCTAGGCCGACTAAGCTGTCAGGATGGTATAGGTGCTGGGTAAGTCTACATTATGTAAAAACAGGCTCTGCATCATCCGAGAGGTCCCTTCACCCATCTAGTGTGAGTGAAGATGCCACTGGACGTTGTATAAATCATGTCATTACGTAGATGCTGAGGTTTGTTTATGTTAGCGTGTCCAGCACCTATACCTTCAATTCAATTCTTTTATTATGGCACCTATGGATTCTGCCAATGTCAGGTTTGTGGAGATGGCACTTACTCAATACTCAATACAAGTATTGAGTATTGAGTATACTTTTTTTCACCTATACCTTCTTGACAGCTTAGTGGGCCTAGCCAGACAAGACAAGTCAATACGTGCGGCTTGTTCTACCCACTAGAACAATGGACTCGGAAGCGAGACCCAGGTTCGAACCCCAGTGCGGGCATGTACCTATGTTATGTAGGTATCTGCGGTAATACCCAGCGGTGCAATCACCTATGGAGTTGTTTGATTTAGCCTACTCTGAGCTGTCAGATACATACATATTTTGAGACTTTGGAGTCGTCTAAATGCTTAACCCAATACGTAACGTAAGGCAGAGTTTCATAGAACAAAAATTAAATTTTCAATTAAAAAGACGATGTATATTGTGTTAAGCAGTTTCTCCCTACATGTGAATCTGTGGGTTAATGGACGTTGCAGTTTAACATCAAATTGCACTACCTCTTCCACTGTCCGCATCATCGTGGGCTACCTGCACGTTACCTGGAAGATGGAAGATTTTAAAAACCTATTTAGAGGCTAAAAATTCCACCCATGGCGGGACTCGAACCCGGGACCTCTGGCTAACCGTGCCAGCGCTCTCCCAACTGAGCTAAAGGGCGACTTACCGATATCAGTGAAATTTCGAACGTTTTACAATACTCTCTCTATTACGTAGATGATAGATTGTACAAATTTGCTTTAGTGGAAGAAAGAATTTTCATTCATTAAACTATGAAACCACGATACAGGCCCCAGAAAGTTGTAAAGACAAGAGCAATACACTTTGTTCGTCACGAAGTTAATACAGACGGACGGACCTAACTTTTACACACGGGTTGGACACTAAGATAAGATACCTAAGAATATTATTTATTGTACCTACATACCATAGCTTTATTGCCCAGCGTGGGGATTATGGCCATTACCCCCCCAATGATGGCACAACCTTGCGCTATGCCGCTCATTAGGGGATTGCTATGTCCAGCAGTGGACTAATATAAACTGAAGAAGAAGAAATACATACCATTATCATGCGGTGAAATTGCTTTTGGGTGACAGTCTAGTTCAAGACCGACTATGTTTTTATCACGGATGTCAAAAAAAGACCTACGATATACTAGTTTTTGCACTATACGTAATTTTACCGTCCGACATTTTCTTTTTCCCCATTCCGGAAAGGTTTCTTCCGGTCCTAAATGACCGCAATGAAAAACGTGTTTCTGCTTGTGCACTCATAACAATAATTGTTCTGAGACTTTTGTAACTTCCTAACATAGTCAGGTTGTTTAAAAACCAATTTAGAGGCTAAATTGGTAGAGCGCTGGTACAGGTTGCGGGTTCGAATCCCGGCATGGGTGAAATTTTTAGCCTCTAAATAGGTTTTTAAATCTGTTCCTTAGCACGGGTTAGTGCATTAAAAATAAAAATAGTATAGTCAGGTTGTATTGTACCGCCATTAAAATTTACGGGCGTTTCGTACATTGCTTTTTTCTTCTGAAGTTTCGCCAGACTGTCCTAAACTGAGGCGTATCATCCGAGTAAAGACGGACAAGTGCACAAGCCAATCATGCGTTTTTTTCATGCCACTATGGACCGTAAAAAATCGGATGTTCGGACAGTAAAATTCCTTGTAGTGCACAATCGCCCAAAGGGTGTGAAGCACCCCTAGTCCTACACTTTCGTGTGCATACACGAGCCAACTCACACAGATACACCAAGTCGGTCACTCTGCCGCCATTACGCTCCGGGCAGCAGTGCCAATAAGTCTTGTTTGACACAAAATAAAATTTTGAGAAATGCCGTCCTGTGTGGTACGGTGGTGTAAACACTTTTCGAAAAAATGCAATAAGTCTCATGGGAGCACCTACCATGCGTAAGGTTCCATCAGTCTTTTTTTGACATCCGTGGTTTTTATATACCTCTGTGGTTGGTTACCTATAAGTTTACCTTTTACAATAGTAACATTAACATAAGGCGCTTAGGAACGCTAATTAGCGCCACCAATAGAATAATAATCATAACTTGTTTTGTAACAGGTTTTTTTCAAAAAGTAAATTCAAAAATGTTAATATCTGTGATATAACTATTTTTAGAGCTTATGCATACATGCCTAGCATATAGGTAGTATTAATTAGGCCGACTTGCGTAACGCTTTTAAATATTGTTTAAATACGAGTTAATCAAAATTAGGTTCTTAACTAACATTAACGACTTGCACAACAAAAATTTTGTTCCTAATTATGTTTAGGCGACTGTCATATTTAAACAGCCGAGATTGGCTATTTAACTCTGCTAATCATAGTTAGCGCCATCTTACTTTCACAGCTGTTCAGTGTCAATATGAGAAGTTATGTTATTTTCATAAACTGTTTGGTGTGCTTCGAGAAGTTGATTTTAATCTTTAAGAAGACTTTAATCGATTCCCGGTAAAAATGACCGTTTTTGGCGGATATTGAATTCCTAGAATGTTGATCCTAGGTTCTAGACTAGGTAAGTATATATAATTATAAGTAAAAAAACACGGAATAAACAATTTTATTATACCTATAATATTGAAATTGAATGTACCTAATTAACAAAATTTATTAACAAATTAACGAGAAGCGCTCGTGGCCTAGGCGAACCAAGTGATTGGAATCAATCACTTGGTTAAGCAACAACAGGCGCGGTCAAGTACAGGATGGGTGAGCGTCCCGTGACTACCGCTAGTGGCATTTTTCCGAGCGCTTCCGTGCTTCGCAAGGCAGGTTAAGCCGTTGGTGCCGGCTGTCATATAATGGCAGTCGTTAAGCCATGTCAGAGGCCATAAGGGCGGCTTGATAACATCTGACAGTAAGGCCCGCCACTGTCTTACAATCCTCCACCAACCCGGACTTGACCCCCGTGGTGGAGTATGGCCTAACCTTCCTGCGATGCAGGAAGAGACCCGTGCCCCAGCAGTGGGGACATACAAGGGTTGATAACGATAACGATCAAAATGTATTAGATCACAACATGCTTAGATTGCCGCAATGTAATGTCAACATAACGCCCAATTATGTCGTGGCGCCCACGATACAGGCTGTGCCTAGTGAGGGGTCACCGTTGCTCTTAATACTTACACACGCTAAACCTTTATTTGTCTAAGCACTGTTTTACCAATTTTATTTGTCTCTGTGTATTATTCTTCTCGATAATAAATATTATTTGTATATCTAAAAATATTTGTCACAGTTGTTAAGATTGCTCAGGTTCACTTTTAGATGAAAACTTATTTTAATACAAGTTGTGATTTTTGTTCCATTGGTAGCACCCCGAACCGCCATAACATTTACATAAAGGCACATACATTTATTCTGGCCCCACACTTGGGTACCCCGTGACGTGGGAACCAGAGACAGCGACATCACAAACATATGTCTTATCTTATATATATTTATATGCATGCATATGTATATATAGGTAGGTATGTACAAATATAGATTATATTATTATTATATTATTAAATATACCTAAAATAAGTCACCGTATAATATACAACACATTTACCCTAATTATCAACCTTATATTACATATCGATACCTGTAATTTCAATTGACTTAAAGCACATTTTGGCCAAAATGAGCTGTAAATGGCATCTCACTTGGTTTTTTTTTTCTTTTTTTCTATCTAATCCACGTAGCGAAACGACCGATTTTAGACACATTGAAAATGTAACGTAAAGAACATTGTCACTGTCAAATTGAAAACTTTGGGTAGTATGTGATATTATTTATAAATTATTGCTAACGTAAAGAACGCCAAAATTTTAAGTTGTTTTTAACAGCCCAAATATTTAGTATACATATTGCTGAATGTGCTTTACGTCAAAGTCTGTTCATGGCTCAATGTGATAGAAGGAGGCCGAATGTTGCTGAAACGTTCTCCGAAGAGGCCAAACAACGTGTGAGATCCTACATTGCAAACCTACCAGCGATACCATCCCATTATAACCGAAAAAGAAGTAACAAGACGTATCTTCCTCAAGAGTTTAAAAATGTGTCCAACCTTTGTTAGAATATTTTTGGGGCTTAATCGTCGTCGTCGTCAGGCTATACCAGTCCACTGCTGGACATAGCCCTCCCCTAAAGAGGGCTTAATCGCGTAGTAATTTATTGCTATTTTATCTCGACGATTCGACGACGTTACAGTCATCGTGGTCACAAGAAGACTGCGCCAGTAAATATACTTATCTATGGAAGTCTGATGGCTGGTACAGTGCTACACAAGAAATAAGTCTCGCGGATGTACCTGCGCAGATGATCAAATTTTGGATGTGCGGCAAGTTGATCGACCAATCAGATTGTTTCATTTTATGGCAGGCCGCGCGCCTTTGTTGCTATTGGTTGATTCAACGTCATCGATGCAGGTGACTATTAGTTTGGCAATATTAGCGTGAACGAAATAGGTAGCGCTACTGCGGCAATCAATTCTGCACCTTAACCGTATCGATTAAAGATCATGTTGAATGTACTTATAGCTTCGAGTACTTTCGTTACACTTCTTCCTACTTTGCGCGAACGTAGATTCCCGAAGGGACTTTTATGATGTGTAGTACTGTACCCGTTCGCATCTTCGGCTGATAAGGTTTCAGACTACCCTCAATCAGGCATCACAAAGCACTATTAGGGTAGCGACACACTACACTGACAATGTCTGACGATAAGCCATGCGACTTTTTTCGACTCGAACACTTCTTGATGACCGGATCCCTCTTTTGCGACAGTTTGAAACCACATTCCCGATTAAAATTTTTGTGTTTCTTAATTTCAACCGCTCGACGCACAATTCGGCTATAATAATGGCGATCGTTGGAAAATAATGTGTCCAACCTTTACCTTTTAAGCTCTTAGCGATAAGATCGGCAATTGTATAACATTACTTAACATTACCAGAAAAATATTACAACCATGAATCTTAATCATGGTTGTAATATTTTTCTGGTTGTGCAATAAAGTGTTCTCTACCTATCTATCTATCTTTACCGTCTCTATTCAAAAGATTTCAAAAGTATCCAAAATGAGGACATGATCCTAGCTATCAAATAGCAAATGAGAGATTGCTCAGAAAATTTTCTGTGAATTTGGGTCATGAAAACTGATGTTTGCAATGCACAAAAAATTTAAATAATGATAATGCAGTTAGTAATGAAGATGTTACTAATCACCTTGCTGAAAAATTTTCCTCTTATAAGAGGTTTAAGTTTCATCAAAATCTACCTCAATACAATGGTACGATACGACCCTAGACAACATACGTTATTTAAGATGACTTTTAACTTGAAAATTTCTATTGTACGCTTCACCGCCTTAAAATTAATAAAGTTAGTTCAAATTTTTATAATATAAGATATTATAAAAATTTTAAACATTTGTTTTTAAGGCGTAGAGAATATTTCTATTTTTAGTAGTGCTTTACGCCCAAAATTAATCTGAGCCTCATAACAAAAGTTGACGTAAAAAACATTTTAATGAATTTTCGTAGATGCAAGGCACGTCTATTTTGTAAAATAAAACACTAGACTCAAAACTAAATATTTCATCGTCTGCATCTCAGGATTTTAGATATATTTCGTCTAAATCACTTTTTTATAACTTGAAAAACACAAACGAAATTAATTTAAATCTAAAAAAAAAACTTATTTTAGCTCTCCTGTAAAGTCGGGTTTTGTGCTTTACGCCAATTGAAATAAATTACAAGTATCGATATACACTTTCTGTTAGCAGGTACTATACTATGTTACAAGAGTTAAGCAAAATAAGTCTTTGAATAAATTGAAAATGTGTCTAAAACAAACCACAAACGGTAAGCGCCAACTAATCTTAATGTTAAGCCTTCCTCTGATTACCACCGCACAGACTTACATGGTAACCAACGTAAAACATGCTTGTGATCTTTTTCTTTTAAATAAAACATTTTGTATTTTTTGTGTTTGTATGTAAACTATTTTCTAAGGTTAACACGAGCAGTAGACATAATTAAAACTGTTTTTATGCGAATTTATGCTCGTTTATTACATTTTTACAATTATCCGACGTTTCGGTCCCGGATGACGGATGTCCTCTTGCATGGTAGGCAGATGTCAAAATAACATAAAAAACACCAGAAAATAATTACATACAGAGACAAGACAAATAACGAGAGGTGCAACTGGCGGTCTTATTGCCGACAGCCATTTTTTCCATGCAACCCTATATCGGAAAGATTTCCGACGGTGAAATTGATACGTAGAAAGCCGTCGGGTTGAAATTATACTGAGCGGGATGCGCTGCCGTCTGTACAATCTTCAGTATCTGCCTAACGAATCGTGACGTTTGCGAAGAAACCCTCAATGTAAAATTATGCCGGGATAGGCACTCAGAACCTGAATTATCCGGTTCGCTGACTTTTTTCGGTTTTATTTGGACAGCCCGATGAAATAAGCGTGAAGCGAGGTAGCAGTGCACAGGGTACGCTCTTCCTAGAACCGAACACAAGAGTAAGTAAGGTTTTTTTTTTATTGAGTAGAGCGGTGGTCTAGTTTGCTCGTTTGCTTTTCACTAAAAAGTGTCACTTCGAGCAATTTATGTTAAATGTGTGCGTTGGGAAATGTATAATATACATGTATAAAATGTACATTTGTGAAGTTAAAAGGTCATAGCTCATTAGACCCACTCGGCACCCACTCAGCATCGCCTCGCCTCGTGCTGTTAGCATTCTTCATATGGACTTGTATGGGTGTGCGCTCACTACATCTAGTTCGTAGCGTCACTGAATCGCCTCGGTCGTAATACCCAACAGTGAGCGTCTTTCATGGGCTGGATAGGTAGATAAATATAGCCTCTGTTGTGTCACACTGCTAGGCAAAGCGCCTCTCCGGTTTTCTATCTCTTCCTCCCCTTCTGTGACCGTCAGGTTCGCTGGACAAAATGAGATATAGAAATCAAACCATGCGTATTATTTACTACCCATTTGCTACTATTTACTACCTATCATAAAGTATTTGCTACCTTTACGGTATCGAATTTATCAAAAGAATAAAGTGGCCAGCCATTCTAACGTCTGGTTGGCTGGCTACTTGAATTTTCTCGTCATGTTAGTTCAGTGTTAACGATGTCATTGATATCAGTATTTACTACCTTTTTGCTACCTAGAGAAAACATTATTTTTACGATGTTATAAAGCTCGCATAAACCTTATTTAGGAAAAAACAAAACGCCTGTGCAAATGCTCATACCACCCGTGTTATTTATGGCTAAAATATTTCTGCAGGCGCTTAGTAGAAGTAGATTTTAAATGAACTGTCTAGGGTTTTAGTTGAATTTGTGATACCATAATAAGTAGAGTTTTATGAAAATCGTTAGAAGACTCAAAAATGACAATAAACTTAATTGAAATAATAAAAAGTCGGTCTAATTATGTCATGTTATTGGCGTGTTTCAGCTTTCCGGTGGTGTAGCTTTAACTAATCTTGTTTACTTTATTATACAAGGAGTTTCGGAAAGTTCCTGTCATACTTTAGAGGGTCGTTCTCGTCAAACGTTTTTCAATTATTGATTATCGTTACATACAAGGAAACTTTACTCAAGAATCTGTCACCGATGCAAATATTATGTAGGTCATTTGTAAATAATATTTTTTAAACTACCGACAATGTTCATTGGTATGCCAATTTCAGATCTTATTATAAATAATTTATTGATATATTTATGAACTTTTATTACATATCTTAACAATTTAGAAATATAAATAAGCATGAAGTATAATTAGTTACAATACTTGGTCTAGAATCTACTAAGCGCCTGCGAAAATATTTTAGCCATTACCTTCATGGAGCACATAGGTGGTGTGAGAATTAGTACAGGCGTTTTAATGTTGTTATCTAAATAAGATTTATGAGAGCTTTTTATCATTGTAAAGATAATGTTTTCTTTAGGTAGCAAAAAGGTAGTAAATACTGATATCAATGACATCGTTAACACTAACATGACATGAAAATCCAAGTAGCCAGCCAACCAGACATCAGAATGGCTGGCCACTTTATTCTTTTGATAAATTCGATACCGTAAAGGTAGCAAATACTTTATGATAGGTAGTAAATAGTAGCAAATAGGTAGTAAATAATACGCATTGTTTGATTTCTATATCTCATTTTGTCCAGCGGACCTGACGGTCACCCCCTTCTTCCTGTTTGTCTTCGAAAATTAAAGCCTTGTCATCATCATCAACCTATTATGTCCCCTGCGACCAGCAGTCTCTTCCCTGAGGAAGAGACTGCTAGTGGCTGGTCTTGTTATCAGGCCGCACATAAGGCCTCTGAGATGGCTTAAAGATTGCCATCTATCGACGGTAGCCGGCACCAATTGCTTAACGTGCCTTGCGAAGCGCGTGACTGCTCGGAAAAATGCCACTAGCGTTAGTCATATACGGTCACCCATCGATGCACTGAATGTGCCCTACTCTATGAGGCTACCTTCGTGATATTTTATGATCACTCAGGTAGCCGCGGCTAGGAGCGATTCCGAAAGCTTGGTACCTGCCCACTTAAAACTAATTAGTTCCGAGGAAAAGAGTGTCACTGGGATACCTAGTGTCACTTTAGGAAGAGTCCACCATGATTGTTCATACCTAACGCTGCCGACATTCACAAAACGAGCACCCTATATTTTTGAGAGAAAAGGTTAGCTATAGAAACAATATTTGCTCGGTCATTCATTATGCATGACTGTTCGACGAGAAATCAGTGATTTTCACTCGTTTGGGTTCCCTACACGATATTTCAATTTAGGTTTGTTTTATCAGCAATATTCCCGCGATATTTCTTTCGAAACAAAATAATCGAATAATTCTAAAACGTCTTCCACACGCTCAACCTAAACCAACCAACGATCTCGACGCCTGTGTGAAAACCTTTTCATTTTATTTGAACTACAACTTTCGTAAGCACAACACATTGTAGACTTTTAGTCCGGACCTACTTACGGGTGTTGTTATATCGAAAGAGTCCGACCAGGTTTCAATTTTCAATTTCGTTTATTGCTTCATGTGGTACAGAATAGGTCTTAACATATAGGTATAATAGTGCGCAACATGAGCCCTGTAAGGGCACTGCAATTTTATACATAAGTAGCTTACGTATAGGAAAAATAAGTACTTAATTATTTTTATGCACTAAAACAGAATAAGAGTGTCATGTATTTTTAATACAATTAGTTTAGACACTGTTACTTATACCTATTTAATACTTAAAGGCTAACTTAAAAGTTAGAGGAGTTTTTCTTTTAAAAGTTAGAGGAGCTTTTCGAGGAGTGTGAGACGAGCAACCGACGACGCGAGCTCCGTCTCTGCTCACCATGATTAAGCTCTGCGAATCGGAGCGAAACCTGTTCGGACTCTTCCGATATAACAACACCCGTAAATAGATTCGGACTAAAAGTCTACAACCTTTTTATCGTTTAGTATATACTGCTAAGCTCTAGTGGAGCTGGGCTGGCCATGTCAGTCGTTGGACCCGGAAAGGTAGGCCAAAATAGTCACGGATTGGGTGGCGTGCGATGGCGACCGGCGACGGAACAGACCCAGGAAGAGATAGTGTGACGCCTTTTTTTTCCCGCTGCCTTTTTCTCCACTACAGTACCTACGGCCCGAAGGCAGCTGCTTACATTTTAAGCAGAGGAAGTGGGAAGAGTTGATCAACGACAAGGAGGAGTGGAAATTTAAAGGGGAGGCCTACTTTGCTCAACACAGTCATGACTAATTAAAAAAAATTAAATGCCTTTCTTTGTGTTTGTGATGTGGTTGTTTCTGGTTCCCACAACACAGGGTATCCTAGTGTGGGGCCAGAAGCAATGTATGTGCCAGTATGTAAATGTTATGTTATTCACAGAATTATAAAATAATTATGTAGGAAGTGGCGCACAATTTGATGGAAGTCAGAATTTTTTTAATAAAAACAAATTGAGTCTCAAATAACTCGAAAATCATGTCACTTGGTTGACTTGGTTCCCAGACATGTTAAGCTTCCTACAATCTTACAATCTGAGCTGAGCCTTGATTCAGTTACAGTAACAATCCGTTACTTTGTGTCCGCCTAGCCGCCCTGCCTAAAGATTAGCCCGTTAATAAAGCATTATAACTAAACTATGCATAATAGTACATTTCGATACAGCAAATTACAGAGGTTTATGTATGTTTTATACCTACAATAGGCTACACTTGTTACTATTACAGTAGGTAGACTCAAGTAGGCGTGATCGTTGCAAAGACGAACCGTTATATAAGACCGTTTTGTGTTCTGCGACGATAGGACCGTTTTACGTTTCATCTAAAGCAGTGCCAGCGACTCTAAAGCAGTGCCAGCGTTTGTTCGTCGCGAGACCAGTCCTTAGATTGTTTGACGCGAATATGTCCTTTAGTGCTATATTAATAGAGCCTAGAACGTAATGAGATCATTGCGACGTCGTCGTCGGCTCCTTGCTCGTTCCGTTCGTTTTGGTCTGTGATACAATAAAGTAATCTTTACTTCTATGAGTATACAGTCGAATATCGTGTAAAACAACTTATTTTTTCCGATGTTTCGTGATTTCGTCTCGTTCGCACTCGTTTGACCGTCCTCTGCGCCTTGCTCGTTCGCATACAATAAAACCAGTTGCGAACGAGGACCGTTTCGAGGACCTGTTTTCGTTCCAGAAAAAACGGTTGCGTTTCGTCGTCGAAAAATCGGACAACGACCCACTCCTAGACGCAAGTATCGCAACGTACCGGCCTTATGTACATACAAACATCCTCGGCGTCCGCAGCTTGTGTACTTAAGACCCCAAGTGGAAGGACGCGGAAAATTTCACCAGGTATACTGTGTTCCGCCTGAAAGTTGCCTAGATGAGAGAAAAATTCTTTGATTTCTTGAATTAATGTGAGGAGTTTGTGAGAAGAATTGTGACCTTGCTAGACTCAAGAAAAATTAAAATTATTGTTATATTTTTTTTACAACGTAAAGAGAAAAATGCTGTTTGCTGAATGTCAATGTACAATGCAAAAGTGTGCAATGTTGGTACAATGTAAGCCACTGCCCTCGGGCCGTAGTGTAGTGGAGAAAAAGGCATCGGGAAAACTACAAATAATAGGGACTAGATTAAGGATCATTACTTAATTACGTCTTTAACTCCATAGAAATGTTTTCTTTATATGTTTTGTGTAATTTATGGTGTACCCGAAATAAATATTTTCTTTATTACATTTTTAAAATATCCTATAGCATGATGATCCGGATCCTTTGAGTAGCGCACAATTAATTTGGGATTAACTTTTACCACAAATCTTTTTCATCCGCTCTAGATATTTTTGCTGAGCTATCGGTGACACCAACGTATCGACACGTTGGTGTCGGTATGATTTTTATTTGGTATGATTTGTAATTTCGATGTTCTATTTATAAAAACAAAGTGTGGTTAACGTCCTGAAGAAATCTAAATGTACGTACGGTAAATCATTCTAAAAAAGTGCGGGTATGATTAGGTACATCCAGAGAATTTACGTTTGGCACAGAGTTTACATCCACGGCGAACGTAAACAATGAAGTTTCACTTGCACAAAATGTCGGGTTTTTTGTACACAGCGCAGAAACGCATAACTTCTAGGTGAAAAGTGCTGTTATGAAGCGGTGCATTCGCTGTGAAACGGAAACTGTTCTACGGCGTGCGTTAAGGGTTGCGCAGACGAGGGACTTTTGTCCCCGAGGGACAAAAGTCCCTGAATCGTAAAAAATGTCCTGCGAGTACTTGTCGCGGACTCAACGCCTACGGTGTGCGGTCATTTTATTTCCCGGAAATTGAGTGGAGCGTACGGTATGGAAGCAAATATTCTGAAAATACATTGTGTTGTAATTTACTTGAAGAAGAAAAAGAAAAAGCGTTTTATAAGAGAACACCGAACTTTTCTGCGGCCTGCGCCGACCGTCTACTAGCGAACAGAAACACGTTTTACGTTACCGAACTGAAAGACGTCTGTAGCACACACTCATTGTTGAGTGGATGTATTTTGTAGGCTGGTGATTCTTGAAAACCGAGATTTACTATTTTTAAGACTATATTATAATTCAGATAAACCTGCAACTCAATCTTGCCACAATAAAAACATGGTAAAATGATCTATGTCGCGAACAACGACAAAAAATAAAAAAAATCGTAGAACAAAAGTTCCTGTGAACGCCAAGTGCTAACCGAATTGTATCAGGAATTGCGTATTTTTAAATGATCCTTGTATATTTTCATAAGTATCAAAAGAAAAGAAGCTACAATAGAAAGTACTCTTCAGTCATCTCGTCTCGTAGGCAAGCGTTATCCTACACTTAGTCTAGACAGGGGCGGAGGGCATTTTCGCGATAATGGTGGAAAGTTGCGGTTAAGCAGGCGGGTAGGTACTGCCTGCACTTGCATTTTGTTCATATTATGGCGCAACAGACTGGTGTAACGTGAAATATAACATGAGAATAATAGATCAAGAACCTAGGTTAGCAGATGCAGACGCAACATACGTAAAAGGGGCTACATTGAGGACGAGCTTGACCATTGTTTATGCGGTTGACATCGACCCTTGTATGTCCCCACTGCTGAGGCACGGGTCTCTTCCTGCACTGCAGAAAGGTTAGGCCATACTCCACCACGGGGGCCAAGTCCGAGTTGGTGGAGGATTGTAAGACAGTGGCGGGCGTTACTGTCAGAAGTAATGAAGCCGCCCATAAGTCCTCTGACATGGTTTTACGTGCCTTGCGAATCACGAGCGCTCGGTAAATAAACATTATCTTAGGTAGGTAAAATGGAAATTAACTGTAAAATTTGTTACTTAAATTCTGTTTTATTAACGTCTGAGTTTTGGTAGGTATCACTTTTTTACTTAATTACAGTTTGTTGTATATCTATTAGTCAAATACATAATAAATTCAATGGAGCAAATATAGAAAAAAATATTTTAGCGTACAACAAAAAAAAAACAATTCAACCTGAACTGAACAAACCACTCTGGAAAATACATGAATCAAAGTACACGCTGGCAGCATACAGCGCTGCACCGCTAACGACATTCTTTGGCTGATTCATTGCGTATTTACGCCCCAGAGAGGCAGTCAAGCCCACGGTCCCTTAATCGGCGCCCCAGCTCCCTAACAAGGATCTTGTATGAGCCCCAAAACCCCCACTGTCTCCACCGAAAGTGGAACGAAAATATGGTCGTCCAGAAGGGCACTAGAACTTTACTAAATCGCACTTTCATATTAAGAATACCATACCAGCTAGATCTAAAACATAACATTTTCATACAAGCACATACATTGCTTCGGGCCCCACACTAGGATACTCTGTGTCGTGGGAACCAGAAACAACGACATCACAAACATGTAAACATCCAAGACCTGGTCTTTTTTTTCCCCAGCCGGGATTCGAATCTTGCATGGTAGGCAGACGCGCTACCGCTACGCCACAGAGGTTGTCGGAAGATCTATATACATCTGTGCAATAAATTACGTCTAAGGCCACACAATCCTACAAGTGTCCTAGATCCCCGCCGAGACGTCACAAGTCCACGCTAAGTCGCGACATTGCATGGCTGTCGCTTTGTCAATGGACACTTGAGGTGCTTTTTTATCGAGCTGTTTATGCTGCAATGCAACTGTTTCTCTTTACTAGCGTGTACATAGGATCGCGTTCCGAGTCATTTGATCAAGTTTTTGTGTATCTCTGCGTTTTCAGTCACCTCTGCTTCCTTCTTGAGTTTTGGCTGACACGGGGCAAAATGATGGGTTTTAACATATTTTATAACATATTTGCTCGTAAAGTGGTTGTAATTACACCAATTTCAATATCGTAATGTATCTCATTACGTACTTGTGCGATAATGTAATGTAAAAGGCACGTGTTTTTTTTAAAATAAAGTTTTAAGATACTCCGTCTAAAAATGAACGATACTTTTAAAAATCTTAGCAAAGAGGTTATGTCAGGAAAGTGGTCAATATTTTATGAATAAAATTAACTTTGGGAAATAAAATATAACAAATAAACATTTAATTCTTTAATTTAATTAATTTTGACAATAAATTACAACCATTTATCTGTAACAAAAACACAAAAATATTAATTTACTTTATTAGTAATACTGGCTGTTTTTGTACCTTTGCCTAAAAAAAAAGTTGATGCGCGCGCATCGCTTATTTGTGGACAAGTAAAAATAAATCCGCGCGCTTTTTCTTTTCGATGTATTGTTTTTATTTGAAAATGTCGTCAAGTAGTGATGGTAACAAAGTCAGAGTTTTATTAATTTCCTCGTAAATATGTTATAAAACGTCGTATGACATACGTGCGCTTTGAAAATTACAGCCTCTGCTTCCTTATAGCCCTCGCCAATGGCTCGGGCTAGTAATATCGCCTCGGCTGTAATTTTCAACTTACCGCACTTATATCATAATGTACTATTAAATTTTCGCGACTTATACCTACACATAGTTAGAATATTCGAGATATTAGAATATACGTCGATTTTCTTTTCCTCAAAACTTGTTTATTACGCGACTGTTGTTGAGCAAGAAACGATGCCAAAAATGGCCGTTTTTAGCGGAAACCGAATAAAGTCGTAGGATGTTGATACTACGTTCTAGGCTGTATGTTCTAATAGTACATTATGATATAAGTGCGGTAAGTTGAAAATTACAGCCGAGGCGATATTACTAGCCCGAGCCATCGGCGAGGGCTAGTAATATCATACGACGTTTTATAACATATTTACGAGGAAATTAATAAAACTCTGACTTTGTTATCATCACTACTTGACGACATTTTCAAATAAAAACAATACATCGAAAAGAAAAAACGCGCGGATTTATTTTTACTTGTCCACAAATAAGCGAAGCGCGCGCATCAACTTTTTTTTTTAGGCAAAGGTACAAAAACAGCCAGTATTACTAATAAAGTAAATAATTTTTTTGTGTTTTTGATAACAGATAAATGGTTGTAATTTATTGTCAAAATTAATTAAATTAAAGAATTGAATGTTTATTTGTTATATTTTATTTCCCAAAGTTAATTTTATTCATAAAATATTGACCACTTTCTTGACATAAAACCTCTTTGCTAAGATTTTTAAAAGTATCGTTCATTTTTAGACGGAGTATCTTAAAACTTTATTTAAAAAAAAAAACACGTGCCTTTTACATTACATTATCGCACAAGTACGTAATGAGATACATTACGATATTGAAATTGGTGTAATTACAACCACTTTACGAGCAAATATGTTATAACAGTACATTACACAACTAGGGTGGTAATACAAAGAAAGGCCGAGATCGCAGAAGTTTGCGGCCCGAGCTGCAAGCGAGGGACGTAAAGTAAATATGCGATCGAGAGCTTTCTTTATTACCTCCCGTGTTGTGTACATCTTTTTATGTCTACACTTGGCCAAAAAGCCACTTATTTATTGCCAGGTGTGGCATAAAAATTGTTACCCTGATATTAAGATTTATGATGTTTGCTTTCTGAAAAAAAAACGTATTATAAAAACCTATTTAGAGGCTAAAAATTCTACCCGTGCCGGGATTCGAACCCGCGACCTCTGGCTATCCGGCCAGCGCTCTTCCAATTGAGCTAATAGGCGACTCATGGAAGAGCGCTGGCACGGACAGCCAGAGGTCGCGGGTTCGAATCCCGGCATGGGTGGAATTTTTAGCCTCTAAATAGGTTTTTAAAATTGTCCTTAGCACGGGTTAGTGCATTAAAAATAAAAATAGTATAACGTATTTTAAAAACCTATTTAGAGGCTAAAAATTCCACCCATGCCGGGATTCGAACCCGCAACCTCTGGATTTCCGTGCCACGGATTTTAGGTTTTTAAAATTGTCCTTAGCACGGGTTAGTGCATTAAAAATAAAAATAGTATAGTATAACATATTATAAAACAGGTTTTGATTTTTATTCCATTGGTGGCGTTAGTTAGCACCCCAGAGCGCTTTAATCTGGGCGTTAGTCGGTTATGTACGTCGATTTTTTATGGTAAATCATGCCTTGTATTTCTGTGACATGGGCCCTGAGGCCTACAACATATTAAAATTGTATGCAGCCTACGTCCCATTAAATAGCGCAGGTGTTCTCTTAGAGAGAGAGTTATTGAAATGATGCGCACCAAATCCTCCATTCGTCTGTCAAAATGAATTATTTGATTTTGACAGACGAATGGAATCGTTCAGTATTTGGTGCGCGTATTACAGAAGCTGACTTGGTAGTACTATGGCACGAGTCACGCGTTTTGTGGCTATAAAATGTCAGATTTTGACAATTAATGTACCTACTTCATTCCCATGACAAGATGTGTCGCTCATATAATGAAATAACAAACATCAATAAAAACATTGACATATTTAACCTTCGGATAGGATTGTTGAAGTCCTAATTTCGGAGAAGTTTGATGAGCCCCAAAAAGTTGTCGCCTCCATATCATCATAATTTAAATGTTTTTCTTTATTCTCAGATTAATCAAGCGTTCATTGAATGTAAAAGTATACATGAAATACATGTTATGTTAGTTTAAGTACTTAACTCCTCTAAGTTTCGTATTACTGTGACCATGCTGTGTAGGTACCTACGCATGTTTTGGAGGTTAGACTGGATCTTACATGTTAATTAATGTTATCTTGATGATGTACTGTATAATATCTGTGTATTGTCTAATATTTAAAAACCTATTTAGAGGCTAAAAATTTCACCCATGCCGGGATTCGAACCCGCAACCTCTGGCTATCCGTGCCAGCGCTCTACCAATTGAGCCAATGGGCGACTCACGGCTTCAGTGAAATTTCGAACCTCTTTACACTATTCTCTGTATTACGTACAGGCAGCGACATCTGACTTAAGCAAATTGCATTACTTACAGCCCCGACTACCTACTTTGCAGTTAGATTTTAACATCGGAACGATATCACTGTACCCACATGATTATACTATTTTTATTTTAATGCACTAACCCGTGCTAAGGAACAAATTTAAAAACCTATTTAGAGGCTAAAAATTTCACCCATGCCGGGATTCGAACCCGCAACCTCTGGCTATCCGTACCAGCGCTCTACCAATTGAGCCAATGGGCGACTCACGGAATCAGTGAAATTTCGAACCTCTTTACACTATTCTCTGTATTACGTACAGGCAGCGACATCTGACTTAAGCAAATTGCATTACTTACATTGTCTAATATTGTATATACGGCAATAGCTTAGATATGTAAGCCTTTTTACGTATTTTGTTTTCTGGTGTAAACTAAATTTAATATGTTTTGTGCGCCTAATAAATACTTAATAAAAATACACGACATCCGTGTAAAAATATAAAAAAAATATTTAAAAGTTACGACATTTGACTTATAAAATGAGTCTAGTGTCATTGTAGGTACCTACTGCGCAAGCTGGTGTCAACTTAGGGTGCATTCTGAGATGCGATGAAATCGATTACTGTGCCAATCCGTATAAGTGCAGTAGGCACTAAAACCCTATTTCGTGTGAAATACTTTGGGACTGCTAAATTTGGCCGGATTCGCGCTGTAACCGATTTCGTCGCTTTTCAGAACGCAGGGTTAGGCAATGACACGGAATCACTAACGAACACGAGCATTGACCCAGAACGCAGGTCTCACGATAATTTATATTTCGAGAAGGCGCACATTTCACTTCCCCGAAGCACCTGGGGTGGAGCAGAAAGGCGGTTAATGAAATAAAGATCCGCGAAGGAAGACTGCGTAATTAAATTAATTCATTTCTGTTAGATATACGAGTAGGCAGGGTGGTACCTGTATAGCTCGCGCCAGTACCTATTACACAATGGAGAACTTGCAAATCCCATCGGCATGGCCATGTTAGAAGACATAAGATATTAGATACAAGATACGGGAAACGAGATACAATATACAAGGTACGAGATACAAGATACAGGACACAGGACACAGGACACAGGACACAGGACACAGGACACAGGACACAGGACACAGGACACAGGACACAGGACACAGGACACAGGACACAGGACACAGGACACAGGACACAGGACACAGGACACAGGACACAGGACACAGGATCCAGGATACATGATACAGGATATAGGATACAGGATACACGATACAGGGTAAAGGGTACAGGGTACAGGGTACAGGGTACATGGTACATGGTACAGGGTACAGGGTACAATGTACAGTGTACAGGGTACAGGGTATAGGGTACAGGGTACAGGGTACAGGGTACAGGGTACAGGGTACAGGGTACAGGGTACAGGGTACAGGGTACAGGGTACAGGGTACAGGGTACAGGGTACAGGGTACAGGGTACAGGGTACAGGATACAGGGTACAGGGTACAGGGTACAGGGTACAGGGCACAGGGTACAGGATACAAGATAACAAGATATACGATATGTAGCCTATAACCCGTTGACTACAGTGCACATGCCTTATCTCAGAGAGATTATGGGCTTAATTATCACGCGTGCCCACCGCGGATTGGCAATTTCAAGCACTGACGTATTTGAACTGCTCAGATACTCAAGTTACATCACGATGTTTTTCTTTGCAGTTATTGTATTAAATAAGATACCAGAAGATAAGAATATTCTTTATGGTACTTACACAACAGAAAATAATAATTAATAGAGAGCCAACAGGTACAAAGGAAGAGGTACAAAGGAAGAGGTACAATTGGCGGCCTTACTGCTGATAGCAATTTCTTCCAACAAACCTTACAGTACTACTGCTACTATATTGAATACTACTGCTACTAAATGCACAAATGAATACTGCGTAATATACAGGGTTATGTCTCATTGCGCAATTATAACATAGATTTTATATTTTATTTGTTGGTACTTTACATAAAAAAAATTGCATAATATATTATATTTATATCTATAATATAAAAATGAATCGCTGAATGTGTTGGTAAGCGCAAATCTCTAGAGCAGCTGAACCGATTTCGTAAATTCTTTTTTTAGAATATTCCTTGAATTACGAGGATAGTTGTTACGGAGTGAAAAATTGTTAGACTGTTAGGCGGTACGAAGTTTGCTGCATCAGCTAGTCTATAATATAAAAATGAATCGCTGAATGTGTTGGTAAGCGCAAATATCGAGACCAGCTGAACCACTTTCGCAAATTTTTAGAATATTCTTGTAATTACGAGGATGGCTCTTACGGATGAAAGAATAAGAAATAAATATTATACACTGTATCGTAGACATCGGCGGGAACAGGCGTTCGATGAAAATCGTTTGTGCGATCGAATAAAAATGAAAGAAATATAATTTTTAATACAGTTGCTCAAAAAGTGGCGTATTACAGGGACGTATAGCGTGCGGGATGGGGGCATTACACACTCGTGCTTTTTTTTTACCTTTAAGGCACGAGTGCGGTTCTTTCCCAACTGTCAAAATAATGTCTATTAAAAAGAAAAACCAACCATGAAGTTTTTACTAAAAAAAATCATAGAAGTTTTTATGAGCTACTAATTTGTTTCAATATCAGATTTAATGATTTGATTGAATGAGTTAAGTAAGGTTTCATTTCAACTCATTAAATTTCATTTTCATTTCACCCTCTGTCAACCCTCGCCTTCAGCTGCGCCTCGGCTCGGGTAGACATTTGTCGGAACTCTTTGCAATGACAGCCTTTCCGCACTTGTAATGAAATATACTATTTCATGTGCGTATAACATTTTTCAAAGCCAAGACAGCAAGAAGTCAAAAAATACAAAAGAAAATCGTTTTCCTTTTCCAATATTAAAAACTATGGTGGCCAGCGAGCCGCGATGACGTGCCATACGGCCAGTACGCTGCTGCAGTCCTGAACATACCTTTTTGGGAAAAAGTCTTTACCCTGGGACGTGTATAGGTTGCTTTAAATGTTATTTTTTTGTGTACTCAGCAATAGTTAAAGCGTCTCCTCGTTACCCAGCAACTTTTGACGCTCTCTGTAGCTTCCAGTGCTTACGATATTTTTAACCAGCTAGGCTCATCGTTCCCTCGCGTCAGAGCCGTCTGTGTACACTAATAACTCACAAGGACTGTCTGGCTGCCTGTGCACATACGTATTACGTGCTCAGGATGGCTTTGAATAGTTCTCACGGCACCCCTAGGTGGCGAGTCGAGTCTGAAGCGCCCATGGAGTAGCATTGGGGTAGGAAACGTCACCTTTACAGTTCCTTGCCTCAAAAGACAAAAACGGAACCCTTATCTTCTTCTTCAGGCTATATTATTAATATGTATACAGGGCGTCCCAAAGTTATGGGCCATGAAGGAAAGGTACCTTAAATATCGTAGATAGGGTATTTTGCTGAAAGAAGACTCCATGTTATTTTTAAAAGTTAGTAATTCTGCATTGATATGTTTTTAATTTGATTAAAATGATTAATTTCACGCTGTTCCTTTCTTTTAAAATAGTATGTTATTTAAGAACAGTTTTTTTTTTTAATTTATTACCATAGCGTTTAGCTATCATTACAGGAGATCCTATTGCGGTAGCTGACTAATATAAATTATAGTTCGCAGACACATTGATTTCTAATAGAAAATTAAATTTAATCATAATCAAATAAATTAAACACGCTAAGCAAAATAAAAAAATAGATAAAAATACATTGAGTTATAATTTTTTGGAAATTCTTTCGATTGGCATCATAAAAGTAGGGGTGTTTTTTTTTGTAAAAATAAGTCAGTTCGATTCCCAGACAAGGCCAGTAAATTTAAGAAAATCTTTGAATGCAGAATTACTAACTTTTAAAAATAACATAAAGTCTTCTTTCAGCAAAATACCCTATCTACGATATTTAGGGTACTTTCCCTTCATGGCCCATAACTTTGGGACGCACTGTACATTCCTCAACCGATTTCGGCCACGGAGACCGCTTCAGCTCCGTTCTAATCGTCGGTGGTGTGCTCGTGCATTGCAAACATAGCTGAACATGTAATTAACATTAGAATTAAAATTCATTAAATGTCTGAAACGCTCGTGGCCTAGGCGAACCAAGTGATTGGAACCAATCTCTGGTGCTTCAATATTGTTAAAGCTAAAATTTAATAACATTTAATTTGTTTTCGCTTTTATGTACAACTGGTTCCCCACGTTACAGGCCTAACCTAGTGTGGGGACCCCTGGAATTTCTATTACTTAAGTCATAGCATGCACCTTAATTCTGATATTTATGGTGTATACTTACGCAAAATTCTTTGGATTTTTAAATATTCTTGTTTTTTTTTGTGCAATAAAAAGCTATAAGTAACAATCACTTGGTTAAGCAACAACAGGCGCGGTCAGGTACGGGATGGGTGAGCGTCCCGTGACTACCGCTAGTGGCATTTTTCCGAGCGCTTCCGTGCTTCGCAAGGCACGCTAAGCCGTTGGTGCCGGCTGTCATATAATGGCAGTCGTTAAGCCATGTCAGAGGCCTTATGGGGGGCTTGATAACTTCTGACAGTGAGGCCCGCCACTGTCTCACAATCCTCCACCAACCCGGACTTGGCCCCCGTGGTGGAGTATGGCCTAACCTTTCTGCGATACAGGAAGAGACCCGTGCCCCAGCAGTGGGGACATATAAGGGTTGATAACGAAGAATGTCTGCGCACAATGCGGACAGGTGAGAACACCATTGCAGTAGTTATAGATGATAGCACATGGTGGGCATGCGTTCAGTTCATTGCGTCGAGCATGTAGTTCAGAGCAGCGATACTCTTCAAAAACTTTCACTCTGATTTTTACCAGAGCCACTATATTAGTCCACGGCTGGACATAGCCCTCCCCTAAAAAGCGCCATAGCGCCCTGTCTTCAGCTTGCCACGTCAAGCATCTGCCGGCAGTTTTTGGCAGCTCGTCATCCCACCGGGCGTCCTACGTTTGCCGAGTCGCGGTCTCCACTCAAGAACAAGTTTACTCGTTAACCCTTATTGGATCACTTTATTGTACGTCCATCAATCATAATTTTGATTCCCTTGAGTATCGAAATAGAAACAGAAATAGAAATAGTATACAGTCAAATATTAACTCTTTTGTTTGTCTCCACTGCTGGGACATGGGTCTCTTCCTGCATGGTAGGAAGTCCATACTCCACCACGGAGGTCAAGTCCGAACTAGTGGAGGCTTGCAAGACTAGTGGCTGGTCTTACTGTCAGAAGTTTTCAAGCCGCCCTAAGGCCTCTGACTTGGCTTAACGACTGCCATCTATCGACAACAGCCGGTACCAACTGCTTAACGAGCCTTGCGAAGCACGTAACCGCTCGGAAAAATGCCACTAGTGTTAGTCACAGACGGTCACCCATCCATGGACTGAACGCGCCCTATGTTGCTTAACTTTCGTGATCGGTTAAAAACCTATCTAGAGGCCAAAAATTTCACCCATGCCGGGACTCGAACCCGCAACCTCTGGCCATCCGTTCCAGCGTTCCACCAATTGAGCCAATGGGCCACTCACCGGCATCAGTGAAATTTCTAACCTCTTTACACTATTCTCTGTATTACGTACAGGCAGCGACATCTGGCTTAAGCAAATTGCATCACTTACAGCCCCGACTACCTACTGCGCAGTTAGGTTTTACATCGGAACGATATCACTGTACCCACATGATTATACAATTTTTATTTTTAATGCACTAACCCGTGCTAAAAATTTTAAATTTGTCCTTAGTACGGGTTAGTGCATTAAATATAAAAATAGTATAGGTAATTTCGTGATCGTTTTAAGATCCCTCAGATAACCGTTTCTACGAGCGATTCAGGAGAGTATTACACTTATATTGGCATAAAAACATGTTAGTATGTGGATTTACTGATATATACCGACAGGTGAGAAATTTCTCAGAATACAAGCTTTTCAAATCACGGCCGTCACATTTCTACTACAAAAGGCACAAAGCAGTAAGCTTCCTATCTCCATACACGCACTGAGAGTCTATGTACCAACACTTTCCCACTTAGCGCTCTCATGTATCTGACGTACATCTCTAGATGCAACCACAGACAGCCTGAAACCATAGAGGTGAATTCTGATAGACAAGACAACCAGCATGTACAGTAGGTACTACACATCATAAAAGTCCCTTCGGGAATCTATGTTCGCGCAGACTAAGAAGAAGTGTAACGAAAGTACTCGAAGCTATTAGTACATTCAACATGATCTTTAACGGATACGGTTAAGGTGCAGAATTGATTGCCGCAGTAGCGCTACCTATTTCGCTCACGCTAATATTGCCAAATTAATAGTCACCTGCATCGATGACGTTGAATTAACCAATAGCAACAAAGGCGCGCGGCCTGCCATAAAATGAAACTATCTGATTGGTCGATCAACTTGCCGCACATCCAAAATTTGGTCATCTGCGCAGGTACATCCGCGAGACTTATTTCTTGTGTAGCACTGTACTCAGGTCGGCTGCCAACGTTTATGCGTAGTGGTTGAAAAAGACCACTTTTTGGGCGGCTATATTGTCGCCGCTATGTTGAACTTGGAACAAACTAGCAAAAAGAGAAATGGCGAGCCGAAGAAAAGTTTTTTCGTCATAATTGTAACATATCCCTCGTCCGTAATAACAATGACATGATTAAATTTATGTGAATTTCAAAGGAGAAACTTTCATCGATGTTTATACCTGAAACTGCAATGAATCAGTATATACTAATAAGAGTATGAGTAATATTATGAGTGGTCCTCAGTGGGAACCAAGTAGTAAATTACAAGTAGCGCTATCCGTACTTATTTTTTAATTTATTGTTCCCGTATGTTTTAAATACAGTGACAAAATAACATGACTGAATGAATGAAAATTCTTTATTGCACTTAAAACGTAATTTGTAAAAACGAGCTTAATTCTAGATCGTATTTTCTTCCAGCTAACATCATATTTAGCTTCCGAGAAATTAATACAGTTTATTGTATCGTTGCTTACTTTTTTAACTATCCTTTTGGGGTATTGTGACTAATGAACTTAACAATATTTTTGCAAAAGTGTAATTCCATCATTGTTGCTCCTACTGAGCCTAATGATTCTTTATAAAACTGTCAATTAAAATTATAACTATTATCCAACTTTCTTCGCCATTGTCAGGTCTATTAGATTCTTCGTCTATGTATGGTCTGAAACCCAGACTACTCTAGCATCAGATACCTTTATTCTCTAACAACAAGCTCTGTTTTCCAGACCACCAAAGCTTTGGGAAGAACCCTAGACAGGAGTTTGGTGAACTATGATAGAGGACAATTTGTCAAGGTGTCTAGGTCGCCCGTAAGATTGAAATGTATTGTACTTTAGTGACAACTTCACTGCATGTTTATGTGCCTACGCATGCTTCAGGCTTGGGACCTCCAGAGCCCTTGTTGAAAAGTCTGCTTATATTTCCAAATTTTTAAGCAGAATTTCTGTATAGCTATGTCTTTGTGCGTAGAATTAATGCAAAAACATGCAAAAATATTTTATACTTTAATATAAAATATTTTAAACGTAACCTAACCGATCCGGTGACCTTTAAACCTTAAACCGCCTAATGGTCACTATTGTTTTGCGCGAAAAAAGCGAATTAGCGAATAATTGCCATTTTTGCGTAAAACAATAACGATCGTTGGAAGTGTCTCCATTGCTCATTCATAAACGAGCTATGAAGTACGTTATTTCTATTTTATAAGTTCGGGCGCCAATTATGACGTTACTAGTTACTTGTAAAACCTTGTATATGATTTATGCAGTATTTCAATAAATGCTTTGTATTATAAGCTTCCTCCCAGTTGGGGAATCTTCACGGGGTAACTTTAAAAAATAGACCACTTGGGTTATAGATTCAACGTATATTTCGGAAATATAGTAGTTATTATCAGTCATACTATACATTAAATACTTTCAGAAGATTAACAAAAAAGTGGCCCATAGATTATTGTTTTTAAAGCTTAAAAGAGTTTATGATATTTAATAATTTCATTGTGTAGGTAAATATGTCGCTATTGGTAGATACGCAGCTATTTAGTTTTTAAGATGATCTCATACAGTTAAGAATTGTCATTTTACAATGTTACATCATACATGTAAAAATATGTAAAGGATCGTACACCTGCTAAGGTTAGATTTAGTGAATCTATTTTAAATAGCATTTGTTACTGTAAACAATAATTATTCTTATTTTTCTTCTTATTTTGAACTGTAGAGAATATCATCGGACAACTTTTCGGTATGTCTGCCGAGGACAGAAGCATACATAACCTCACGCCTGTATCTCAGAGGGGTAGGCAGAGGCCAAAGACTGCCACTTGCCACGATCCTGACAGATCACCTTCGCTTAATCAGCGTTCATAAGTCGTTGCATGCACGCACGCCGGTACCGGGTAATTTTTATCTTCCCCTTTGCTTATACATCCCTTATTTAGTCGATGTATGTCCGCCTGGGACGCCCCTTAACAGCCCTTCCACTCACATTCGCATCAAGTTAATAATTGTGCTTGTTATTGTACGAGTGTTTTAACAATACTTTATAGGGCAGTTTTATGTGGCCCGAGACAATGAAAACAACTGCTAGTAATGCAATAACAAAGGTGGATTAAAAATAAATCACCACTCGACCCAACAAACGGCATTTTCAG
Organism: Yponomeuta sedellus; assembly: GCA_934045075.1. Classification (NCBI taxonomy): domain Eukaryota; kingdom Metazoa; phylum Arthropoda; class Insecta; order Lepidoptera; family Yponomeutidae; genus Yponomeuta; species Yponomeuta sedellus. Next base: position 9,666,554 of record OW203747.1, read on the forward strand.
ACACGCCATTGTAATGGTTTAAACCTTTTTACACCATCTTTGATATCGACGCCTTACTGCTAAAACCGACTATCTGCATGAAATGTTGTTTCGAGAAAACTCGAGTTTAAGGTTCGGATGTCGTTAACTATACTAAAACTTGTTATTGTGTGCATAACAACATTTCATGCAGATAGTCGGTTTTAGCAGTAAGGCGTCGATATATCGTTCATTCTGTCCTCTCATAGTCTTTATTGTGTTACTTTGATTTGGATTGGACAATCCATAAATCTATTTAGATTATATAAAAAAAGTCAACGCTTTATGTCCCCACTGCTGGGGCACGGGTCTCTTCCTGCATCGCAGGAAGGTTAGGCAATACTCCACCACGGGGGCCAGGTCCGTGTTGGTGGAGCATTGTAAGACAGTGGCGGGCCTTACTGTCAGAAGTTATCAAAATATAAAAATGAATCGCTGAATGTGTTGGCAAGCGCAAATCTCGAGAGCAGCTGAACCGATTTCGCTAATTCTTTTTTTGGATGTTCCTTGAAGTACGAGGATGGTTCTTCGATATCAACCCTTGTATGTCCCCATTGCTGGGGCACGAGTCTCTTCCTGCATCACAGAAAGGTTAGGCCATACCCCACCACGGGGGCCAAGTCCGGGTTGGTGGAGTGTCCGGGTTTAATGAATGTGTGTGTATCCTACTATAACCGTACCAATAACTACTGTAACCGAGTAATGGAAATACAATTTTGTTTTTTTTTGTGTTTTTTTTGTAATATTATAAACGCGGTCAGGTTCAGGATGGGTGACTGTCCCGTAACTACCGCTAGTGACATTTTTCCGAGCGCTTCCGTGCTTCGCGAGGCACGTTAAGCCGTTGGAGGCCTTATGGGCAGCTTGATAACTTCTGACAGTAAGTCCCGCCCCTGTCTTACAATCCTCCACCAACCCGGACTTGACCCCCGTGGTGGAGTATGGCCCAACCTTCCTGTGATGCAGGAAGAGACCCGTTCCCCAGCTGTCGGGACATGCAAGGGTTGATATCGTATCGTATTATAAACGCGAAAGTTTGTAAGTATGGATAGATGATTATTTGTTTTAGCTTTTTCCACGCGAATATAAGCTACTCGAAATACTATTACGTGCCAATAGTTTATTGTATTAAAAACCTATTTAGAGGATAAAAATTCCATCCATGCCAGGACTCGAACCCGCGACCTCTGGCTAACTGTGCCAGCGCTCTCCCAACTGAGCTAATGGGTGACTACCGGCATCAGTGAAACTTCGAACCTCTGTATTACGTACAGGCAGCGACATCTATCTGAACTAATTTGCATCACTTGCGGCCCCAAGTACCTACTTTGCAGTTAGGGTTTACATCGGAATAATATCGCTGTACCCACATGATTATATTCTTTTTAATGCACTCACCCGTGCTAAGGACCATTTTAGAAACCTATTTAGAGGCTAAAAACTCCACCCATGCCGGGACTCGAACCCGCGAGCCCTGGCTAACCGTGCCAGCGCTCTCACAAGTGAGCTAATGTTTATTGTATGTTACTGGACGGAGTCTCTAAACAGGCCCTAAAGGCAACAATATCCGTGCGGGCCAGGACCTTTCAACTATCCAAGTATTAATTGCCGGCAAGTTTGTTTCTGTCGCTCAGTAAACACGAAAATTAAACATAAAGTTCTCGGTGGAGTTTGCTTTCTGGTTGGGGATTGAAACGATATTTTACTTAAGTGCAACGATCCTGATGGTGCAAAAGAAAAAAAAACCGCCCAAGTGGGAGTAGGACTCTCGCGCAGAGGGTTCCGTACTAAATTTGAAGGTAGGTACTTCTTCTTCTTCTTCAGGCTATACTAGTCCACTGCTGGACATAGCCCTCCCCTAATAAGCGCCATAGCGCCCTGTCTTCAGCTTGCCGCGTCCAGCATCTGCAAAAATGAAGTCAAAAAATGCTCGCTACGGATGAGTCATAAAACCATAGTAGCTGGAAGATAGAAATCCTACTTTCTTTGAAATTAGTGGCTAGATGCTTACTTATTCAACCTTACGCGGTACTATTGTCCCGAAGTTAAATGTTACGAAGACAGCTTTGTAATGAGTTTTCGCATTAATTTCGACATTAGTGGAATATTTCATGGCATGACAACCTAAGCTCATTGACTTATAATGTTGAATTTGGGACTCGCCGGCTTAGTCGTTAATGCTTCGGAGCATTTAGAAGTAAAAAAGAAATAACAACCTGACTTCTGAGTCAGGCTGAGCCTTGCGATGCACGAAAGCGCACGGAAAAAATGCCACTGGCGGTTGTCACGGGACGGTCACCTATCCTTCACCAGACCGCGCTTTTTGTTGCTTAACTCAAGTGATTGATTCCAATCACTCGGTTCGACTAGGCCACAAGCGGACGGGACGAATTTTAAAACTATGCTTAACCGGGATTTACGTCACAGGTGCCTGTATGTAAATGTTATTCCCCAATATGGATAGATACAATAGTAAAGTAACTACCTACCTGCTCTCGCCACTTCAGTCTACCCGTGACCAGGGCAACTGTAACCCTGCCGTCAGAAAATAAGGTAACGTTTTACCTAATAAATAATTACGATAAGACCCGTAATACAACTAAGCAATAAGTGTAGATCGTGGCCCGTAGCACAGGGGCATTATTACGTAAGTATCCACTGAGTTGAGTGACGTTGATTTTTACTTTTTTTAAGCTACTCCGGCTGTCAAATGCATAAATTTTTTGACACTAAGGAGTCGTCTAAATGCTTCACTCGATAGAGTGGAATGCTACGTAATAGGAGGGCAGGACGTCACCGCTACGCTGCTACGAGGCGTAGCTCTACTACGCGGCTACGGCTCGTACGATTTGTCCGTCTGTTGGCTTTAGAATATAACTCGGCTACTATCGGATAGAATCGGATATATAGAACTATCGGAACTGATATGACGCTTAATTTCGAAATCGGAACTAATATGACAGTTAATTTCCAAATCAGAACTCAATCATCAGTACGAAAACCGGCGAAAATTGGCGAAAACCGGAGCCTACTCTACAACCCGAAGTACGAGTATATTCTAAAAGCTAACAGACTATACGTGGGTTTAACAACAAAACTGTATTGTACCAGAAATGTTTTTATTACGGTAATTATTGTTTTTTTCGTTGTTTTACTTTGCATTTTGGGCGGCTTGATAATTTCTGACAGTAAAGCCCGGCACTGTCTGATAATCTTCAACCATCCCGGATTAGGCCCCCGTAGTGGAGAATGGCCTAACCTTCCTGCGATGCAGGAAGAGACCCGTGTCCCAGCAGTGGGGACATACAAAGGGTTGATATTACAAGTATCATATGTCTCAATTCAGATCTTTGTCTATCCGTACTCTAAGTTTCATGTAACTCCGTTCTGACCTGATTGCGTGATAGAGTAAACAACATCGAAACATGTTCACGAACTTTCACATTTTATTATATCAAGTTAGCTAATAGGATTGCCATGAGTTACGTGTTTATATGACTAAGCCAAGAAAATTGTTATTTAATATGCATAATTATACTATGTAACTGTTCGTTTCCCCTTATACAATAAATAATAATAATTTATTTGTCAACATATATAATAAATAATAGTATTCCTCTTTAAAGAGATCTCGTCGCGCCTGATTGACGCTTCAGGAGACCCGAGGGCTGGTGCCTACTTTAGCTAAAGGTTAAGCCTCGCCATACAGCGAGGCAATCCCGCCTGCCTTCTTGGTACTCTATCACCCGACAGTGATCTGGCTCAAATAATTTATTTAAATTAGAAAATGGGTTTTTAGGTTTCGTTTCGTTTTTATAATAATAAGTAAGTACCTTGTATCAGTCGTAAATGTTTTTCTATTATATGTGTTACAGTCTCTAATAAAACAATATAATAATTGCGACTTTATGAGGATATCAATATCTTCTAAAATCCCCATGGAACCGCGAAACCACTCCCATTCCACTGTTGAAATAATCCCTAAACGGCAGTCTTAGCTCACACATTCCACGTCGCAAACTAAGTTCGTATTATGAATGTTTAATTGTTGAGATGTACCGAGGCGTGAAGATAGCGTAGACGGTGTGCCGTACAGTGGCTGCCCTGTCCGGAAGTGCGGCGTTGGGATGTGCATGCACTCCGGTGTATATTGACTGGCTGAAAAACAGCCCTAGGGGGCGCTAGTGTGGAACAAATAGATACTCACTTGTCTTGCCTTCTGATCCCACTAGAGGGCGCTTGTGATTTTTAGGGCATAGTCGAACGGGGTCCTATTACTCTCTGCTGTATGCCTGTCTGTCCATCTATCCGATCTCTTTAGCCGTCTTTCCGATCTCTTTTTTTTCAAGTAAGACTGGTTGACACTTAACCCTAGTCTCGCCTGATGGTAAACTTAAAAGGGGTCTAATATGTTACGTTCTTACCTGTTAAACAACGGTTGACTCTAGTAAAAGACTCTTCTTCACTCTTTCGAACCGTAATAGGTAGTCAGTTGAAATTATCACAGAATACCTATGTGTTTTTCCGGCGGATTCCGGCGGTCTCAATATTCAAACGTGTTTTTCGCCTTTTTTTGTTTATGCTCTATCGTAAAAACGGTAATACATAAAGGCGTTAAATTTTTGCGTAATTGTAGGATTTATTATATATTCTAAGGACAAATATTAAAAATGCGGCGTGTCGGACTCGCGCACCTTCCAAACAAATTTGCAGGTGGGTACTTACATATTATACATACTACAACTATAATCTACATTGGTGAAGGAAAAGGTATTTTTCCCCAATAATAATCGTGATGATTCTTCTTTTAGGTTTTTTAATTTGCTTCTACAATATAACAGAGATGTGTCCTGCAGCCATGTTTTCTTACAAGAGAGCGGTCGGATCGCCCCGCCTTACCGACAGACTTCGTGGCGAGGCAGATCGAACAGAGCGCAGCCCAGCGGCGAGACACCGAACCACCGAGAGCATTATTGGAATTGTTCGGCACCTCCCCGCTGCGCCGCTAGGTGTCGCTAGTGACAATTGGTACTACAATCTTTTATAAATAGAGTATCTGAGTTTTTTTCGAACTTCAAAGACCATAACTATAATTATAGATATAGTCTTTAGTTGAAGTGATTTCAAAGACTATAATTATATTTTTTTATTATTTCTAGTCAAACGTAGTTTTCCGATTTTTCCTTTTTTTAGTACAAGGCGATATTACTTGCCAATTTCAGTACTTTTAGGTCATCGAGAAGTACTCTATGAATTTTGGTTCCCTTGAGAGACGAAATGTATTTTTTTTTCGTCATAAGCGGCCGTATTTTTTTCTTAAAATGTCGACCTAATCCGAGGGTGAAGATGATGACTAGAACAAACCGAATTTGGTCAAAACAAGCTTATTAAGACCCATAATTAAGAGATTATTATTATTTTACTTTATTGTACACGAAATATTTAACAGGACATTACATCAGAAATAACATGTACCGCTTATCGAGCGAGCCATTGCGAGATAATTTCTGAAAGAGACGCGAGTGCAACAGAAGCGTGGCTTACACGTGTACAGTCTATTTATTCTTACTTGTCCAATTCAGTAAACAAGATTCTACCCGTAAACTGTAACTTTTTAGTCCAAAACTGCCATATTTCCATAAATGAAGTATCTTGGAACACTCTTTTAGATAACACGCTGCCAATTTTATAAACATAGTTCATGATAGTTCATGAATTTGCGAGAAAATGTCTAGTTTAGGCATCTAATCTCAATTTTAATGTTAGAATCTTGTTTACTAAATTGGACAAGTAAGAATAAATAGACTGTACAAGATAAATTGCAAAGTTTTAAAGTACCTTCAATCTTGCTGTTATCTTATGTATGTATGTATGTATGTATGTATGTATGTATGTATGTATGTATGTATGTATGTATGTATGTATGTATGTATGTATGTATGTATGTATGTATGTATGTATGTATGTATGTATGTATGTATGTATGTATGTATGTATGTATGTATGTATGTATGTATGTATGTATGTATGTATGTATGTATGTATGTATGTATGTATGTATGTATGTATGTATGTATGTATGTATGTATGTTATTTTATGTATGTAAGGCGTGTTATGTTTTTTTTGTAATGTTGCCGTGAAAACTGGATGTACACAATATTTGATCAGACTACAGCACTCCAAGGAAAGCTGTGCAAGCGCGCATCGCTGCGTCTATACTTCGTGCTTGAGTTATTTGGTCAAATGAATTCAGCGAGGGATAGAAATGCTTGAACACGGCACCGAATTCTGCACGTTGCTACCTGAAGTGCTGTTGTATTCGTTTCTATATATTTTGGAAGGTACATTACATAATTTTATGTATTTACCGGCGTCCTGTTTTTACATCGTGTGTTTGCGCCTGCCAAAAAGTATGCAACCTCCTTGCTATTTGGAACTTATTCTTTTTCTATAAGTCGTCTTTTGTTTTTTCTTCCTGTAAAAATATTTGCGCAAGCAACACGCTATTGTAAATATAACAGTCATTCTATTAAAAAGTCGTCGTATTTATTCTACGAGGATTTGCAAAAGAGATAAATCTCTTCATCGTAATTGAATATTTCTATTACTATCTATCTAATCAATAATAAAAAGTTAGAGAACACTTTATAGTACGTAAAAATAGAAATGATACAGATATTTCTTAACTTTAAGAGTACTAACGGCATAATAACATTCACACAATACAATCTTTTGTCCTGGTCCAAGACTAGGTCCAAGGCTAAAGTAACTAGGCAGGGACCTACGTTATCAACCCTTGTATGTCCCACTGTTGGGGCACGGGTCTCTTCCAGCATCGCAGGAAGGTTAGGCCTTACTCCACCACGGGGGCCAAGTCCGGGTTGGTGGAGGTTTGTAAGACAGTGGCGGGCCTTAATGTCAGAAGTTGTCAAGCCGCCCATAAGGCCTCTGACATGGCTTAACGACTGCCATTATATGACAGCTGGCACCAACGGCTTAGCGTGCCTTGCGAAGCACGGAAGCGCTCAGAAAAATGCCACTAGCGGTAGTCACGGGACGCTCACCCATCCTGTACCTGACCGCGCCTGTTGTCGCTTAACTAAGTGATTGATTCTAATCACTCGGTTCGCCTAGGCCAGGAGGCAAGGACCTAACAGGCATGGAAATATACCCAGACTGAGACAATTATACGAATAACGTACGGTGGCCTCCGGTAGGAATTGAACTTAGGTATTCCGTTTTGGTAGTCAAGCGTGTTGACCGCTAGATCGCTAGTCGATGGGTCGATGAAATGACTTGTATGTATGTATGTATGTATGTATGTATGTATGTATGTATGTATGTATGTATGTATGTATGTATGTATGTATGTATGTATGTATGTATGTATGTATGTATGTATGTATGTATGTATGTATGTATGTATGTATGTATGTATGTATGTATGTATGTATGTATGTATGTATGTATGTATGTATGTATGTATGTATGTATGTATGTATGTATGTATGTATGTATGTAAGTATGTATGTATGTACGTTTGTATGTATAAATGAAAATATGTTTGTCCGATATTATTTTCCCTCATAACTTCTTTACACCAAAATCAGACTTTGACAAATAAGATCTCCGCCGATTCATCGTTTATGCGCTGTCATAACCTTCTCAATGCACTATACAATTGAAATCACTTAAACCTTTACACGCTAGTAAATTTTGTTGCGAGTGTCTTTACAATAGAAACTTGTATCTGACTGTACCTACAAACTATTTCCGTTCAGTCCAAAAATGACGTCATAAAATGCACATTTATTTAAAAGAAGCGCGGAAATTGCATGAAACATTTTCAGTGCAGCGGCGAGTAAAAAACTACTGTTTTTTTTCTTAATTTGAATTGTTTGTCTGTTGGCTCCGCGTTTATGTTTACTCCTTATTTCCCTCTACCACAAATTCGTTGTTACTTACAGAAGGTTAACTACAGAGTTCTAGTGCAGAGGTTGACTTAATTCGAAGAAACGGGGGGTAGGTAGGATAGGGTATTTTTATGTAGCCTATAAACGCCCCCACTAAAGGGCACAAGCCTTCTCTCAGAACGAGAGTATGGGCTTAATTACCAAGCGTGCCCAGCGCGGATTGGCAATTTCCAGTGCTGAGGCATTTGAACACCTCCGACACTCAGGTTGCCTCGCGTTGTTTTCCTATACAGTTAGCGAGTGGTACTACTATCATATACTCGTATATCAACGTGGCGTTCTTTAGGAGAGGGCTATGTCCAGCGGTGGGCTAGTATAGCCTGACGACAACGACGACTACTATCATATCTTCACAAATGTACATAACTTAGAAATTTAATTCATTGGTACATGCCCACACTGGGAATCGAATCTGGGTCTCCCGCTTCCAAGTCCGTTGTTCTACCCATTGGGCTACCGTAGCTTATTTTCGTTTGATGTTTTTTTTTTAAAAAACCTATTTAGGGGCTTAAAATTCCACCCATGCCATGGCTTTTTTTGTTTTTATCTTTTTAGTGATTTTGTTATTATACTATTTTTATTTTTAAGGCACTAACCCGTGCTAAGGTCAATTTTAAAAACCTATTTAGAGACTAAAAATTCCACCCATGCCGGGATTCGAACCCGCGACCTCTGGCTATCCGTGCCAGCGCTCTATCCAACTGAGCTAATGGGCGACTCACGGCATCAGTGAAATTTCGAACCTCTTTACAATATTCTCTGTATTACGTACAGCAATGCAATTTGCTTAAGTCAGATGTCGCTGCCTGTACGTAATACAGAGAATATTGTAATTTCACTTTCACTGATGCCGATCGAAATTTCACTGATGCCGATCAGTGAAATTTCGAACCTCTTTACACTATTCTAGATAGATAGATAGATAGATAAACCATTTATTTGCATTTTCACACACACATAACACGTACATAATACAAAGAATAAAATAAAAAGATGAAAGCAACAAAACAGACACAGAAAACAAGAACATCCATTTTTGCCATACCAGGTATGGCAAGTGCCAGAAATACAGTCAATTAGTTACGTGGGTGTGGCAGATGCAAATGGGCTCCGGCTCAGCATGTGCTGGAAATACTCCAGCGCTGGTATTATGCCGGTACCCAGAGAAGACGGCGTGCTCAACTCGTAGAGGAAAAAAGAGCCAAACTGAGGTATAGGTAATATTAACTTAGATAATTATATAAAGTGTAAATTGTATATAATGCGTTACTTGAATAGCTGTGCGTAAATAATATTTAACAATCCTGAACTTCACGTACACGAAGCCGCAAGTTGTAAATTAATGAAAATAAAATAATAACGAGTAATTACGCAAATGATGTGATGTCATATAGCGAAAATTAAAATTATTATTATTAGTATTAGTGGCCATGTTAAAAATTCATAATTATAATATAATAGTTATAATAAATAGACATGTCCATAGAATCAAAAATCCACCAAAATATAAGTAAGGAATGATAAAATAATATAAAATTTAGTTACACCGAAAGCAATTTCTGCCGGTTCAGCAGAAGCTTTCTAAGTTGTAACCTAAAGGTAGCCCTAGATTTTATTTGGCGGAGAGGAGGAGGTATGTCGTTCCAGCACTTCGTTGCCTGAAACCGGAAGCTGCCGCGGAAAGCGGCAGTTCGGTGATGTGGCACACGAAGTGGGTTGGATGTGATCCTAGTGGCGCCTCCCATAGCTCTCCTCCAAATGAGTTTTTCAAACAAGTACACTGGTTTTTTCAACGTGACTACACCGAAAAGTAAAGTTGCCATAAAAAGTTTTAGCCTATTATCCATCTTTAAGAGATTGGCATTATTAATGTATGGCGTAACATGCGTCCGAGCGGGAATGCCAAAGCAATAACGGGCACAAGCGTTCTGGACTCGTTGAAGCAATTTCTGTGTTTTACCGTAAATACAAGGACCGTATACGGTAAAGGCATACGCTAGTTTAGAGAGTACTAGAGAATCGCAGAGAAGAACCCTAATGTTTACGCTCAGAAATCTCTGCAGTTGGTAAAGCAATTTAAGTCGGAAGAAGCAGTTACGCGCTAGTTCAACTACGTGTTTTTCAAAGCGTAAGTTACTGTCCATCACTACACCCAAGTTTCGGGCCTCATCGACAAATTCGAGACGCTTGCCATTTACACAGATCAAGGGGTCTGATGCCATGATTAACTCTTTTTGTTTTTTAGAACCCATAACCATTATTTTGGATTTACTTTGATTTAGCAGTAGACAATTATTTACACACCATTATTTACACACCATTCTCTGTATTACGTACAGGCAGCGACATCTGGCTTAAGTAAATTGCATCACTTACAGCCCCGACTACCTACTTTGCAGTTAGGTTTTTACATCGGAATGATATCACTGTACCCACATGATTATACTATTTTTATTTTTAATGCACTTTGAAGTGGACTTGACATGAAATAAAAAACACTGAAGTTAAGAAGTAAAAATAGTTATATTCCTAATTAGAAACTTAGGACTAATTAGACTAGCACCACGAGCGTGGAAGGCGGGGCAGCGACTGGCTGTCCGCGCGCTAGCTTAACAAAAGTGCTTTTTAAAAAAAATTTTTTTTTTGGGAACACAAAATTTACACTATTTTTATTTTTAATGCACTAACCCGTGCTAAGGAACAAATTTAAAAACCTATTTAGAGGCTAAAAATTTCACCCATGCCGGGATTCGAACCCGCAACCTCTGGCTATCCGTACCAGCGCTCTACCAATTGAGCCAATGGGCGACTCACGGCATCAGTGAAATTTCGAACCTCTTTACAATATTCTCTGTATTACGTACAGGCAGCGACATCTGACTTAAGCAAATTGCATTGCTGTACGTAATACAGAGAATATTGTAAAGAGGTTCGAAATTTCACTGATGCCGTGAGTCGCCCATTGGCTCAATTGGTAGAGCGCTGGTACGGATAGCCAGAGGTTGCGGGTTCGAATCCCGGCATGGGGAAATTTTTAGCCTCTAAATAGGTTTTTAAACACAACATTTTCAAAGTTGTCGAAAGTTCAAAGTTTTTACTGGTCTCACTGTACATTAGGTAAGTACTTGGTTCGACTGCGCTACCTACAACACAAAACAACACGTCGAAATGCTGATGCTGACGATTCATGATAGGCAAGAGTTACAGAGTACAATTCTAGGTATTAATAAATTGAACAAGGTCTAAACAATCAGGCTATCCTATCTTTCTATGCTCGAATTAAATTGGTGTGGTGCTAGCCATAACCAAACAAAGAACTTAGCGCTAGGTAATAAACACAACTTATCTAATTAATCATAAGGGCGCAATGTGCACGGTTCCAGGAATTGTCATACATATTCAAAGTTCGTGCTAAACATTTAAAATATTTAATTTTTATGATTTAATATTGTTTTTGTTTTTAATTTTACCTGATAATATTAATTGTGCCGCCCTTGGTCACCTGACAGTGATTTTTACTAAAACTAAACACAGAAAGAACATTGCTTATCGCTAAACACTGTAATTCTAAACATAACGTGACGCAGTAGAAGGTGCACTTATGGCACTATTTATGCGGTAAAAACCACGCCTTGTGGGTTGGTGGCTTGCGTTGCGCAAGCCGAAAGACATTCGGGGAAATTCATATAAACCAAATTACGATCTTCTACAAGATTACGAAAATGAGTGATCGCTAGATAAATCGCCACCAACTCTCTGTCGTACGTGCTGTAATTCCTCTGGGCATCAGTTAATTTCTTAGAAAAATATCCTAAAGGTTTCCAAACTTCACCTACTTTTTGCTGTAGTACTCCCCCTACACAGTGTTTCGAGGCGTCCGTCCAAAGTGCTAAAGGTGCATCTGGGGACGGATGCGATAACAATGCTGCCTGTTGGAGAACTAATTTACATTTTTCAAAATCCTCGTCGGCTTCCTTGGTCCAAGAAATTAATGTTTTATCCTTGCGCTTGGCGCCATGAAGAAAACCATTTAATTTTGTCTGACATTCAGCTGCCTTAGGCCAATGGGGTCGATAAAATTTAACATACCCAAAAATCTGCGTAAGTCCTCAACTGTTGTTGGCTTCGGGAACTCCATTATGGCCTTGACCTTGTCCTCGAGTGGTCGAATGCCTTCTGCCGGAACTTTGTGACCTACAAATTGTAAACGTTCTTGGCCAAAACAACATTTGGAAATATTAATTGTTATTCCGAAATGCTTGAATCTTTTAAAAACTAAATGTTTGTAATGTTGGTCTTAGTTTTCACTTGCGATTATAACATCATCTATGTATGTAAATAAAAATGTTAACCCTTGCAAAACGCTATGGTCCATGAATCTTTGAAAAGTCTGGGCCGCGTCACGTAACCCGAACGACATGCATGGAAATTCGTATAACCCGAATGGCGTGATAATTGCTGTTTTAGGTATTTCTTCCTCTGCAACTCTTATAAAGTGGTACGCTCGGTTAATGTCGACGTGAGAATATTGTTTCCGGCTAACATGTACGTGAAATCTTTCAGGTGCGGTATAGGATAACGATCTGGCTTCGTAATTGCATTTAAGGCCCTGTAGTCCCCACAAGGCCGTATCCCATCTTTTTTGGGCACTACATGGAGTGGGCTCGCCCACGCGCTTTTAGAGGGCCGGCAGATTCCCATGTCCTGCATTGCAACAAACTCTTCACGTACCTTTGCATAGCGATCCGGCGGCAGCTGCCTCGCGCGTGCGTAAACCGGTGGTCCCGTAGTCTCTATATGGTGCAGAACATTATGAAGAGGTGGTTCTATAAAAAAACGGGCTTAGTTAGCTCGGGGTATTTACTGATAATGTCGAAGTAGGGGTGCGATTCTGCTACCGTTTTGATGGCTTGCTCATGACCATCCACAACCTTTGCCAATACGCTCAAGTTAGTTACAGTGTCAACTAACTTCCAAGAAAATATATATACTGACAGTTTAAAATGGTACAGAAAATCTGCACCTATGATTGGTTGACTAACATCGCATATAATGAACATCCAGCGAAACGTCCTTCTCAAACCGAGGTTTAACGTTATAGAGTCTTTAGGCCGTATGTTTTAATTCTTGAACCGTTAACCGCGTAAAATTCGTACTTTTTTCTGCAATGTCTGCGTTTTTGCACAATTTACGTGGTAACACTGACACTATGGCACCTGAGTCTATCAGAAAACACAAATTGCTATCTAAATCCGTCACTGTGAGTCGTTAACCTTGCCTCGGGCCAAATCCTGCATACGGCGCAACAATTGCGTCGGGCGCTGATCTCCGAGTTCCATTTCTCCGATCAATCTTTGTATCTGTCTGTTTTCCGATTCTTCATATATCTGCAGCAATTTATCTTTGAGAACTCCGTACTAATTTTCTAGCGGCGGGTTAATCAGGATATCCGTAATCTGTGTAATTACATCCTTGCCCAACTTTGCTACTACTGCATTGAATCTTGCTTGATCACCTGTTTTTTGTGGGTCGATTATTGCCTCGAATTGGATAAACCACACTCGAGACTGGTCCGTCCAAAAATCCGGGATCCTTGTGGACAACGATAGCGCTGCCAGCCTAGCATCTTCCACTTTAATTGTGGCTGGGGCCGCAGGGTTCACGGAAGGAGCGGCCGGGTTGGTAGCCATATCGGAGAATCTTCACTCGCTTATTTAACACAATGCTTTATTAGACGAAACGCGGCTCGTGGTGCTAATAACTCCTTAGGTACTTTAGAGGAGTGAGCCGCTACCCGAGTATGCACTAGTCACAATGTCTTTTATTTCCCGTACTGCGCAAAAGTCCAAAGTCTGTTATTTCACTGTCCATAGTTTAAGGGTGTCACCAATTTGAAGTGGACTTGACATGAAATAAAAAACACTGAAGTTAAGAAGTAAAAATAGTTATATTCCTAATTAGAAACTTAGGACTAATTAGACTAGCACCACGAGCGCGGAAGGCGGGGCAGCGACTGGCTGTCCGCGCGCTAGCTAAACAAAAGTGCTGACATACCAAATACGGTGCCGCTACAGCACTAACCCGTGCTAAGGACAATTTTAAAAACATATTTAGAGGCTAGGCCAGAGGTCGCGGGTTCGAATCCCGGCATGGGTGGAATTTTAGCCTTAATCGCACAATCATTAGTTCTTATTTTAAAATTCACAAGTAGCCTGGCTACTCATAGAATCCTAGTCTGGGATCCAGTATTTTTGTTTTGTAACCGTTGTACAATAAAGTATATTAAATGCTTAAATACAACATTTGGTGTCGATTTAAGCACCTCAGAACAATCACCTGTGGGACAAATGGGGATGGTGTGACTCTGAGGCTTGCGAATGTGGACACCCACAACAAACTATCGACCATATTATGGTGTACTACTGTCCACTAACTAGGCACAATGGGCCAAAGGCAGACTTCAGAGTGCTTAGTGCGAGTTTGACAGATCCAATCGAATAACTTTACTACCGCGTTAATCAAGCATCGAGTAGTGAGTATGAGTAAGTTAACCGTTCGAACTGGCAAAACGCTGTCACAGTACAACTCGCACTCGCGTTTATTCGTGTTTTGGCTGGTAAACGTGTTCACTTCTCAACGTAAACCATTACAACTCGCACTCAGCAATTTTAATTTCCATACTTGTCGCTAGGTGGCGCTTCCTCGATGCCATAGAAATATGAGTTTACGTTAACGCGATCGAGTAGTTAAAAAACTCGCACTAAGCACTCAGAAACAAGGCGAGTCTTAAATTAAAAAAAAAAATGTCTTAAGCTCTTACGAAGAAATATGACATATTATAATTATAATCCAATGCGTTTTTACTGCTCCTTGAGTAAAATGTTGGACACCGTACGAAAAGTGAATAAAGTTTTTTAAATCTAGTTAAGCTTCTTCGATGCATAGCTAGTGCCTCTACTCAGCCCAAATGAGGTTTTCGCCTGATTCTCGCTGTCATTAGAGAGAACGAAGTTTTGCCGTATTTTTCGTGTACTCTAGCTCAAATGTTTAACTATTAACGAAGTTATGCACATACAGAGGTATTTTTTTATAGAATTGACCGTGAAAAATTACTGGATAACAAGAAAAATCATTTATTTTAACTTTACACAAACTTTTGGCAACCATTCGCTGTAACTTCCTTTTGGCACAAATACTTTCCTTGGTCCTAAAATGGGATACCCTGTTTGAAAAACCTATTTTAAGGCTAAAAATTCCACCCATGTACCCAGGTACTCGGGCTGCAAATTATGCAAATTACTTCAGCCGGCGCTGTCGCTGCCTGTAGAATATTGTAAAGAGGTTCGAAATTTCGCTGATGCCGGTACTTGCCCATTAGCTCAGTTGGGAGAGCGCTGGCACGGTTAGCCAGGGGTCGCGGGTTCGAGTCCCGGCATGGGTGGAATTTTTAGTCTCTAAATAGTTTTTTATAAAGAATATAATCATGGGATACCCTGTGCTGTGGTAACCAGACGAAGACATCACAAACATTAAAATTGACCCAGACAGATGCCATAATAAGGATGAAATGTACTTGTTAACAGATAATATCAAAACTATTACAATTTGTAATGTTAAGAAGCGGAACTACATTATTGACAATTAGTATTGGGACGCAGCAAATGGCGCTCCACTGTTCTCAACAAAGTAAGAGTTTTCGAGGATACCCGGCTCGAGACTCTCGACTCCAACAGACAGCAGCAAAAAACTCGTCCAAAGCCCACTTACACGTACAATGACCGTGGTGAGCTTCACTGCGGCCAATGTAACCGAACATTTAAAAACAAGCTGGGCTTGGCGAGTCACGCAGAAGTCCTACCAATCCTTGAGGTCGCTGTCATCGGACTCTTACTCCTCGGACATCATTGCGATAGACTGGTTCGTGAGTGGAGACGAATCGCAAATGTAGCATAGGACGCCCTGTGACCTGAGTGCTTAGTGCGAATTTTTTAACTACTCGATCGCGTTAACGTAAACTCATATTTCTATGCCATCGAGGAAGCGCCACCTAGCGACAAGTATGGAAATTAAAATTGCTGAGTGCGAGTTGTGATGGTTTACGTTGAGAAGTGAACACGTTTACCAGCCAAAACACGAATAAACGCGAGTGCGAGTTGTACTGTGACAGCGTTTTGCCAGTTCGAACGGTTAACTTACTCATACTCACTACTCAATGCTCGATTAACGCGGTAGTAAAGTTATTTGATTGGATCTGTCAAACTCGCACTAAGCACTCAGGTGGAGGGAGGCCATTCGCAAAGCGGTGACAAGACCTGTATCGTAATAAAACATTTTTATACTTTTATTTTTGGTCTGTGCGTAATGTTTGTCATAAGAGTTTTGTTTTCAGTTTTATGATCTTTGTATTTTAGTATCAGAGTAGATAATACTATTTAATGTCCCTCATTTATAAATAAATAAATTGGCCTTTTTGCATCTACTTGATGAGATGATTTATACAGCGTCCAGTGGTATCTTCAC